>OY727110.1:1343960-2041460 GCA_963402855.1 Ormia ochracea
CTGGTAAAATAAATCAGTAAATATCTATGCACAATATTATAACTTGACTTAAATTAGACGTCAGTCAACATCTTTATAAATAACCATTGGAATCGTACGTGTTTGTGATAAAAATAACTGATGTAGAAACATCTCTGATAGCACTTTTCTGCAGGGTAATTCTATAATAATTTCTATACTTGAAGTTATCCAAAAATATCGGAAATCTTGAGTTTCTGTGTAAAAACCCGATTTTTCCCACCCTTATGCACTTATTAGCCTATAGCTTACTTCAATACTAGCAGATTTAAAAGAAATAAGACATTTTAGCCCTTCTGAACTTTATTTAAGTAGATTTTATACATACATTTTTTTATAAATTGTTTTATTTCTTTATTATTATGTTTTATTTCTTTTCTATATTAGAGGTATCCTTAAACATGGGATTATCTCTAACAATTCGTTAGATATTATGTATCGATAGAGTTAGCTATAGATATAGCTATAGATATATAGATGGATAAATTCGATGTTTAGATGAACGTACCAGAACTTCTAGGAGTGAAATCGTTAAAACTGCAGATCAGAAAATGTAATTTCAGAAAATCTTCAATATTTTTCATACATATTTTAATTGTTTTATTATAAAAACTATAACAATGGTTCAAATAGTTATTATTTATTTCTATATACAAAAAATATATTATATATATATTTATGTTTCTAAAACAAATAATTTACAAAGAAAAATTGTTATAGAAAATATTATGTGTAAATATCAGAATTTAAAATTTTTAAGAAATTTTACCTGACCTCGGTGCCGTAGCAGTTTGACTTTTTAAGTTTTAAATGGAGCATTATATATAGGATGCCTTCGAAAGAATCGTTTGCTAAACGATTTCGAACTTTGGTTTTATTTAAATACAGCTAACTAAATATCCTTTCGACATTCGCCTATAAATGTGGTAAAATCATTATAATGCGAATAAAATTTGTTAAAATTGTTAAAAAAATTCCATAAAGTTTGTTTCCTTTTATTCAAAAACACTTTTAAAATCTAAAAATTGCAATTCCCCAAAGCAGGGGTTGTGGTTTTTGTTTATTTAAACATAGAAAAAAAGAATTATAAAATACCAAAAACCAGCTCTAAAAATTAAATGCTAAAAAAGTTATATGTTGAGTTCTATGTTAAATTTCGGAGTCGTAATTTTTGGACCTAAAATCGTCACTAGTATATTTTTGAGAGATGAAAATTGTCCAAATGCAGGGAAATCGTGAATTCTGTCAAGATTGGTACCACACGTACGTACATATGGAATTTTTTTTGACTTTCATCCCTTCATCCAACACCATATTAAAATATGGTATAAATAAATAAATCTTAATAAACAATTAAGATCCGTTTCAAGCATAGAGTTTGCGCTATAGACTCTATTGATGTCTGAACGTTATTCATTCCCTGGTAATAACTGGGCCTGATTACTGCCGTAATCGTAGGCATACACAGCATGATTAAAGACTTGAAGGATCTTGGCCTTCACCAAACCGTCTTTTAGAGAAGTTCCCGCTTCCGATCTGTAAAACGATGCTACAGATGACATTATTAAAGTAAATAAATATTTACTTTAATAATGTATGAAAACATAAATTTAAATATGTTCTCTAATATCAAAAAATAATAATAATCGATCGTCTCTACCTCCTCTGATGCATGATGCGTGTGTTTACTTAATCCAAATAATCTAATTCAATTTGATTTAATTTGATTTTTGTTATTTACAAGTTTCTATTATTCATTTCAATTGAATAATATTCTTCACAATTATTATTTATTAGTCAATAAAAACAGGTGATGTAGCTCATCATGCACGTACATCTAAACATATACGCAGTAGAATGGAAACTTGCTCACTCCCAATTCAATAATTAATTGACATACATACATACATACGATCATACATATAATCAAGCTATTGGCATTCATGTGCCTAATTGTATTCCTATGTAAATACATATTTTATGTATTTCGCGATCCATTACAAAATTATCTGTATGGTTTAAAACTTATTTAGGTTAGGGCCGGCATCGCCAAATGTGGAAAGAAAAATATTTTTGAAATTTTAAAAATTCTCGAAGAAAGCAGTATCGTAGTATTACCGCAAGCAGTATTAAAAATATTATCTCATGAAACAAATGCGACTACCAATTTGAAAAACTCAATACATTTACAAGTTTTTTCTAATATACACAAATTTTCTAGTGGCAGGTCTAGTGGCAGCTAAATTTTGCTTGACAGTGAAAATATGACACACGCTTGCCAATAAAATTACAGTTCTAAAAAAGTATCAAGGCCTCGTTTCGCTATGTTACACAGTCGTACGATTCATTCACACGAAAATGCGATTGTGGTCCACTCACATTTTAAGAAATCGCGTTGCTAGTGCGATTTAAAACATAAAAAACGGCGACCCAACTATAAACTATAAACAAAACTTTAAGAAAAGGTTATTTTTCAAGGTTTTTCTTATTTGCGTCACAAAAGATTATTCTTTGTTCAGTTAACTAAAATGAAATCAACTCTGATCGCACGAAAACTATCATTTTATGAAAATTTTCGTAAACTTTTGCAAATGGTACGATTTGTGAAAAAAAATCGCACATTTTTATGCTATACTATTTCATTTATTCAGCACGACGCCAAATTTGACAAATCGTACGACCGTGTTGGATTGTGGAACGAGGTCTTACCGCCTTTAAACTTCTATGTAAATAAACTTGCTAACTCTGCATTATACACAAAGAAAATGTTTTCAAATGGAGGCAAAGTTAAATAAAAAAATATTGTAAAATTTATCAATTTAGGCCGTCAAAACACTTAAAGATTTAAACGTTAGTCGTATGATGGGCATTTCAGTTGAAGTGGCGAAAGAAATGAAAATTTACGTAGCACCCATACAAAATTTATTAAAATCTCCGATGTCTAAATCTGCTAAAATGGTTTTCAATTGCAGAAGTTTGTTCTTTGCTTCGACGAAATTTTTTAAATGAAATAGCAGTGGCATGGGAAGACAGCAAATGTCAAGAGATTTGAGTTTTCCGAACAATTTTTCGTAAATAATATGAATACATCAATGGCTTGCCATTAGCTGCATGTGGAAATTGGAATCTCTTGGTAGATTCTATGTCACTGATGGCATATTAATTTTCCATATGTAACATTTCCTTCGTTCGATTAAAGTTTTGAAGATGAATTTTACTGAATTTTTTAAGATGTGTTTGATTGGTAATTTAAAAAACAGGAATTTGTTTTAAAATTGTTGCTAAGTGAAAATAATAGTTTGGAGTTTCCATTCTTTAAAATTAATTTTTTTATTTCTTTGGCTTTCTGTGCTAAATGGATGATAGATAATGAACTCGAAAGTTCTTATTGAAATCAGAAAAAATAAAGTTGGCTTGAGCTGTACTGTACGAAGTGGGCTTGGATAGATTTTATGCTAATATGCAATATATCTTTATTATTTTTAATTAACATGATATGTTTAACTATTTCTTAATTTTTTCTTTTTTTATTTTTGATTTTTATGAATTTTTCACATATTTTGTGTAATAAAATTTATGATTAGGGGAAGTTTTTCAAATGTTCGGATGGTTCCAAGATGTATGAAGCGGACTGTCAGTAAGTATTACAAATATTTTGAAATAATTAGATCAAGTGAAATATATTATTAAATAATGTATTTTTATGAATTTCATTAAAATAGTGGAACTTACTTGATATATGAAAACGGCGATATAAATAAACCGCGATTGAAGGAACGCGAATGGAAAAATAACAAATTTCATTTTGATGATGTCGCCAAAGCAATGCTCACGCTTTTCACCGTATCAACATTTGAAGGATGGCCTTCGTAAGTATTACTTTTTTTACTACAATTTTATTTATTATCTTTCAAAATGTTTTAAATTAAATTATATCAGGAAAAATGTATGTGTCGGTAAAAAAATTTTTATTTCCAAATTTATGAATACCATGTCGTTTTTAAATGGAACTTATTTTAAGATCCACCATTAACTGGCCTAGATGCTAGCGAATATTATATTATGATAAAAGTTCTGAACAAAATCACTAAGAACAATATAGATAACAATTTTTTGGCACTTGAAGAGCAATTACTGAACCGATTACTACAGAATTGTGCAATTTTATTTCATTTGCTCAAAGTTTTTCGCCTAGATTTTGCAACATTTTCCACGAATGCCTTTAAAGGCCTCTTATCACTATCGTATACAGTCGCTCGATTCATTCACACGAAAATGTGATAGTGTTACACTCCTATTTTAAGAAATCAAATCAAAATGGCGTTGCTGGTAGAAGACTATCATTGAAATGAATCACAAAACGAAACAAAGCCTTAAGAATTTGTCACAAAATAAGACAGATATCGTATGAATTACAATTCCAAATCTCAAAATATTTCTGCTAAATTTGTGATTGGTGCAGTGTCTGTTATGTGAAAGTGCAAAAAATGTGAATGCGATATTATAATATAAAGTTGTTTCAAAGCTAAAAGTTATTAATTAAACATATTCTTAAAGCGACAATATACCGCAAGAAAAATTTATGTGGAGAAAATTCAGGTGAGTTTCTATTTAAACGCCATAATTCCTTAAGAAGAATATGTACCATCGGTATAAGTTTCATTTATGTATATTGGTGATGGATGGTGTAATTTACGGGTGAATTGGCTGCACGCGTAAGTGGTGTTTATAGTCACACTATAAATTAAGTGTGACTATAAACTTAAATTTTAAAAGGAGATATTGATTATTGGCAGCAACGTAAAGGGAAAAATAGTTACATAATGTGACACTAAATAATATTAAGGTAATTTTTTTAAATTTCATATTCTCGAATATGGAAGGGGATTTAAAACATAAACTATACTGATTTGGACGCTTTGCTTCCACGTGGTTTAGTTTAAATTATTAACTTCCCGTTATGAGACTTATCGTATACTTACTTTTACACTTGCCGGCCAAAGTTATATTGGTCATATTGGTTTTTTGTTAAAGATACCTTAAAGTAATGAAAGCTTTGTCTAAATATCGTGATGATTTGAAAAGGAAATGGAAAGGAATGATTTAAAGAGTGTGGAGGACACATTACACAAAATTGAGTTATTTGTTGAGGATAAAGATACTTATTCTACCCTTTTTCGTAAAAGATCTTTTTTTTGTCATCCCTTAGCTTTTGTTTCTTCTTGGTTAATTGGGGTATATGAGCCCATTTATTTTATTTACAACATTAAAATCAAAACAAAGCTGTTAAAAATTCTTGATGACTTTGAATTTTTTATTAGGTTCATAAGAGATTTTTATTACTAATAGTTAACATATCGCATAACAACCATTTAACTATAAATAGCAAATTGATTTGGGAATAATTGATAGTGAAACTCTTCTTTACTTTCTATCCTTCCAACTTAAGGTGGCAACACCTAGTATAAACACATACCTCGAATATGAAATACCGTCTTCAACATTAGCTCCCAAATCAATGTCAGTAACTTTATACATTTTAAAGTGGATTTATTTGAAAGCATTCCGTAATCTATTATCACTCAAATATACCATAACTTACTGCTTACTGCTGTGTTTTCAGAATTTCTTACATTTTTGTACAATAATTTTGATTTCCATTCTGCAATTTCTTGCAAAATGTTCAGTATTCCCTCATTTAAAACCAACATTATTTGGATTCGATGTTATCACTTTTTGCTTTTATTGTTATTTGGAGTACAATGAACTATAACCGTTTTTGAATTTTTTTAGCTTTCCTTTCTTTGCATTGTTATAGAATTTTCACACGAAACATTTCTGGTCTTGACAATTCATCAGGTTTTTTAACGCCCGCACAAAAAAGTTTTGAAAAGTCCAGAAGACTATAAAAAAACAAAACAACAAGAAGCTCCTCAAAAATTGAAAAAACAACTTTTTTTAAATTTTCTACGGTATCACATCACAGTGCAACCAAGCGAAGTTCAGATGGACTCATCGCAAGTCTGATATCTGCCGCTGCTTTTTAATCTTCCACTAAATTCAATGAGATCCATAGGGCAATCGATACTTCCATTCCTATATGGCAATAAATCATTTTTAATCAATATTGGACTCATTGTCTTTTTTTATGTACAAAAATTATTCGGTTTTACGTTTCTACACCAAAAACCATTTTGTGAATAAATTATAAGTCAGCATTTTACTTGGTTTCTTTCTGCAAATGCATTCAGATGTGGATGGGCTTTTGTTTCTTTTCGGAAATCAGTTCAGACTTGCATAAAGTCGGTTTTTACATCCTTAAATGCACAGCTCGTGTCATTATTATTGTATCTTTATTTCATTATGCTTTCAAATATATTTTACAAAAACTTACTGGCTTTAAAGAAGAAACAATTTTTTTAATATTTTGGAAATTGAGTGTTTGACGTGGATTTTTCTGGAAATCCATTCTAAATCGGATGAGGTCTCTCCTTCCATTTTAAATTGCACAACTTGCGTCTTTAAAGCAAAAATAACTTTTTGAAGATTTTGGAAAGTGATTGTTTAACCCGGATTTTTCTGGAAATCCATTCTGAAATGGATGAGGTCTCTTTTTATATTTTTAAATGCACAACTTGCGTCTTTATTATTTCTTTTTTGTTTCAATGCGCTTTTAAATATATTTTCAAAAAAGTTCACTTGGTTTAAAGCAAAAACAATTTTTGAATTTTTGGAATATGAGTGTTTGAGATAAAATTATTGGAAATCCATTTTAATTGGATTTTTGTGTATCAATACGTTTTTAATTATATTTTCCAAAATCTCAGTGGCTTTAAAGAAAAAGCAATTTTCTGAATTTTTAGAAAGTCAGTGCTTGAGCTTGATTTTTCTGGAAATCCATTCTAAATCGGATGAGGTCTGTTATTACATCCTTATAGGAACAACCTGCGTCTTTATTATTATTCTTTTGCTTCATTATGCTTTTAATTATGTTTTCCAAAGAACTCACTGCTTTAATAAAATATGACCCATCTAATAAAATTTTAATAAAATATTGAAAAGCGAACTGATGTGGTTTTGTGAAAGTCTCTCGTTAGACTGTTCACACACATGTTATTCTAAAATGCTTATATCTAATTTAATATTAAACAAGTAGTTCTTAATATAAAAATGCTTATTCAGTGCGACACACTTATTGGGTAATGAAGGAAGGGATCGAATTGCTTAATACTTTGAAACCTGGCCTAAAGAGAAACTAGGCCAAGCTGCAATACGGAAAAAAGCCAAATAAAACAACTAAAACTAAAGCAAACAAAGCGAAGTGCATTGATTGAATATTATGTGCTTCGAATTTGGTTTCATTAAAATTAAGCAATTACCCCGGAGAGTAATTTAATAGTGAAACAGGTATTGCAACAAAGTGTTGCGACAATTGAATATAACGAATTCAGCAAATATACCACACTGGCTTTAAAGCAAAAACAACTTTTGAATATTTTATTATGTTTATTATTATGTTTGATTTGGTTTTTTCTGGAAATTCATTCTAAATTAGATGAGATCTGTTTTTCATTTTTAAATGCACAACTTCCGTCTTTTTTATTATTCTTGTATATCATTACGCCTTTAATTACATTTTCCGAAAATGCACTGGTTTTAAAGCCAAAAAAAATATGTGAAAAGGAAAAGGAACACTTGGAAAAGGAGTGTTTGACTTGGTTTTTTCTGGAAACTCATTCTAAATCGGATGAGGTCTGTTCTTACTTTGTTAAATACACATCTTGCGTATTTTTTATTATTCTTTTGCTCCTTTACGTTTTTAATTGTAGTTCCCAAAAAACTCACTGCTTTAAAGCAAAAAAAAACGTTTTGAATATTTTGGAAAGTGAGTGTTTGACGTGGGTTTTTGTGGAAATCCATTCTGAATTAGGTGAGGCGTGTTCTTATTTTTTAAATGCACAACTTGCGTCCTTATTATTATTATTTTGTTTCATTACGCTTTTAATTATATTTTCCAAAAACTCACTTGCTTTAAAGCAAAAAAAAACGTTTTGAATATTTTGGAAAGTGAGTGTTTGACGTGGTTTTTTGTAGAAATCCATTCTAAATTAGGTGAGGCGTGTTCTTACTTTTTTAAATGCACAACTTGCGTCCTTATTATTATTATTTTGTTTCATTACGCTTTTAATTATATTTTCCAAAAACTCACTTGCTTTAAAGCAAAAAAAAACGTTTTGAATATTTTGGAAAGTGAGTGTTTGACGTGGGTTTTTGTGGAAATCCATTCTAAATTAGGTGAGGCGTGTTCTTATTTTTTAAATGCACAACTTGCGTCCTTATTATTATTATTTTGTTTCATTACGCTTTTAATTATATTTTCCAAAAACTCACTTGCTTTAAAGCAAAACAAAACTTTTTGAATATTTTGGAAAGTGAGTGTTTGAAGTGGGTTTTCGTGGAAATCCATTCTAAATTAGGTAAGGCGTGTTCTTACTGTTTTAAATGCACAATTTGCGTTTTTATTATTATTCTTTTGTTTCATTACGCTTTTTATTTATATTTTCCAAAAACTCACTTGCTTTAAAGCAAAAAAAAAGGCTTTGAATATTTTGGAAAGTGAGTGTTTGACGTGGGTTTTTGTGGAAATCCATTCTGAATAGCATGAGGTCCGTTTCTATATATTAAATGCACAACTTGCGTCTTTATTATTATTCTTTTGTTTCATTACGCTTTTAATTATATTTTCCAAAAACTCACTTGCTTTAGAGCAAAAAAAACTTTTTGAATATTTTGGAAAGTGAGTGTTTGACGTGGGTTTTTGTGGAAATCCATTCTAAATTAGGTGAGGCGTGTTCTTACTTTTTTAAATGCACAATTTGCTTCTTTATTATTATTCTTTTGTTTCATTACGCTTTTAATTATATTTTCTCAACTCACTTGCTTTAGAGCAAAAAAAACTTTTTGAATATTTTGGAAAGTGAGTGTTTGACGTGGGTTTTTGTGGAAATCCATTCTGAATTAGGTGAGGCGTGTTCTTATTTTTTAAATGCACAACTTGCGTCCTTATTATTATTATTTTGTTTCATTACGCTTTTAATTATATTTTCCAAAAACTCACTTGCTTTAAAGCAAAAAAAAACGTTTTGAATATTTTGGAAAGTGAGTGTTTGACGTGGTTTTTTGTAGAAATCCATTCTAAATTAGGTGAGGCGTGTTCTTACTTTTTTAAATGCACAACTTGCGTCCTTATTATTATTATTTTGTTTCATTACGCTTTTAATTATATTTTCCAAAAACTCACTTGCTTTAAAGCAAAAAAAAACGTTTTGAATATTTTGGAAAGTGAGTGTTTGACGTTGGTTTTCGTGGAAATCCATTCTAAATTAGGTAAGGCGTGTTCTTACTGTTTTAAATTCACAATTTGCGTTTTTATTATTATTCTTTTGTTTCATTACGCTTTTTATTTATATTTTCCAAAAACTCACTTGCTTTAAAGCAAAAAAAAAGGCTTTGAATATTTTGGAAAGTGAGTGTTTGACGTGGGTTTTTGTGGAAATCCATTCTGAATAGCATGAGGTCCGTTTCTATATATTAAATGCACAACTTGCGTCTTTATTATTATTCTTTTGTTTCATTACGCTTTTAATTATATTTTCCAAAAACTCACTTGCTTTAGAGCAAAAAAAACTTTTTGAATATTTTGGAAAGTGAGTGTTTGACGTGGGTTTTTGTGGAAATCCATTCTAAATTAGGTGAGGCGTGTTCTTACTTTTTTAAATGCACAATTTGCTTCTTTATTATTATTCTTTTGTTTCATTACGCTTTTAATTATATTTTCCAAAAACTCACTTGCTTTAAAGCAAAAAAAAACGTTTTGAATATTTTGGAAAGTGAGTGTTTGACGTTGGTTTTCGTGGAAATCCATTCTAAATTAGGTAAGGCGTGTTCTTACTGTTTTAAATGCACAATTTGCGTTTTTATTATTATTCTTTTGTTTCATTACGCTTTTTATTTATATTTTCCAAAAACTCACTTGCTTTAAAGCAAAAAAAAAGGCTTTGAATATTTTGGAAAGTGAGTGTTTGACGTGGGTTTTTGTGGAAATCCATTCTGAATAGCATGAGGTCCGTTTCTATATATTAAATGCACAACTTGCGTCTTTATTATTATTCTTTTGTTTCATTACGCTTTTAATTATATTTTCCAAAAACTCACTTGCTTTAGAGCAAAAAAAACTTTTTGAATATTTTGGAAAGTGAGTGTTTGACGTGGGTTTTTGTGGAAATCCATTCTAAATTAGGTGAGGCGTGTTCTTACTTTTTTAAATGCACAACTTGCGTCCTTATTATTATTATTTTGTTTCATTACGCTTTTAATTATATTTTCCAAAAACTCACTTGCTTTAAAGCAAAAAAAAACGTTTTGAATATTTTGGAAAGTGAGTGTTTGACGTTGGTTTTCGTGGAAATCCATTCTAAATTAGGTAAGGCGTGTTCTTACTGTTTTAAATGCACAATTTGCGTTTTTATTATTATTCTTTTGTTTCATTACGCTTTTTATTTATATTTTCCAAAAACTCACTTGCTTTAAAGCAAAAAAAAAGGCTTTGAATATTTTGGAAAGTGAGTGTTTGACGTGGGTTTTTGTGGAAATCCATTCTGAATAGCATGAGGTCCGTTTCTATATATTAAATGCACAACTTGCGTCTTTATTATTATTCTTTTGTTTCATTACGCTTTTAATTATATTTTCCAAAAACTCACTTGCTTTAGAGCAAAAAAAACTTTTTGAATATTTTGGAAAGTGAGTGTTTGACGTGGGTTTTTGTGGAAATCCATTCTAAATTAGGTGAGGCGTGTTCTTACTTTTTTAAATGCACAATTTGCTTCTTTATTATTATTCTTTTGTTTCATTACGCTTTTAATTATATTTTCCAAAAACTCACTTGCTTTAAAGCAAAAAAAAACGTTTTGAATATTTTGGAAAGTGAGTGTTTGACGTGGGTTTTTGTGGAAATCTATTCTACATAGCATGAGGTCCGTTTCTATATTTTAAGTGCACAACTTGCATCTTTATTATTATTCTTTTGTTTCATTACGCTTTTAATTATATTTTCCAAAAACTCTCTTGCTTTAGAGCAAAAAAAACTTTTTGAATATTTTGGAAAGTGAGTGTTTGACGTGGGTTTTTTTGGAAATCCATTCTAAATTAGGTAAGGCGTGTTCTTTCTCTTTTAAATGCACAATTTGCGTCTTTATTATTATTATTTTGTTTCATTACGCTTTTAATTATTTTTTCCAATAACTCACTTGCTTTAGAGCAAAAGAAGCTTTTTGAATATTTTGGAAAGTGAGTGTTTGACGTAGGTTTTTGTGGAAATCCATTCTAAATTAGGTGCGGCGTGTTCTTACTGTTTTAAATGCACAACTTGCGTCTTTGTTATCATTCTTTTGTTTCATTACGCTTTAAATTATATTTTCCAAAAACTCACTTGCTTTAAAGCAAAACAAAACTTTTTGAATATTTTGGAAAGTGAGTGTTTGACGTGGGTTTTTGTGGAAATCCATTCTAAATTAGGTAAGGCGTGTTCTTTCTCTTTTAAATGCACAATTTGCTTCTTTATTATTATTCTTTTGTTTCATTACGCTTTTAATTATATTTTCCAAAAACTCACTTGCTTTAAAGCAAAAAAAAACGTTTTGAATATTTTGGAAAGTGAGTGTTTGACGTGGGTTTTTGTGGAAATCTATTCTACATAGCATGAGGTCCGTTTCTATATTTTAAGTGCACAATTTGCGTCTTTATTATTATTCTTTTGTTTCATTACGCTATTAATTATATTTTCCAAAAACTCTCTTGCTTTAGAGCAAAAAAAACTTTTTGAATATTTTGGAAAGTGAGTGTTTGACGTGGGTTTTTTTGGAAATCCATTCTAAATTAGGTAAGGCGTGTTCTTTCTCTTTTAAATGCACAATTTGCGTCTTTATTATTATTATTTTGTTTCATTACGCTTTTAATTATATTTTCCAATAACTCACTTGCTTTAGAGCAAAAGAAGCTTTTTGAATGTTTTGGAAAGTGAGTGTTTGACGTAGGTTTTTGTGGAAATCCATTCTAAATTAGGTGCGGCGTGTTCTTACTGTTTTAAATGCACAACTTGCGTCTTTGTTATCATTCTTTTGTTTCATTACGCTTTAAATTATATTTTCCAAAAACTCACTTGCTTTAAAGCAAAACAAAACTTTTTGAATATTTTGGAAAGTGAGTGTTTGACGTGGGTTTTTGTGGAAATCCATTCTAAATTAGGTAAGGCGTGTTCTTACTTTTTTAAATGCACAATTTGCTTCTTTATTATTATTCTTTTGTTTCATTACGCTTTTAATTATATTTTCCAGAAACTCACTTGCTTTAAAGCAAAAAAAACGTTTTGAATATTTTGGAAAGTGAGTGTTTGACGTGGGTTTTTGTGGAAATCCATTCTGAATTAGGTGAGGCGTGTTCTTATTTTTTAAATGCACAACTTGCGTCCTTATTATTATTATTTTGTTTCATTACGCTTTTAATTATATTTTCCAAAAACTCACTTGCTTTAAAGCAAAAAAAAACTTTTTGAATATTTTGGAAAGTGAGTGCGTCTTTGTTATCATTCTTTTGTTTCATTACGCTTTTAATTATATTTTCCAATAACTCACTTGCTTTAGAGCAAAAAAAAACTATTTGAATATTTTGGAAAGTGAGTGTTTGACGTGGGTTTTTGTGGAAATCCATTCTAAATTAGGTGAGGCGTGTTCTTATTTTTTAAATGCACAACTTGCGTCCTTATTATTATTATTTTGTTTCATTACGCTTTTAATTATATTTTCCAAAAACTCACTTGCTTTAAAGCAAAACAAAACTTTTTGAATATTTTGGAAAGTGAGTGTTTGACGTGGGTTTTTGTGGAAATCCATTCTAAATTAGGTAAGGCGTGTTCTTACTGTTTTAAATGCACAATTTGCGTTTTTATTATTATTCTTTTGTTTCATTACGCTTTTTATTTATATTTTCCAAAAACTCACTTGCTTTAAAGCAAAAAAAAAGGCTTTGAATATTTTGGAAAGTGAGTGTTTGACGTGGGTTTTTGTGGAAATCCATTCTGAATAGCATGAGGTCCGTTTCTATATATTAAATGCACAACTTGCGTCTTTATTATTATTCTTTTGTTTCATTACGCTTTTAATTATATTTTCCAAAAACTCACTTGCTTTAGAGCAAAAAAAACTTTTTGAATATTTTGGAAAGTGAGTGTTTGACGTGGGTTTTTGTGGAAATCCATTCTAAATTAGGTGAGGCGTGTTCTTACTTTTTTAAATGCACAATTTGCTTCTTTATTATTATTCTTTTGTTTCATTACGCTTTTAATTATATTTTCCAAAAACTCACTTGCTTTAAAGCAAAAAAAAACGTTTTGAATATTTTGGAAAGTGAGTGTTTGACGTGGGTTTTTGTGGAAATCTATTCTACATAGCATGAGGTCCGTTTCTATATTTTAAGTGCACAACTTGCATCTTTATTATTATTCTTTTGTTTCATTACGCTTTTAATTATATTTTCCAAAAACTCACTTGCTTTAGAGCAAAAAAAACTTTTTGAATATTTTGGAAAGTGAGTGTTTGACATGGGTTTTTTTGGAAATCCATTCTAAATTAGGTAAGGCGTGTTCTTTCTCTTTTAAATGCACAATTTGCGTCTTTATTATTATTATTTTGTTTCATTACGCTTTTAATTATATTTTCCAATAACTCACTTGCTTTAGAGCAAAAGAAGCTTTTTGAATATTTTGGAAAGTGAGTGTTTGACGTAGGTTTTTGTGGAAATCCATTCTAAATTAGGTGCGGCGTGTTCTTACTGTTTTAAATGCACAACTTGCGTCTTTGTTATCATTCTTTTGTTTCATTACGCTTTAAATTATATTTTCCAAAAACTCACTTGCTTTAAAGCAAAACAAAACTTTTTGAATATTTTGGAAAGTGAGTGTTTGACGTGGGTTTTTGTGGAAATCCATTCTAAATTAGGTAAGGCGTGTTCTTACTTTTTTAAATGCACAATTTGCTTCTTTATTATTATTCTTTTGTTTCATTACGCTTTTAATTATATTTTCCAGAAACTCACTTGCTTTAAAGCAAAAAAAACGTTTTGAATATTTTGGAAAGTGAGTGTTTGACGTGGGTTTTTGTGGAAATCCATTCTGAATTAGGTGAGGCGTGTTCTTATTTTTTAAATGCACAACTTGCGTCCTTATTATTATTATTTTGTTTCATTACGCTTTTAATTATATTTTCCAAAAACTCACTTGCTTTAAAGCAAAACAAAACTTTTTGAATATTTTGGAAAGTGAGTGTTTGACGTGGTTTTTTGTAGAAATCCATTCTAAATTAGGTGAGGCGTGTTCTTACTTTTTTAAATGCACAACTTGCGTCCTTATTATTATTATTTTGTTTCATTACGCTTTTAATTATATTTTCCAAAAACTCACTTGCTTTAAAGCAAAAGAAAACATTTTGAATATTTTGGAAAGTGAGTGTTTGACGTGGGTTTTTGTGGAAATCCATTCTAAATTAGGTAAGGCGTGTTCTTACTGTTTTAAATGCACAATTTGCGTTTTTATTATTATTCTTTTGTTTCATTACGCTTTTTATTTATATTTTCCAAAAACTCACTTGCTTTAAAGCAAAAAAAAACGTTTTGAATATTTTGGAAAGTGAGTGTTTGACGTGGGTTTTTGTGGAAATCTATTCTACATAGCATGAGGTCCGTTTCTATATTTTAAGTGCACAACTTGCATCTTTATTATTATTCTTTTGTTTCATTACGCTTTTAATTATATTTTCCAATAACTCACTTGCTTTAGAGCAAAAGAAGCTTTTTGAATATTTTGGAAAGTGAGTGTTTGACGTGGGTTTTTGTGGAAATCCATTCTAAATTAGGTGCGGCGTGTTCTTACTGTTTTAAATGCACAACTTGCGTCTTTATTATTATTCTTTTGTTTCATTACGCTTTTAATTATATTTTCCAAAAACTCACTTGCTTTAAAGCAAAAAAAAACGTTTTGAATATTTTGGAAAGTGAGTGTTTGACGTGGGTTTTTGTGGAAATCTATTCTACATAGCATGAGGTCCGTTTCTATATTTTAAGTGCACAACTTGCATCTTTATTATTATTCTTTTGTTTCATTACGCTTTTAATTATATTTTCCAATAACTCACTTGCTTTAGAGCAAAAGAAGCTTTTTGAATATTTTGGAAAGTGAGTGTTTGACGTGGGTTTTTGTGGAAATCCATTCTAAATTAAGTGCGGCGTGTTCTTACTGTTTTAAATGCACAGTTTGCGTCTTTATTATTATTCTTTTGTTTCATTACGCTATTAATTATATTTTCCAAAAACTCTCTTGCTTTAAAGCAAAAAAAAACTTTTTGAATATTTTGGAAAGTGAGTGTTTGACGTTGGTTTTTGTGGAAATCCATTCTAAATTAGGTGCGGCGTGTTCAAAAAAAAACTTTTTGAATATTTTGGAAAGTGAGTGTTTGACGTTGGTTTTTGTGGAAATCCATTCTAAATTAAGTGCGGCGTGTTCTTACTGTTTTAAATGCACAGTTTGCGTCTTTATTATTATTCTTTTGTTTCATTACGCTATTAATTATATTTTCCAAAAACTCTCTTGCTTTAAAGCAAAAAAAAACTTTTTGAATATTTTGGAAAGTGAGTGTTTGACGTTGGTTTTTGTGGAAATCCATTCTAAATTAAGTGCGGCGTGTTCTTACTGTTTTAAATGCACAATTTGCATCTTTATTATTATTCTTTTGTTTCATTACGCTTTTAATTATATTTTCCAAAAACTCACTTGCTTTAGAGCAAAAAAACCTTTTTGAATATTTTGGAAAGTGAGTGTTTGACGTGGGTTTTTTTGGAAATCCATTCTAAATTAGGTAAGGCGTGTTCTTTCTCTTTTAAATGCACAATTTGCGTCTTTATTATTATTCTTTTGTTTCATTACGCTTTTAATTATATTTTCCAAAAACTCACTTGCTTTAGAGCAAAAAAAACTTTTTGAATATTTTGGAAAGTGAGTGTTTGACGTGGGTTTTTGTGGAAATCCATTCTAAATTAGGTGAGGCGTGTTCTTATTTTTTAAATGCACAACTTGCGTCCTTATTATTATTATTTTGTTTCATTACGCTTTTAATTATATTTTCCAAAAACTCACTTGCTTTAAAGCAAAACAAAACTTTTTGAATATTTTGGAAAGTGAGTGTTTGACGTGGGTTTTTGTGGAAATCCATTCTAAATTAGGTGAGGCGTGTTCTTATTTTTTAAATGCACAACTTGCGTCCTTATTATTATTATTTTGTTTCATTACGCTTTTAATTATATTTTCCAAAAACTCACTTGCTTTAAAGCAAAAAAAAACTTTTTGAATATTTTGGAAAGTGAGTGCGTCTTTGTTATCATTCTTTTGTTTCATTACGCTTTTAATTATATTTTCCAATAACTCACTTGCTTTAGAGCAAAAAAAAACTATTTGAATATTTTGGAAAGTGAGTGTTTGACGTGGGTTTTTGTGGAAATCCATTCTAAATTAGGTGAGGCGTGTTCTTATTTTTTAAATGCACAACTTGCGTCCTTATTATTATTATTTTGTTTCATTACGCTTTTAATTATATTTTCCAAAAACTCACTTGCTTTAAAGCAAAACAAAACTTTTTGAATATTTTGGAAAGTGAGTGTTTGACGTGGGTTTTTGTGGAAATCCATTCTGAATAGCATGAGGTCCGTTTCTATATATTAAATGCACAACTTGCGTCTTTATTATTATTCTTTTGTTTCATTACGCTTTTAATTATATTTTCCAAAAACTCACTTGCTTTAGAGCAAAAAAAACTTTTTGAATATTTTGGAAAGTGAGTGTTTGACGTTGGTTTTTGTGGAAATCCATTCTAAATTAGGTGAGGCGTGTTCTTACTGTTTTAAATGCTCAATTTGCTTCTTTATTATTATTCTTTTGTTTCATTACGCTTTTAATTATATTTTCCAAAAACTCACTTGCTTTAAAGCAAAAAAAAACTTTTTGAATATTTTGGAAAGTGAGTGCGTCTTTGTTATCATTCTTTTGTTTCATTACGCTTTTAATTATATTTTCCAAAAACTCACTTGCTTTAAAGCAAAACAAAACTTTTTGAATATTTTGGAAAGTGAGTGTTTGACGTGGGTTTTTGTGGAAATCCATTCTAAATTAGGTGAGGCGTGTTCTTACTGTTTTAAATGCTCAATTTGCTTCTTTATTATTATTCTTTTGTTTCATTACGCTTTTAATTATATTTTCCAAAAACTCACTTGCTTTAAAGCAAAAAAAAACTTTTTGAATATTTTGGAAAGTGAGTGCGTCTTTGTTATCATTCTTTTGTTTCATTACGCTTTTATTTATATTTTCCAAAAACTCACTTGCTTTAAAGCAAAAAAAAGGCTTTGAATATTTTGGAAAGTGAGTGTTTGACGTGGGTTTTTGTGGAAATCCATTCTGAATAGCATGAGGTCCGTTTCTATATATTAAATGCACAACTTGCGTCTTTATTATTATTCTTTTGTTTCATTACGCTTTTAATTATATTTTCCAAAAACTCACTTGCTTTAAAGCAAAAAAAAACGTTTTGAATATTTTGGAAAGTGAGTGTTTGACGTGGGTTTTTGTGGAAATCCATTCTAAATTAGGTGAGGCGTGTTCTTACTGTTTTAAATGCTCAATTTGCTTCTTTATTATTATTCTTTTGTTTCATTACGCTTTTAATTATATTTTCCAAAAACTCACTTGCTTTAAAGCAAAAAAAAACTTTTTGAATATTTTGGAAAGTGAGTGCGTCTTTGTTATCATTCTTTTGTTTCATTACGCTTTTATTTATATTTTCCAAAAACTCACTTGCTTTAAAGCAAAAAAAAGGCTTTGAATATTTTGGAAAGTGAGTGTTTGACGTGGGTTTTTGTGGAAATCCATTCTGAATAGCATGAGGTCCGTTTCTATATATTAAATGCACAACTTGCGTCTTTATTATTATTCTTTTGTTTCATTACGCTTTTAATTATATTTTCCAAAAACTCACTTGCTTTAAAGCAAAAAAAAGGCTTTGAATATTTTGGAAAGTGAGTGTTTGACGTGGGTTTTTGTGGAAATCCATTCTGAATAGCATGAGGTCCGTTTCTATATATTAAATGCACAACTTGCGTCTTTATTATTATTCTTTTGTTTCATTACGCTTTTAATTATATTTTCCAATAACTCACTTGCTTTAGAGCAAAAGAAGCTTTTTGAATATTTTGGAAAGTGAGTGTTTGACGTGGGTTTTTGTGGAAATCCATTCTAAATTAGGTGCGGCGTGTTCTTACTGTTTTAAATGCACAACTTGCGTCTTTGTTATCATTCTTTTGTTTCATTACGCTTTAAATTATATTTTCCAAAAACTCACTTGCTTTAAAGCAAAACAAAACTTTTTGAATATTTTGGAAAGTGAGTGTTTGACGTGGGTTTTTGTGGAAATCCATTCTACATAGCATGAGGTCCGTTTCTATATTTTAAGTGCACAACTTGCGTCTTTATTATTATTCTTTTGTTTCATTACGCTTTTAATTATATTTTCCAAAAACTCACTTGCTTTAGAGCAAAAAAAACTTTTTGAATATTTTGGAAAGTGAGTGTTTGACGTGGGTTTTTTTGGAAATCCATTCTAAATTAGGTAAGGCGTGTTCTTTCTCTTTTAAATGCACAATTTGCGTCTTTATTATTATTATTTTGTTTCATTACGCTTTTAATTATATTTTCCAATAACTCACTTGCTTTAGAGCAAAAGAAGCTTTTTGAATATTTTGGAAAGTGAGTGTTTGACGTGGGTTTTTGTGGAAATCCATTCTAAATTAGGTGAGGCGTGTTCTTATTTTTTAAATGCACAACTTGCGTCCTTATTATTATTATTTTGTTTCATTACGCTTTTAATTATATTTTCCAAAAACTCACTTGCTTTAAAGCAAAGAAAAACTTTTTGAATATTTTGGAAAGTGAGTGCGTCTTTGTTATCATTCTTTTGTTTCATTACGCTTTTAATTATATTTTCCAATAACTCACTTGCTTTAGAGCAAAAAAAAACTATTTGAATATTTTGGAAAGTGAGTGTTTGATGTGGGTTTTTGTGGAAATCCATTCTAAATTAGGTGAGGCGTGTTCTTATTTTTTAAATGCACAACTTGCGTCCTTATTATTATTATTTTGTTTCATTACGCTTTTAATTATATTTTCCAAAAACTCACTTGCTTTAAAGCAAAACAAAACTTTTTGAATATTTTGGAAAGTGAGTGTTTGACGTGGGTTTTTGTGGAAATCCATTCTGAATAGCATGAGGTCCGTTTCTATATATTAAATGCACAACTTGCGTCTTTATTATTATTCTTTTGTTTCATTACGCTTTTAATTATATTTTCCAAGAACTCACTTGCTTTAGAGCAAAAAAAACTTTTTGAATATTTTGGAAAGTGAGTGTTTGACGTTGGTTTTTGTGGAAATCCATTCTAAATTAGGTGAGGCGTGTTCTTACTGTTTTAAATGCTCAATTTGCTTCTTTATTATTATTCTTTTGTTTCATTACGCTTTTAATTATATTTTCCAAAAACTCACTTGCTTTAAAGCAAAAAAAAACTTTTTGAATATTTTGGAAAGTGAGTGCGTCTTTGTTATCATTCTTTTGTTTCATTACGCTTTTAATTATATTTTCCAAAAACTCACTTGCTTTAAAGCAAAACAAAACTTTTTGAATATTTTGGAAAGTGAGTGTTTGACGTGGGTTTTTGTGGAAATCCATTCTACATAGCATGAGGTCCGTTTCTATATTTTAAGTGCACAACTTGCGTCTTTATTATTATTCTTTTGTTTCATTACGCTTTTTATTTATATTTTCCAAAAACTCACTTGCTTTAAAGCAAAAAAAAAGGCTTTGAATATTTTGGAAAGTGAGTGTTTGACGTGGGTTTTTGTGGAAATCCATTCTGAATAGCATGAGGTCTGTTTCTATATATTAAATGCACAACTTGCGTCTTTATTATTATTCTTTTGTTTCATTACGCTTTTAATTATATTTTCCAAAAACTCACTTGCTTTAAAGCAAAAAAAAACGTTTTGAATATTTTGGAAAGTGAGTGTTTGACGTGGGTTTTTGTGGAAATCTATTCTACATAGCATGAGGTCCGTTTCTATATTTTAAGTGCACAACTTGCATCTTTATTATTATTCTTTTGTTTCATTACGCTTTTAATTATATTTTCCAATAACTCACTTGCTTTAGAGCAAAAGAAGCTTTTTGAATATTTTGGAAAGTGAGTGTTTGACGTGGGTTTTTGTGGAAATCCATTCTAAATTAGGTGCGGCGTGTTCTTACTGTTTTAAATGCACAACTTGCGTCTTTGTTATCATTCTTTTGTTTCATTACGCTTTAAATTATATTTTCCAAAAACTCACTTGCTTTAAAGCAAAACAAAACTTTTTGAATATTTTGGAAAGTGAGTGTTTGACGTGGGTTTTTGTGGAAATCCATTCTACATAGCATGAGGTCCGTTTCTATATTTTAAGTGCACAACTTGCGTCTTTATTATTATTCTTTTGTTTCATTACGCTTTTAATTATATTTTCCAAAAACTCACTTGCTTTAGAGCAAAAAAAACTTTTTGAATATTTTGGAAAGTGAGTGTTTGACGTGGGTTTTTTTGGAAATCCATTCTAAATTAGGTAAGGCGTGTTCTTTCTCTTTTAAATGCACAATTTGCGTCTTTATTATTATTATTTTGTTTCATTACGCTTTTAATTATATTTTCCAATAACTCACTTGCTTTAGAGCAAAAGAAGCTTTTTGAATATTTTGGAAAGTGAGTGTTTGACGTGGGTTTTTGTGGAAATCCATTCTAAATTAGGTGCGGCGTGTTCTTACTGTTTTAAATGCACAACTTGCGTCTTTGTTATCATTCTTTTGTTTCATTACGCTTTAAATTATATTTTCCAAAAACTCACTTGCTTTAAAGCAAAAAAAAACTTTTTGAATATTTTGGAAAGTGAGTGCGTCTTTGTTATCATTCTTTTGTTTCATTACGCTTTTAATTATATTTTCCAAAAACTCACTTGCTTTAAAGCAAAACAAAACTTTTTGAATATTTTGGAAAGTGAGTGTTTGACGTGGGTTTTTGTGGAAATCCATTCTACATAGCATGAGGTCCGTTTCTATATTTTAAGTGCACAACTTGCGTCTTTATTATTATTCTTTTGTTTCATTACGCTTTTATTTATATTTTCCAAAAACTCACTTGCTTTAAAGCAAAAAAAAGGCTTTGAATATTTTGGAAAGTGAGTGTTTGACGTGGGTTTTTGTGGAAATCCATTCTAAATTAGGTGAGGCGTGTTCTTACTTTTTTAAATGCACAATTTGCTTCTTTATTATTATTCTTTTGTTTCATTACGCTTTTAATTATATTTTCCAAAAACTCACTTGCTTTAAAGCAAAAAAAAACGTGTTGAATATTTTGGAAAGTGAGTGTTTGACGTGGGTTTTTGTGGAAATCCATTCTACATAGCATGAGGTCCGTTTCTATATTTTAAGTGCACAACTTGCATCTTTATTATTATTCTTTTGTTTCATTACGCTTTTATTTATATTTTCCAAAAACTCACTTGCTTTAAAGCAAAAAAAAAGGCTTTGAATATTTTGGAAAGTGAGTGTTTGACGTGGGTTTTTGTGGAAATCCATTCTAAATTAGGTGAGGCGTGTTCTTAGTTTTTAAATGCACAATTTGCTTCTTTATTATTATTCTTTTGTTTCATTACGCTATTAATTATATTTTCCAAAAACTCTCTTGCTTTAGAGCAAAAAAAACTTGTTGAATATTTTGGAAAGTGAGTGTTTGACGTTGGTTTTTGTGGAAATCCATTCTAAATTAGGTGAGGCGTGTTCTTAGTTTTTAAATGCACAATTTGCGTCTTTATTATTATTCTTTTGTTTCATTACGCTATTAATTATATTTTCCAAAAACTCTCTTGCTTTAGAGCAAAAAAAACTTGTTGAATATTTTGGAAAGTGAGTGTTTGACGTTGGTTTTTGTGGAAATCCATTCTAAATTAGGTGCGGCGTGTTCTTACTGTTTTAAATGCACAATCTGCATCTTTATTATTATTCTTTTGTTTCATTACGCTTTTAATTATATTTTCCAAAAACTCACTTGCTTTAAAGCAAAAAAAACTTGTTGAATATTTTGGAAAGTGAGTGTTTGACGTTGGTTTTTGTGGAAATCCATTCTAAATTAGGTGCGGCGTGTTCTTACTGTTTTAAATGCACAATTTGCATCTTTATTATTATTCTTTTGTTTCATTACGCTTTTAATTATATTTTCCAAAAACTCACTTGCTTTAAAGCAAAAAAAAACTTTTTGAGTATTTTGGAAAGTGAGTGTTTGACGTGGGTTTTTGTGGAAATCCATTCCAAATAGCATGAGGTCTGTTTCTATATTTTAAATGCACAATTTGCGTCTTTATTATTATTCTTTTGTTTCATTACGCTTTTAATTATATTTTCCAAAAACGCACTTGCTTTAAAGCAAAAAAAAACGTTTTGAATATTTTGGAAAGTGAGTGTTTGACGTGGGTTTTAGTGGAAATCCATTCTACATAGCATGAGGTCCGTTTCTATATTTTAAGTGCACAACTTGCATCTTTATTATTATTCTTTTGTTTCATTACGCTTTTAATTATATTTTCCAAAAACTCACTTGCTTTAGAGCAAAAAAAACTTTTTGAATATTTTGGAAAGTGAGTGTTTGACGTGGGTTTTTTTGGAAATCCATTCTAAATTAGGTAAGGCGTGTTCTTTCTCTTTTAAATGCTGTAATGATTTAAAAATGTAAAGGATATTGCAGGATCGCCAAGCAATGTTATTTTTGTATATTATTTGGAGAAATGGTAGAGACAATTTATGATGTCTATTGCATTTGCATAGACGCGACAAATACAATAGGTATCTTAGTTTTTAGAGCTAGATACGACAGCTCGGCTGGCAGGCACGCTAAATGCCCTTAAAGTTTTGAGAAGCAAAATGAACACAAATTTCTTTTAGTTCAGAATTGATTCTAATTTATTATTATAAAATTACTTCCTTATATACTATTTTACATGTTTGAATTTCTTTTGCATGTGTGCGGAATGCCCAGTGCAAAGTGGGTTTTTTTGCTCACCTTGCATTTTGCATTGTTACGGTCAAACACCTTACAATGAAGTGGAGCAAGTGAGGATACTCAAATTTCACCTTGCTGCACTTCTTTGTGTATACAATTGAAAGGTGTTTGTCGTGTGTTTGTGTCATGCATTTAATGTGTGTAACTGTTTTAACAATAAATAAATGTGATTGCTTAATTAATAATTGGTTATATTAAGGGGGTACAAATTGATGTGTAGTGATTAAATATTACACTACACCTCCCCTTTTCGGAGAATGATCTCACAATGTTTTGAGGGATCATTCACACATTATGTTAAATGTAATGTTACACTTATATAAGTACATATGGATATGTGTAAAGTATAATCTTTATTTTTGATTTTTATTTATTTTAGTGTATTGATATTTTCCTTAATTTCTATTGATATTTCCTTATCTTAAAAGATTATTAATATTTTATTTATTATTCTAATTCTCTCTGGCCAGATTTTTAAAGTAAAAATTATATATATAGTTTTTGTTTTTATCTATTTACAATTTTTATTCGATTCTTGTGTACTTTAATGGTTTTATTTTTATTTATTTCTATTACACAATTATTGAAGTTATCCATCTCTAAAATTTTGAATGGACCAGTATAAATTGAATCGAGTTTGTGTCTTGCTGGGTCTTCTAAAACAACATAATCTCCTACTTTTAGAAGTTGGGGGTTTATGTTTTTATCGTGTACAGCTTTCTGCTGTAGCTTATATTTTTCAATAAATATTTTAGCTCTCTTCTGCGCTACTTGGAGTCTATACTTAATTTCTTTTTCATATGCATCTATGTTGTATAAGGGATCTACATTATTTGAATTGATGCTTTCAATGTTGTTTGGTAATCTTCCGTAAACAAGTTCATATGGACAATAACCATGTATTGTCGAGGGGGTGGTATTGTAACAGTACGTAAATGAACCTAACCATTTATCCCAATCTGATCTATCTATTGCAATATATGATCTTAAATACTCATTGAAAGTTCTATGTGACCTCTCAACTGTACCTAATGTTTGATGATGATATGCTGTTGAAGTTGAATGTGAAATTCCTAATAGTTTATAGAGTTCTGTAAATACTTGGTTCTTGTATTCGGTGCCCATATCGGTTATTACTTTTTTCATAGGCCCGAATTGTAATATAAATCCTTCAAAAACTGCTTTAGCTACAGTATTGGCTAATTTATTTGGAATTGGGATTGCTACTAAATATTTTGTTAAATCACATACAATTGTGACTGCATATTCATTTCCATTTTCAGATTTTGTTAAGGGTCCTATGGTATCTATTAAAATGGTATCAAAAGATTGCGTTGGGGTTGGTGTAATGATCAGTTGTTCTTTTGTGGTGTTTTTAGGTTTATTAAATGTGCATTTATTACAATTTCGAATGAATTGTTTAACGTCCACAGACATTTTTTTCCAAAAATAGAAATTTTTAAGTTTTTTGAGTGTTCTAGTGACTCCAGAGTGACCTCCCTGAAGTGGATCTTCATGATAGTACTTCATCAATTTAATTTTTTCTTCATTACTTTCTATATTCTTTATTTCGGCCGTTATCGCGATTTCTATTATTTTTAATTTTTCATTTGCTAGCTTTTTAAAATCATTGATGGATATTTTTTTGAAAATATCATCTCTCGCGTTAATTTTTAATTTTTCAATCCCAATATTACAAGCTTTTCCTTCAAGCTTTGGAAATAGTTTCTTTAGAGTTACTTTTCCATTGATAATATAGGATGAAATATTCATTAGAAGAAGTGTTTTTCTATCATGTCTAAGAGCAATTGATTGATTTTTTGTAAGGAGGAATTGTATTTTAGTAAATTTTTTGACCTGTTTTGCGTTCGATACCTCATAGCATTTAGGTGGTTTGCTATTGGGTGTAATATTCTGATTTTTTACCTCGTTTGATATGGTTTCTTTGCGTTTTTGTGCTCTTGTTATTGCTAATATACTATTTGTACTGATTTGTTTGAACTGTTCTATGTTTATACGTGATAGTGCATCTGCTCCGCAGTTGTCTTTACCTTTAATATATTCTATGCTGAAGTCGTACTCTTCTAAATCTAAACGAATTCTGGTAAGCTTTGAAGATGGATTTTTCAACGAGAACAGGTATGTTAGTGGCTTATGATCACTACGGACTAAAAACTTTTTTCCATAAACATATGGTCGAAAATAGTTTATTGCCCAGTGAATTGCTGCTAATTCCTGTTCTATCACTGATTTGTTACTTTCTCCCTTTGTAAATGCTCTGGAGGCAAATGCAATTGGCAATTGAATTCCATTATTCTCTTGGCTTAATACCGCTCCACACGCGAGCTTGCTAGCATCGGTTGTGATACAAAATTGTTTCTCAAAAATGGGGTATTGCAAGATTTTTGGTGTAATGAGTGATTCTTTTAGGTATTCAAATGCTTCTTGACATTCATTGCTCCAATTAAAAGGGGTGTTTTTCCGTGTAAGCTTGGTAATATGAACGGCGTAGTTCGCGAAATTAGGTATAAAGCGTCTGTAGTAATTGCAAAATGCTACAAATCTGCGTGCTGAATCCGCGTCAGTTGGTTTAGGGTAATTCCTGATTATTTCGTATTTATTATTGTCGGGTAAAATCCCTTTATCAGTACACCTGTGTCCCAAAAATGTAGTTTCCTGTGTAAAGAATGTACACTTATCGGGATGTAATTTTAAATTGTATTTTCTACAAGTTGAAAAAACGTCCTTGAGGTTTCGAAACATATGCTTTTCTGAGCATCCTATCACTATTAAATCGTCCATATACAGGAACGCTTGTTCCGGTTTTAGACCTGAAAATGCCAATGTCATCATCCTTTGAAAGGAGTTTGGTGCTATCTTGAGTCCAAATGGTAATCTTTTAAATCTGTAAGAACCCTGATTCGTTGAAAATGAAGTTATATCTCTGGATTCTTCTGAAAGCTCGATTTGGTGAAAACCTGACATTAAATCTAGGCATGAGAAATACTTCGCTCTTCCTAGCTGATCTAGTATATCGTCAATACGAGGAAGTGGGAATTTGTCAGCAAGTAGTTTCTTATTCACCTGTCGATAGTCGATAACAAGTCTCCATTTTTTCGCATTCTCACCTGGTAAGGACTTTTTTGGCACTAACAATAGAGGGCTATTGTAATCAGATATCGATGGTTCTATTATGTCATTACTTTTTAATTTTTCTACCTGTTTGTTAATTTCGGATTTTTGCGTCTCCGGTATTCTGTAATTCTTTATATAAACTGGACTAGGATCATTCAATCGCAATTTTTGTTTATAAAAATTATTAGTTGATATTTTGTCCGTTTCAAGAGCAAAAATATCGCTGTATTCTTCACACAGCGTAGTTAATTCATTTTTTACGAACTTAGGGAAATTATTTTTCAGTTTTGCTAGTATTAGTTGTTTTCTAACGTTGTCGGGGTTGTCGACATGACTATGATTTAAGTTAATCACATCGTAATCACTTAATTTCTCGGTTTTTACTTTTTGATTCTCTAGTACTAAGTTGGTATTTGTGGTATTAATTATTCTTATATATGGGTGTGATTTAAAGAGTATTGAATTAGCTACATAAATTCCTTCTGTTATTTCTTGCGTGGGTACAAATAGATCTTCTGTTAGGTTTTCTGTACTTAGTTTCCTGAATACCTCGGCTCTTGCCGGTAATGAAATAGAATGTCTTACTGTTGATGGTTTAATGGGAATGACAATTAGTTCGTTATTGTGTTTAATTTTTAGGTTGCCATTAGGCTGTGAGTAATCAAGAGTACAGTTGTATGTGGTAATGAAATCAAGCCCCAATATGCCGTCGCATGGAATGGGAAAATTGGAATCCACTACCTGAAATGTGTGTGCGATTTTGGAGTGATTGTAATTTAGCTTCCCTGTGATTGTACCTATTGATTTAGTTGATCCTTCTCCTATGCCTCTAATTTTACAGTGATTGTTAGGACAGATATGGAGGTTTTTAAAAATACTGTTATGCTTTATTAGTGAAATATCTGCACCCGTGTCTATTAAAAGTGTTATTGGATGTATAGTGAAGTTAGTGTGGCAAGTTATGTAACTGTTAAGTTTTAGATTTAGTGTGTAAATGTTTGTTGTTCCCCTGTATGATTCAGGGGAAACTCTCCGTTTCCCTGGTTGTTATGATTTGTTTCGCAAACCCTCGCATTATATTGCCTGTAATTATTATTGTTGGCATTGTTTCGGTAATTGCCATAATTATTGTTATAGTGATTACGATGATTGTAATTGCCGTTATTCCTAGAATTGTTATGGCTGTTGTAGTTATGCGTGTTATTATGTCTACCGCGTGAAGTGTTAGACCTATAATTTCCTCCGTAATTATTGAATTTTCCATGGCCTCTATTGCCACGGAAGCTTCTTTGGTAGTTTCCTCTGGTGAAAAATATATTAGTGGTACTCGCAGTGTCTTCTGATACGTTTATGAATTTTGCAATTGCATCATTCATGTTTGAAAACTGACCTGCTTGCATTATTATCTTTGTTTTTTCGTTTGTAGAATTTTTTATTAATGACTTTACTGCAGTTTGTGTAGCATATTTGTTTGCTACTTCGGGTGGTAAACCCTCAGAAATAAATGCAGTTTGAAGAAGATTTGTAATTTCTTCTACTTCTTTAACTATTGTGTTTGAACTCCTATTTTGCTGTTTAATGTTCAATAGTTTTGCTGATAAAGCTTCTGCTGACTCACCTTTTATTGATGCCTTTAACTTAGTTACTATTTCTGATATTTGTGTCTCATTTGAGATGAAGTTTCTTGCTGTACCCTTAAGTTTAGTTTTGATGAGCGTAACCGCAATTGCTTCATGTGGACCCACAATGAGCTGAACCAAGCTTAAAGCATCTAGAAAAGCTTGTAGGTTTTCAGCCTTTCCGTCAAACTCAGGTATTAATTTTGCCGAGTTATTTAGAAATTCTGCCACTGTTTCTGACATTTTTATATCTGTTGATGGCATTTCCCAAAATATTGTAGGTGAATTGTTGTCAGTTTCGGTGTCGGAATCTTCGTCTAATTGAAAATATTCGCAAAAGGACTCGGATGGTCTACCTTTAATAGAACATTTCCCCAAAACTAGTGTGAGTTTATTCTTGAAGTCTAATAAAACCTTCTCTACGTGTACTTTGTGTTCCTGTGTTAATCGCTCTGAATACTTTACATAGAGTTCTGTTAAATTATTATGTTGTGTCACTAGAGTTGCAATGTGCTTATTGCAAGTATCTACCTTTGGCAATTTTTCTTTATTTATGCACTTTAGTGCTTTATTAAATTCATTTTTGACTTCCTGTATAATTCTATCTAATTCTACCCAAGACATTTAACCTCTGCCAGACACAAAAGCAATTCATTATATATAATTTTTTTTTTTTTTTTTTTTTTTTTTTTTAATTTTCCATTTAGAAATGATTTTGTTATTGGGTTTTTTTTTTTTTTTGTGTGAAAGTCAACTCATTGGTTGCTTTCAGGTATTCTTAAATATAATGTTTTGTGGTTATAATTTATGATTTATTGCTTAAAAAAATAATGGTTTCATAAAATTTAAGAGATAAGAAAAAAAAGATAATTTAATAAAGTTAGTTTAATAAAATGAACAAAGTTTAATTATATGTAATTATAATAATATAATAATTTAATATTAGTTTAAATAAATGTTGTGTGGATCCTTCCATAAGTTTACTTCTAGATACGCGCGGCACGGTTTAATCGTTGTTTTATGTAGATTTTTACTACCATTGCGGCGAAGATGAGTAAAATGATTATTATTATGATATGGCTGTTGGTTAATTCAGTGTGTTCAGTTTTTTGCGGGACTTGCTTTTCCACTATTGTTGTGTGGGTTTGTTGATTTGTTTCCTTGCCTACTTCGTATCCTGTGACGGCAATCATTATCCCACTTAGTAATTTTGTCCACCAGCTCATTTTTGTTCCAACTTCCTTAATTGGTTAAAAAAAATATTTCTTTTTGGGCAGGCTCAGTTGGGCAGGATCGGTTGGGCAGGCTCAGTTGGGCAGGATCAGTTGGGCAGGATCGCCATGTAATGATTTAAAAATGTAAAGGATATTGCAGGATCGCCAAGCAATGTTATTTTTGTATATTATTTGGAGAAATGGTAGAGACAATTTATGATGTCTATTGCATTTGCATAGACGCGACAAATACAATAGGTATCTTAGTTTTTAGAGCTAGATACGACAGCTCGGCTGGCAGGCACGCTAAATGCCCTTAAAGTTTTGAGAAGCAAAATGAACACAAATTTCTTTTAGTTCAGAATTGATTCTAATTTATTATTATAAAATTACTTCCTTATATACTATTTTACATGTTTGAATTTCTTTTGCATGTGTGCGGAATGCCCAGTGCAAAGTGGGTTTTTTTGCTCACCTTGCATTTTGCATTGTTACGGTCAAACACCTTACAATGAAGTGGAGCAAGTGAGGATACTCAAATTTCACCTTGCTGCACTTCTTTGTGTATACAATTGAAAGGTGTTTGTCGTGTGTTTGTGTCATGCATTTAATGTGTGTAACTGTTTTAACAATAAATAAATGTGATTGCTTAATTAATAATTGGTTATATTAAGGGGGTACAAATTGATGTGTAGTGATTAAATATTACACTACAATGCACAATTTGCGTCTTTATTATTATTATTTTGTTTCATTACGCTTTTAATTATATTTTCCAAAAACTCACTTTTTTTAAAGCAAAAAAAAACTTTTTGAATATTTTGGAAAGTGAGTGTTTGACGTGGGTTTTTGTGGAAATCCATTCTAAATTAGGTGAGGTGTGTTCTTACTTTTTTAAATGCACAATTTGCTTCTTTATTATTATTCTTTTGTTTCATTACGCTATTAATTATATTTTCCAAAAACTCTCTTGCTTTAGAGCAAAAAAAAACGTTTTGAATATTTTGGAAAGTGAGTGTTTGACGTTGGTTTTTGTGGAAATCCATTCTAAATCAGGTGCGGCGTGTTCTTACTGTTTTAAATGCACAGTTTGCGTCTTTATTATTATTCTTTTGTTTCATTACGCTATTAATTATATTTTCCAAAAACTCTCTTGCTTTAGAGCAAAAAAAACTTGTTGAATATTTTGGAAAGTGAGTGTTTGACGTTGGTTTTTGTGGAAATCCATTCTAAATTAGGTGCGGCGTGTTCTTACTGTTTTAAATGCACAATCTGCATCTTTATTATTATTCTTTTGTTTCATTACGCTTTTAATTATATTTTCCAAAAACTCACTTGCTTTAAAGCAAAAAAAACTTGTTGAATATTTTGGAAAGTGAGTGTTTGACGTGGGTTTTTGTGGAAATCCATTCCAAATAGCATGAGGTCTGTTTCTATATTTTAAATGCACAATTTGCGTCTTTATTATTATTCTTTTGTTTCATTACGCTTTTAATTATATTTTCCAAAAACGCACTTGCTTTAAAGCAAAAAAAAACGTTTTGAATATTTTGGAAAGTGAGTGTTTGACGTGGGTTTTAGTGGAAATACATTCTACATAGCATGAGGTCCGTTTCTATATTTTAAGTGCACAACTTGCATCTTTATTATTATTCTTTTGTTTCATTACGCTTTTAATTATATTTTCCAAAAACTCACTTGCTTTAGAGCAAAAAAAACTTTTTGAATATTTTGGAAAGTGAGTGTTTGACGTGGGTTTTTTTGGAAATCCATTCTAAATTAGGTAAGGCGTGTTCTTTCTCTTTTAAATGCACAATTTGCGTCTTTATTATTATTATTTTGTTTCATTACGCTTTTAATTATATTTTCCAAAAACTCACTTTTTTTAAAGCAAAAAAAAACTTTTTGAATATTTTGGAAAGTGAGTGTTTGACGTGGGTTTTTGTGGAAATCCATTCTAAATTAGGTGAGGCGTGTTCTTACTTTTTTAAATGCACAATTTGCTTCTTTATTATTATTCTTTTGTTTCATTACGCTATTAATTATATTTTCCAAAAACTCTCTTGCTTTAGAGCAAAAAAAACTTGTTGAATATTTTGGAAAGTGAGTGTTTGACGTTGGTTTTTGTGGAAATCCATTCTAAATTAGGTGCGGCGTGTTCTTACTGTTTTAAATGCACAATCTGCATCTTTATTATTATTCTTTTGTTTCATTACGCTTTTAATTATATTTTCCAAAAACTCACTTGCTTTAAAGCAAAAAAAACTTGTTGAATATTTTGGAAAGTGAGTGTTTGACGTTGGTTTTTGTGGAAATCCATTCTAAATTAGGTGCGGCGTGTTCTTACTGTTTTAAATGCACAACTTGCGTCTTTGTTATCATTCTTTTGTTTCATTACGCTTTAAATTATAGTTTCCAAAAACTCACTTGCTTTAAAGCAAAAAAAAATTTTTTGAATATTTTGGAAAGTGAGTGCGTCTTTGTTATCATTCTTTTGTTTCATTACGCTTTTAATTATATTTTCCAAAAACTCACTTGCTTTAAAGCAAAACAAAACTTTTTGAATATTTTGGAAAGTGAGTGTTTGACGTGGGTTTTTGTGGAAATCCATTCTACATAGCATGAGGTCCGTTTCTATATTTTAAGTGCACAACTTGCGTCTTTATTATTATTCTTTTGTTTCATTACGCTTTTATTTATATTTTCCAAAAACTCACTTGCTTTAAAGCAAAAAAAAGGCTTTGAATATTTTGGAAAGTGAGTGTTTGACGTGGGTTTTTGTGGAAATCCATTCTAAATTAGGTGCGGCGTGTTCTTACTGTTTTAAATGCACAACTTGCGTCTTTGTTATCATTCTTTTGTTTCATTACGCTTTAAATTATATTTTCCAAAAACTCACTTGCTTTAAAGCAAAAAAAAACTTTTTGAATATTTTGGAAAGTGAGTGCGTCTTTGTTATCATTCTTTTGTTTCATTACGCTTTTAATTATATTTTCCAAAAACTCACTTGCTTTAAAGCAAAACAAAACTTTTTGAATATTTTGGAAAGTGAGTGTTTGACGTGGGTTTTTGTGGAAATCCATTCTACATAGCATGAGGTCCGTTTCTATATTTTAAGTGCACAACTTGCGTCTTTATTATTATTCTTTTGTTTCATTACGCTTTTAATTATATTTTCCAAAAACTCACTTTTTTTAAAGCAAAAAAAAACTTTTTGAATATTTTGGAAAGTGAGTGTTTGACGTGGGTTTTTGTGGAAATCCATTCTAAATTAGGTGAGGCGTGTTCTTACTTTTTTAAATGCACAATTTGCTTCTTTATTATTATTCTTTTGTTTCATTACGCTATTAATTATATTTTCCAAAAACTCTCTTGCTTTAGAGCAAAAAAAACTTGTTGAATATTTTGGAAAGTGAGTGTTTGACGTTGGTTTTTGTGGAAATCCATTCTAAATTAGGTGCGGCGTGTTCTTACTTTTTTAAATGCACAATTTGCGTCTTTATTATTATTCTTTTGTTTCATTACGCTTTTAATTATATTTTCCAAAAACTCACTTGCTTTAAAGCAAAAAAAAACTTTTTGAGTATTTTGGAAAGTGAGTGTTTGACGTGGGTTTTTGTGGAAATCCATTCCAAATAGCATGAGGTCTGTTTCTATATTTTAAATGCACAATTTGCGTCTTTATTATTATTCTTTTGTTTCATTACGCTTTTAATTATATTTTCCAAAAACGCACTTGCTTTAAAGCAAAAAAAAACGTTTTGAATATTTTGGAAAGTGAGTGTTTGACGTGGGTTATAGTGGAAATCCATTCTACATAGCATGAGGTCCGTTTCTATATTTTAAGTGCACAACTTGCGTCTTTATTATTATTCTTTTGTTTCATTACGCTTTTATTTATATTTTCCAAAAACTCACTTGCTTTAAAGCAAAAAAAAGGCTTTGAATATTTTGGAAAGTGAGTGTTGGACGTTGGTTTTTGTGGAAATCCATTCTAAATTAGGTGCGGCGTGTTCTTACTGTTTTAAATGCACAATTTGCATCTTTATTATTATTCTTTTGTTTCATTACGCTTTTAATTATATTTTCCAAAAACTCAATTGCTTTAAAGCAAAAAAAAACTTTTTGAATATTTTGGAAAGTGAGTGTTTGACGTTGGTTTTTGTGGAAATCCATTCTAAATTAGGTGCGGCGTGTTCTTACTTTTTTAAATGCACAATTTGCGTCTTTATTATTATTCTTTTGTTTCATTACGCTTTTAATTATATTTTCCAAAAACTCACTTGCTTTAAAGAAAAAAAAAAACTTTTTGAATATTTTGGAAAGTGAGTGTTTGACGTGGGTTTTTGTGGAAATCCATTCTAAATTAGGTGAGGCGTGTTCTTAGTTTTTAAATGAACAATTTGCGTCTTTATTATTATTCTTTTGTTTCATTACGCTATTAATTATATTTTCCAAAAACTCACTTGCTTTAAAGAAAAAAAAAAACTTTTTGAGTATTTTGGAAAGTGAGTGTTTGACGTGGGTTTTTGTGGAAATCCATTCCAAATAGCATGAGGTCTGTTTCTATATTTTAAATGCACAATTTGCGTCTTTATTATTATTGTTTTGTTTCATTACGCTTTTAATTATATTTTCCAAAAACTCACTTGCTTTAAAGAAAAAAAAAAACTTTTTGAATATTTTGGAAAGTGAGTGTTTGACGTGGGTTTTTGTGGAAATCCATTCTAAATTAGGTGAGGCGTGTTCTTAGTTTTTAAATGAACAATTTGCGTCTTTATTATTATTCTTTTGTTTCATTACGCTATTAATTATATTTTCCAAAAACTCTCTTGCTTTAGAGCAAAAAACACTTGTTGAATATTTTGGAAAGTGAGTGTTTGACGTTGGTTTTTGTGGAAATCCATTCTAAATTAGGTGCGGCGTGTTCTTACTGTTTTAAATGCACAATTTGCATCTTTATTATTATTCTTTTGTTTCATTACGCTTTTAATTATATTTTCCAAAAACGCACTTGCTTTAAAGCAAAAAAAAACTTTTTGAGTATTTTGGAAAGTGAGTGTTTGACGTGGGTTTTTGTGGAAATCCATTCCAAATAGCATGAGGTCTGTTTCTATATTTTAAATGCACAATTTGCGTCTTTATTATTATTCTTTTGTTTCATTACGCTTTTAATTATATTTTCCAAAAACGCACTTGCTTTAAAGCAAAAAAAAACGTTTTGAATATTTTGGAAAGTGAGTGTTTGACGTGGGTTTTAGTGGAAATACATTCTACATAGCATGAGGTCCGTTTCTATATTTTAAGTGCACAACTTGCATCTTTATTATTATTCTTTTGTTTCATTACGCTTTTAATTATATTTTCCAAAAACTCACTTGCTTTAGAGCAAAAAAAACTTTTTGAATATTTTGGAAAGTGAGTGTTTGACGTGGGTTTTTTTGGAAATCCATTCTAAATTAGGTAAGGCGTGTTCTTTCTCTTTTAAATGCACAATTTGCGTCTTTATTATTATTATTTTGTTTCATTACGCTTTTAATTATATTTTCCAAAAACTCACTTTTTTTAAAGCAAAAAAAAACTTTTTGAATATTTTGGAAAGTGAGTGTTTGACGTGGGTTTTTGTGGAAATCCATTCTAAATTAGGTGAGGCGTGTTCTTACTTTTTTAAATGCACAATTTGCTTCTTTATTATTATTCTTTTGTTTCATTACGCTATTAATTATATTTTCCAAAAACTCTCTTGCTTTAGAGCAAAAAAAACTTGTTGAATATTTTGGAAAGTCAGTGTTTGACGTTGGTTTTTGTGGAAATCCATTCTAAATTAGGTGCGGCGTGTTCTTACTGTTTTAAATGCACAATCTGCATCTTTATTATCATTCTTTTGTTTCATTACGCTTTTAATTATATTTTCCAAAAACTCACTTGCTTTAAAGCAAAAAAAACTTGTTGAATATTTTGGAAAGTGAGTGTTTGACGTTGGTTTTTGTGGAAATCCATTCTAAATTAGGTGCGGCGTGTTCTTACTGTTTTAAATGCACAACTTGCGTCTTTGTTATCATTCTTTTGTTTCATTACGCTTTAAATTATATTTTCCAAAAACTCACTTGCTTTAAAGCAAAAAAAAACTTTTTGAATATTTTGGAAAGTGAGTGCGTCTTTGTTATCATTCTTTTGTTTCATTACGCTTTTAATTATATTTTCCAAAAACTCACTTGCTTTAAAGCAAAACAAAACTTTTTGAATATTTTGGAAAGTGAGTGTTTGACGTGGGTTTTTGTGGAAATCCATTCTACATAGCATGAGGTCCGTTTCTATATTTTAAATGCACAACTTGCTTCTTTATTATTATTCTTTTGTTTCATTACGCTTTTAATTATATTTTCCAAAATCTCACTTTTTTTAAAGCAAAAAAAAACTTTTTGAATATTTTGGAAAGTGAGTGTTTGACGTGGGTTTTTGTGGAAATCCATTCTAAATTAGGTGAGGCGTGTTCTTACTGTTTTAAATGCACAATCTGCATCTTTGTTATTATTCTTTTGTTTCATTACGCTTTTAATTATATTTTCCAAAAACTCACTTGCTTTAAAGCAAAAAAAAAACTATTCTAAAATATTCTAAATTAGGTGAGGCGTGTTCTTAGTTTTTAAATGCACAATTTGCATCTTTATTATTATTCTTTTGTTTCATTACGCTATTAATTATATTTTCCAAAAACTCTCTTGCTTTAGAGCAAAAAAAACTTGTTGAATATTTTGGAAAGTGAGTGTTTGACGTTGGTTTTTGTGGAAATCCATTCTAAATTAGGTGAGGCGTGTTCTTACTTTTTTAAATGCACAATTTGCTTCTTTATTATTATTCTTTTGTTTCATTACGCTATTAATTATATTTTCCAAAAACTCTCTTGCTTTAGAGCAAAAAAAACTTGTTGAATATTTTGGAAAGTGAGTGTTTGACGTTGGTTTTTGTGGAAATCCATTCTAAATTAGGTGAGGCGTGTTCTTAGTTTTTAAATGCACAATTTGCGTCTTTATTATTATTCTTTTGTTTCATTACGCTTTTAATTATATTTTCCAAAAACTCACTTGCTTTAAAGCAAAAAAAAAACTATTCTAAAATATTCTAAATTAGGTGAGGCGTGTTCTTAGTTTTTAAATGCACAATTTGCATCTTTATTATTATTCTTTTGTTTCATTACGCTATTAATTATATTTTCCAAAAACTCTCTTGCTTTAGAGCAAAAAAAACTTGTTGAATATTTTGGAAAGTGAGTGTTTGACGTTGGTTTTTGTGGAAATCCATTCTAAATTAGGTGAGGCGTGTTCTTACTTTTTTAAATGCACAATTTGCTTCTTTATTATTATTCTTTTGTTTCATTACGCTATTAATTATATTTTCCAAAAACTCTCTTGCTTTAGAGCAAAAAAAACTTGTTGAATATTTTGGAAAGTGAGTGTTTGACGTGGGTTTTTTTGGAAATCCATTCTAAATTAGGTAAGGCGTGTTCTTTCTCTTTTAAATACACAATTTGCGTCTTTATTATTATTATTTTGTTTCATTACGCTTTTAATTATATTTTCCAAAAACTCACTTTTTTTAAAGCAAAAAAAAACTTTTTGAATATTTTGGAAAGTGAGTGTTTGACGTGGGTTTTTGTGGAAATCCATTCTAAATAGCATGAGGTCCGTTTCTATATTTTAAATGCACAACTTGCTTCTTTATTATTATTCTTTTGTTTCATTACGCTTTTAATTATATTTTCCAAAATCTCACTTTTTTTAAAGCAAAAAAAAACTTTTTGAATATTTTGGAAAGTGAGTGTTTGACGTGGGTTTTTGTGGAAATCCATTCTAAATTAGGTGAGGCGTGTTCTTACTGTTTTAAATGCACAATCTGCATCTTTGTTATTATTCTTTTGTTTCATTACGCTTTTAATTATATTTTCCAAAAACTCACTTGCTTTAAAGCAAAAAAAAAACTATTCTAAAATATTCTAAATTAGGTGAGGCGTGTTCTTAGTTTTTAAATGCACAATTTGCATCTTTATTATTATTCTTTTGTTTCATTACGCTATTAATTATATTTTCCAAAAACTCTCTTGCTTTAGAGCAAAAAAAACTTGTTGAATATTTTGGAAAGTGAGTGTTTGACGTTGGTTTTTGTGGAAATCCATTCTAAATTAGGTGAGGCGTGTTCTTACTTTTTTAAATGCACAATTTGCTTCTTTATTATTATTCTTTTGTTTCATTACGCTATTAATTATATTTTCCAAAAACTCTCTTGCTTTAGAGCAAAAAAAACTTGTTGAATATTTTGGAAAGTGAGTGTTTGACGTTGGTTTTTGTGGAAATCCATTCTAAATTAGGTGAGGCGTGTTCTTAGTTTTTAAATGCACAATTTGCGTCTTTATTATTATTCTTTTGTTTCATTACGCTTTTAATTATATTTTCCAAAAACTCACTTGCTTTAAAGCAAAAAAAAAACTATTCTAAAATATTCTAAATTAGGTGAGGCGTGTTCTTAGTTTTTAAATGCACAATTTGCATCTTTATTATTATTCTTTTGTTTCATTACGCTATTAATTATATTTTCCAAAAACTCTCTTGCTTTAGAGCAAAAAAAACTTGTTGAATATTTTGGAAAGTGAGTGTTTGACGTTGGTTTTTGTGGAAATCCATTCTAAATTAGGTGAGGCGTGTTCTTACTTTTTTAAATGCACAATTTGCTTCTTTATTATTATTCTTTTGTTTCATTACGCTATTAATTATATTTTCCAAAAACTCTCTTGCTTTAGAGCAAAAAAAACTTGTTGAATATTTTGGAAAGTGAGTGTTTGACGTTGGTTTTTGTGGAAATCCATTCTAAATTAGGTGAGGCGTGTTCTTAGTTTTTAAATGCACAATTTGCGTCTTTATTATTATTCTTTTGTTTCATTACGCTTTTAATTATATTTTCCAAAAACTCACTTGCTTTAAAGCAAAAAAAAAACTATTCTAAAATATTCTAAATTAGGTGAGGCGTGTTCTTAGTTTTTAAATGCACAATTTGCATCTTTATTATTATTCTTTTGTTTCATTACGCTATTAATTATATTTTCCAAAAACTCTCTTGCTTTAGAGCAAAAAAAACTTGTTGAATATTTTGGAAAGTGAGTGTTTGACGTTGGTTTTTGTGGAAATCCATTCTAAATTAGGTGAGGCGTGTTCTTACTTTTTTAAATGCACAATTTGCTTCTTTATTATTATTCTTTTGTTTCATTACGCTATTAATTATATTTTCCAAAAACTCTCTTGCTTTAGAGCAAAAAAAACTTGTTGAATATTTTGGAAAGTGAGTGTTTGACGTTGGTTTTTGTGGAAATCCATTCTAAATTAGGTGAGGCGTGTTCTTAGTTTTTAAATGCACAATTTGCGTCTTTATTATTATTCTTTTGTTTCATTACGCTTTTAATTATATTTTCCAAAAACTCACTTGCTTTAAAGCAAAAAAAAAACTATTCTAAAATATTCTAAATTAGGTGAGGCGTGTTCTTAGTTTTTAAATGCACAATTTGCATCTTTATTATTATTCTTTTGTTTCATTACGCTATTAATTATATTTTCCAAAAACTCTCTTGCTTTAGAGCAAAAAAAACTTGTTGAATATTTTGGAAAGTGAGTGTTTGACGTTGGTTTTTGTGGAAATCCATTCTAAATTAGGTGAGGCGTGTTCTTACTTTTTTAAATGCACAATTTGCTTCTTTATTATTATTCTTTTGTTTCATTACGCTATTAATTATATTTTCCAAAAACTCTCTTGCTTTAGAGCAAAAAAAACTTGTTGAATATTTTGGAAAGTGAGTGTTTGACGTTGGTTTTTGTGGAAATCCATTCTAAATTAGGTGAGGCGTGTTCTTAGTTTTTAAATGCACAATTTGCGTCTTTATTATTATTCTTTTGTTTCATTACGCTTTTAATTATATTTTCCAAAAACTCACTTGCTTTAAAGCAAAAAAAAAACTATTCTAAAATATTCTAAATTAGGTGAGGCGTGTTCTTAGTTTTTAAATGCACAATTTGCATCTTTATTATTATTCTTTTGTTTCATTACGCTATTAATTATATTTTCCAAAAACTCTCTTGCTTTAGAGCAAAAAAAACTTGTTGAATATTTTGGAAAGTGAGTGTTTGACGTTGGTTTTTGTGGAAATCCATTCTAAATTAGGTGAGGCGTGTTCTTACTTTTTTAAATGCACAATTTGCTTCTTTATTATTATTCTTTTGTTTCATTACGCTATTAATTATATTTTCCAAAAACTCTCTTGCTTTAGAGCAAAAAAAACTTGTTGAATATTTTGGAAAGTGAGTGTTTGACGTTGGTTTTTGTGGAAATCCATTCTAAATTAGGTGAGGCGTGTTCTTAGTTTTTAAATGCACAATTTGCGTCTTTATTATTATTCTTTTGTTTCATTACGCTTTTAATTATATTTTCCAAAAACTCACTTGCTTTAAAGCAAAAAAAAAACTATTCTAAAATATTCTAAATTAGGTGAGGCGTGTTCTTAGTTTTTAAATGCACAATTTGCATCTTTATTATTATTCTTTTGTTTCATTACGCTATTAATTATATTTTCCAAAAACTCTCTTGCTTTAGAGCAAAAAAAACTTGTTGAATATTTTGGAAAGTGAGTGTTTGACGTTGGTTTTTGTGGAAATCCATTCTAAATTAGGTGAGGCGTGTTCTTACTTTTTTAAATGCACAATTTGCTTCTTTATTATTATTCTTTTGTTTCATTACGCTATTAATTATATTTTCCAAAAACTCTCTTGCTTTAGAGCAAAAAAAACTTGTTGAATATTTTGGAAAGTGAGTGTTTGACGTTGGTTTTTGTGGAAATCCATTCTAAATTAGGTGAGGCGTGTTCTTAGTTTTTAAATGCACAATTTGCGTCTTTATTATTATTCTTTTGTTTCATTACGCTTTTAATTATATTTTCCAAAAACTCACTTGCTTTAAAGCAAAAAAAAAACTATTCTAAAATATTCTAAATTAGGTGAGGCGTGTTCTTAGTTTTTAAATGCACAATTTGCATCTTTATTATTATTCTTTTGTTTCATTACGCTATTAATTATATTTTCCAAAAACTCTCTTGCTTTAGAGCAAAAAAAACTTGTTGAATATTTTGGAAAGTGAGTGTTTGACGTTGGTTTTTGTGGAAATCCATTCTAAATTAGGTGAGGCGTGTTCTTACTTTTTTAAATGCACAATTTGCTTCTTTATTATTATTCTTTTGTTTCATTACGCTATTAATTATATTTTCCAAAAACTCTCTTGCTTTAGAGCAAAAAAAACTTGTTGAATATTTTGGAAAGTGAGTGTTTGACGTTGGTTTTTGTGGAAATCCATTCTAAATTAGGTGAGGCGTGTTCTTAGTTTTTAAATGCACAATTTGCGTCTTTATTATTATTCTTTTGTTTCATTACGCTTTTAATTATATTTTCCAAAAACTCACTTGCTTTAAAGCAAAAAAAAAACTATTCTAAAATATTCTAAATTAGGTGAGGCGTGTTCTTAGTTTTTAAATGCACAATTTGCATCTTTATTATTATTCTTTTGTTTCATTACGCTATTAATTATATTTTCCAAAAACTCTCTTGCTTTAGAGCAAAAAAAACTTGTTGAATATTTTGGAAAGTGAGTGTTTGACGTTGGTTTTTGTGGAAATCCATTCTAAATTAGGTGAGGCGTGTTCTTACTTTTTTAAATGCACAATTTGCTTCTTTATTATTATTCTTTTGTTTCATTACGCTATTAATTATATTTTCCAAAAACTCTCTTGCTTTAGAGCAAAAAAAACTTGTTGAATATTTTGGAAAGTGAGTGTTTGACGTTGGTTTTTGTGGAAATCCATTCTAAATTAGGTGAGGCGTGTTCTTAGTTTTTAAATGCACAATTTGCGTCTTTATTATTATTCTTTTGTTTCATTACGCTTTTAATTATATTTTCCAAAAACTCACTTGCTTTAAAGCAAAAAAAAAACTATTCTAAAATATTCTAAATTAGGTGAGGCGTGTTCTTAGTTTTTAAATGCACAATTTGCATCTTTATTATTATTCTTTTGTTTCATTACGCTATTAATTATATTTTCCAAAAACTCTCTTGCTTTAGAGCAAAAAAAACTTGTTGAATATTTTGGAAAGTGAGTGTTTGACGTTGGTTTTTGTGGAAATCCATTCTAAATTAGGTGAGGCGTGTTCTTACTTTTTTAAATGCACAATTTGCTTCTTTATTATTATTCTTTTGTTTCATTACGCTATTAATTATATTTTCCAAAAACTCTCTTGCTTTAGAGCAAAAAAAACTTGTTGAATATTTTGGAAAGTGAGTGTTTGACGTTGGTTTTTGTGGAAATCCATTCTAAATTAGGTGAGGCGTGTTCTTAGTTTTTAAATGCACAATTTGCGTCTTTATTATTATTCTTTTGTTTCATTACGCTTTTAATTATATTTTCCAAAAACTCACTTGCTTTAAAGCAAAAAAAAAACTATTCTAAAATATTCTAAATTAGGTGAGGCGTGTTCTTAGTTTTTAAATGCACAATTTGCATCTTTATTATTATTCTTTTGTTTCATTACGCTATTAATTATATTTTCCAAAAACTCTCTTGCTTTAGAGCAAAAAAAACTTGTTGAATATTTTGGAAAGTGAGTGTTTGACGTTGGTTTTTGTGGAAATCCATTCTAAATTAGGTGAGGCGTGTTCTTACTTTTTTAAATGCACAATTTGCTTCTTTATTATTATTCTTTTGTTTCATTACGCTATTAATTATATTTTCCAAAAACTCTCTTGCTTTAGAGCAAAAAAAACTTGTTGAATATTTTGGAAAGTGAGTGTTTGACGTTGGTTTTTGTGGAAATCCATTCTAAATTAGGTGAGGCGTGTTCTTAGTTTTTAAATGCACAATTTGCGTCTTTATTATTATTCTTTTGTTTCATTACGCTTTTAATTATATTTTCCAAAAACTCACTTGCTTTAAAGCAAAAAAAAAACTATTCTAAAATATTCTAAATTAGGTGAGGCGTGTTCTTAGTTTTTAAATGCACAATTTGCATCTTTATTATTATTCTTTTGTTTCATTACGCTATTAATTATATTTTCCAAAAACTCTCTTGCTTTAGAGCAAAAAAAACTTGTTGAATATTTTGGAAAGTGAGTGTTTGACGTTGGTTTTTGTGGAAATCCATTCTAAATTAGGTGAGGCGTGTTCTTACTTTTTTAAATGCACAATTTGCTTCTTTATTATTATTCTTTTGTTTCATTACGCTATTAATTATATTTTCCAAAAACTCTCTTGCTTTAGAGCAAAAAAAACTTGTTGAATATTTTGGAAAGTGAGTGTTTGACGTTGGTTTTTGTGGAAATCCATTCTAAATTAGGTGAGGCGTGTTCTTAGTTTTTAAATGCACAATTTGCGTCTTTATTATTATTCTTTTGTTTCATTACGCTTTTAATTATATTTTCCAAAAACTCACTTGCTTTAAAGCAAAAAAAAAACTATTCTAAAATATTCTAAATTAGGTGAGGCGTGTTCTTAGTTTTTAAATGCACAATTTGCATCTTTATTATTATTCTTTTGTTTCATTACGCTTTTAATTATATTTTCCAAAAACTCTCTTGCTTTAGAGCAAAAAAAACTTGTTGAATATTTTGGAAAGTGAGTGTTTGACGTTGGTTTTTGTGGAAATCCATTCTAAATTAGGTGCGGCGTGTTCTTACTGTTTTAAATGCACAATCTGCATCTTTGTTATTATTCTTTTGTTTCATTACGCTTTTAATTATATTTTCCAAAAACTCACTTGCTTTAAAGCAAAAAAAAAACTATTCTAAAATATTCTAAATTAGGTGAGGCGTGTTCTTAGTTTTTAAATGCACAATTTGCATCTTTATTATTATTCTTTTGTTTCATTACGCTTTTAATTATATTTTCCAAAAACTCACTTGCTTTAAAGCAAAAAAAACTTGTTGAATATTTTGGAAAGTGAGTGTTTGACGTTGGTTTTTGTGGAAATCCATTCTAAATTAGGTGAGGCGTGTTCTTACTTTTTTAAATGCACAATTTGCGTCTTTATTATTATTCTTTTGTTTCATTACGCTTTTAATTATATTTTCCAAAAACTCACTTGCTTTAAAGCAAAAAAAACTTGTTGAATATTTTGGAAAGTGAGTGTTTGACGTTGGTTTTTGTGGAAATCCATTCTAAATTAGGTGAGGCGTGTTCTTACTTTTTTAAATGCACAATTTGCTTCTTTATTATTATTCTTTTGTTTCATTACGCTATTAATTATATTTTCCAAAAACTCTCTTGCTTTAGAGCAAAAAAAACTTGTTGAATATTTTGGAAAGTGAGTGTTTGACGTTGGTTTTTGTGGAAATCCATTCTAAATTAGGTGAGGCGTGTTCTTAGTTTTTAAATGCACAATTTGCGTCTTTATTATTATTCTTTTGTTTCATTACGCTTTTAATTATATTTTCCAAAAACTCTCTTGCTTTAGAGCAAAAAAAACTTGTTGAATATTTTGGAAAGTGAGTGTTTGACGTTGGTTTTTGTGGAAATCCTTTCTAACTTAGGTGCGGCGTGTTCTTACTTTTTTAAATGCACAATTTGCATCTTTATTATTATTCTTTTGTTTCATTACGCTTTTAATTATATTTTCCAAAAACTCTCTTGCTTTAGAGCAAAAAAAACTTGTTGAATATTTTGGAAAGTGAGTGTTTGACGTTGGTTTTTGTGGAAATCCTTTCTAACTTAGGTGCGGCGTGTTCTTACTTTTTTAAATGCACAATTTGCGTCTTTATTATTATTCTTTTGTTTCATTACGCTTTTAATTATATTTTCCAAAAACTCACTTGCTTTAAAGCAAAAAAAACTTGTTGAATATTTTGGAAAGTGAGTGTTTGACGTTGGTTTTTGTGGAAATCCATTCTAAATTAGGTGAGGCGTGTTCTTACTTTTTTAAATGCACAATTTGCTTCTTTATTATTATTCTTTTGTTTCATTACGCTATTAATTATATTTTCCAAAAACTCTCTTGCTTTAGAGCAAAAAAAACTTGTTGAATATTTTGGAAAGTGAGTGTTTGACGTTGGTTTTTGTGGAAATCCATTCTAAATTAGGTGCGGCGTGTTCTTACTGTTTTAAATGCACAATCTGCATCTTTGTTATTATTCTTTTGTTTCATTACGCTTTTAATTATATTTTCCAAAAACTCACTTGCTTTAAAGCAAAAAAAAAACTATTCTAAAATATTCTAAATTAGGTGAGGCGTGTTCTTAGTTTTTAAATGCACAATTTGCATCTTTATTATTATTCTTTTGTTTCATTACGCTTTTAATTATATTTTCCAAAAACTCACTTGCTTTAAAGCAAAAAAAACTTGTTGAATATTTTGGAAAGTGAGTGTTTGACGTTGGTTTTTGTGGAAATCCTTTCTAACTTAGGTGCGGCGTGTTCTTACTGTTTTAAATGCACAATCTGCATCTTTGTTATTATTCTTTTGTTTCATTACGCTTTTAATTATATTTTCCAAAAACTCACTTGCTTTAAAGCAAAAAAAACTTGTTGAATATTTTGGAAAGTGAGTGTTTGACGTTGGTTTTTGTGGAAATCCTTTCCAACTTAGGTGCGGCGTGTTCTTACTGTTTTAAATGCACAATCTGCATCTTTGTTATTATTCTTTTGTTTCATTACGCTTTTAATTATATTTTCCAAAAACTCACTTGCTTTAAAGCAAAAAAAACTTGTTGAATATTTTGGAAAGTGAGTGTTTGACGTTGGTTTTTGTGGAAATCCTTTCTAACTTAGGTGCGGCGTGTTCTTACTGTTTTAAATGCACAATCTGCATCTTTGTTATTATTCTTTTGTTTCATTACGCTTTTAATTATATTTTCCAAAAACTCACTTGCTTTAAAGCAAAAAAAACTTGTTGAATATTTTGGAAAGTGAGTGTTTGACGTTGGTTTTTGTGGAAATCCATTCTAAATTAGGTGCGGCGTGTTCTTACTGTTTTAAATGCACAATCTGCATCTTTGTTATTATTCTTTTGTTTCATTACGCTTTTAATTATATTTTCCAAAAACTCACTTGCTTTAAAGCAAAAAAAACTTGTTGAATATTTTGGAAAGTGAGTGTTTGACGTTGGTTTTTGTGGAAATCCTTTCTAACTTAGGTGCGGCGTGTTCTTACTGTTTTAAATGCACAATCTGCATCTTTGTTATTATTCTTTTGTTTCATTACGCTTTTAATTATATTTTCCAAAAACTCACTTGCTTTAAAGCAAAAAAAACTTGTTGAATATTTTGGAAAGTGAGTGTTTGACGTTGGTTTTTGTGGAAATCCTTTCTAACTTAGGTGCGGCGTGTTCTTACTGTTTTAAATGCACAATCTGCATCTTTGTTATTATTCTTTTGTTTCATTACGCTTTTAATTATATTTTCCAAAAACTCACTTGCTTTAAAGCAAAAAAAACTTGTTGAATATTTTGGAAAGTGAGTGTTTGACGTTGGTTTTTGTGGAAATCCATTCTAAATTAGGTGCGGCGTGTTCTTACTGTTTTAAATGCACAATCTGCATCTTTGTTATTATTCTTTTGTTTCATTACGCTTTTAATTATATTTTCCAAAAACTCACTTGCTTTAAAGCAAAAAAAACTTGTTGAATATTTTGGAAAGTGAGTGTTTGACGTTGGTTTTTGTGGAAATCCTTTCTAACTTAGGTGCGGCGTGTTCTTACTGTTTTAAATGCACAATCTGCATCTTTGTTATTATTCTTTTGTTTCATTACGCTTTTAATTATATTTTCCAAAAACTCACTTGCTTTAAAGCAAAAAAAACTTGTTGAATATTTTGGAAAGTGAGTGTTTGACGTTGGTTTTTGTGGAAATCCTTTCTAACTTAGGTGCGGCGTGTTCTTACTGTTTTAAATGCACAATCTGCATCTTTGTTATTATTCTTTTGTTTCATTACGCTTTTAATTATATTTTCCAAAAACTCACTTGCTTTAAAGCAAAAAAAACTTGTTGAATATTTTGGAAAGTGAGTGTTTGACGTTGGTTTTTGTGGAAATCCTTTCTAACTTAGGTGCGGCGTGTTCTTACTGTTTTAAATGCACAATCTGCATCTTTGTTATTATTCTTTTGTTTCATTACGCTTTTAATTATATTTTCCAAAAACTCACTTGCTTTAAAGCAAAAAAAACTTGTTGAATATTTTGGAAAGTGAGTGTTTGACGTTGGTTTTTGTGGAAATCCTTTCTAACTTAGGTGCGGCGTGTTCTTACTGTTTTAAATGCACAATCTGCATCTTTGTTATTATTCTTTTGTTTCATTACGCTTTTAATTATATTTTCCAAAAACTCACTTGCTTTAAAGCAAAAAAAACTTGTTGAATATTTTGGAAAGTGAGTGTTTGACGTTGGTTTTTGTGGAAATCCTTTCTAACTTAGGTGCGGCGTGTTCTTACTGTTTTAAATGCACAATCTGCATCTTTGTTATTATTCTTTTGTTTCATTACGCTTTTAATTATATTTTCCAAAAACTCACTTGCTTTAAAGCAAAAAAAACTTGTTGAATATTTTGGAAAGTGAGTGTTTGACGTTGGTTTTTGTGGAAATCCATTCTAAATTAGGTGCGGCGTGTTCTTACTGTTTTAAATGCACAATCTGCATCTTTGTTATTATTCTTTTGTTTCATTACGCTTTTAATTATATTTTCCAAAAACTCACTTGCTTTAAAGCAAAAAAAACTTGTTGAATATTTTGGAAAGTGAGTGTTTGACGTTGGTTTTTGTGGAAATCCTTTCTAACTTAGGTGCGGCGTGTTCTTACTGTTTTAAATGCACAATCTGCATCTTTGTTATTATTCTTTTGTTTCATTACGCTTTTAATTATATTTTCCAAAAACTCACTTGCTTTAAAGCAAAAAAAACTTGTTGAATATTTTGGAAAGTGAGTGTTTGACGTTGGTTTTTGTGGAAATCCTTTCTAACTTAGGTGCGGCGTGTTCTTACTGTTTTAAATGCACAATCTGCATCTTTGTTATTATTCTTTTGTTTCATTACGCTTTTAATTATATTTTCCAAAAACTCACTTGCTTTAAAGCAAAAAAAACTTGTTGAATATTTTGGAAAGTGAGTGTTTGACGTTGGTTTTTGTGGAAATCCTTTCTAACTTAGGTGCGGCGTGTTCTTACTGTTTTAAATGCACAATCTGCATCTTTGTTATTATTCTTTTGTTTCATTACGCTTTTAATTATATTTTCCAAAAACTCACTTGCTTTAAAGCAAAAAAAACTTGTTGAATATTTTGGAAAGTGAGTGTTTGACGTTGGTTTTTGTGGAAATCCTTTCTAACTTAGGTGCGGCGTGTTCTTACTGTTTTAAATGCACAATCTGCATCTTTGTTATTATTCTTTTGTTTCATTACGCTTTTAATTATATTTTCCAAAAACTCACTTGCTTTAAAGCAAAAAAAACTTGTTGAATATTTTGGAAAGTGAGTGTTTGACGTTGGTTTTTGTGGAAATCCTTTCTAACTTAGGTGCGGCGTGTTCTTACTGTTTTAAATGCACAATCTGCATCTTTGTTATTATTCTTTTGTTTCATTACGCTTTTAATTATATTTTCCAAAAACTCACTTGCTTTAAAGCAAAAAAAACTTGTTGAATATTTTGGAAAGTGAGTGTTTGACGTTGGTTTTTGTGGAAATCCATTCTAAATTAGGTGCGGCGTGTTCTTACTGTTTTAAATGCACAATCTGCATCTTTGTTATTATTCTTTTGTTTCATTACGCTTTTAATTATATTTTCCAAAAACTCACTTGCTTTAAAGCAAAAAAAACTTGTTGAATATTTTGGAAAGTGAGTGTTTGACGTTGGTTTTTGTGGAAATCCTTTCTAACTTAGGTGCGGCGTGTTCTTACTGTTTTAAATGCACAATCTGCATCTTTGTTATTATTCTTTTGTTTCATTACGCTTTTAATTATATTTTCCAAAAACTCACTTGCTTTAAAGCAAAAAAAACTTGTTGAATATTTTGGAAAGTGAGTGTTTGACGTTGGTTTTTGTGGAAATCCTTTCTAACTTAGGTGCGGCGTGTTCTTACTGTTTTAAATGCACAATCTGCATCTTTGTTATTATTCTTTTGTTTCATTACGCTTTTAATTATATTTTCCAAAAACTCACTTGCTTTAAAGCAAAAAAAACTTGTTGAATATTTTGGAAAGTGAGTGTTTGACGTTGGTTTTTGTGGAAATCCTTTCTAACTTAGGTGCGGCGTGTTCTTACTGTTTTAAATGCACAATCTGCATCTTTGTTATTATTCTTTTGTTTCATTACGCTTTTAATTATATTTTCCAAAAACTCACTTGCTTTAAAGCAAAAAAAACTTGTTGAATATTTTGGAAAGTGAGTGTTTGACGTTGGTTTTTGTGGAAATCCTTTCTAACTTAGGTGCGGCGTGTTCTTACTGTTTTAAATGCACAATCTGCATCTTTGTTATTATTCTTTTGTTTCATTACGCTTTTAATTATATTTTCCAAAAACTCACTTGCTTTAAAGCAAAAAAAACTTGTTGAATATTTTGGAAAGTGAGTGTTTGACGTTGGTTTTTGTGGAAATCCTTTCTAACTTAGGTGCGGCGTGTTCTTACTGTTTTAAATGCACAATCTGCATCTTTGTTATTATTCTTTTGTTTCATTACGCTTTTAATTATATTTTCCAAAAACTCACTTGCTTTAAAGCAAAAAAAACTTGTTGAATATTTTGGAAAGTGAGTGTTTGACGTTGGTTTTTGTGGAAATCCTTTCTAACTTAGGTGCGGCGTGTTCTTACTGTTTTAAATGCACAATCTGCATCTTTGTTATTATTCTTTTGTTTCATTACGCTTTTAATTATATTTTCCAAAAACTCACTTGCTTTAAAGCAAAAAAAACTTGTTGAATATTTTGGAAAGTGAGTGTTTGACGTTGGTTTTTGTGGAAATCCATTCTAAATTAGGTGCGGCGTGTTCTTACTGTTTTAAATGCACAATCTGCATCTTTGTTATTATTCTTTTGTTTCATTACGCTTTTAATTATATTTTCCAAAAACTCACTTGCTTTAAAGCAAAAAAAACTTGTTGAATATTTTGGAAAGTGAGTGTTTGACGTTGGTTTTTGTGGAAATCCTTTCTAACTTAGGTGCGGCGTGTTCTTACTGTTTTAAATGCACAATCTGCATCTTTGTTATTATTCTTTTGTTTCATTACGCTTTTAATTATATTTTCCAAAAACTCACTTGCTTTAAAGCAAAAAAAACTTGTTGAATATTTTGGAAAGTGAGTGTTTGACGTTGGTTTTTGTGGAAATCCTTTCTAACTTAGGTGCGGCGTGTTCTTACTGTTTTAAATGCACAATCTGCATCTTTGTTATTATTCTTTTGTTTCATTACGCTTTTAATTATATTTTCCAAAAACTCACTTGCTTTAAAGCAAAAAAAACTTGTTGAATATTTTGGAAAGTGAGTGTTTGACGTTGGTTTTTGTGGAAATCCATTCTAAATTAGGTGCGGCGTGTTCTTACTGTTTTAAATGCACAATCTGCATCTTTGTTATTATTCTTTTGTTTCATTACGCTTTTAATTATATTTTCCAAAAACTCACTTGCTTTAAAGCAAAAAAAACTTGTTGAATATTTTGGAAAGTGAGTGTTTGACGTTGGTTTTTGTGGAAATCCTTTCTAACTTAGGTGCGGCGTGTTCTTACTTTTTTAAATGCACAATTTGCGTCTTTATTATTATTCTTTTGTTTCATTACGCTTTTAATTATATTTTCCAAAAACTCACTTGCTTTAAAGCAAAAAAAACTTGTTGAATATTTTGGAAAGTGAGTGTTTGACGTTGGTTTTTGTGGAAATCCTTTCTAACTTAGGTGCGGCGTGTTCTTACTTTTTTAAATGCACAATTTGCGTCTTTATTATTATTCTTTTGTTTCATTACGCTTTTAATTATATTTTCCAAAAACTCACTTGCTTTAAAGCAAAAAAAACTTGTTGAATATTTTGGAAAGTGAGTGTTTGACGTTGGTTTTTGTGGAAATCCTTTCTAACTTAGGTGCGGCGTGTTCTTACTTTTTTAAATGCACAATTTGCGTCTTTATTATTATTCTTTTGTTTCATTACGCTTTTAATTATATTTTCCAAAAACTCACTTGCTTTAAAGCAAAAAAAACTTGTTGAATATTTTGGAAAGTGAGTGTTTGACGTTGGTTTTTGTGGAAATCCTTTCTAACTTAGGTGCGGCGTGTTCTTACTTTTTTAAATGCACAATTTGCGTCTTTATTATTATTCTTTTGTTTCATTACGCTTTTAATTATATTTTCCAAAAACTCACTTGCTTTAAAGCAAAAAAAACTTGTTGAATATTTTGGAAAGTGAGTGTTTGACGTTGGTTTTTGTGGAAATCCTTTCTAACTTAGGTGCGGCGTGTTCTTACTTTTTTAAATGCACAATTTGCGTCTTTATTATTATTCTTTTGTTTCATTACGCTTTTAATTATATTTTCCAAAAACTCACTTGCTTTAAAGCAAAAAAAACTTGTTGAATATTTTGGAAAGTGAGTGTTTGACGTTGGTTTTTGTGGAAATCCTTTCTAACTTAGGTGCGGCGTGTTCTTACTTTTTTAAATGCACAATTTGCGTCTTTATTATTATTCTTTTGTTTCATTACGCTTTTAATTATATTTTCCAAAAACTCACTTGCTTTAAAGCAAAAAAAACTTGTTGAATATTTTGGAAAGTGAGTGTTTGACGTTGGTTTTTGTGGAAATCCTTTCTAACTTAGGTGCGGCGTGTTCTTACTTTTTTAAATGCACAATTTGCGTCTTTATTATTATTCTTTTGTTTCATTACGCTTTTAATTATATTTTCCAAAAACTCACTTGCTTTAAAGCAAAAAAAACTTGTTGAATATTTTGGAAAGTGAGTGTTTGACGTTGGTTTTTGTGGAAATCCTTTCTAACTTAGGTGCGGCGTGTTCTTACTTTTTTAAATGCACAATTTGCGTCTTTATTATTATTCTTTTGTTTCATTACGCTTTTAATTATATTTTCCAAAAACTCACTTGCTTTAAAGCAAAAAAAACTTGTTGAATATTTTGGAAAGTGAGTGTTTGACGTTGGTTTTTGTGGAAATCCTTTCTAACTTAGGTGCGGCGTGTTCTTACTTTTTTAAATGCACAATTTGCGTCTTTATTATTATTCTTTTGTTTCATTACGCTTTTAATTATATTTTCCAAAAACTCACTTGCTTTAAAGCAAAAAAAACTTGTTGAATATTTTGGAAAGTGAGTGTTTGACGTTGGTTTTTGTGGAAATCCTTTCTAACTTAGGTGCGGCGTGTTCTTACTTTTTTAAATGCACAATTTGCGTCTTTATTATTATTCTTTTGTTTCATTACGCTTTTAATTATATTTTCCAAAAACTCACTTGCTTTAAAGCAAAAAAAACTTGTTGAATATTTTGGAAAGTGAGTGTTTGACGTTGGTTTTTGTGGAAATCCTTTCTAACTTAGGTGCGGCGTGTTCTTACTTTTTTAAATGCACAATTTGCGTCTTTATTATTATTCTTTTGTTTCATTACGCTTTTAATTATATTTTCCAAAAACTCACTTGCTTTAAAGCAAAAAAAACTTGTTGAATATTTTGGAAAGTGAGTGTTTGACGTTGGTTTTTGTGGAAATCCTTTCTAACTTAGGTGCGGCGTGTTCTTACTTTTTTAAATGCACAATTTGCGTCTTTATTATTATTCTTTTGTTTCATTACGCTTTTAATTATATTTTCCAAAAACTCACTTGCTTTAAAGCAAAAAAAACTTGTTGAATATTTTGGAAAGTGAGTGTTTGACGTTGGTTTTTGTGGAAATCCTTTCTAACTTAGGTGCGGCGTGTTCTTACTTTTTTAAATGCACAATTTGCGTCTTTATTATTATTCTTTTGTTTCATTACGCTTTTAATTATATTTTCCAAAAACTCACTTGCTTTAAAGCAAAAAAAACTTGTTGAATATTTTGGAAAGTGAGTGTTTGACGTTGGTTTTTGTGGAAATCCTTTCTAACTTAGGTGCGGCGTGTTCTTACTTTTTTAAATGCACAATTTGCGTCTTTATTATTATTCTTTTGTTTCATTACGCTTTTAATTATATTTTCCAAAAACTCACTTGCTTTAAAGCAAAAAAAACTTGTTGAATATTTTGGAAAGTGAGTGTTTGACGTTGGTTTTTGTGGAAATCCTTTCTAACTTAGGTGCGGCGTGTTCTTACTTTTTTAAATGCACAATTTGCGTCTTTATTATTATTCTTTTGTTTCATTACGCTTTTAATTATATTTTCCAAAAACTCACTTGCTTTAAAGCAAAAAAAACTTGTTGAATATTTTGGAAAGTGAGTGTTTGACGTTGGTTTTTGTGGAAATCCTTTCTAACTTAGGTGCGGCGTGTTCTTACTTTTTTAAATGCACAATTTGCGTCTTTATTATTATTCTTTTGTTTCATTACGCTTTTAATTATATTTTCCAAAAACTCACTTGCTTTAAAGCAAAAAAAACTTGTTGAATATTTTGGAAAGTGAGTGTTTGACGTTGGTTTTTGTGGAAATCCTTTCTAACTTAGGTGCGGCGTGTTCTTACTTTTTTAAATGCACAATTTGCGTCTTTATTATTATTCTTTTGTTTCATTACGCTTTTAATTATATTTTCCAAAAACTCACTTGCTTTAAAGCAAAAAAAACTTGTTGAATATTTTGGAAAGTGAGTGTTTGACGTTGGTTTTTGTGGAAATCCTTTCTAACTTAGGTGCGGCGTGTTCTTACTTTTTTAAATGCACAATTTGCGTCTTTATTATTATTCTTTTGTTTCATTACGCTTTTAATTATATTTTCCAAAAACTCACTTGCTTTAAAGCAAAAAAAACTTGTTGAATATTTTGGAAAGTGAGTGTTTGACGTTGGTTTTTGTGGAAATCCTTTCTAACTTAGGTGCGGCGTGTTCTTACTTTTTTAAATGCACAATTTGCGTCTTTATTATTATTCTTTTGTTTCATTACGCTTTTAATTATATTTTCCAAAAACTCACTTGCTTTAAAGCAAAAAAAACTTGTTGAATATTTTGGAAAGTGAGTGTTTGACGTTGGTTTTTGTGGAAATCCTTTCTAACTTAGGTGCGGCGTGTTCTTACTTTTTTAAATGCACAATTTGCGTCTTTATTATTATTCTTTTGTTTCATTACGCTTTTAATTATATTTTCCAAAAACTCACTTGCTTTAAAGCAAAAAAAACTTGTTGAATATTTTGGAAAGTGAGTGTTTGACGTTGGTTTTTGTGGAAATCCTTTCTAACTTAGGTGCGGCGTGTTCTTACTTTTTTAAATGCACAATTTGCGTCTTTATTATTATTCTTTTGTTTCATTACGCTTTTAATTATATTTTCCAAAAACTCACTTGCTTTAAAGCAAAAAAAACTTGTTGAATATTTTGGAAAGTGAGTGTTTGACGTTGGTTTTTGTGGAAATCCTTTCTAACTTAGGTGCGGCGTGTTCTTACTTTTTTAAATGCACAATTTGCGTCTTTATTATTATTCTTTTGTTTCATTACGCTTTTAATTATATTTTCCAAAAACTCACTTGCTTTAAAGCAAAAAAAACTTGTTGAATATTTTGGAAAGTGAGTGTTTGACGTTGGTTTTTGTGGAAATCCTTTCTAACTTAGGTGCGGCGTGTTCTTACTTTTTTAAATGCACAATTTGCGTCTTTATTATTATTCTTTTGTTTCATTACGCTTTTAATTATATTTTCCAAAAACTCACTTGCTTTAAAGCAAAAAAAACTTGTTGAATATTTTGGAAAGTGAGTGTTTGACGTTGGTTTTTGTGGAAATCCTTTCTAACTTAGGTGCGGCGTGTTCTTACTTTTTTAAATGCACAATTTGCGTCTTTATTATTATTCTTTTGTTTCATTACGCTTTTAATTATATTTTCCAAAAACTCACTTGCTTTAAAGCAAAAAAAACTTGTTGAATATTTTGGAAAGTGAGTGTTTGACGTTGGTTTTTGTGGAAATCCTTTCTAACTTAGGTGCGGCGTGTTCTTACTTTTTTAAATGCACAATTTGCGTCTTTATTATTATTCTTTTGTTTCATTACGCTTTTAATTATATTTTCCAAAAACTCACTTGCTTTAAAGCAAAAAAAACTTGTTGAATATTTTGGAAAGTGAGTGTTTGACGTTGGTTTTTGTGGAAATCCTTTCTAACTTAGGTGCGGCGTGTTCTTACTTTTTTAAATGCACAATTTGCGTCTTTATTATTATTCTTTTGTTTCATTACGCTTTTAATTATATTTTCCAAAAACTCACTTGCTTTAAAGCAAAAAAAACTTGTTGAATATTTTGGAAAGTGAGTGTTTGACGTTGGTTTTTGTGGAAATCCTTTCTAACTTAGGTGCGGCGTGTTCTTACTTTTTTAAATGCACAATTTGCGTCTTTATTATTATTCTTTTGTTTCATTACGCTTTTAATTATATTTTCCAAAAACTCACTTGCTTTAAAGCAAAAAAAACTTGTTGAATATTTTGGAAAGTGAGTGTTTGACGTTGGTTTTTGTGGAAATCCTTTCTAACTTAGGTGCGGCGTGTTCTTACTTTTTTAAATGCACAATTTGCGTCTTTATTATTATTCTTTTGTTTCATTACGCTTTTAATTATATTTTCCAAAAACTCACTTGCTTTAAAGCAAAAAAAACTTGTTGAATATTTTGGAAAGTGAGTGTTTGACGTTGGTTTTTGTGGAAATCCTTTCTAACTTAGGTGCGGCGTGTTCTTACTTTTTTAAATGCACAATTTGCGTCTTTATTATTATTCTTTTGTTTCATTACGCTTTTAATTATATTTTCCAAAAACTCACTTGCTTTAAAGCAAAAAAAACTTGTTGAATATTTTGGAAAGTGAGTGTTTGACGTTGGTTTTTGTGGAAATCCTTTCTAACTTAGGTGCGGCGTGTTCTTACTTTTTTAAATGCACAATTTGCGTCTTTATTATTATTCTTTTGTTTCATTACGCTTTTAATTATATTTTCCAAAAACTCACTTGCTTTAAAGCAAAAAAAACTTGTTGAATATTTTGGAAAGTGAGTGTTTGACGTTGGTTTTTGTGGAAATCCTTTCTAACTTAGGTGCGGCGTGTTCTTACTTTTTTAAATGCACAATTTGCGTCTTTATTATTATTCTTTTGTTTCATTACGCTTTTAATTATATTTTCCAAAAACTCACTTGCTTTAAAGCAAAAAAAACTTGTTGAATATTTTGGAAAGTGAGTGTTTGACGTTGGTTTTTGTGGAAATCCTTTCTAACTTAGGTGCGGCGTGTTCTTACTTTTTTAAATGCACAATTTGCGTCTTTATTATTATTCTTTTGTTTCATTACGCTTTTAATTATATTTTCCAAAAACTCACTTGCTTTAAAGCAAAAAAAACTTGTTGAATATTTTGGAAAGTGAGTGTTTGACGTTGGTTTTTGTGGAAATCCTTTCTAACTTAGGTGCGGCGTGTTCTTACTTTTTTAAATGCACAATTTGCGTCTTTATTATTATTCTTTTGTTTCATTACGCTTTTAATTATATTTTCCAAAAACTCACTTGCTTTTAAGCAAAAAAAACTTGTTGAATATTTTGGAAAGTGAGTGTTTGACGTTGGTTTTTGTGGAAATCCATTCTAAATTAGGTGCGGCGTGTTCTTACTGTTTTAAATGCACAATCTGCATCTTTGTTATTATTCTTTTGTTTCATTACGCTTTTAATTATATTTTCCAAAAACTCACTTGCTTTAAAGCAAAAAAAACTTGTTGAATATTTTGGAAAGTGAGTGTTTGACGTTGGTTTTTGTGGAAATCCTTTCTAACTTAGGTGCGGCGTGTTCTTACTGTTTTAAATGCACAATCTGCATCTTTGTTATTATTCTTTTGTTTCATTACGCTTTTAATTATATTTTCCAAAAACTCACTTGCTTTAAAGCAAAAAAAACTTGTTGAATATTTTGGAAAGTGAGTGTTTGACGTTGGTTTTTGTGGAAATCCTTTCTAACTTAGGTGCGGCGTGTTCTTACTGTTTTAAATGCACAATCTGCATCTTTGTTATTATTCTTTTGTTTCATTACGCTTTTAATTATATTTTCCAAAAACTCACTTGCTTTAAAGCAAAAAAAACTTGTTGAATATTTTGGAAAGTGAGTGTTTGACGTTGGTTTTTGTGGAAATCCTTTCTAACTTAGGTGCGGCGTGTTCTTACTGTTTTAAATGCACAATCTGCATCTTTGTTATTATTCTTTTGTTTCATTACGCTTTTAATTATATTTTCCAAAAACTCACTTGCTTTAAAGCAAAAAAAACTTGTTGAATATTTTGGAAAGTGAGTGTTTGACGTTGGTTTTTGTGGAAATCCTTTCTAACTTAGGTGCGGCGTGTTCTTACTTTTTTAAATGCACAATTTGCGTCTTTATTATTATTCTTTTGTTTCATTACGCTTTTAATTATATTTTCCAAAAACTCACTTGCTTTAAAGCAAAAAAAACTTGTTGAATATTTTGGAAAGTGAGTGTTTGACGTTGGTTTTTGTGGAAATCCTTTCTAACTTAGGTGCGGCGTGTTCTTACTTTTTTAAATGCACAATTTGCGTCTTTATTATTATTCTTTTGTTTCATTACGCTTTTAATTATATTTTCCAAAAACTCACTTGCTTTAAAGCAAAAAAAACTTGTTGAATATTTTGGAAAGTGAGTGTTTGACGTTGGTTTTTGTGGAAATCCTTTCTAACTTAGGTGCGGCGTGTTCTTACTTTTTTAAATGCACAATTTGCGTCTTTATTATTATTCTTTTGTTTCATTACGCTTTTAATTATATTTTCCAAAAACTCACTTGCTTTAAAGCAAAAAAAACTTGTTGAATATTTTGGAAAGTGAGTGTTTGACGTTGGTTTTTGTGGAAATCCTTTCTAACTTAGGTGCGGCGTGTTCTTACTGTTTTAAATGCACAATCTGCATCTTTGTTATTATTCTTTTGTTTCATTACGCTTTTAATTATATTTTCCAAAAACTCACTTGCTTTAAAGCAAAAAAAACTTGTTGAATATTTTGGAAAGTGAGTGTTTGACGTTGGTTTTTGTGGAAATCCTTTCTAACTTAGGTGCGGCGTGTTCTTACTTTTTTAAATGCACAATTTGCGTCTTTATTATTATTCTTTTGTTTCATTACGCTTTTAATTATATTTTCCAAAAACTCACTTGCTTTAAAGCAAAAAAAACTTGTTGAATATTTTGGAAAGTGAGTGTTTGACGTTGGTTTTTGTGGAAATCCTTTCTAACTTAGGTGCGGCGTGTTCTTACTTTTTTAAATGCACAATTTGCGTCTTTATTATTATTCTTTTGTTTCATTACGCTTTTAATTATATTTTCCAAAAACTCACTTGCTTTAAAGCAAAAAAAACTTGTTGAATATTTTGGAAAGTGAGTGTTTGAAGTTGGTTTTTGTGGAAATCTATTCTAAATTAGGTGCGGCGTGTTCTTACTGTTTTAAATGCACAATCTGCATCTTTGTTATTATTCTTTTGTTTCATTACGCTTTTAATTATATTTTCCAAAAACTCACTTGCTTTAAAGCAAAAAAAACTTGTTGAATATTTTGGAAAGTGAGTGTTTGACGTTGGTTTTTGTGGAAATCCTTTCTAACTTAGGTGCGGCGTGTTCTTACTGTTTTAAATGCACAATCTGCATCTTTGTTATTATTCTTTTGTTTCATTACGCTTTTAATTATATTTTCCAAAAACTCACTTGCTTTAAAGCAAAAAAAACTTGTTGAATATTTTGGAAAGTGAGTGTTTGACGTTGGTTTTTGTGGAAATCCTTTCTAACTTAGGTGCGGCGTGTTCTTACTGTTTTAAATGCACAATCTGCATCTTTGTTATTATTCTTTTGTTTCATTACGCTTTTAATTATATTTTCCAAAAACTCACTTGCTTTAAAGCAAAAAAAACTTGTTGAATATTTTGGAAAGTGAGTGTTTGACGTTGGTTTTTGTGGAAATCCTTTCTAACTTAGGTGCGGCGTGTTCTTACTGTTTTAAATGCACAATCTGCATCTTTGTTATTATTCTTTTGTTTCATTACGCTTTTAATTATATTTTCCAAAAACTCACTTGCTTTAAAGCAAAAAAAACTTGTTGAATATTTTGGAAAGTGAGTGTTTGACGTTGGTTTTTGTGGAAATCCTTTCTAACTTAGGTGCGGCGTGTTCTTACTGTTTTAAATGCACAATCTGCATCTTTGTTATTATTCTTTTGTTTCATTACGCTTTTAATTATATTTTCCAAAAACTCACTTGCTTTAAAGCAAAAAAAACTTGTTGAATATTTTGGAAAGTGAGTGTTTGACGTTGGTTTTTGTGGAAATCCTTTCTAACTTAGGTGCGGCGTGTTCTTACTTTTTTAAATGCACAATTTGCGTCTTTATTATTATTCTTTTGTTTCATTACGCTTTTAATTATATTTTCCAAAAACTCACTTGCTTTAAAGCAAAAAAAACTTGTTGAATATTTTGGAAAGTGAGTGTTTGACGTTGGTTTTTGTGGAAATCCTTTCTAACTTAGGTGCGGCGTGTTCTTACTTTTTTAAATGCACAATTTGCGTCTTTATTATTATTCTTTTGTTTCATTACGCTTTTAATTATATTTTCCAAAAACTCACTTGCTTTAAAGCAAAAAAAACTTGTTGAATATTTTGGAAAGTGAGTGTTTGACGTTGGTTTTTGTGGAAATCCTTTCTAACTTAGGTGCGGCGTGTTCTTACTTTTTTAAATGCACAATTTGCGTCTTTATTATTATTCTTTTGTTTCATTACGCTTTTAATTATATTTTCCAAAAACTCACTTGCTTTAAAGCAAAAAAAACTTGTTGAATATTTTGGAAAGTGAGTGTTTGACGTTGGTTTTTGTGGAAATCCTTTCTAACTTAGGTGCGGCGTGTTCTTACTGTTTTAAATGCACAATCTGCATCTTTGTTATTATTCTTTTGTTTCATTACGCTTTTAATTATATTTTCCAAAAACTCACTTGCTTTAAAGCAAAAAAAACTTGTTGAATATTTTGGAAAGTGAGTGTTTGACGTTGGTTTTTGTGGAAATCCTTTCTAACTTAGGTGCGGCGTGTTCTTACTTTTTTAAATGCACAATTTGCGTCTTTATTATTATTCTTTTGTTTCATTACGCTTTTAATTATATTTTCCAAAAACTCACTTGCTTTAAAGCAAAAAAAACTTGTTGAATATTTTGGAAAGTGAGTGTTTGAAGTGGGTTTTTGTGGAAATCCATTCCAAATAGCATGAGGTCTGTTTCTATATTTTAAATGCACAATTTGCGTCCTTATTATTATTCTTTTGTTTCATTACCCTATTAATTATATTTTCCAAAAACTCACTTGCTTTAAAGCAAAAAAAACTTGTTGAATATTTTGGAAAGTGAGTGTTTGACGTTGGTTTTTGTGGAAATCCTTTCTAACTTAGGTGCGGCGTGTTCTTACTGTTTTAAATGCACAATCTGCATCTTTGTTATTATTCTTTTGTTTCATTACGCTTTTAATTATATTTTCCAAAAACTCACTTGCTTTAAAGCAAAAAAAACTTGTTGAATATTTTGGAAAGTGAGTGTTTGACGTTGGTTTTTGTGGAAATCCTTTCTAACTTAGGTGCGGCGTGTTCTTACTGTTTTAAATGCACAATCTGCATCTTTGTTATTATTCTTTTGTTTCATTACGCTTTTAATTATATTTTCCAAAAACTCACTTGCTTTAAAGCAAAAAAAACTTGTTGAATATTTTGGAAAGTGAGTGTTTGACGTTGGTTTTTGTGGAAATCCTTTCTAACTTAGGTGCGGCGTGTTCTTACTTTTTTAAATGCACAATTTGCGTCTTTATTATTATTCTTTTGTTTCATTACGCTTTTAATTATATTTTCCAAAAACTCACTTGCTTTAAAGCAAAAAAAACTTGTTGAATATTTTGGAAAGTGAGTGTTTGACGTTGGTTTTTGTGGAAATCCTTTCTAACTTAGGTGCGGCGTGTTCTTACTTTTTTAAATGCACAATTTGCGTCTTTATTATTATTCTTTTGTTTCATTACGCTTTTAATTATATTTTCCAAAAACTCACTTGCTTTAAAGCAAAAAAAACTTGTTGAATATTTTGGAAAGTGAGTGTTTGACGTTGGTTTTTGTGGAAATCCATTCTAAATTAGGTGCGGCGTGTTCTTACTGTTTTAAATGCACAATCTGCATCTTTGTTATTATTCTTTTGTTTCATTACGCTTTTAATTATATTTTCCAAAAACTCACTTGCTTTAAAGCAAAAAAAACTTGTGAATATTTTGGAAAGTGAGTGTTTGACGTTGGTTTTTGTGGAAATCCTTTCTAACTTAGGTGCGGCGTGTTCTTACTGTTTTAAATGCACAATCTGCATCTTTGTTATTATTCTTTTGTTTCATTACGCTTTTAATTATATTTTCCAAAAACTCACTTGCTTTAAAGCAAAAAAAAAACTATTCTAAAATATTCTAAATTAGGTGAGGCGTGTTCTTACTTTTTAAATGCACAATTTGCGTCTTTATTATTATTCTTTTGTTTCATTACGCTTTTAATTATATTTTCCAAAAACTCACTTGCTTTAAAGCAAAAAAAAAACTATTCTAAAATATTCTAAATTAGGTGAGGCGTGTTCTTACTTTTTAAATGCACAATCTGCATCTTTGTTATTATTCTTTTGTTTCATTACGCTTTTAATTATATTTTCCAAAAACTCACTTGCTTTAAAGCAAAAAAAACTTGTTGAATATTTTGGAAAGTGAGTGTTTGACGTTGGTTTTTGTGGAAATCCTTTCTAACTTAGGTGCGGCGTGTTCTTACTGTTTTAAATGCACAATCTGCATCTTTGTTATTATTCTTTTGTTTCATTACGCTTTTAATTATATTTTCCAAAAACTCACTTGCTTTAAAGCAAAAAAAACTTGTTGAATATTTTGGAAAGTGAGTGTTTGACGTTGGTTTTTGTGGAAATCCTTTCTAACTTAGGTGCGGCGTGTTCTTACTGTTTTAAATGCACAATCTGCATCTTTGTTATTATTCTTTTGTTTCATTACGCTTTTAATTATATTTTCCAAAAACTCACTTGCTTTAAAGCAAAAAAACTTGTTGAATATTTTGGAAAGTGAGTGTTTGACGTTGGTTTTTGTGGAAATCCATTCTAAATTAGGTGCGGCGTGTTCTTACTGTTTTAAATGCACAATCTGCATCTTTGTTATTATTCTTTTGTTTCATTACGCTTTTAATTATATTTTCCAAAAACTCACTTGCTTTAAAGCAAAAAAAACTTGTGAATATTTTGGAAAGTGAGTGTTTGACGTTGGTTTTTGTGGAAATCCTTTCTAACTTAGGTGCGGCGTGTTCTTACTTTTTTAAATGCACAATTTGCGTCTTTATTATTATTCTTTTGTTTCATTACGCTTTTAATTATATTTTCCAAAAACTCACTTGCTTTAAAGCAAAAAAAACTTGTTGAATATTTTGGAAAGTGAGTGTTTGACGTTGGTTTTTGTGGAAATCCTTTCTAACTTAGGTGCGGCGTGTTCTTACTGTTTTAAATGCACAATCTGCATCTTTGTTATTATTCTTTTGTTTCATTACGCTTTTAATTATATTTTCCAAAAACTCACTTGCTTTAAAGCAAAAAAAACTTGTTGAATATTTTGGAAAGTGAGTGTTTGACGTTGGTTTTTGTGGAAATCCTTTCTAACTTAGGTGCGGCGTGTTCTTACTTTTTTAAATGCACAATTTGCGTCTTTATTATTATTCTTTTGTTTCATTACGCTTTTAATTATATTTTCCAAAAACTCACTTGCTTTAAAGCAAAAAAAACTTGTTGAATATTTTGGAAAGTGAGTGTTTGACGTTGGTTTTTGTGGAAATCCATTCTAACTTAGGTGCGGCGTGTTCTTACTTTTTTAAATGCACAATCTGCATCTTTGTTATTATTCTTTTGTTTCATTACGCTTTTAATTATATTTTCCAAAAACTCACTTGCTTTAAAGCAAAAAAAACTTGTTGAATATTTTGGAAAGTGAGTGTTTGACGTTGGTTTTTGTGGAAATCCATTCTAAATTAGGTGCGGCGTGTTCTTACTGTTTTAAATGCACAATCTGCATCTTTGTTATTATTCTTTTGTTTCATTACGCTTTTAATTATATTTTCCAAAAACTCACTTGCTTTGAAGCAAAAAAAAAACTATTCTAAAATATTCTAAATTAGGTGAGGCGTGTTCTTAGTTTTTAAATGCACAATTTGCGTCTTTATTATTATTCTTTTGTTTCATTACGCTTTTAATTATATTTTCCAAAAACTCACTTGCTTTAAAGCAAAAAAAACTTGTTGAATATTTTGGAAAGTGAGTGTTTGACGTTGGTTTTTGTGGAAATCCTTTCTAAATTAGGTGCGGCGTGTTCTTACTGTTTTAAATGCACAATCTGCATCTTTGTTATTATTCTTTTGTTTCATTACGCTTTTAATTATATTTTCCAAAAACTCACTTGCTTTAAAGCAAAAAAAACTTGTTGAATATTTTGGAAAGTGAGTGTTTGACGTTGGTTTTTGTGGAAATCCATTCTAAATTAGGTGCGGCGTGTTCTTACTGTTTTTAATGCACAATCTGCATCTTTGTTATTATTCTTTTGTTTCATTACGCTTTTAATTATATTTTCCAAAAACTCACTTGCTTTAAAGCAAAAAAAACTTGTTGAATATTTTGGAAAGTGAGTGTTTGACGTTGGTTTTTGTGGAAATCCATTCTAAATTAGGTGCGGCGTGTTCTTACTGTTTTAAATGCACAATCTGCATCTTTGTTATTATTCTTTTGTTTCATTACGCTTTTAATTATATTTTCCAAAAACTCACTTGCTTTAAAGCAAAAAAAACTTGTTGAATATTTTGGAAAGTGAGTGTTTGACGTTGGTTTTTGTGGAAATCCATTCTAAATTAGGTGCGGCGTGTTCTTACTGTTTTAAATGCACAATCTGCATCTTTGTTATTATTCTTTTGTTTCATTACGCTTTTAATTATATTTTCCAAAAACTCACTTGCTTTAAAGCAAAAAAAACTTGTTGAATATTTTGGAAAGTGAGTGTTTGACGTTGGTTTTTGTGGAAATCCATTCTAAATTAGGTGCGGCGTGTTCTTACTGTTTTAAATGCACAATCTGCATCTTTGTTATTATTCTTTTGTTTCATTACGCTTTTAATTATATTTTCCAAAAACTCACTTGCTTTAAAGCAAAAAAAACTTGTTGAATATTTTGGAAAGTGAGTGTTTGACGTTGGTTTTTGTGGAAATCCTTTCTAACTTAGGTGCGGCGTGTTCTTACTTTTTTAAATGCACAATTTGCGTCTTTATTATTATTCTTTTGTTTCATTACGCTTTTAATTATATTTTCCAAAAACTCACTTGCTTTAAAGCAAAAAAAACTTGTTGAATATTTTGGAAAGTGAGTGTTTGACGTTGGTTTTTGTGGAAATCCTTTCTAACTTAGGTGCGGCGTGTTCTTACTGTTTTAAATGCACAATCTGCATCTTTGTTATTATTCTTTTGTTTCATTACGCTTTTAATTATATTTTCCAAAAACTCACTTGCTTTAAAGCAAAAAAAACTTGTTGAATATTTTGGAAAGTGAGTGTTTGACGTTGGTTTTTGTGGAAATCCTTTCTAACTTAGGTGCGGCGTGTTCTTACTTTTTTAAATGCACAATTTGCGTCTTTATTATTATTCTTTTGTTTCATTACGCTTTTAATTATATTTTCCAAAAACTCACTTGCTTTAAAGCAAAAAAAACTTGTTGAATATTTTGGAAAGTGAGTGTTTGACGTTGGTTTTTGTGGAAATCCATTCTAAATTAGGTGCGGCGTGTTCTTACTGTTTTAAATGCACAATCTGCATCTTTGTTATTATTCTTTTGTTTCATTACGCTTTTAATTATATTTTCCAAAAACTCACTTGCTTTAAAGCAAAAAAAACTTGTTGAATATTTTGGAAAGTGAGTGTTTGACGTTGGTTTTTGTGGAAATCCTTTCTAACTTAGGTGCGGCGTGTTCTTACTTTTTTAAATGCACAATTTGCGTCTTTATTATTATTCTTTTGTTTCATTACGCTTTTAATTATATTTTCCAAAAACTCACTTGCTTTAAAGCAAAAAAAACTTGTTGAATATTTTGGAAAGTGAGTGTTTGACGTTGGTTTTTGTGGAAATCCATTCTAAATTAGGTGCGGCGTGTTCTTACTGTTTTAAATGCACAATCTGCATCTTTGTTATTATTCTTTTGTTTCATTACGCTTTTAATTATATTTTCCAAAAACTCACTTGCTTTGAAGCAAAAAAAAAACTATTCTAAAATATTCTAAATTAGGTGAGGCGTGTTCTTAGTTTTTAAATGCACAATTTGCGTCTTTATTATTATTCTTTTGTTTCATTACGCTTTTAATTATATTTTCCAAAAACTCACTTGCTTTAAAGCAAAAAAAACTTGTTGAATATTTTGGAAAGTGAGTGTTTGACGTTGGTTTTTGTGGAAATCCATTCTAAATTAGGTGCGGCGTGTTCTTACTGTTTTAAATGCACAATCTGCATCTTTGTTATTATTCTTTTGTTTCATTACGCTTTTAATTATATTTTCCAAAAACTCACTTGCTTTAAAGCAAAAAAAACTTGTTGAATATTTTGGAAAGTGAGTGTTTGACGTTGGTTTTTGTGGAAATCCATTCTAAATTAGGTGCGGCGTGTTCTTACTGTTTTAAATGCACAATCTGCATCTTTGTTATTATTCTTTTGTTTCATTACGCTTTTAATTATATTTTCCAAAAACTCACTTGCTTTAAAGCAAAAAAAACTTGTTGAATATTTTGGAAAGTGAGTGTTTGACGTTGGTTTTTGTGGAAATCCATTCTAACTTAGGTGCGGCGTGTTCTTACTTTTTTAAATGCACAATTTGCGTCTTTATTATTATTCTTTTGTTTCATTACGCTTTTAATTATATTTTCCAAAAACTCACTTGCTTTGAAGCAAAAAAAAAAACTATTCTAAAATATTCTAAATTAGGTGAGGCGTGTTCTTAGTTTTTAAATGCACAATTTGCGTCTTTATTATTATTCTTTTGTTTCATTACGCTTTTAATTATATTTTCCAAAAACTCACTTGCTTTAAAGCAAAAAAAACTTGTTGAATATTTTGGAAAGTGAGTGTTTGACGTGGGTTTTTGTGGAAATCCATTCTAAATTATGTGCGGCGTGTTCTTACTTTTTTAAATGCACAATTTGCGTCTTTATTATTATTCTTTTGTTTCATTACGCTTTTAATTATATTTTCCAAAAACTCACTTGCTTTAAAGCAAAAAAAAAACTATTCTAAAATATTCTAAATTAGGTGAGGCGTGTTCTTACTTTTTAAATGCACAATTTGCGTCTTTATTATTATTCTTTTGTTTCATTACGCTTTTAATTATATTTTCCAAAAACTCACTTGCTTTAAAGCAAAAAAAACTTGTTGAATATTTTGGAAAGTGAGTGTTTGACGTTGGTTTTTGTGGAAATCCATTCTAAATTAGGTGCGGCGTGTTCTTACTTTTTTAAATGCACAATTTGCATCTTTATTATTATTCTTTTGTTTCATTACGCTTTTAATTATATTTTCCAAAAACTCACTTGCTTTGAAGCAAAAAAAAAACTATTCTAAAATATTCTAAATTAGGTGAGGCGTGTTCTTAGTTTTTAAATGCACAATTTGCGTCTTTATTATTATTCTTTTGTTTCATTACGCTTTTAATTATATTTTCCAAAAACTCACTTGCTTTAAAGCAAAAAAAAACTTTTTGAATATTTTGGAAAGTGAGTGTTTGACGTTGGTTTTTGTGGAAATCCATTCTAAATTAGGTGCGGCGTGTTCTTACTGTTTTAAATGCACAATTTGCATCTTTATTATTATTCTTTTGTTTCATTACGCTTTTAATTATATTTTCCAAAAACTCACTTGCTTTGAAGCAAAAAAAAAACTATTCTAAAATATTCTAAATTAGGTGAGGCGTGTTCTTAGTTTTTAAATGCACAATTTGCGTCTTTATTATTATTCTTTTGTTTCATTACGCTTTTAATTATATTTTCCAAAAACTCACTTGCTTTAAAGCAAAAAAAAACTTTTTGAATATTTTGGAAAGTGAGTGTTTGACGTTGGTTTTTGTGGAAATCCATTCTAAATTAGGTGCGGCGTGTTCTTACTGTTTTAAATGCACAATTTGCATCTTTATTATTATTCTTTTGTTTCATTACGCTTTTAATTATATTTTCCAAAAACTCACTTGCTTTAAAGCAAAAAAAAACTTTTTGAATATTTTGGAAAGTGAGTGTTTGACGTTGGTTTTTGTGGAAATCCATTCTAAATTAGGTGCGGCGTGTTCTTACTGTTTTAAATGCACAATTTGCATCTTTATTATTATTCTTTTGTTTCATTACGCTTTTAATTATATTTTCCAAAAACTCACTTGCTTTAAAGCAAAAAAAAACTTTTTGAATATTTTGGAAAGTGAGTGTTTGACGTTGGTTTTTGTGGAAATCCATTCTAAATTAGGTGCGGCGTGTTCTTACTTTTTTAAATGCACAATTTGCATCTTTATTATTATTCTTTTGTTTCATTACGCTTTTAATTATATTTTCCAAAAACTCACTTGCTTTAAAGCAAAAAAAACTTGTTGAATATTTTGGAAAGTGAGTGTTTGACGTTGGTTTTTGTGGAAATCCATTCTAAATTAGGTGCGGCGTGTTCTTACTGTTTTAAATGCACAATTTGCATCTTTATTATTATTCTTTTGTTTCATTACGCTTTTAATTATATTTTCCAAAAACTCACTTGCTTTAAAGCAAAAAAAACTTGTTGAATATTTTGGAAAGTGAGTGTTTGACGTTGGTTTTTGTGGAAATCCATTCTAAATTAGGTGCGGCGTGTTCTTACTGTTTTAAATGCACAATTTGCATCTTTAATATTATTCTTTTGTTTCATTACGCTTTTAATTATATTTTCCAAAAACTCACTTGCTTTAAAGCAAAAAAAACTTGTTGAATATTTTGGAAAGTGAGTGTTTGACGTTGGTTTTTGTGGAAATCCATTCTAAATTAGGTGCGGCGTGTTCTTACTGTTTTAAATGCACAATTTGCATCTTTATTATTATTCTTTTGTTTCATTACGCTTTTAATTATATTTTCCAAAAACTCACTTGCTTTAAAGCAAAAAAAACTTGTTGAATATTTTGGAAAGTGAGTGTTTGACGTTGGTTTTTGTGGAAATCCATTCTAAATTAGGTGCGGCGTGTTCTTACTGTTTTAAATGCACAATTTGCATCTTTATTATTATTCTTTTGTTTCATTACGCTTTTAATTATATTTTCCAAAAACTCACTTGCTTTAAAGCAAAAAAAACTTGTTGAATATTTTGGAAAGTGAGTGTTTGACGTTGGTTTTTGTGGAAATCCATTCTAAATTAGGTGCGGCGTGTTCTTACTGTTTTAAATGCACAATTTGCATCTTTATTATTATTCTTTTGTTTCATTACGCTTTTAATTATATTTTCCAAAAACTCACTTGCTTTAAAGCAAAAAAAACTTGTTGAATATTTTGGAAAGTGAGTGTTTGACGTGGGTTTTTGTGGAAATCCATTCTAAATTATGTGCGGCGTGTTCTTACTTTTTTAAATGCACAATTTGCGTCTTTATTATTATTCTTTTGTTTCATTACGCTTTTAATTATATTTTCCAAAAACTCACTTGCTTTAAAGCAAAAAAAACTTGTTGAATATTTTGGAAAGTGAGTGTTTGACGTTGGTTTTTGTGGAAATCCATTCTAAATTAGGTGCGGCGTGTTCTTACTGTTTTAAATGCACAATTTGCATCTTTATTATTATTCTTTTGTTTCATTACGCTTTTAATTATATTTTCCAAAAACTCACTTGCTTTAAAGCAAAAAAAACTTGTTGAATATTTTGGAAAGTGAGTGTTTGACGTTGGTTTTTGTGGAAATCCATTCTAAATTAGGTGCGGCGTGTTCTTACTGTTTTAAATGCACAATTTGCATCTTTATTATTATTCTTTTGTTTCATTACGCTTTTAATTATATTTTCCAAAAACTCACTTGCTTTAAAGCAAAAAAAACTTGTTGAATATTTTGGAAAGTGAGTGTTTGACGTGGGTTTTTGTGGAAATCCATTCTAAATTATGTGCGGCGTGTTCTTACTTTTTTAAATGCACAATTTGCGTCTTTATTATTATTCTTTTGTTTCATTACGCTTTTAATTATATTTTCCAAAAACTCACTTGCTTTAAAGCAAAAAAAACTTGTTGAATATTTTGGAAAGTGAGTGTTTGACGTTGGTTTTTGTGGAAATCCATTCTAAATTAGGTGCGGCGTGTTCTTACTGTTTTAAATGCACAATTTGCATCTTTATTATTATTCTTTTGTTTCATTACGCTTTTAATTATATTTTCCAAAAACTCACTTGCTTTAAAGCAAAAAAAAAACTATTCTAAAATATTCTAAATTAGGTGAGGCGTGTTCTTACTTTTTAAATGCACAATTTGCGTCTTTATTATTATTCTTTTGTTTCATTACGCTTTTAATTATATTTTCCAAAAACTCACTTGCTTTAAAGCAAAAAAAAAACTATTCTAAAATATTCTAAATTAGGTGAGGCGTGTTCTTACTTTTTAAATGCACAATTTGCGTCTTTATTATTATTCTTTTGTTTCATTACGCTTTTAATTATATTTTCCAAAAACTCACTTGCTTTAAAGCAAAAAAAACTTGTTGAATATTTTGGAAAGTGAGTGTTTGACGTTGGTTTTTGTGGAAATCCATTCTAAATTAGGTGCGGCGTGTTCTTACTGTTTTAAATGCACAATTTGCATCTTTATTATTATTCTTTTGTTTCATTACGCTTTTAATTATATTTTCCAAAAACTCACTTGCTTTAAAGCAAAAAAAAAACTATTCTAAAATATTCTAAATTAGGTGAGGCGTGTTCTTACTTTTTAAATGCACAATTTGCGTCTTTATTATTATTCTTTTGTTTCATTACGCTTTTAATTATATTTTCCAAAAACTCACTTGCTTTAAAGCAAAAAAAACTTGTTGAATATTTTGGAAAGTGAGTGTTTGACGTGGGTTTTTGTGGAAATCCATTCTAAATTATGTGCGGCGTGTTCTTACTTTTTTAAATGCACAATTTGCGTCTTTATTATTATTCTTTTGTTTCATTACGCTTTTAATTATATTTTCCAAAAACTCACTTGCTTTAAAGCAAAAAAAACTTGTTGAATATTTTGGAAAGTGAGTGTTTGACGTTGGTTTTTGTGGAAATCCATTCTAAATTAGGTGCGGCGTGTTCTTACTGTTTTAAATGCACAATTTGCATCTTTATTATTATTCTTTTGTTTCATTACGCTTTTAATTATATTTTCCAAAAACTCACTTGCTTTAAAGCAAAAAAAAAACTATTCTAAAATATTCTAAATTAGGTGAGGCGTGTTCTTACTTTTTAAATGCACAATTTGCGTCTTTATTATTATTCTTTTGTTTCATTACGCTTTTAATTATATTTTCCAAAAACTCACTTGCTTTAAAGCAAAAAAAACTTGTTGAATATTTTGGAAAGTGAGTGTTTGACGTTGGTTTTTGTGGAAATCCATTCTAAATTAGGTGCGGCGTGTTCTTACTGTTTTAAATGCACAATTTGCATCTTTATTATTATTCTTTTGTTTCATTACGCTTTTAATTATATTTTCCAAAAACTCACTTGCTTTAAAGCAAAAAAAAAACTATTCTAAAATATTCTAAATTAGGTGAGGCGTGTTCTTACTTTTTAAATGCACAATTTGCGTCTTTATTATTATTCTTTTGTTTCATTACGCTTTTAATTATATTTTCCAAAAACTCACTTGCTTTAAAGCAAAAAAAACTTGTTGAATATTTTGGAAAGTGAGTGTTTGACGTGGGTTTTTGTGGAAATCCATTCTAAATTATGTGCGGCGTGTTCTTACTTTTTTAAATGCACAATTTGCGTCTTTATTATTATTCTTTTGTTTCATTACGCTTTTAATTATATTTTCCAAAAACTCACTTGCTTTAAAGCAAAAAAAACTTGTTGAATATTTTGGAAAGTGAGTGTTTGACGTTGGTTTTTGTGGAAATCCATTCTAAATTAGGTGCGGCGTGTTCTTACTGTTTTAAATGCACAATTTGCATCTTTATTATTATTCTTTTGTTTCATTACGCTTTTAATTATATTTTCCAAAAACTCACTTGCTTTAAAGCAAAAAAAAAACTATTCTAAAATATTCTAAATTAGGTGAGGCGTGTTCTTACTTTTTAAATGCACAATTTGCGTCTTTATTATTATTCTTTTGTTTCATTACGCTTTTAATTATATTTTCCAAAAACTCACTTGCTTTAAAGCAAAAAAAACTTGTTGAATATTTTGGAAAGTGAGTGTTTGACGTGGGTTTTTGTGGAAATCCATTCTAAATTATGTGCGGCGTGTTCTTACTTTTTTAAATGCACAATTTGCGTCTTTATTATTATTCTTTTGTTTCATTACGCTTTTAATTATATTTTCCAAAAACTCACTTGCTTTAAAGCAAAAAAAACTTGTTGAATATTTTGGAAAGTGAGTGTTTGACGTTGGTTTTTGTGGAAATCCATTCTAAATTAGGTGCGGCGTGTTCTTACTGTTTTAAATGCACAATTTGCATCTTTATTATTATTCTTTTGTTTCATTACGCTTTTAATTATATTTTCCAAAAACTCACTTGCTTTAAAGCAAAAAAAAAACTATTCTAAAATATTCTAAATTAGGTGCGGCGTGTTCTTACTTTTTTAAATGCACAATTTGCGTCTTTATTATTATTCTTTTGTTTCATTACGCTTTTAATTATATTTTCCAAAAACTCACTTGCTTTAAAGCAAAAAAAACTTGTTGAATATTTTGGAAAGTGAGTGTTTGACGTTGGTTTTTGTGGAAATCCTTTCTAACTTAGGTGCGGCGTGTTCTTACTTTTTTAAATGCACAATTTGCGTCTTTATTATTATTCTTTTGTTTCATTACGCTTTTAATTATATTTTCCAAAAACTCACTTGCTTTAAAGCAAAAAAAAAACTATTCTAAAATATTCTAAATTAGGTGAGGCGTGTTCTTACTTTTTAAATGCACAATTTGCGTCTTTATTATTATTCTTTTGTTTCATTACGCTTTTAATTATATTTTCCAAAAACTCACTTGCTTTAAAGCAAAAAAAACTTGTTGAATATTTTGGAAAGTGAGTGTTTGACGTTGGTTTTTGTGGAAATCCATTCTAAATTAGGTGCGGCGTGTTCTTACTGTTTTAAATGCACAATTTGCATCTTTATTATTATTCTTTTGTTTCATTACGCTTTTAATTATATTTTCCAAAAACTCACTTGCTTTAAAGCAAAAAAAACTTGTTGAATATTTTGGAAAGTGAGTGTTTGACGTTGGTTTTTGTGGAAATCCATTCTAAATTAGGTGCGGCGTGTTCTTACTGTTTTAAATGCACAATTTGCATCTTTATTATTATTCTTTTGTTTCATTACGCTTTTAATTATATTTTCCAAAAACTCACTTGCTTTAAAGCAAAAAAAACTTGTTGAATATTTTGGAAAGTGAGTGTTTGACGTTGGTTTTTGTGGAAATCCATTCTAAATTAGGTGCGGCGTGTTCTTACTGTTTTAAATGCACAATTTGCATCTTTATTATTATTCTTTTGTTTCATTACGCTTTTAATTATATTTTCCAAAAACTCACTTGCTTTAAAGCAAAAAAAAAACTATTCTAAAATATTCTAAATTAGGTGAGGCGTGTTCTTACTTTTTAAATGCACAATTTGCGTCTTTATTATTATTCTTTTGTTTCATTACGCTTTTAATTATATTTTCCAAAAACTCACTTGCTTTAAAGCAAAAAAAAAACTATTCTAAAATATTCTAAATTAGGTGAGGCGTGTTCTTACTTTTTAAATGCACAATTTGCGTCTTTATTATTATTCTTTTGTTTCATTACGCTTTTAATTATATTTTCCAAAAACTCACTTGCTTTAAAGCAAAAAAAACTTGTTGAATATTTTGGAAAGTGAGTGTTTGACGTTGGTTTTTGTGGAAATCCATTCTAAATTAGGTGCGGCGTGTTCTTACTGTTTTAAATGCACAATTTGCATCTTTATTATTATTCTTTTGTTTCATTACGCTTTTAATTATATTTTCCAAAAACTCACTTGCTTTAAAGCAAAAAAAACTTGTTGAATATTTTGGAAAGTGAGTGTTTGACGTGGGTTTTTGTGGAAATCCATTCTAAATTATGTGCGGCGTGTTCTTACTTTTTTAAATGCACAATTTGCGTCTTTATTATTATTCTTTTGTTTCATTACGCTTTTAATTATATTTTCCAAAAACTCACTTGCTTTAAAGCAAAAAAAACTTGTTGAATATTTTGGAAAGTGAGTGTTTGACGTTGGTTTTTGTGGAAATCCATTCTAAATTAGGTGCGGCGTGTTCTTACTGTTTTAAATGCACAATTTGCATCTTTATTATTATTCTTTTGTTTCATTACGCTTTTAATTATATTTTCCAAAAACTCACTTGCTTTAAAGCAAAAAAAACTTGTTGAATATTTTGGAAAGTGAGTGTTTGACGTTGGTTTTTGTGGAAATCCATTCTAAATTAGGTGCGGCGTGTTCTTACTGTTTTAAATGCACAATTTGCATCTTTATTATTATTCTTTTGTTTCATTACGCTTTTAATTATATTTTCCAAAAACTCACTTGCTTTAAAGCAAAAAAAACTTGTTGAATATTTTGGAAAGTGAGTGTTTGACGTGGGTTTTTGTGGAAATCCATTCTAAATTATGTGCGGCGTGTTCTTACTTTTTTAAATGCACAATTTGCGTCTTTATTATTATTCTTTTGTTTCATTACGCTTTTAATTATATTTTCCAAAAACTCACTTGCTTTAAAGCAAAAAAAACTTGTTGAATATTTTGGAAAGTGAGTGTTTGACGTTGGTTTTTGTGGAAATCCATTCTAAATTAGGTGCGGCGTGTTCTTACTGTTTTAAATGCACAATTTGCATCTTTATTATTATTCTTTTGTTTCATTACGCTTTTAATTATATTTTCCAAAAACTCACTTGCTTTAAAGCAAAAAAAAAACTATTCTAAAATATTCTAAATTAGGTGAGGCGTGTTCTTACTTTTTAAATGCACAATTTGCGTCTTTATTATTATTCTTTTGTTTCATTACGCTTTTAATTATATTTTCCAAAAACTCACTTGCTTTAAAGCAAAAAAAAAACTATTCTAAAATATTCTAAATTAGGTGAGGCGTGTTCTTACTTTTTAAATGCACAATTTGCGTCTTTATTATTATTCTTTTGTTTCATTACGCTTTTAATTATATTTTCCAAAAACTCACTTGCTTTAAAGCAAAAAAAACTTGTTGAATATTTTGGAAAGTGAGTGTTTGACGTTGGTTTTTGTGGAAATCCATTCTAAATTAGGTGCGGCGTGTTCTTACTGTTTTAAATGCACAATTTGCATCTTTATTATTATTCTTTTGTTTCATTACGCTTTTAATTATATTTTCCAAAAACTCACTTGCTTTAAAGCAAAAAAAAAACTATTCTAAAATATTCTAAATTAGGTGAGGCGTGTTCTTACTTTTTAAATGCACAATTTGCGTCTTTATTATTATTCTTTTGTTTCATTACGCTTTTAATTATATTTTCCAAAAACTCACTTGCTTTAAAGCAAAAAAAACTTGTTGAATATTTTGGAAAGTGAGTGTTTGACGTGGGTTTTTGTGGAAATCCATTCTAAATTATGTGCGGCGTGTTCTTACTTTTTTAAATGCACAATTTGCGTCTTTATTATTATTCTTTTGTTTCATTACGCTTTTAATTATATTTTCCAAAAACTCACTTGCTTTAAAGCAAAAAAAACTTGTTGAATATTTTGGAAAGTGAGTGTTTGACGTTGGTTTTTGTGGAAATCCATTCTAAATTAGGTGCGGCGTGTTCTTACTGTTTTAAATGCACAATTTGCATCTTTATTATTATTCTTTTGTTTCATTACGCTTTTAATTATATTTTCCAAAAACTCACTTGCTTTAAAGCAAAAAAAAAACTATTCTAAAATATTCTAAATTAGGTGAGGCGTGTTCTTACTTTTTAAATGCACAATTTGCGTCTTTATTATTATTCTTTTGTTTCATTACGCTTTTAATTATATTTTCCAAAAACTCACTTGCTTTAAAGCAAAAAAAACTTGTTGAATATTTTGGAAAGTGAGTGTTTGACGTGGGTTTTTGTGGAAATCCATTCTAAATTATGTGCGGCGTGTTCTTACTTTTTTAAATGCACAATTTGCGTCTTTATTATTATTCTTTTGTTTCATTACGCTTTTAATTATATTTTCCAAAAACTCACTTGCTTTAAAGCAAAAAAAACTTGTTGAATATTTTGGAAAGTGAGTGTTTGACGTTGGTTTTTGTGGAAATCCATTCTAAATTAGGTGCGGCGTGTTCTTACTGTTTTAAATGCACAATTTGCATCTTTATTATTATTCTTTTGTTTCATTACGCTTTTAATTATATTTTCCAAAAACTCACTTGCTTTAAAGCAAAAAAAAAACTATTCTAAAATATTCTAAATTAGGTGAGGCGTGTTCTTACTTTTTAAATGCACAATTTGCGTCTTTATTATTATTCTTTTGTTTCATTACGCTTTTAATTATATTTTCCAAAAACTCACTTGCTTTAAAGCAAAAAAAAAACTATTCTAAAATATTCTAAATTAGGTGAGGCGTGTTCTTACTTTTTAAATGCACAATTTGCGTCTTTATTATTATTCTTTTGTTTCATTACGCTTTTAATTATATTTTCCAAAAACTCACTTGCTTTAAAGCAAAAAAAACTTGTTGAATATTTTGGAAAGTGAGTGTTTGACGTTGGTTTTTGTGGAAATCCATTCTAAATTAGGTGCGGCGTGTTCTTACTGTTTTAAATGCACAATTTGCATCTTTATTATTATTCTTTTGTTTCATTACGCTTTTAATTATATTTTCCAAAAACTCACTTGCTTTAAAGCAAAAAAAACTTGTTGAATATTTTGGAAAGTGAGTGTTTGACGTTGGTTTTTGTGGAAATCCATTCTAAATTAGGTGCGGCGTGTTCTTACTGTTTTAAATGCACAATTTGCATCTTTATTATTATTCTTTTGTTTCATTACGCTTTTAATTATATTTTCCAAAAACTCACTTGCTTTAAAGCAAAAAAAACTTGTTGAATATTTTGGAAAGTGAGTGTTTGACGTTGGTTTTTGTGGAAATCCATTCTAAATTAGGTGCGGCGTGTTCTTACTGTTTTAAATGCACAATTTGCATCTTTATTATTATTCTTTTGTTTCATTACGCTTTTAATTATATTTTCCAAAAACTCACTTGCTTTAAAGCAAAAAAAACTTGTTGAATATTTTGGAAAGTGAGTGTTTGACGTTGGTTTTTGTGGAAATCCATTCTAAATTAGGTGCGGCGTGTTCTTACTGTTTTAAATGCACAATTTGCATCTTTATTATTATTCTTTTGTTTCATTACGCTTTTAATTATATTTTCCAAAAACTCACTTGCTTTAAAGCAAAAAAAACTTGTTGAATATTTTGGAAAGTGAGTGTTTGACGTTGGTTTTTGTGGAAATCCATTCTAAATTAGGTGCGGCGTGTTCTTACTGTTTTAAATGCACAATTTGCATCTTTATTATTATTCTTTTGTTTCATTACGCTTTTAATTATATTTTCCAAAAACTCACTTGCTTTAAAGCAAAAAAAACTTGTTGAATATTTTGGAAAGTGAGTGTTTGACGTGGGTTTTTGTGGAAATCCATTCTAAATTATGTGCGGCGTGTTCTTACTTTTTTAAATGCACAATTTGCGTCTTTATTATTATTCTTTTGTTTCATTACGCTTTTAATTATATTTTCCAAAAACTCACTTGCTTTAAAGCAAAAAAAAAACTATTCTAAAATATTCTAAATTAGGTGAGGCGTGTTCTTACTTTTTAAATGCACAATTTGCGTCTTTATTATTATTCTTTTGTTTCATTACGCTTTTAATTATATTTTCCAAAAACTCACTTGCTTTAAAGCAAAAAAAACTTGTTGAATATTTTGGAAAGTGAGTGTTTGACGTTGGTTTTTGTGGAAATCCATTCTAAATTAGGTGCGGCGTGTTCTTACTGTTTTAAATGCACAATTTGCATCTTTATTATTATTCTTTTGTTTCATTACGCTTTTAATTATATTTTCCAAAAACTCACTTGCTTTAAAGCAAAGAAAAACTTTTTGAATATTTTGGAAAGTGAGTGTTTGACGTGGGTTTTTGTGGAAATCCATTCCAAATAGCATGAGGTCTGTTTCTATATTTTAAATGCACAATTTGCGTCTTTATTATTATTCTTTTGTTTCATTACGCTTTTAATTATATTTTCCAAAAACGCACTTGCTTTAAAGCAAAAAAAAACTTTTTGAATATTTTGGAAAAGTGAGTGTTTGACGTGCGTTTTTGTGGAAATCCATTCTAAATTAGGTGCGGCGTGTTCTTACTGTTTTAAATGCACAATTTGCGTCTTTATTATTATTCTTTTGTTTCATTACGCTATTAATTATATTTTCCAAAAACTCACTTGCTTTAAAGCAAAAAAAACTTGTTGAATATTTTGGAAAGTGAGTGTTTGACGTTGGTTTTTGTGGAAATCCATTCTAAATTAGGTGCGGCGTGTTCTTACTGTTTTAAATGCACAATTTGCATCTTTATTATTATTCTTTTGTTTCATTACGCTTTTAATTATATTTTCCAAAAACTCACTTGCTTTAAAGCAAAGAAAAACTTTTTGAATATTTTGGAAAGTGAGTGTTTGACGTGGGTTTTTGTGGAAATCCATTCCAAATAGCATGAGGTCTGTTTCTATATTTTAAATGCACAATTTGCGTCTTTATTATTATTCTTTTGTTTCATTACGCTTTTAATTATATTTTCCAAAAACGCACTTGCTTTAAAGCAAAAAAAAACTTTTTGAATATTTTGGAAAAGTGAGTGTTTGACGTGGGTTTTTGTGGAAATCCATTCTAAATTAGGTGCGGCGTGTTCTTACTGTTTTAAATGCACAATTTGCGTCTTTATTATTATTCTTTTGTTTCATTACGCTATTAATTATATTTTCCAAAAACTCACTTGCTTTAAAGCAAAAAAAAACTTTTTGAATATTTTGGAAAGTGAGTGTTTGACGTGGGTTTTTGTGGAAATCCATTCTAAATTAGGTGCGGCGTGTTCTTACTGTTTTAAATGCACAATTTGCGTCTTTATTATTATTCTTTTGTTTCATTACGCTTTTAATTATATTTTCCAAAAACGCACTTGCTTTAAAGCAAAGAAAAACTTTTTGAATATTTTGGAAAGTGAGTGTTTGACGTGGGTTTTTGTGGAAATCCATTCCAAATAGCATGAGGTCTGTTTCTATATTTTAAATGCACAATTTGCGTCTTTATTATTATTCTTTTGTTTCATTACGCTTTTAATTATATTTTCCAAAAACGCACTTGCTTTAAAGCAAAGAAAAACTTTTTGAATATTTTGGAAAGTGAGTGTTTGACGTGGGTTTTTGTGGAAATCCATTCTAAATTAGGTGCGTCGTGTTCTTACTGTTTTAAATGCACAATTTGCGTCTTTATTATTATTCTTTTGTTTCATTACGCTATTAATTATATTTTCCAAAAACTCACTTGCTTTAAAGCAAAAAAAAACTTTTGGAATATTTTGGAAAGTGAGTGTTTGACGTGGGTTTTTGTGGAAATCCATTCTAAATTAGGTGCGGCGTGTTCTTACTGTTTTAAATGCACAATTTGCGTCTTTATTATTATTCTTTTGTTTCATTACGCTATTAATTATATTTTCGAAAAACGCACTTGCTTTAAAGCAAAAAAAAACTTTTTGAATATTTTGGAAAGTGAGTGTTTGACGTGGGTTTTTGTGGAAATCCATTCCAAATAGCATGAGGTCTGTTTCTATATTTTAAATGCACAATTTGCGTCTTTATTATTATTCTTTTGTTTCATTCCGCTATTAATTATATTTTCCAAAAACTCTCTTGCTTTAGAGCAAAAAAAAATTGTTGAATATTTTGGAAAGTGAGTGTTTGACGTGGGTTTTTACGTGGGTTTTTGTGGAAATACATTCCAAATAGCATGAGGTCTGTTTCTATATTTTAAATGCACAATTTGCGTCTTTATTATAATTCTTTTGTTTCATTACGCTTTTAATTATATTTTTCAAATACTCACTTGCTTTAAAGCAAAAAAAACTTTTTGAATATTTTGGAAAGTGAGTGTTTGACGTGGGTTTTTGTGGAAATCCATTCCAAATAGCATGAGGTTTGTTTCTATATTTTAAATGCACAATTTGCGTCTTTATTATTATTCTTTTGTTTCATTACGCTTTTAATTATATTTTCCAAAAACGCACTTGCTTTAAAGCAAAAAAAAACTTTTTGAATATTTTGGAAAGTGAGTGTTTGACGTGGGTTTTTGTGGAAATCCATTCCAAATAGCATGAGGTCTGTTTCTATATTTTAAATGCACAATTTGCGTCTTTATTATTATTCTTTTGTTTCATTACGCTATTAATTATATTTTCCAAAAACTCTCTTGCTTTAGAGCAAAAAAAAATTGTTGAATATTTTGGAAAGTGAGTGTTTGACGTTGGTTTTTGTGGAAATCCATTCTAAATTAGGTGCGGCGTGTTCTTACTGTTTTAAATGCACAATTTGCGTCTTTATTATTATTCTTTTATTTCATTACGCTTTTAATTATATTTTCCAAAAACGCACTTGCTTTAAAGCAAAGAAAAACTTTTTGAATATTTTGGAAAGTGAGTGTTTGACGTGGGTTTTTGCGGAAATCCATTCCAAAAAGCATGAGGTCTATTTCTATATTTTAAATGCACAACTTCCGTGTTTATTATTATTCTTTTGTTTCATTACGCTTTTAATTATATTTTCCAAAAACTCTCTTGCTTTAAAGCAAAAAAAAACTTTTTGAATATTTTGGAAAGTGAGTGTTTGACGTGGGTTTTTGTGGAAATCCATTCCAAATAGCATGAGGTCTGTTTCTATATTTTAAATACACAATTTGCGTCTTTATTATTATTCTTTTGTTTCATTACGCTATCAATTATATTTTCCAAAAACTCTCTTGCTTTAGAGCAAAAAAAACTTGTTGAATATTTTGGAAAGTGAGTGTTTGACGTTGTTTTTGTGGAAATACATTCTAAATTAGGTGCGGCGTGTTCTTACTGTTTTAAATGCACAATTTGCGTCTTTATTATTATTCTTTTGTTTCATTACGCTTTTAATTATATTTTCCAAAAACGCACTTGCTTTAAAGCAAAACAAAACTTTTTGAATATTTTGGAAAGTGAGTGTTTGACGTGGGTTTTTGTGGAAATCCATTCCAAATAGCATGAGGTCTGTTTCTATATTTTAAATGCACAATTTGCGTCTTTATTATTATTCTTTTGTTTCATTACGCTTTTAATTATATTTTCCAAAAACGCACTTGCTTTAAAGCAAAAAAAAACTTTTTGAATATTTTGGAAAAGTGAGTGTTTGACGTGGGTTTTTGTGGAAATCCATTCCAAATAGCATGAGGTCTGTTTCTATATTTTAAATGCACAATTTGCGTCTTTATTATTATTCTTTTGTTTCATTACGCTATTAATTATATTTTCCAAAAACTCACTTGCTTTAAAGCAAAAAAAAACTTTTTGAATATTTTGGAAAGTGAGTGTTTGACGTGGGTTTTTGTGGAAATCCATTCTAAATTAGGTGCGGCGTGTTCTTACTGTTTTAAATGCACAATTTGCGTCTTTATTATTATTCTTTTGTTTCATTACGCTATTAATTATATTTTCGAAAAACGCACTTGCTTTAAAGCAAAGAAAAACTTTTTGAATATTTTGGAAAGTGAGTGTTTGACGTGGGTTTTTGTGGAAATCCATTCCAAATAGCATGAGGTCTGTTTCTATATTTTAAATGCACAATTTGCGTCTTTATTATTATTCTTTTGTTTCATTACGCTTTTAATTATATTTTCCAAAAACGCACTTGCTTTAAAGCAAAGAAAAACTTTTTGAATATTTTGGAAAGTGAGTGTTTGACGTGGGTTTTTGTGGAAATCCATTCCAAATAGCATGAAGTCTGTTTCTATATTTTAAATACACAATTTGCGTCTTTATTATTATTCTTTTGTTTCATTACGCTATCAATTATATTTTCCAAAAACTCTCTTGCTTTAGAGCAAAAAAAACTTGTTGAATATTTTGGAAAGTGAGTGTTTGACGTTGGTTTTTGTGGAAATACATTCTAAATTAGGTGCGGCGTGTTCTTACTGTTTTAAATGCACAATTTGCGTCTTTATTATTATTCTTTTGTTTCATTACGCTTTTAATTATATTTTCCAAAAACGCACTTGCTTTAAAGCAAAAAAAAACATTTTGAATATTTTGGAAAGTGAGTGTTTGACGTGGGTTTTTGTGGAAATCCATTCCAAATAGCATGAGGTCTGTTTCTATATTTTAAATGCACAATTTGCGTCTTTATTATTATTCCTTTGTTTCATTACGCTATTAATTATATTTTCCAGAAACTCTCTTGCTTTAGAGCAAAAAAAAATTGTTGAATATTTTGGAAAGTGAGTGTTTGACGTTGGTTTTTGTGGAAATCCATTCTAAATTAGGTGCGGCGTGTTCTTACTGTTTTAAATGCACAATTTGCGTCTTTATTATTATTCTTTTGTTTCATTACGCTATTAATTATATTTTCCAAAAACTCTCTTGCTTTAGAGCAAAAAAAAATTGTTCAATATTTTGGAAAGTGAGTGTTTGACGTTGGTTTTTGTGGAAATCCATTCTAAATTAGGTGCGGCGTGTTCTTACTGTTTTAAATGCACAATTTGCGTTTTTATTATTATTCTTTTGTTTCATTACGCTATTAATTATATTTTCCAAAAACTCTCTTGCTTTAGAGCAAAAAAAAACTTTTTGAATATTTTGGAAAGTGAGTGTTTGACGTGGGTTTTTACGTGGGTTTTTGTGGAAATACATTCCAAATAGCATGAGGTCTGTTTCTATATTTTAAATGCACAATTTGCGTCTTTATTATAATTCTTTTGTTTCATTACGCTTTTAATTATATTTTTCAAAAACTCACTTGCTTTAAAGCAAAAAAAACTTTTTGAATATTTTGGAAAGTGAGTGTTTGACGTGGGTTTTTGTGCAAATCCATTCTAAATTAGGTGCGGCGTGTTCTTACTGTTTTAAATGCACAGTTTGCGTCTTTATTATTATTCTTTTGTTTCATTACGCTATTAATTATATTTTCCAAAAACTCTCTTGCTTTAGAGCAAAAAAAACTTGTTGAATATTTTGGAAAGTGAGTGTTTGACGTTGGTTTTTGTGGAAATACATTCTAAATTAGGTGCGGCGTGTTCTTACTGTTTTAAATGCACAATTTGCGTCTTTATTATTATTCTTTTGTTTCATTACGCTTTTAATTATATTTTCCAAAAACGCACTTGCTTTAAAGCAAAGAAAAACTTTTTGAATATTTTGGAAAGTGAGTGTTTGACGTGGGTTTTTGTGGAAATCCATTCTAAATTAGGTGCGGCGTGTTCTTACTGTTTTAAATGCACAATTTGCGTCTTTATTATTATTCTTTTGTTTCATTACGCTATTAATTATATTTTCCAAAAACTCACTTGCTTTAAAGCAAAAAAAAACTTTTTGAATATTTTGGAAAGTGAGTGTTTGACGTGGGTTTTTGTGGAAATCCATTCTAAATTAGGTGCGGCGTGTTCTTACTGTTTTAAATGCACAATTTGCGTCTTTATTATTATTCTTTTGTTTCATTACGCTATTAATTATATTTTCGAAAAACGCACTTGCTTTAAAGCAAAGAAAAACTTTTTGAATATTTTGGAAAGTGAGTGTTTGACGTGGGTTTTTGTGGAAATCCATTCCAAATAGCATGAGGTCTGTTTCTATATTTTAAATGCACAATTTGCGTCTTTATTATTATTCTTTTGTTTCATTACGCTTTTAATTATATTTTCCAAAAACGCACTTGCTTTAAAGCAAAGAAAAACTTTTTGAATATTTTGGAAAGTGAGTGTTTGACGTGGGTTTTTGTGGAAATCCATTGCAAATAGCATGAAGTCTGTTTCTATATTTTAAATACACAATTTGCGTCTTTATTATTATTCTTTTGTTTCATTACGCTATCAATTATATTTTCCAAAAACTCTCTTGCTTTAGAGCAAAAAAAACTTGTTGAATATTTTGGAAAGTGAGTGTTTGACGTTGGTTTTTGTGGAAATACATTCTAAATTAGGTGCGGCGTGTTCTTACTGTTTTAAAAGCACAATTTGCGTCTTTATTATTATTCTTTTGTTTCATTACGCTTTTAATTATATTTTCCAAAAACGCACTTGCTTTAAAGCAAAAAAAAACTTTTTGAATATTTTGGAAAGTGAGTGTTTGACGTGGGTTTTTGTGGAAATCCATTCCAAATAGCATGAGGTCTGTTTCTATATTTTAAATACACAATTTGCGTCTTTATTATTATTCTTTTGTTTCATTACGCTATTAATTATATTTTCCAAAAACTCTCTTGCTTTAGAGCAAAAAAAAATTGTTGAATATTTTGGAAAGTGAGTGTTTGACGTTGGTTTTTGTGGAAATCCATTCTAAATTAGGTGCGGCGTGTTCTTACTGTTTTAAATGCACAATTTGCGTCTTTATTATTATTCTTTTGTTTCATTACGCTATTAATTATATTTTCCAAAAACTCTCTTGCTTTAGAGCAAAAAAAAATTGTTGAATATTTTGGAAAGTGAGTGTTTGACGTTGGTTTTTGTGGAAATCCATTCTAAATTAGGTGCGGCGTGTTCTTACTGTTTTAAATGCACAATTTGCGTTTTTATTATTATTCTTTTGTTTCATTACGCTATTAATTATATTTTCCAAAAACTCTCTTGCTTTAGAGCAAAAAAAAACTTTTTGAATATTTTGGAAAGTGAGTGTTTGACGTGGGTTTTTACGTGGGTTTCTGTGGAAATACATTCCAAATAGCATGAGGTCTGTTTCTATATTTTAAATGCACAATTTTCGTCTTTATTATAATTCTTTTGTTTCATTACGCTTTTAATTATATTTTTCAAAAACTCACTTGCTTTAAAGCAAAAAATACTTTTTGAATATTTTGGAAAGTGAGTGTTTGACGTGGGTTTTTGTGGAAATCCATTCTAAATTAGGTGCGGCGTGTTCTTACTGTTTTAAATGCACAATTTGCGTCTTTATTATTATTCTTTTGTTTCATTACGCTATTAATTATATTTTCCAAAAACTCTCTTGCTTTAGAGCAAAAAAAAACTTTTTGAATATTTTGGAAAGTGAGTGTTTGACGTGGGTTTTTACGTGGGTTTCTGTGGAAATACATTCCAAATAGCATGAGGTCTGTTTCTATATTTTAAATGCACAATTTTCGTCTTTATTATAATTCTTTTGTTTCATTACGCTATTAATTATATTTTCCAAAAACTCACTTGCTTTAAAGCAAAAAAAAACTTTTTGAATATTTTGGAAAGTGAGTGTTTGACGTGGGTTTTTGTGGAAATCCATTCTAAATTAGGTGCGGCGTGTTCTTACTGTTTTAAATGCACAATTTGCGTCTTTATTATTATTCTTTTGTTTCATTACGCTTTTAATTATATTTTTCAAAAACTCACTTGCTTTAAAGCAAAGAAAAACTTTTTGAATATTTTGGAAAGTGAGTGTTTGACGTGGGTTTTTGTGGAAATCCATTCCAAATAGCATGAGGTCTGTTTCTATATTTTAAATGCACAATTTGCGTCTTTATTATTATTCTTTTGATTCATTACGCTATTAATTATATTTTCCAAAAACTCACTTGCTTTAAAGCAAAAAAAAACTTTTTGAATATTTTGGAAAGTGAGTGTTTGACGTGGGTTTTTGTGGAAATCCATTCCAAATAGCATGAGGTCTGTTTCTATATTTTAAATGCACAATTTGCGTCTTTATTATTATTCTTTTGTTTCATTACGCTTTTAATTATATTTTTCAAAAACTCACTTGCTTTAAAGCAAAGAAAAACTTTTTGAATATTTTGGAAAGTGAGTGTTTGACGTGGGTTTTTGTGGAAATCCATTCCAAATAGCATGAGGTCTGTTTCTATATTTTAAATGCACAATTTGCGTCTTTATTATTATTCTTTTGTTTCATTACGCTTTTAATTATATTTTTCAAAAACTCACTTGCTTTAAAGCAAAGAAAAACTTTTTGAATATTTTGGAAAGTGAGTGTTTGACGTGGGTTTTTGTGGAAATCCATTCTAAATTAGGTGCGGCGTGTTCTTACTGTTTTAAATGCACAATTTGCGTCTTTATTATTATTCTTTTGTTTCATTACGCTATTAATTATATTTTCCAAAAACTCACTTGCTTTAAAGCAAAAAAAAACTTTTTGAATATTTTGGAAAGTGAGTGTTTGACGTGGGTTTTTGTGGAAATCCATTCTAAATTAGGTGCGGCGTGTTCTTACTGTTTTAAATGCACAATTTGCGTCTTTATTATTATTCTTTTGTTTCATTACGCTTTTAATTATATTTTTCAAAAACTCACTTGCTTTAAAGCAAAGAAAAACTTTTTGAATATTTTGGAAAGTGAGTGTTTGACGTGGGTTTTTGTGGAAATCCATTGCAAATAGCATGAAGTCTGTTTCTATATTTTAAATACACAATTTGCGTCTTTATTATTATTCTTTTGTTTCATTACGCTATCAATTATATTTTCCAAAAACTCTCTTGCTTTAGAGCAAAAAAAACTTGTTGAATATTTTGGAAAGTGAGTGTTTGACGTTGGTTTTTGTGGAAATACATTCTAAATTAGGTGCGGCGTGTTCTTACTGTTTTAAATGCACAATTTGCGTCTTTATTATTATTCTTTTGTTTCATTACGCTATTAATTATATTTTCCAAAAACTCACTTGCTTTAAAGCAAAAAAAAACTTTTTGAATATTTTGGAAAGTGAGTGTTTGACGTGGGTTTTTGTGGAAATCCATTCCAAATAGCATGAGGTCTGTTTCTATATTTTAAATGCACAATTTGCGTCTTTATTATTATTCTTTTGTTTCATTACGCTTTTAATTATATTTTTCAAAAACTCACTTGCTTTAAAGCAAAGAAAAACTTTTTGAATATTTTGGAAAGTGAGTGTTTGACGTGGGTTTTTGTGGAAATCCATTCCAAATAGCATGAGGTCTGTTTCTATATTTTAAATGCACAATTTGCGTCTTTATTATTATTCTTTTGTTTCATTACGCTTTTAATTATATTTTTCAAAAACTCACTTGCTTTAAAGCAAAGAAAAACTTTTTGAATATTTTGGAAAGTGAGTGTTTGACGTGGGTTTTTGTGGAAATCCATTCTAAATTAGGTGCGGCGTGTTCTTACTGTTTTAAATGCACAATTTGCGTCTTTATTATTATTCTTTTGTTTCATTACGCTATTAATTATATTTTCCAAAAACTCACTTGCTTTAAAGCAAAAAAAAACTTTTTGAATATTTTGGAAAGTGAGTGTTTGACGTGGGTTTTTGTGGAAATCCATTCCAAATAGCATGAGGTCTGTTTCTATATTTTAAATGCACAATTTGCGTCTTTATTATTATTCTTTTGTTTCATTACGCTTTTAATTATATTTTTCAAAAACTCACTTGCTTTAAAGCAAAGAAAAACTTTTTGAATATTTTGGAAAGTGAGTGTTTGACGTGGGTTTTTGTGGAAATCCATTCTAAATTAGGTGCGGCGTGTTCTTACTGTTTTAAATGCACAATTTGCGTCTTTATTATTATTCTTTTGTTTCATTACGCTATTAATTATATTTTCCAAAAACTCACTTGCTTTAAAGCAAAAAAAAACTTTTTGAATATTTTGGAAAGTGAGTGTTTGACGTGGGTTTTTGTGGAAATCCATTCCAAATAGCATGAGGTCTGTTTCTATATTTTAAATGCACAATTTGCGTCTTTATTATTATTCTTTTGTTTCATTACGCTTTTAATTATATTTTTCAAAAACTCACTTGCTTTAAAGCAAAGAAAAACTTTTTGAATATTTTGGAAAGTGAGTGTTTGACGTGGGTTTTTGTGGAAATCCATTCTAAATTAGGTGCGGCGTGTTCTTACTGTTTTAAATGCACAATTTGCGTCTTTATTATTATTCTTTTGTTTCATTACGCTATTAATTATATTTTCCAAAAACTCACTTGCTTTAAAGCAAAAAAAAACTTTTTGAATATTTTGGAAAGTGAGTGTTTGACGTGGGTTTTTGTGGAAATCCATTCCAAATAGCATGAGGTCTGTTTCTATATTTTAAATGCACAATTTGCGTCTTTATTATTATTCTTTTGTTTCATTACGCTTTTAATTATATTTTTCAAAAACTCACTTGCTTTAAAGCAAAGAAAAACTTTTTGAATATTTTGGAAAGTGAGTGTTTGACGTGGGTTTTTGTGGAAATCCATTCTAAATTAGGTGCGGCGTGTTCTTACTGTTTTAAATGCACAATTTGCGTCTTTATTATTATTCTTTTGTTTCATTACGCTATTAATTATATTTTCCAAAAACTCACTTGCTTTAAAGCAAAAAAAAACTTTTTGAATATTTTGGAAAGTGAGTGTTTGACGTGGGTTTTTGTGGAAATCCATTCCAAATAGCATGAGGTCTGTTTCTATATTTTAAATGCACAATTTGCGTCTTTATTATTATTCTTTTGTTTCATTACGCTTTTAATTATATTTTTCAAAAACTCACTTGCTTTAAAGCAAAGAAAAACTTTTTGAATATTTTGGAAAGTGAGTGTTTGACGTGGGTTTTTGTGGAAATCCATTCTAAATTAGGTGCGGCGTGTTCTTACTGTTTTAAATGCACAATTTGCGTCTTTATTATTATTCTTTTGTTTCATTACGCTATTAATTATATTTTCCAAAAACTCACTTGCTTTAAAGCAAAAAAAAACTTTTTGAATATTTTGGAAAGTGAGTGTTTGACGTGGGTTTTTGTGGAAATCCATTCCAAATAGCATGAGGTCTGTTTCTATATTTTAAATGCACAATTTGCGTCTTTATTATTATTCTTTTGTTTCATTACGCTTTTAATTATATTTTTCAAAAACTCACTTGCTTTAAAGCAAAGAAAAACTTTTTGAATATTTTGGAAAGTGAGTGTTTGACGTGGGTTTTTGTGGAAATCCATTCTAAATTAGGTGCGGCGTGTTCTTACTGTTTTAAATGCACAATTTGCGTCTTTATTATTATTCTTTTGTTTCATTACGCTATTAATTATATTTTCCAAAAACTCACTTGCTTTAAAGCAAAAAAAAACTTTTTGAATATTTTGGAAAGTGAGTGTTTGACGTGGGTTTTTGTGGAAATCCATTCCAAATAGCATGAGGTCTGTTTCTATATTTTAAATGCACAATTTGCGTCTTTATTATTATTCTTTTGTTTCATTACGCTTTTAATTATATTTTTCAAAAACTCACTTGCTTTAAAGCAAAGAAAAACTTTTTGAATATTTTGGAAAGTGAGTGTTTGACGTGGGTTTTTGTGGAAATCCATTCTAAATTAGGTGCGGCGTGTTCTTACTGTTTTAAATGCACAATTTGCGTCTTTATTATTATTCTTTTGTTTCATTACGCTATTAATTATATTTTCCAAAAACTCACTTGCTTTAAAGCAAAAAAAAACTTTTTGAATATTTTGGAAAGTGAGTGTTTGACGTGGGTTTTTGTGGAAATCCATTCCAAATAGCATGAGGTCTGTTTCTATATTTTAAATGCACAATTTGCGTCTTTATTATTATTCTTTTGTTTCATTACGCTTTTAATTATATTTTTCAAAAACTCACTTGCTTTAAAGCAAAGAAAAACTTTTTGAATATTTTGGAAAGTGAGTGTTTGACGTGGGTTTTTGTGGAAATCCATTCTAAATTAGGTGCGGCGTGTTCTTACTGTTTTAAATGCACAATTTGCGTCTTTATTATTATTCTTTTGTTTCATTACGCTATTAATTATATTTTCCAAAAACTCACTTGCTTTAAAGCAAAAAAAAACTTTTTGAATATTTTGGAAAGTGAGTGTTTGACGTGGGTTTTTGTGGAAATCCATTCCAAATAGCATGAGGTCTGTTTCTATATTTTAAATGCACAATTTGCGTCTTTATTATTATTCTTTTGTTTCATTACGCTTTTAATTATATTTTTCAAAAACTCACTTGCTTTAAAGCAAAGAAAAACTTTTTGAATATTTTGGAAAGTGAGTGTTTGACGTGGGTTTTTGTGGAAATCCATTCTAAATTAGGTGCGGCGTGTTCTTACTGTTTTAAATGCACAATTTGCGTCTTTATTATTATTCTTTTGTTTCATTACGCTATTAATTATATTTTCCAAAAACTCACTTGCTTTAAAGCAAAAAAAAACTTTTTGAATATTTTGGAAAGTGAGTGTTTGACGTGGGTTTTTGTGGAAATCCATTCCAAATAGCATGAGGTCTGTTTCTATATTTTAAATGCACAATTTGCGTCTTTATTATTATTCTTTTGTTTCATTACGCTTTTAATTATATTTTTCAAAAACTCACTTGCTTTAAAGCAAAGAAAAACTTTTTGAATATTTTGGAAAGTGAGTGTTTGACGTGGGTTTTTGTGGAAATCCATTCTAAATTAGGTGCGGCGTGTTCTTACTGTTTTAAATGCACAATTTGCGTCTTTATTATTATTCTTTTGTTTCATTACGCTATTAATTATATTTTCCAAAAACTCACTTGCTTTAAAGCAAAAAAAAACTTTTTGAATATTTTGGAAAGTGAGTGTTTGACGTGGGTTTTTGTGGAAATCCATTCCAAATAGCATGAGGTCTGTTTCTATATTTTAAATGCACAATTTGCGTCTTTATTATTATTCTTTTGTTTCATTACGCTTTTAATTATATTTTTCAAAAACTCACTTGCTTTAAAGCAAAGAAAAACTTTTTGAATATTTTGGAAAGTGAGTGTTTGACGTGGGTTTTTGTGGAAATCCATTCTAAATTAGGTGCGGCGTGTTCTTACTGTTTTAAATGCACAATTTGCGTCTTTATTATTATTCTTTTGTTTCATTACGCTATTAATTATATTTTCCAAAAACTCACTTGCTTTAAAGCAAAAAAAAACTTTTTGAATATTTTGGAAAGTGAGTGTTTGACGTGGGTTTTTGTGGAAATCCATTCCAAATAGCATGAGGTCTGTTTCTATATTTTAAATGCACAATTTGCGTCTTTATTATTATTCTTTTGTTTCATTACGCTTTTAATTATATTTTTCAAAAACTCACTTGCTTTAAAGCAAAGAAAAACTTTTTGAATATTTTGGAAAGTGAGTGTTTGACGTGGGTTTTTGTGGAAATCCATTCTAAATTAGGTGCGGCGTGTTCTTACTGTTTTAAATGCACAATTTGCGTCTTTATTATTATTCTTTTGTTTCATTACGCTATTAATTATATTTTCCAAAAACTCACTTGCTTTAAAGCAAAAAAAAACTTTTTGAATATTTTGGAAAGTGAGTGTTTGACGTGGGTTTTTGTGGAAATCCATTCCAAATAGCATGAGGTCTGTTTCTATATTTTAAATGCACAATTTGCGTCTTTATTATTATTCTTTTGTTTCATTACGCTTTTAATTATATTTTTCAAAAACTCACTTGCTTTAAAGCAAAGAAAAACTTTTTGAATATTTTGGAAAGTGAGTGTTTGACGTGGGTTTTTGTGGAAATCCATTCTAAATTAGGTGCGGCGTGTTCTTACTGTTTTAAATGCACAATTTGCGTCTTTATTATTATTCTTTTGTTTCATTACGCTATTAATTATATTTTCCAAAAACTCACTTGCTTTAAAGCAAAAAAAAACTTTTTGAATATTTTGGAAAGTGAGTGTTTGACGTGGGTTTTTGTGGAAATCCATTCCAAATAGCATGAGGTCTGTTTCTATATTTTAAATGCACAATTTGCGTCTTTATTATTATTCTTTTGTTTCATTACGCTTTTAATTATATTTTTCAAAAACTCACTTGCTTTAAAGCAAAGAAAAACTTTTTGAATATTTTGGAAAGTGAGTGTTTGACGTGGGTTTTTGTGGAAATCCATTCTAAATTAGGTGCGGCGTGTTCTTACTGTTTTAAATGCACAATTTGCGTCTTTATTATTATTCTTTTGTTTCATTACGCTATTAATTATATTTTCCAAAAACTCACTTGCTTTAAAGCAAAAAAAAACTTTTTGAATATTTTGGAAAGTGAGTGTTTGACGTGGGTTTTTGTGGAAATCCATTCCAAATAGCATGAGGTCTGTTTCTATATTTTAAATGCACAATTTGCGTCTTTATTATTATTCTTTTGTTTCATTACGCTTTTAATTATATTTTTCAAAAACTCACTTGCTTTAAAGCAAAGAAAAACTTTTTGAATATTTTGGAAAGTGAGTGTTTGACGTGGGTTTTTGTGGAAATCCATTCCAAATAGCATGAGGTCTGTTTCTATATTTTAAATGCACAATTTGCGTCTTTATTATTATTCTTTTGTTTCATTACGCTTTTAATTATATTTTTCAAAAACTCACTTGCTTTAAAGCAAAGAAAAACTTTTTGAATATTTTGGAAAGTGAGTGTTTGACGTGGGTTTTTGTGGAAATCCATTCTAAATTAGGTGCGGCGTGTTCTTACTGTTTTAAATGCACAATTTGCGTCTTTATTATTATTCTTTTGTTTCATTACGCTATTAATTATATTTTCCAAAAACTCACTTGCTTTAAAGCAAAAAAAAACTTTTTGAATATTTTGGAAAGTGAGTGTTTGACGTGGGTTTTTGTGGAAATCCATTCCAAATAGCATGAGGTCTGTTTCTATATTTTAAATGCACAATTTGCGTCTTTATTATTATTCTTTTGTTTAATTACGCTTTTAATTATATTTTTCAAAAACTCACTTGCTTTAAAGCAAAGAAAAACTTTTTGAATATTTTGGAAAGTGAGTGTTTGACGTGGGTTTTTGTGGAAATCCATTCCAAATAGCATGAGGTCTGTTTCTATATTTTAAATGCACAATTTGCGTCTTTATTATTATTCTTTTGTTTCATTACGCTTTTAATTATATTTTTCAAAAACTCACTTGCTTTAAAGCAAAGAAAAACTTTTTGAATATTTTGGAAAGTGAGTGTTTGACGTGGGTTTTTGTGGAAATCCATTCTAAATTAGGTGCGGCGTGTTCTTACTGTTTTAAATGCACAATTTGCGTCTTTATTATTATTCTTTTGTTTCATTACGCTATTAATTATATTTTCCAAAAACTCACTTGCTTTAAAGCAAAAAAAAACTTTTTGAATATTTTGGAAAGTGAGTGTTTGACGTGGGTTTTTGTGGAAATCCATTCTAAATTAGGTGCGGCGTGTTCTTACTGTTTTAAATGCACAATTTGCGTCTTTATTATTATTCTTTTGTTTCATTACGCTTTTAATTATATTTTTCAAAAACTCACTTGCTTTAAAGCAAAGAAAAACTTTTTGAATATTTTGGAAAGTGAGTGTTTGACGTGGGTTTTTGTGGAAATCCATTCCAAATAGCATGAGGTCTGTTTCTATATTTTAAATGCACAATTTGCGTCTTTATTATTATTCTTTTGATTCATTACGCTATTAATTATATTTTCCAAAAACTCACTTGCTTTAAAGCAAAAAAAAACTTTTTGAATATTTTGGAAAGTGAGTGTTTGACGTGGGTTTTTGTGGAAATCCATTCTAAATTAGGTGCGGCGTGTTCTTACTGTTTTAAATGCACAATTTGCGTCTTTATTATTATTCTTTTGTTTCATTACGCTTTTAATTATATTTTCCAAAAACGCACTTCCTTTAAAGCAAAGAAAAACTTTTTGAATATTTTGGAAAGTGAGTGTTTGACGTGGGTTTTTGTGGAAATCCATTCTAAATTAGGTGCGGCGTGTTCTTACTGTTTTAAATGCACAATTTGCGTCTTTATTATTATTCTTTTGTTTCATTACGCTTTTAATTATATTTTTCAAAAACTCACTTGCTTTAAAGCAAAGAAAAACTTTTTGAATATTTTGGAAAGTGAGTGTTTGACGTGGGTTTTTGTGGAAATCCATTCCAAATAGCATGAGGTCTGTTTCTATATTTTAAATGCACAATTTGCGTCTTTATTATTATTCTTTTGTTTCATTACGCTTTTAATTATATTTTCCAAAAACGCACTTCCTTTAAAGCAAAGAAAAACTTTTTGAATATTTTGGAAAGTGAGTGTTTGACGTGGGTTTTTGTGGAAATCCATTCTAAATTAGGTGCGGCGTGTTCTTACTGTTTTAAATGCACAATTTGCGTCTTTATTATTATTCTTTTGTTTCATTACGCTTTTAATTATATTTTTCAAAAACTCACTTGCTTTAAAGCAAAGAAAAACTTTTTGAATATTTTGGAAAGTGAGTGTTTGACGTGGGTTTTTGTGGAAATCCATTCCAAATAGCATGAGGTCTGTTTCTATATTTTAAATGCACAATTTGCGTCTTTATTATTATTCTTTTGTTTCATTACGCTTTTAATTATATTTTTCAAAAACTCACTTGCTTTAAAGCAAAGAAAAACTTTTTGAATATTTTGGAAAGTGAGTGTTTGACGTGGGTTTTTGTGGAAATCCATTCTAAATTAGGTGCGGCGTGTTCTTACTGTTTTAAATGCACAATTTGCGTCTTTATTATTATTCTTTTGTTTCATTACGCTATTAATTATATTTTCCAAAAACGCACTTCCTTTAAAGCAAAGAAAAACTTTTTGAATATTTTGGAAAGTGAGTGTTTGACGTGGGTTTTTGTGGAAATCCATTCCAAATAGCATGAGGTCTGTTTCTATATTTTAAATGCACAATTTGCGTCTTTATTATTATTCTTTTGTTTCATTACGCTTTTAATTATATTTTTCAAAAACTCACTTGCTTTAAAGCAAAGAAAAACTTTTTGAATATTTTGGAAAGTGAGTGTTTGACGTGGGTTTTTGTGGAAATCCATTCCAAATAGCATGAGGTCTGTTTCTATATTTTAAATGCACAATTTGCGTCTTTATTATTATTCTTTTGATTCATTACGCTATTAATTATATTTTCCAAAAACTCACTTGCTTTAAAGCAAAAAAAAACTTTTTGAATATTTTGGAAAGTGAGTGTTTGACGTGGGTTTTTGTGGAAATCCATTCTAAATTAGGTGCGGCGTGTTCTTACTGTTTTAAATGCACAATTTGCGTCTTTATTATTATTCTTTTGTTTCATTACGCTTTTAATTATATTTTCCAAAAACGCACTTCCTTTAAAGCAAAGAAAAACTTTTTGAATATTTTGGAAAGTGAGTGTTTGACGTGGGTTTTTGTGGAAATCCATTCTAAATTAGGTGCGGCGTGTTCTTACTGTTTTAAATGCACAATTTGCGTCTTTATTATTATTCTTTTGTTTCATTACGCTTTTAATTATATTTTTCAAAAACTCACTTGCTTTAAAGCAAAGAAAAACTTTTTGAATATTTTGGAAAGTGAGTGTTTGACGTGGGTTTTTGTGGAAATCCATTCCAAATAGCATGAGGTCTGTTTCTATATTTTAAATGCACAATTTGCGTCTTTATTATTATTCTTTTGTTTCATTACGCTATTAATTATATTTTCCAAAAACTCACTTGCTTTAAAGCAAAAAAAAACTTTTTGAATATTTTGGAAAGTGAGTGTTTGACGTGGGTTTTTGTGGAAATCCATTCTAAATTAGGTGCGGCGTGTTCTTACTGTTTTAAATGCACAATTTGCGTCTTTATTATTATTCTTTTGTTTCATTACGCTTTTAATTATATTTTTCAAAAACTCACTTGCTTTAAAGCAAAGAAAAACTTTTTGAATATTTTGGAAAGTGAGTGTTTGACGTGGGTTTTTGTGGAAATCCATTCTAAATTAGGTGCGGCGTGTTCTTACTGTTTTAAATGCACAATTTGCGTCTTTATTATTATTCTTTTGTTTCATTACGCTATTAATTATATTTTCCAAAAACTCACTTGCTTTAAAGCAAAAAAAAACTTTTTGAATATTTTGGAAAGTGAGTGTTTGACGTGGGTTTTTGTGGAAATCCATTCTAAATTAGGTGCGGCGTGTTCTTACTGTTTTAAATGCACAATTTGCGTCTTTATTATTATTCTTTTGTTTCATTACGCTTTTAATTATATTTTTCAAAAACTCACTTGCTTTAAAGCAAAGAAAAACTTTTTGAATATTTTGGAAAGTGAGTGTTTGACGTGGGTTTTTGTGGAAATCCATTCCAAATAGCATGAGGTCTGTTTCTATATTTTAAATGCACAATTTGCGTCTTTATTATTATTCTTTTGTTTCATTACGCTTTTAATTATATTTTCCAAAAACGCACTTCCTTTAAAGCAAAGAAAAACTTTTTGAATATTTTGGAAAGTGAGTGTTTGACGTGGGTTTTTGTGGAAATCCATTCTAAATTAGGTGCGGCGTGTTCTTACTGTTTTAAATGCACAATTTGCGTCTTTATTATTATTCTTTTGTTTCATTACGCTTTTAATTATATTTTTCAAAAACTCACTTGCTTTAAAGCAAAGAAAAACTTTTTGAATATTTTGGAAAGTGAGTGTTTGACGTGGGTTTTTGTGGAAATCCATTCCAAATAGCATGAGGTCTGTTTCTATATTTTAAATGCACAATTTGCGTCTTTATTATTATTCTTTTGTTTCATTACGCTATTAATTATATTTTCCAAAAACTCACTTGCTTTAAAGCAAAAAAAAACTTTTTGAATATTTTGGAAAGTGAGTGTTTGACGTGGGTTTTTGTGGAAATCCATTCTAAATTAGGTGCGGCGTGTTCTTACTGTTTTAAATGCACAATTTGCGTCTTTATTATTATTCTTTTGTTTCATTACGCTTTTAATTATATTTTTCAAAAACTCACTTGCTTTAAAGCAAAGAAAAACTTTTTGAATATTTTGGAAAGTGAGTGTTTGACGTGGGTTTTTGTGGAAATCCATTCTAAATTAGGTGCGGCGTGTTCTTACTGTTTTAAATGCACAATTTGCGTCTTTATTATTATTCTTTTGTTTCATTACGCTATTAATTATATTTTCCAAAAACTCACTTGCTTTAAAGCAAAAAAAAACTTTTTGAATATTTTGGAAAGTGAGTGTTTGACGTGGGTTTTTGTGGAAATCCATTCTAAATTAGGTGCGGCGTGTTCTTACTGTTTTAAATGCACAATTTGCGTCTTTATTATTATTCTTTTGTTTCATTACGCTATTAATTATATTTTCGAAAAACGCACTTGCTTTAAAGCAAAGAAAAACTTTTTGAATATTTTGGAAAGTGAGTGTTTGACGTGGGTTTTTGTGGAAATCCATTCCAAATAGCATGAGGTCTGTTTCTATATTTTAAATGCACAATTTGCGTCTTTATTATTATTCTTTTGTTTCATTACGCTTTTAATTATATTTTCCAAAAACGCACTTCCTTTAAAGCAAAGAAAAACTTTTTGAATATTTTGGAAAGTGAGTGTTTGACGTGGGTTTTTGTGGAAATCCATTCTAAATTAGGTGCGGCGTGTTCTTACTGTTTTAAATGCACAATTTGCGTCTTTATTATTATTCTTTTGTTTCATTACGCTTTTAATTATATTTTTCAAAAACTCACTTGCTTTAAAGCAAAGAAAAACTTTTTGAATATTTTGGAAAGTGAGTGTTTGACGTGGGTTTTTGTGGAAATCCATTCCAAATAGCATGAGGTCTGTTTCTATATTTTAAATGCACAATTTGCGTCTTTATTATTATTCTTTTGATTCATTACGCTATTAATTATATTTTCCAAAAACTCACTTGCTTTAAAGCAAAAAAAAACTTTTTGAATATTTTGGAAAGTGAGTGTTTGACGTGGGTTTTTGTGGAAATCCATTCCAAATAGCATGAGGTCTGTTTCTATATTTTAAATGCACAATTTGCGTCTTTATTATTATTCTTTTGTTTCATTACGCTTTTAATTATATTTTTCAAAAACTCACTTGCTTTAAAGCAAAGAAAAACTTTTTGAATATTTTGGAAAGTGAGTGTTTGACGTGGGTTTTTGTGGAAATCCATTCTAAATTAGGTGCGGCGTGTTCTTACTGTTTTAAATGCACAATTTGCGTCTTTATTATTATTCTTTTGTTTCATTACGCTATTAATTATATTTTCCAAAAACTCACTTGCTTTAAAGCAAAAAAAAACTTTTTGAATATTTTGGAAAGTGAGTGTTTGACGTGGGTTTTTGTGGAAATCCATTCTAAATTAGGTGCGGCGTGTTCTTACTGTTTTAAATGCACAATTTGCGTCTTTATTATTATTCTTTTGTTTCATTACGCTATTAATTATATTTTCGAAAAACGCACTTGCTTTAAAGCAAAGAAAAACTTTTTGAATATTTTGGAAAGTGAGTGTTTGACGTGGGTTTTTGTGGAAATCCATTCCAAATAGCATGAGGTCTGTTTCTATATTTTAAATGCACAATTTGCGTCTTTATTATTATTCTTTTGTTTCATTACGCTTTTAATTATATTTTTCAAAAACTCACTTGCTTTAAAGCAAAGAAAAACTTTTTGAATATTTTGGAAAGTGAGTGTTTGACGTTGGTTTTTGTGGAAATCCATTCTAAATTAGGTGCGGCGTGTTCTTACTGTTTTAAATGCACAGTTTGCATCTTTATTATTATTCTTTTGTTTCATTACGCTATTAATTATATTTTCCAAAAACTCTCTTGCTTTAGAGCAAAAAAAAATTGTTGAATATTTTGGAAAGTGAGTGTTTGACGTTGGTTTTTGTGGAAATCCATTCTAAATTAGGTGCGGCGTGTTCTTACTGTTTTAAATGCACAATTTGCGTCTTTATTATTATTCTTTTGTTTCATTACGCTATTAATTATATTTTCCAAAAACTCTCTTGCTTTAGAGCAAAAAAAGTTGTTGAATATTTTGGAAAGTGAGTATTTGACGTTGGTTTTTGTGGAAATCCATTCTAAATTAGGTGCGGCGTGTTCTTACTGTTTTAAATGCACAATTTGCGTCTTTATTATTATTCTTTTGTTTCATTACGCTATTAATTATATTTTCCAAAAACTCTCTTGCTTTAGAGCAAAAAAAAACTTTTTGAATATTTTGGAAAGTGAGTGTTTGACGTGGGTTTTTACGTGGGTTTTTGTGGAAATACATTCCAAATAGCATGAGGTCTGTTTCTATATTTTAAATGCACAATTTGCGTCATTATTATTATTCTTTTGTTTCATTACGCTTTTAATTATATTTTCCAAAAACGCACTTCCTTTAAAGCAAAGAAAAACTTTTTGAATATTTTGGAAAGTGAGTGTTTGACGTGGGTTTTTGTGGAAATCCATTCTAAATTAGGTGCGGCGTGTTCTTACTGTTTTAAATGCACAATTTGCGTCTTTATTATTATTCTTTTGTTTCATTACGCTTTTAATTATATTTTTCAAAAACTCACTTGCTTTAAAGCAAAGAAAAACTTTTTGAATATTTTGGAAAGTGAGTGTTTGACGTGGGTTTTTGTGGAAATCCATTCCAAATAGCATGAGGTCTGTTTCTATATTTTAAATGCACAATTTGCGTCTTTATTATTATTCTTTTGTTTCATTACGCTTTTAATTATATTTTTCAAAAACTCACTTGCTTTAAAGCAAAGAAAAACTTTTTGAATATTTTGGAAAGTGAGTGTTTGACGTGGGTTTTTGTGGAAATCCATTCTAAATTAGGTGCGGCGTGTTCTTACTGTTTTAAATGCACAATTTGCGTCTTTATTATTATTCTTTTGTTTCATTACGCTATTAATTATATTTTCCAAAAACGCACTTCCTTTAAAGCAAAGAAAAACTTTTTGAATATTTTGGAAAGTGAGTGTTTGACGTGGGTTTTTGTGGAAATCCATTCTAAATTAGGTGCGGCGTGTTCTTACTGTTTTAAATGCACAATTTGCGTCTTTATTATTATTCTTTTGTTTCATTACGCTTTTAATTATATTTTTCAAAAACTCACTTGCTTTAAAGCAAAGAAAAACTTTTTGAATATTTTGGAAAGTGAGTGTTTGACGTGGGTTTTTGTGGAAATCCATTCCAAATAGCATGAGGTCTGTTTCTATATTTTAAATGCACAATTTGCGTCTTTATTATTATTCTTTTGATTCATTACGCTATTAATTATATTTTCCAAAAACTCACTTGCTTTAAAGCAAAAAAAAACTTTTTGAATATTTTGGAAAGTGAGTGTTTGACGTGGGTTTTTGTGGAAATCCATTCTAAATTAGGTGCGGCGTGTTCTTACTGTTTTAAATGCACAATTTGCGTCTTTATTATTATTCTTTTGTTTCATTACGCTTTTAATTATATTTTCCAAAAACGCACTTCCTTTAAAGCAAAGAAAAACTTTTTGAATATTTTGGAAAGTGAGTGTTTGACGTGGGTTTTTGTGGAAATCCATTCTAAATTAGGTGCGGCGTGTTCTTACTGTTTTAAATGCACAATTTGCGTCTTTATTATTATTCTTTTGTTTCATTACGCTTTTAATTATATTTTTCAAAAACTCACTTGCTTTAAAGCAAAGAAAAACTTTTTGAATATTTTGGAAAGTGAGTGTTTGACGTGGGTTTTTGTGGAAATCCATTCCAAATAGCATGAGGTCTGTTTCTATATTTTAAATGCACAATTTGCGTCTTTATTATTATTCTTTTGTTTCATTACGCTTTTAATTATATTTTCCAAAAACGCACTTCCTTTAAAGCAAAGAAAAACTTTTTGAATATTTTGGAAAGTGAGTGTTTGACGTGGGTTTTTGTGGAAATCCATTCTAAATTAGGTGCGGCGTGTTCTTACTGTTTTAAATGCACAATTTGCGTCTTTATTATTATTCTTTTGTTTCATTACGCTTTTAATTATATTTTTCAAAAACTCACTTGCTTTAAAGCAAAGAAAAACTTTTTGAATATTTTGGAAAGTGAGTGTTTGACGTGGGTTTTTGTGGAAATCCATTCCAAATAGCATGAGGTCTGTTTCTATATTTTAAATGCACAATTTGCGTCTTTATTATTATTCTTTTGTTTCATTACGCTATTAATTATATTTTCCAAAAACTCACTTGCTTTAAAGCAAAAAAAAACTTTTTGAATATTTTGGAAAGTGAGTGTTTGACGTGGGTTTTTGTGGAAATCCATTCTAAATTAGGTGCGGCGTGTTCTTACTGTTTTAAATGCACAATTTGCGTCTTTATTATTATTCTTTTGTTTCATTACGCTTTTAATTATATTTTTCAAAAACTCACTTGCTTTAAAGCAAAGAAAAACTTTTTGAATATTTTGGAAAGTGAGTGTTTGACGTGGGTTTTTGTGGAAATCCATTCTAAATTAGGTGCGGCGTGTTCTTACTGTTTTAAATGCACAATTTGCGTCTTTATTATTATTCTTTTGTTTCATTACGCTATTAATTATATTTTCCAAAAACTCACTTGCTTTAAAGCAAAAAAAAACTTTTTGAATATTTTGGAAAGTGAGTGTTTGACGTGGGTTTTTGTGGAAATCCATTCTAAATTAGGTGCGGCGTGTTCTTACTGTTTTAAATGCACAATTTGCGTCTTTATTATTATTCTTTTGTTTCATTACGCTATTAATTATATTTTCGAAAAACGCACTTGCTTTAAAGCAAAGAAAAACTTTTTGAATATTTTGGAAAGTGAGTGTTTGACGTGGGTTTTTGTGGAAATCCATTCCAAATAGCATGAGGTCTCTTTCTATATTTTAAATGCACAATTTGCGTCTTTATTATTATTCTTTTGTTTCATTACGCTTTTAATTATATTTTCCAAAAACGCACTTCCTTTAAAGCAAAGAAAAACTTTTTGAATATTTTGGAAAGTGAGTGTTTGACGTGGGTTTTTGTGGAAATCCATTCTAAATTAGGTGCGGCGTGTTCTTACTGTTTTAAATGCACAATTTGCGTCTTTATTATTATTCTTTTGTTTCATTACGCTTTTAATTATATTTTTCAAAAACTCACTTGCTTTAAAGCAAAGAAAAACTTTTTGAATATTTTGGAAAGTGAGTGTTTGACGTGGGTTTTTGTGGAAATCCATTCCAAATAGCATGAGGTCTGTTTCTATATTTTAAATGCACAATTTGCGTCTTTATTATTATTCTTTTGATTCATTACGCTATTAATTATATTTTCCAAAAACTCACTTGCTTTAAAGCAAAAAAAAACTTTTTGAATATTTTGGAAAGTGAGTGTTTGACGTGGGTTTTTGTGGAAATCCATTCCAAATAGCATGAGGTCTGTTTCTATATTTTAAATGCACAATTTGCGTCTTTATTATTATTCTTTTGTTTCATTACGCTTTTAATTATATTTTTCAAAAACTCACTTGCTTTAAAGCAAAGAAAAACTTTTTGAATATTTTGGAAAGTGAGTGTTTGACGTGGGTTTTTGTGGAAATCCATTCTAAATTAGGTGCGGCGTGTTCTTACTGTTTTAAATGCACAATTTGCGTCTTTATTATTATTCTTTTGTTTCATTACGCTATTAATTATATTTTCCAAAAACTCACTTGCTTTAAAGCAAAAAAAAACTTTTTGAATATTTTGGAAAGTGAGTGTTTGACGTGGGTTTTTGTGGAAATCCATTCTAAATTAGGTGCGGCGTGTTCTTACTGTTTTAAATGCACAATTTGCGTCTTTATTATTATTCTTTTGTTTCATTACGCTATTAATTATATTTTCGAAAAACGCACTTGCTTTAAAGCAAAGAAAAACTTTTTGAATATTTTGGAAAGTGAGTGTTTGACGTGGGTTTTTGTGGAAATCCATTCCAAATAGCATGAGGTCTGTTTCTATATTTTAAATGCACAATTTGCGTCTTTATTATTATTCTTTTGTTTCATTACGCTTTTAATTATATTTTCCAAAAACGCACTTCCTTTAAAGCAAAGAAAAACTTTTTGAATATTTTGGAAAGTGAGTGTTTGACGTGGGTTTTTGTGGAAATCCATTCTAAATTAGGTGCGGCGTGTTCTTACTGTTTTAAATGCACAATTTGCGTCTTTATTATTATTCTTTTGTTTCATTACGCTTTTAATTATATTTTTCAAAAACTCACTTGCTTTAAAGCAAAGAAAAACTTTTTGAATATTTTGGAAAGTGAGTGTTTGACGTGGGTTTTTGTGGAAATCCATTCCAAATAGCATGAGGTCTGTTTCTATATTTTAAATGCACAATTTGCGTCTTTATTATTATTCTTTTGATTCATTACGCTATTAATTATATTTTCCAAAAACTCACTTGCTTTAAAGCAAAAAAAAACTTTTTGAATATTTTGGAAAGTGAGTGTTTGACGTGGGTTTTTGTGGAAATCCATTCTAAATTAGGTGCGGCGTGTTCTTACTGTTTTAAATGCACAATTTGCGTCTTTATTATTATTCTTTTGTTTCATTACGCTTTTAATTATATTTTTCAAAAACTCACTTGCTTTAAAGCAAAGAAAAACTTTTTGAATATTTTGGAAAGTGAGTGTTTGACGTGGGTTTTTGTGGAAATCCATTCTAAATTAGGTGCGGCGTGTTCTTACTGTTTTAAATGCACAATTTGCGTCTTTATTATTATTCTTTTGTTTCATTACGCTATTAATTATATTTTCCAAAAACTCACTTGCTTTAAAGCAAAAAAAAACTTTTTGAATATTTTGGAAAGTGAGTGTTTGACGTGGGTTTTTGTGGAAATCCATTCTAAATTAGGTGCGGCGTGTTCTTACTGTTTTAAATGCACAATTTGCGTCTTTATTATTATTCTTTTGTTTCATTACGCTATTAATTATATTTTCGAAAAACGCACTTGCTTTAAAGCAAAGAAAAACTTTTTGAATATTTTGGAAAGTGAGTGTTTGACGTGGGTTTTTGTGGAAATCCATTCTAAATTAGGTGCGGCGTGTTCTTACTGTTTTAAATGCACAATTTGCGTCTTTATTATTATTCTTTTGTTTCATTACGCTTTTAATTATATTTTTCAAAAACTCACTTGCTTTAAAGCAAAGAAAAACTTTTTGAATATTTTGGAAAGTGAGTGTTTGACGTGGGTTTTTGTGGAAATCCATTCCAAATAGCATGAGGTCTGTTTCTATATTTTAAATGCACAATTTGCGTCTTTATTATTATTCTTTTGATTCATTACGCTATTAATTATATTTTCCAAAAACTCACTTGCTTTAAAGCAAAAAAAAACTTTTTGAATATTTTGGAAAGTGAGTGTTTGACGTGGGTTTTTGTGGAAATCCATTCTAAATTAGGTGCGGCGTGTTCTTACTGTTTTAAATGCACAATTTGCGTCTTTATTATTATTCTTTTGTTTCATTACGCTTTTAATTATATTTTTCAAAAACTCACTTGCTTTAAAGCAAAGAAAAACTTTTTGAATATTTTGGAAAGTGAGTGTTTGACGTGGGTTTTTGTGGAAATCCATTCCAAATAGCATGAGGTCTGTTTCTATATTTTAAATGCACAATTTGCGTCTTTATTATTATTCTTTTGTTTCATTACGCTTTTAATTATATTTTTCAAAAACTCACTTGCTTTAAAGCAAAGAAAAACTTTTTGAATATTTTGGAAAGTGAGTGTTTGACGTGGGTTTTTGTGGAAATCCATTCTAAATTAGGTGCGGCGTGTTCTTACTGTTTTAAATGCACAATTTGCGTCTTTATTATTATTCTTTTGTTTCATTACGCTATTAATTATATTTTCCAAAAACTCACTTGCTTTAAAGCAAAAAAAAACTTTTTGAATATTTTGGAAAGTGAGTGTTTGACGTGGGTTTTTGTGGAAATCTATTCCAAATAGCATGAGGTCTGTTTCTATATTTTAAATGCACAATTTGCGTCTTTATTATTATTCTTTTGTTTCATTACGCTTTTAATTATATTTTTCAAAAACTCACTTGCTTTAAAGCAAAGAAAAACTTTTTGAATATTTTGGAAAGTGAGTGTTTGACGTGGGTTTTTGTGGAAATCCATTCCAAATAGCATGAGGTCTGTTTCTATATTTTAAATGCACAATTTGCGTCTTTATTATTATTCTTTTGTTTCATTACGCTTTTAATTATATTTTTCAAAAACTCACTTGCTTTAAAGCAAAGAAAAACTTTTTGAATATTTTGGAAAGTGAGTGTTTGACGTGGGTTTTTGTGGAAATCCATTCTAAATTAGGTGCGGCGTGTTCTTACTGTTTTAAATGCACAATTTGCGTCTTTATTATTATTCTTTTGTTTCATTACGCTATTAATTATATTTTCCAAAAACTCACTTGCTTTAAAGCAAAAAAAAACTTTTTGAATATTTTGGAAAGTGAGTGTTTGACGTGGGTTTTTGTGGAAATCCATTCTAAATTAGGTGCGGCGTGTTCTTACTGTTTTAAATGCACAATTTGCGTCTTTATTATTATTCTTTTGTTTCATTACGCTATTAATTATATTTTCGAAAAACGCACTTGCTTTAAAGCAAAGAAAAACTTTTTGAATATTTTGGAAAGTGAGTGTTTGACGTGGGTTTTTGTGGAAATCCATTCCAAATAGCATGAGGTCTGTTTCTATATTTTAAATGCACAATTTGCGTCTTTATTATTATTCTTTTGTTTCATTACGCTTTTAATTATATTTTCCAAAAACGCACTTCCTTTAAAGCAAAGAAAAACTTTTTGAATATTTTGGAAAGTGAGTGTTTGACGTGGGTTTTTGTGGAAATCCATTCCAAATAGCATGAAGTCTGTTTCTATATTTTAAATACACAATTTGCGTCTTTATTATTATTCTTTTGTTTCATTACGCTATCAATTATATTTTCCAAAAACTCTCTTGCTTTAGAGCAAAAAAAACTTGTTGAATATTTTGGAAAGTGAGTGTTTGACGTTGGTTTTTGTGGAAATACATTCTAAATTAGGTGCGGCGTGTTCTTACTGTTTTAAATGCACAATTTGCGTCTTTATTATTATTCTTTTGTTTCATTACGCTTTTAATTATATTTTCCAAAAACGCACTTGCTTTAAAGCAAAAAAAAACTTTTTGAATATTTTGGAAAGTGAGTGTTTGACGTGGGTTTTTGTGGAAATCCATTCCAAATAGCATGAGGTCTGTTTCTATATTTTAAATGCACAATTTGCGTCTTTATTATTATTCTTTTGTTTCATTACGCTATTAATTATATTTTCCAAAAACTCTCTTGCTTTAGAGCAAAAAAAAACTTTTTGAATATTTTGGAAAGTGAGTGTTTGACGTGGGTTTTTACGTGGGTTTCTGTGGAAATACATTCCAAATAGCATGAGGTCTGTTTCTATATTTTAAATGCACAATTTTCGTCTTTATTATAATTCTTTTGTTTCATTACGCTTTTAATTATATTTTTCAAAAACTCACTTGCTTTAAAGCAAAAAATACTTTTTGAATATTTTGGAAAGTGAGTGTTTGACGTGGGTTTTTGTGCAAATCCATTCTAAATTAGGTGCGGCGTGTTCTTACTGTTTTAAATGCACAGTTTGCGTCTTTATTATTATTCTTTTGATTCATTACGCTATTAATTATATTTTCCAAAAACTCACTTGCTTTAAAGCAAAAAAAAACTTTTTGAATATTTTGGAAAGTGAGTGTTTGACGTGGGTTTTTGTGGAAATCCATTCTAAATTAGGTGCGGCGTGTTCTTACTGTTTTAAATGCACAATTTGCGTCTTTATTATTATTCTTTTGTTTCATTACGCTTTTAATTATATTTTTCAAAAACTCACTTGCTTTAAAGCAAAGAAAAACTTTTTGAATATTTTGGAAAGTGAGTGTTTGACGTGGGTTTTTGTGGAAATCCATTCCAAATAGCATGAGGTCTGTTTCTATATTTTAAATGCACAATTTGCGTCTTTATTATTATTCTTTTGTTTCATTACGCTTTTAATTATATTTTTCAAAAACTCACTTGCTTTAAAGCAAAGAAAAACTTTTTGAATATTTTGGAAAGTGAGTGTTTGACGTGGGTTTTTGTGGAAATCCATTCTAAATTAGGTGCGGCGTGTTCTTACTGTTTTAAATGCACAATTTGCGTCTTTATTATTATTCTTTTGTTTCATTACGCTATTAATTATATTTTCCAAAAACTCACTTGCTTTAAAGCAAAAAAAAACTTTTTGAATATTTTGGAAAGTGAGTGTTTGACGTGGGTTTTTGTGGAAATCCATTCTAAATTAGGTGCGGCGTGTTCTTACTGTTTTAAATGCACAATTTGCGTCTTTATTATTATTCTTTTGTTTCATTACGCTTTTAATTATATTTTTCAAAAACTCACTTGCTTTAAAGCAAAGAAAAACTTTTTGAATATTTTGGAAAGTGAGTGTTTGACGTGGGTTTTTGTGGAAATCCATTCCAAATAGCATGAGGTCTGTTTCTATATTTTAAATGCACAATTTGCGTCTTTATTATTATTCTTTTGTTTCATTACGCTTTTAATTATATTTTTCAAAAACTCACTTGCTTTAAAGCAAAGAAAAACTTTTTGAATATTTTGGAAAGTGAGTGTTTGACGTGGGTTTTTGTGGAAATCCATTCTAAATTAGGTGCGGCGTGTTCTTACTGTTTTAAATGCACAATTTGCGTCTTTATTATTATTCTTTTGTTTCATTACGCTATTAATTATATTTTCCAAAAACTCACTTGCTTTAAAGCAAAAAAAAACTTTTTGAATATTTTGGAAAGTGAGTGTTTGACGTGGGTTTTTGTGGAAATCCATTCTAAATTAGGTGCGGCGTGTTCTTACTGTTTTAAATGCACAATTTGCGTCTTTATTATTATTCTTTTGTTTCATTACGCTATTAATTATATTTTCGAAAAACGCACTTGCTTTAAAGCAAAGAAAAACTTTTTGAATATTTTGGAAAGTGAGTGTTTGACGTGGGTTTTTGTGGAAATCCATTCCAAATAGCATGAGGTCTGTTTCTATATTTTAAATGCACAATTTGCGTCTTTATTATTATTCTTTTGTTTCATTACGCTTTTAATTATATTTTCCAAAAACGCACTTCCTTTAAAGCAAAGAAAAACTTTTTGAATATTTTGGAAAGTGAGTGTTTGACGTGGGTTTTTGTGCAAATCCATTCTAAATTAGGTGCGGCGTGTTCTTACTGTTTTAAATGCACAGTTTGCGTCTTTATTATTATTCTTTTGATTCATTACGCTATTAATTATATTTTCCAAAAACTCACTTGCTTTAAAGCAAAAAAAAACTTTTTGAATATTTTGGAAAGTGAGTGTTTGACGTGGGTTTTTGTGGAAATCCATTCCAAATAGCATGAGGTCTGTTTCTATATTTTAAATGCACAATTTGCGTCTTTATTATTATTCTTTTGTTTCATTACGCTTTTAATTATATTTTTCAAAAACTCACTTGCTTTAAAGCAAAGAAAAACTTTTTGAATATTTTGGAAAGTGAGTGTTTGACGTGGGTTTTTGTGGAAATCCATTCTAAATTAGGTGCGGCGTGTTCTTACTGTTTTAAATGCACAATTTGCGTCTTTATTATTATTCTTTTGTTTCATTACGCTATTAATTATATTTTCCAAAAACTCACTTGCTTTAAAGCAAAAAAAAACTTTTTGAATATTTTGGAAAGTGAGTGTTTGACGTGGGTTTTTGTGGAAATCCATTCCAAATAGCATGAGGTCTGTTTCTATATTTTAAATGCACAATTTGCGTCTTTATTATTATTCTTTTGTTTCATTACGCTTTTAATTATATTTTTCAAAAACTCACTTGCTTTAAAGCAAAGAAAAACTTTTTGAATATTTTGGAAAGTGAGTGTTTGACGTGGGTTTTTGTGCAAATCCATTCTAAATTAGGTGCGGCGTGTTCTTACTGTTTTAAATGCACAGTTTGCGTCTTTATTATTATTCTTTTGATTCATTACGCTATTAATTATATTTTCCAAAAACTCACTTGCTTTAAAGCAAAAAAAAACTTTTTGAATATTTTGGAAAGTGAGTGTTTGACGTGGGTTTTTGTGGAAATCCATTCCAAATAGCATGAGGTCTGTTTCTATATTTTAAATGCACAATTTGCGTCTTTATTATTATTCTTTTGTTTCATTACGCTTTTAATTATATTTTTCAAAAACTCACTTGCTTTAAAGCAAAGAAAAACTTTTTGAATATTTTGGAAAGTGAGTGTTTGACGTGGGTTTTTGTGGAAATCCATTCCAAATAGCATGAGGTCTGTTTCTATATTTTAAATGCACAATTTGCGTCTTTATTATTATTCTTTTGTTTCATTACGCTTTTAATTATATTTTTCAAAAACTCACTTGCTTTAAAGCAAAGAAAAACTTTTTGAATATTTTGGAAAGTGAGTGTTTGACGTGGGTTTTTGTGGAAATCCATTCTAAATTAGGTGCGGCGTGTTCTTACTGTTTTAAATGCACAATTTGCGTCTTTATTATTATTCTTTTGTTTCATTACGCTATTAATTATATTTTCCAAAAACTCACTTGCTTTAAAGCAAAAAAAAACTTTTTGAATATTTTGGAAAGTGAGTGTTTGACGTGGGTTTTTGTGGAAATCCATTCCAAATAGCATGAGGTCTGTTTCTATATTTTAAATGCACAATTTGCGTCTTTATTATTATTCTTTTGTTTCATTACGCTTTTAATTATATTTTTCAAAAACTCACTTGCTTTAAAGCAAAGAAAAACTTTTTGAATATTTTGGAAAGTGAGTGTTTGACGTGGGTTTTTGTGGAAATCCATTCCAAATAGCATGAGGTCTGTTTCTATATTTTAAATGCACAATTTGCGTCTTTATTATTATTCTTTTGTTTCATTACGCTTTTAATTATATTTTTCAAAAACTCACTTGCTTTAAAGCAAAGAAAAACTTTTTGAATATTTTGGAAAGTGAGTGTTTGACGTGGGTTTTTGTGGAAATCCATTCTAAATTAGGTGCGGCGTGTTCTTACTGTTTTAAATGCACAATTTGCGTCTTTATTATTATTCTTTTGTTTCATTACGCTATTAATTATATTTTCCAAAAACTCACTTGCTTTAAAGCAAAAAAAAACTTTTTGAATATTTTGGAAAGTGAGTGTTTGACGTGGGTTTTTGTGGAAATCCATTCCAAATAGCATGAGGTCTGTTTCTATATTTTAAATGCACAATTTGCGTCTTTATTATTATTCTTTTGTTTCATTACGCTTTTAATTATATTTTTCAAAAACTCACTTGCTTTAAAGCAAAGAAAAACTTTTTGAATATTTTGGAAAGTGAGTGTTTGACGTGGGTTTTTGTGGAAATCCATTCTAAATTAGGTGCGGCGTGTTCTTACTGTTTTAAATGCACAATTTGCGTCTTTATTATTATTCTTTTGTTTCATTACGCTATTAATTATATTTTCCAAAAACTCACTTGCTTTAAAGCAAAAAAAAACTTTTTGAATATTTTGGAAAGTGAGTGTTTGACGTGGGTTTTTGTGGAAATCCATTCCAAATAGCATGAGGTCTGTTTCTATATTTTAAATGCACAATTTGCGTCTTTATTATTATTCTTTTGTTTCATTACGCTTTTAATTATATTTTTCAAAAACTCACTTGCTTTAAAGCAAAGAAAAACTTTTTGAATATTTTGGAAAGTGAGTGTTTGACGTGGGTTTTTGTGGAAATCCATTCTAAATTAGGTGCGGCGTGTTCTTACTGTTTTAAATGCACAATTTGCGTCTTTATTATTATTCTTTTGTTTCATTACGCTATTAATTATATTTTCCAAAAACTCACTTGCTTTAAAGCAAAAAAAAACTTTTTGAATATTTTGGAAAGTGAGTGTTTGACGTGGGTTTTTGTGGAAATCCATTCCAAATAGCATGAGGTCTGTTTCTATATTTTAAATGCACAATTTGCGTCTTTATTATTATTCTTTTGTTTCATTACGCTTTTAATTATATTTTTCAAAAACTCACTTGCTTTAAAGCAAAGAAAAACTTTTTGAATATTTTGGAAAGTGAGTGTTTGACGTGGGTTTTTGTGCAAATCCATTCTAAATTAGGTGCGGCGTGTTCTTACTGTTTTAAATGCACAGTTTGCGTCTTTATTATTATTCTTTTGATTCATTACGCTATTAATTATATTTTCCAAAAACTCACTTGCTTTAAAGCAAAAAAAAACTTTTTGAATATTTTGGAAAGTGAGTGTTTGACGTGGGTTTTTGTGGAAATCCATTCCAAATAGCATGAGGTCTGTTTCTATATTTTAAATGCACAATTTGCGTCTTTATTATTATTCTTTTGTTTCATTACGCTTTTAATTATATTTTTCAAAAACTCACTTGCTTTAAAGCAAAGAAAAACTTTTTGAATATTTTGGAAAGTGAGTGTTTGACGTGGGTTTTTGTGGAAATCCATTCCAAATAGCATGAGGTCTGTTTCTATATTTTAAATGCACAATTTGCGTCTTTATTATTATTCTTTTGTTTCATTACGCTTTTAATTATATTTTTCAAAAACTCACTTGCTTTAAAGCAAAGAAAAACTTTTTGAATATTTTGGAAAGTGAGTGTTTGACGTGGGTTTTTGTGGAAATCCATTCTAAATTAGGTGCGGCGTGTTCTTACTGTTTTAAATGCACAATTTGCGTCTTTATTATTATTCTTTTGTTTCATTACGCTATTAATTATATTTTCCAAAAACTCACTTGCTTTAAAGCAAAAAAAAACTTTTTGAATATTTTGGAAAGTGAGTGTTTGACGTGGGTTTTTGTGGAAATCCATTCCAAATAGCATGAGGTCTGTTTCTATATTTTAAATGCACAATTTGCGTCTTTATTATTATTCTTTTGTTTCATTACGCTTTTAATTATATTTTTCAAAAACTCACTTGCTTTAAAGCAAAGAAAAACTTTTTGAATATTTTGGAAAGTGAGTGTTTGACGTGGGTTTTTGTGGAAATCCATTCCAAATAGCATGAGGTCTGTTTCTATATTTTAAATGCACAATTTGCGTCTTTATTATTATTCTTTTGTTTCATTACGCTTTTAATTATATTTTTCAAAAACTCACTTGCTTTAAAGCAAAGAAAAACTTTTTGAATATTTTGGAAAGTGAGTGTTTGACGTGGGTTTTTGTGGAAATCCATTCTAAATTAGGTGCGGCGTGTTCTTACTGTTTTAAATGCACAATTTGCGTCTTTATTATTATTCTTTTGTTTCATTACGCTATTAATTATATTTTCCAAAAACTCACTTGCTTTAAAGCAAAAAAAAACTTTTTGAATATTTTGGAAAGTGAGTGTTTGACGTGGGTTTTTGTGGAAATCCATTCTAAATTAGGTGCGGCGTGTTCTTACTGTTTTAAATGCACAATTTGCGTCTTTATTATTATTCTTTTGTTTCATTACGCTATTAATTATATTTTCGAAAAACGCACTTGCTTTAAAGCAAAGAAAAACTTTTTGAATATTTTGGAAAGTGAGTGTTTGACGTGGGTTTTTGTGGAAATCCATTCCAAATAGCATGAGGTCTGTTTCTATATTTTAAATGCACAATTTGCGTCTTTATTATTATTCTTTTGTTTCATTACGCTTTTAATTATATTTTCCAAAAACGCACTTCCTTTAAAGCAAAGAAAAACTTTTTGAATATTTTGGAAAGTGAGTGTTTGGCGTGGGTTTTTGTGGAAATCCATTCCAAATAGCATGAAGTCTGTTTCTATATTTTAAATACACAATTTGCGTCTTTATTATTATTCTTTTGTTTCATTACGCTATCAATTATATTTTCCAAAAACTCTCTTGCTTTAGAGCAAAAAAAACTTGTTGAATATTTTGGAAAGTGAGTGTTTGACGTTGGTTTTTGTGGAAATACATTCTAAATTAGGTGCGGCGTGTTCTTACTGTTTTAAATGCACAATTTGCGTCTTTATTATTATTCTTTTGTTTCATTACGCTTTTAATTATATTTTCCAAAAACGCACTTGCTTTAAAGCAAAAAAAAACTTTTTGAATATTTTGGAAAGTGAGTGTTTGACGTGGGTTTTTGTGGAAATCCATTCCAAATAGCATGAGGTCTGTTTCTATATTTTAAATGCACAATTTGCGTCTTTATTATTATTCTTTTGTTTCATTACGCTATTAATTATATTTTCCAAAAACTCTCTTGCTTTAGAGCAAAAAAAAATTGTTGAATATTTTGGAAAGTGAGTGTTTGACGTTGGTTTTTGTGGAAATCCATTCTAAATTAGGTGCGGCGTGTTCTTACTGTTTTAAATGCACAATTTGCGTCTTTATTATTATTCTTTTGTTTCATTACGCTATTAATTATATTTTCGAAAAACGCACTTGCTTTAAAGCAAAGAAAAACTTTTTGAATATTTTGGAAAGTGAGTGTTTGACGTGGGTTTTTGTGGAAATCCATTCTAAATTAGGTGCGGCGTGTTCTTACTGTTTTAAATGCACAATTTGCGTCTTTATTATTATTCTTTTGATTCATTACGCTATTAATTATATTTTCCAAAAACTCACTTGCTTTAAAGCAAAAAAAAACTTTTTGAATATTTTGGAAAGTGAGTGTTTGACGTGGGTTTTTGTGGAAATCCATTCTAAATTAGGTGCGGCGTGTTCTTACTGTTTTAAATGCACAATTTGCGTCTTTATTATTATTCTTTTGTTTCATTACGCTATTAATTATATTTTCGAAAAACGCACTTGCTTTAAAGCAAAGAAAAACTTTTTGAATATTTTGGAAAGTGAGTGTTTGACGTGGGTTTTTGTGGAAATCCATTCCAAATAGCATGAGGTCTGTTTCTATATTTTAAATGCACAATTTGCGTCTTCATTATTATTCTTTTGTTTCATTACGCTATCAATTATATTTTCCAAAAACTCTCTTGCTTTAGAGCAAAAAAAACTTGTTGAATATTTTGGAAAGTGAGTGTTTGACGTTGGTTTTTGTGGAAATACATTCTAAATTAGGTGCGGCGTGTTCTTACTGTTTTAAATGCACAATTTGCGTCTTTATTATTATTCTTTTGTTTCATTACGCTTTTAATTATATTTTCCAAAAACGCACTTGCTTTAAAGCAAAAAAAAACTTTTTGAATATTTTGGAAAGTGAGTGTTTGACGTGGGTTTTTGTGGAAATCCATTCCAAATAGCATGAGGTCTGTTTCTATATTTTAAATGCACAATTTGCGTCTTTATTATTATTCTTTTGTTTCATTACGCTATTAATTATATTTTCCAAAAACTCTCTTGCTTTAGAGCAAAAAAAAATTGTTGAATATTTTGGAAAGTGAGTGTTTGACGTTGGTTTTTGTGGAAATCCATTCTAAATTAGGTGCGGCGTGTTCTTACTGTTTTAAATGCACAATTTGCGTCTTTATTATTATTCTTTTGTTTCATTACGCTATTAATTATATTTTCCAAAAACTCTCTTGCTTTAGAGCAAAAAAAAACTTTTTGAATATTTTGGAAAGTGAGTGTTTGACGTGGGTTTTTACGTGGGTTTTTGTGGAAATCCATTCCAAATAGCATGAGGTCTGTTTCTATATTTTAAATGCACAATTTGCGTCTTTATTATAATTCTTTTGTTTCATTACGCTTTTAATTATATTTTCCAAAAACTCACTTGCTTTAAAGCAAAAAAAAACTTTTTGAATATTTTGGAAAGTGAGTGTTTGACGTGGGTTTTTGTGGAAATCAATTCCAAATAGCATGAGGTTTGTTTCTATATTTTAAATGCACAATTTGCGTCTTTATTATTATTCTTTTGTTTCATTACGCTTTTAATTATATTTTCCAAAAACGCACTTGCTTTAAAGCAAAAAAAAACTTTTTGAATATTTTGGAAAGTGAGTGTTTGACGTGGGTTTTTGTGGAAATCCATTCCAAATAGCATGAGGTCTGTTTCTATATTTTAAATGCACAATTTGCGTCTTTATTATTATTCTTTTGTTTCATTACGCTATTAATTATATTTTCCAAAAACTCTCTTGCTTTAGAGCAAAAAAAATTGTTGAATATTTTGGAAAGTGAGTGTTTGACGTGGGTTTTTGTGGAAATCCATTCCAAATAGCATGAGGTCTGTTTCTATATTTTAAATGCACAATTTGCGTCTTTATTATTATTCTTTTGTTTCATTACGCTATTAATTATATTTTCCAAAAACTCTCTTGCTTTAGAGCAAAAAAAAATTGTTGAATATTTTGGAATGTGAGTGTTTGACGTTGGTTTTTGTGGAAATCCATTCTAAATTAGGTGCGGCGTGTTCTTACTGTTTTAAATGCACAATTTGCGTCTTTATTATTATTCTTTTGTTTCATTACGCTATTAATTATATTTTCCAAAAACTCTCTTGCTTTAGAGCAAAAAAAAATTGTTGAATATTTTGGAATGTGAGTGTTTGACGTTGGTTTTTGTGGAAATCCATTCTAAATTAGGTGCGGCGTGTTCTTACTGTTTTAAATGCACAATTTGCGTCTTTATTATTATTCTTTTGTTTCATTACGCTTTTAATTATATTTTCCAAAAACGCACTTGCTTTAAAGCAAAAAAAAACTTTTTGAATATTTTGGAAAGTGAGTGTTTGACGTGGGTTTTTGTGGAAATCAATTCCAAATAGCATGAGGTTTGTTTCTATATTTTAAATGCACAATTTGCGTCTTTATTATTATTCTTTTGTTTCATTACGCTTTTAATTATATTTTCCAAAAACGCACTTGCTTTAAAGCAAAAAAAAACTTTTTGAATATTTTGGAAAGTGAGTGTTTGACGTGGGTTTTTGTGGAAATCCATTCCAAATAGCATGAGGTCTGTTTCTATATTTTAAATGCACAATTTGCGTCTTTATTATTATTCTTTTGTTTCATTACGCTATTAATTATATTTTCCAAAAACTCTCTTGCTTTAGAGCAAAAAAAAATTGTTGAATATTTTGGAATGTGAGTGTTTGACGTTGGTTTTTGTGGAAATCCATTCTAAATTAGGTGCGGCGTGTTCTTACTGTTTTAAATGCACAATTTGCGTCTTTATTATTATTCTTTTGTTTCATTACGCTTTTAATTATATTTTCCAAAAACGCACTTGCTTTAAAGCAAAAAAAAACTTTTTGAATATTTTGGAAAGTGAGTGTTTGACGTGGGTTTTTGTGGAAATCCATTCCAAATAGCATGAGGTCTGTTTCTATATTTTAAATGCACAATTTGCGTCTTTATTATTATTCTTTTGTTTCATTACGCTATTAATTATATTTTCCAAAAACTCTCTTGCTTTAGAGCAAAAAAAAATTGTTGAATATTTTGGAATGTGAGTGTTTGACGTTGGTTTTTGTGGAAATCCATTCTAAATTAGGTGCGGCGTGTTCTTACTGTTTTAAATGCACAATTTGCGTCTTTATTATTATTCTTTTGTTTCATTACGCTATTAATTATATTTTCCAAAAACTCTCTTGCTTTAGAGCAAAAAAAAATTGTTGAATATTTTGGAATGTGAGTGTTTGACGTTGGTTTTTGTGGAAATCCATTCTAAATTAGGTGCGGCGTGTTCTTACTGTTTTAAATGCACAATTTGCGTCTTTATTATTATTCTTTTGTTTCATTACGCTTTTAATTATATTTTCCAAAAACGCACTTGCTTTAAAGCAAAAAAAAACTTTTTGAATATTTTGGAAAGTGAGTGTTTGACGTGGGTTTTTGTGGAAATCCATTCCAAATAGCATGAGGTCTGTTTCTATATTTTAAATGCACAATTTGCGTCTTTATTATTATTCTTTTGTTTCATTACGCTATTAATTATATTTTCCAAAAACTCTCTTGCTTTAGAGCAAAAAAAAATTGTTGAATATTTTGGAATGTGAGTGTTTGACGTTGGTTTTTGTGGAAATCCATTCTAAATTAGGTGCGGCGTGTTCTTACTGTTTTAAATGCACAATTTGCGTCTTTATTATTATTCTTTTGTTTCATTACGCTATTAATTATATTTTCCAAAAACTCTCTTGCTTTAGAGCAAAAAAAAATTGTTGAATATTTTGGAATGTGAGTGTTTGACGTTGGTTTTTGTGGAAATCCATTCTAAATTAGGTGCGGCGTGTTCTTACTGTTTTAAATGCACAATTTGCGTCTTTATTATTATTCTTTTGTTTCATTACGCTTTTAATTATATTTTCCAAAAACGCACTTGCTTTAAAGCAAAAAAAAACTTTTTGAATATTTTGGAAAGTGAGTGTTTGACGTGGGTTTTTGTGGAAATCCATTCCAAATAGCATGAGGTCTGTTTCTATATTTTAAATGCACAATTTGCGTCTTTATTATTATTCTTTTGTTTCATTACGCTATTAATTATATTTTCCAAAAACTCTCTTGCTTTAGAGCAAAAAAAAATTGTTGAATATTTTGGAATGTGAGTGTTTGACGTTGGTTTTTGTGGAAATCCATTCTAAATTAGGTGCGGCGTGTTCTTACTGTTTTAAATGCACAATTTGCGTCTTTATTATTATTCTTTTGTTTCATTACGCTATTAATTATATTTTCCAAAAACTCTCTTGCTTTAGAGCAAAAAAAAATTGTTGAATATTTTGGAATGTGAGTGTTTGACGTTGGTTTTTGTGGAAATCCATTCTAAATTAGGTGCGGCGTGTTCTTACTGTTTTAAATGCACAATTTGCGTCTTTATTATTATTCTTTTGTTTCATTACGCTTTTAATTATATTTTCCAAAAACGCACTTGCTTTAAAGCAAAAAAAAACTTTTTGAATATTTTGGAAAGTGAGTGTTTGACGTGGGTTTTTGTGGAAATCCATTCCAAATAGCATGAGGTCTGTTTCTATATTTTAAATGCACAATTTGCGTCTTTATTATTATTCTTTTGTTTCATTACGCTATTAATTATATTTTCCAAAAACTCTCTTGCTTTAGAGCAAAAAAAAATTGTTGAATATTTTGGAATGTGAGTGTTTGACGTTGGTTTTTGTGGAAATCCATTCTAAATTAGGTGCGGCGTGTTCTTACTGTTTTAAATGCACAATTTGCGTCTTTATTATTATTCTTTTGTTTCATTACGCTATTAATTATATTTTCCAAAAACTCTCTTGCTTTAGAGCAAAAAAAAATTGTTGAATATTTTGGAATGTGAGTGTTTGACGTTGGTTTTTGTGGAAATCCATTCTAAATTAGGTGCGGCGTGTTCTTACTGTTTTAAATGCACAATTTGCGTCTTTATTATTATTCTTTTGTTTCATTACGCTTTTAATTATATTTTCCAAAAACGCACTTGCTTTAAAGCAAAAAAAAACTTTTTGAATATTTTGGAAAGTGAGTGTTTGACGTGGGTTTTTGTGGAAATCCATTCCAAATAGCATGAGGTCTGTTTCTATATTTTAAATGCACAATTTGCGTCTTTATTATTATTCTTTTGTTTCATTACGCTATTAATTATATTTTCCAAAAACTCTCTTGCTTTAGAGCAAAAAAAAATTGTTGAATATTTTGGAATGTGAGTGTTTGACGTTGGTTTTTGTGGAAATCCATTCTAAATTAGGTGCGGCGTGTTCTTACTGTTTTAAATGCACAATTTGCGTCTTTATTATTATTCTTTTGTTTCATTACGCTATTAATTATATTTTCCAAAAACTCTCTTGCTTTAGAGCAAAAAAAAATTGTTGAATATTTTGGAATGTGAGTGTTTGACGTTGGTTTTTGTGGAAATCCATTCTAAATTAGGTGCGGCGTGTTCTTACTGTTTTAAATGCACAATTTGCGTCTTTATTATTATTCTTTTGTTTCATTACGCTTTTAATTATATTTTCCAAAAACGCACTTGCTTTAAAGCAAAAAAAAACTTTTTGAATATTTTGGAAAGTGAGTGTTTGACGTGGGTTTTTGTGGAAATCAATTCCAAATAGCATGAGGTTTGTTTCTATATTTTAAATGCACAATTTGCGTCTTTATTATTATTCTTTTGTTTCATTACGCTTTTAATTATATTTTCCAAAAACGCACTTGCTTTAAAGCAAAAAAAAACTTTTTGAATATTTTGGAAAGTGAGTGTTTGACGTGGGTTTTTGTGGAAATCCATTCCAAATAGCATGAGGTCTGTTTCTATATTTTAAATGCACAATTTGCGTCTTTATTATTATTCTTTTGTTTCATTACGCTATTAATTATATTTTCCAAAAACTCTCTTGCTTTAGAGCAAAAAAAAATTGTTGAATATTTTGGAATGTGAGTGTTTGACGTTGGTTTTTGTGGAAATCCATTCTAAATTAGGTGCGGCGTGTTCTTACTGTTTTAAATGCACAATTTGCGTCTTTATTATTATTCTTTTGTTTCATTACGCTTTTAATTATATTTTCCAAAAACGCACTTGCTTTAAAGCAAAAAAAAACTTTTTGAATATTTTGGAAAGTGAGTGTTTGACGTGGGTTTTTGTGGAAATCCATTCCAAATAGCATGAGGTCTGTTTCTATATTTTAAATGCACAATTTGCGTCTTTATTATTATTCTTTTGTTTCATTACGCTATTAATTATATTTTCCAAAAACTCTCTTGCTTTAGAGCAAAAAAAAATTGTTGAATATTTTGGAATGTGAGTGTTTGACGTTGGTTTTTGTGGAAATCCATTCTAAATTAGGTGCGGCGTGTTCTTACTGTTTTAAATGCACAATTTGCGTCTTTATTATTATTCTTTTGTTTCATTACGCTATTAATTATATTTTCCAAAAACTCTCTTGCTTTAGAGCAAAAAAAAATTGTTGAATATTTTGGAATGTGAGTGTTTGACGTTGGTTTTTGTGGAAATCCATTCTAAATTAGGTGCGGCGTGTTCTTACTGTTTTAAATGCACAATTTGCGTCTTTATTATTATTCTTTTGTTTCATTACGCTATTAATTATATTTTCCAAAAACTCTCTTGCTTTAGAGCAAAAAAAAATTGTTGAATATTTTGGAATGTGAGTGTTTGACGTTGGTTTTTGTGGAAATCCATTCTAAATTAGGTGCGGCGTGTTCTTACTGTTTTAAATGCACAATTTGCGTCTTTATTATTATTCTTTTGTTTCATTACGCTTTTAATTATATTTTCCAAAAACGCACTTGCTTTAAAGCAAAAAAAAACTTTTTGAATATTTTGGAAAGTGAGTGTTTGACGTGGGTTTTTGTGGAAATCCATTCCAAATAGCATGAGGTCTGTTTCTATATTTTAAATGCACAATTTGCGTCTTTATTATTATTCTTTTGTTTCATTACGCTATTAATTATATTTTCCAAAAACTCTCTTGCTTTAGAGCAAAAAAAAATTGTTGAATATTTTGGAATGTGAGTGTTTGACGTTGGTTTTTGTGGAAATCCATTCTAAATTAGGTGCGGCGTGTTCTTACTGTTTTAAATGCACAATTTGCGTCTTTATTATTATTCTTTTGTTTCATTACGCTATTAATTATATTTTCCAAAAACTCTCTTGCTTTAGAGCAAAAAAAAATTGTTGAATATTTTGGAATGTGAGTGTTTGACGTTGGTTTTTGTGGAAATCCATTCTAAATTAGGTGCGGCGTGTTCTTACTGTTTTAAATGCACAATTTGCGTCTTTATTATTATTCTTTTGTTTCATTACGCTATTAATTATATTTTCCAAAAACTCTCTTGCTTTAGAGCAAAAAAAAATTGTTGAATATTTTGGAATGTGAGTGTTTGACGTTGGTTTTTGTGGAAATCCATTCTAAATTAGGTGCGGCGTGTTCTTACTGTTTTAAATGCACAATTTGCGTCTTTATTATTATTCTTTTGTTTCATTACGCTTTTAATTATATTTTCCAAAAACGCACTTGCTTTAAAGCAAAAAAAAACTTTTTGAATATTTTGGAAAGTGAGTGTTTGACGTGGGTTTTTGTGGAAATCCATTCCAAATAGCATGAGGTCTGTTTCTATATTTTAAATGCACAATTTGCGTCTTTATTATTATTCTTTTGTTTCATTACGCTATTAATTATATTTTCCAAAAACTCTCTTGCTTTAGAGCAAAAAAAAATTGTTGAATATTTTGGAATGTGAGTGTTTGACGTTGGTTTTTGTGGAAATCCATTCTAAATTAGGTGCGGCGTGTTCTTACTGTTTTAAATGCACAATTTGCGTCTTTATTATTATTCTTTTGTTTCATTACGCTATTAATTATATTTTCCAAAAACTCTCTTGCTTTAGAGCAAAAAAAAATTGTTGAATATTTTGGAATGTGAGTGTTTGACGTTGGTTTTTGTGGAAATCCATTCTAAATTAGGTGCGGCGTGTTCTTACTGTTTTAAATGCACAATTTGCGTCTTTATTATTATTCTTTTGTTTCATTACGCTTTTAATTATATTTTCCAAAAACGCACTTGCTTTAAAGCAAAAAAAAACTTTTTGAATATTTTGGAAAGTGAGTGTTTGACGTGGGTTTTTGTGGAAATCCATTCCAAATAGCATGAGGTCTGTTTCTATATTTTAAATGCACAATTTGCGTCTTTATTATTATTCTTTTGTTTCATTACGCTTTTAATTATATTTTCCAAAAACGCACTTGCTTTAAAGCAAAAAAAAACTTTTTGAATATTTTGGAAAGTGAGTGTTTGACGTGGGTTTTTGTGGAAATCCATTCCAAATAGCATGAGGTCTGTTTCTATATTTTAAATGCACAATTTGCGTCTTTATTATTATTCTTTTGTTTCATTACGCTATTAATTATATTTTCCAAAAACTCTCTTGCTTTAGAGCAAAAAAAAATTGTTGAATATTTTGGAATGTGAGTGTTTGACGTTGGTTTTTGTGGAAATCCATTCTAAATTAGGTGCGGCGTGTTCTTACTGTTTTAAATGCACAATTTGCGTCTTTATTATTATTCTTTTGTTTCATTACGCTATTAATTATATTTTCCAAAAACTCTCTTGCTTTAGAGCAAAAAAAAATTGTTGAATATTTTGGAATGTGAGTGTTTGACGTTGGTTTTTGTGGAAATCCATTCTAAATTAGGTGCGGCGTGTTCTTACTGTTTTAAATGCACAATTTGCGTCTTTATTATTATTCTTTTGTTTCATTACGCTATTAATTATATTTTCCAAAAACTCTCTTGCTTTAGAGCAAAAAAAAATTGTTGAATATTTTGGAATGTGAGTGTTTGACGTTGGTTTTTGTGGAAATCCATTCTAAATTAGGTAAGGCGTGTTCGTACTGTTTTAAAAGCACAATTTGCGTTTTTATAATTATTATTCTGTTTCATTACGCTTTTAATTATATTTTCCAAAAACTCACTTGCTTTAAAGCAAAAAAAAACTTTTTGAATATTTTGGAAAGTGAGTGTTTGACGTTGGTTTTTGTGGAAATCCATTCTAAATTATGTGAGGCGTGTTCTTACTTTTTTAAATGCACAATTTGCGTCTTTATTATTATTCTTTTGTTTCATTACGCTTTTAATTATATTTTCCAAAAACTCTCTTGCTTTAAAGCAAAAAAAAACCTTTTGAATATTTTGGAAAGTGAGTGTTTGACGTGGGTTTTTGTGGAAATCCATTCTACATAGCATGAGGTCCGTTTCTATATTTTAAATGCACAACTTGCGTCTTTATTATTATTCTTTTTTTTCATTACGCTTCTAATTATATTTTCCAAAAACTCACGTGCTTTAAAGCAAAGAAAAACTTTTTGAATATTTTGGAACGTGAGTGTTTGACGTGGGTTTTTGTGGAAATCCATTCTAAATTAGGTGAGGCGTGTTCTTACTTTTTTAAATGCACAATTTGCTTCTTTATTATTATTCTTTTGTTTCATTATGCTTTTAACTATATTTTCCAAAAACTCACTTGCTTTAAAGCAAAAAAAAACTTTTTGAATATTTTGGAAAGTGAGTGTTTGACGTGGGTTTTTGTGGAAATCCATTCTAAATTAGGTGCGGCGTGTTCTTACTGTTTTAAATGCACAACTTGCGTCTTTATTATTATTCTTTTATTTCATTACGCTTTTAATTTTATGTTCCAAAAACTCACTTGCTTTAAAGCAAAAAAAAACTTTTTGAATATTTTGGGAAGTGAGTGTTTGACGTTGGTTTTTGTGGAAATCCATTCTAAATTAGGAGAGGCGTGTTTTTACTTTTTTAAATGCACAATTTGCGTCTTTATTATTGTTCTTTTGTTTCATTATGCTTTTAATTATATTTTCCAAAAACTCACTTGCTTTAAAGCAAAAAAAAACTTTTTGAATATTTTGGAAAGTGAGTGTTTGACGTTGGTTTTTGTGGAAATCCATTCTAAATTAGGAGAGGCGTGTTTTTACTTTTTTAAATGCTCAATTTGCGTCTTTATTATTATTCTTTTGTTTCATTACGCTTTTAATTATATTTTCCAAAAACTCACTTACTTTAAAGCAAAAAAAAACTTTTTGAATATTTTGGAAAGTGAGTGTTTGACGTGGGTTTTTGTGGAAATCCATTCTAAATTAGGTAAGGCGTGTTCGTACTGTTTTAAAAGCACAATTTGCGTTTTTATAATTATTATTCTGTTTCATTACGCTTTTAATTATATTTTCCAAAAACTCACTTGCTTTAAAGCAAAAAAAAACTTTTTGAATATTTTGGAAAGTGAGTGTTTGACGTGGGTTTTTGTGGAAATCCATTCTAAATTAGGTGCGGAGTGTTCTTACTGTTTTAAATGCACAACTTGCGTCTTTATTATTATTCTTTTATTTCATTACGCTTTTAATTTTATGTTCCAAAAACTCACTTGCTTTAAAGCAAAAAAAAACTTTTTGAATATTTTGGGAAGTGAGTGTTTGACGTTGGTTTTTGTGGAAATCCATTCTAAATTAGGAGAGGCGTGGTTTTACTTTTTTAAATGCACAATTTGCGTCTTTATTATTGTTCTTTTGTTTCATTATGCTTTTAATTATATTTTCCAAAAACTCACTTGCTTTAAAGCAAAAAAAAACTTTTTGAATATTTTGGAAAGTGAGTGTTTGACGTTGGTTTTTGTGGAAATCCATTCTAAATTAGGAGAGGCGTGTTTTTACTTTTTTAAATGCTCAATTTGCGTCTTTATTATTATTCTTTTGTTTCATTACGCTTTTAATTATATTTTCCAAAAACTCACTTACTTTAAAGCAAAAAAAAACTTTTTGAATATTTTGGAAAGTGAGTGTTTGACGTGGGTTTTTGTGGAAATCCATTCTAAATTAGGTAAGGCGTGTTCGTACTGTTTTAAAAGCACAATTTGCGTTTTTATAATTATTATTCTGTTTCATTACGCTTTTAATTATATTTTCCAAAAACTCACTTGCTTTAAAGCAAAAAAAAACTTTTTGAATATTTTGGAAAGTGAGTGTTTGACGTTGGTTTTTGTGGAAATCCATTCTAAATTAGGAGAGGCGTGTTCTTACTTTTTTAAATGCACAATTTGCGTCTTTATTATTATTCTTTTGTTTCATTACGCTTTTAATTATACTTTCCAAAAACTCACTTGCTTTAAAGCAAAAAAAAACTTTTTGAATATTTTGGAAAGTGAGTGTTTGACGTGGGTTTTTGTGGAAATCCATTCTAAATTAGGAGAGGCGTGTTTTTACTTTTTTAAATGCACAATTTGCGTCTTTATTATTATTCTTTTGTTTTATTACGCTTTTAATTATATTTTCCAAAAACTCACTTGCTTTAAAGCAAAAAAAAACTTTTTGAATATTTTGGAAAGTGAGTGTTTGACGTGGGTTTTTGTGGAAATCCATTCTAAATTAGGAGAGGCGTGTTTTTACTTTTTTAAATGCACAATTTGCGTCTTTATTATTATTCTTTTGTTTCATTACGCTTTTAATTATATTTTCCAAAAACTCACTTGCTTTAAAGCAAAAAAAAACTTTTTGAATATTTTGGAAAGTGAGTGTTTGACGTTGGTTTTTGTGGAAATCCATTCTAAATTAGGAGAGGCGTGTTTTTACTTTTTTAAATGCACAATTTGCGTCTTTATTATTATTCTTTTGTTTCATTACGCTTTTAATTATATTTTCCAAAAACTCACTTGCTTTAAAGCAAAAAAAAACTTTTTGAATATTTTGGAAAGCGAGTGTTTGACGTTGGTTTTTGTGGAAATCCATTCTAAATTAGGAGAGGCGTGTTTTTACTTTTTTAAATGCACAATTTGCGTCTTTATTATTATTCTTTTGTTTCATTACGCTTTTAATTATATTTTCCAAAAACTCACTTGCTTTAAAGCAAAAAAAAACTTTTTGAATATTTTGGAAAGTGAGTGTTTGACGTTGGTTTTTGTGGAAATCCATTCTAAATTAGGAGAGGCGTGTTTTTACTTTTTTAAATGCACAATTTGCGTCTTTATTATTATTCTTTTGTTTCATTACGCTTTTAATTATATTTTCCAAAAACTCACTTGCTTTAAAGCAAAAAAAAACTTTTTGAATATTTTGGAAAGTGAGTGTTTGACGTTGGTTTTTGTGGAAATCCATTCTAAATTAGGAGAGGCGTGTTTTTACTTTTTTAAATGCACAATTTGCGTCTTTATTATTATTCTTTTGTTTCATTACGCTTTTAATTATATTTTCCAAAAACTCACTTGCTTTAAAGCAAAAAAAAACTTTTTGAATATTTTGGAAAGTGAGTGTTTGACGTTGGTTTTTGTGGAAATCCATTCTAAATTAGGAGAGGCGTGTTTTTACTTTTTTAAATGCACAATTTGCGTTTTTATTATTATTCTTTTGTTTCATTACGCTTTTAATTATATTTTCCAAAAACTCACTTGCTTTAAAGCAAAAAAAAACTTTTTGAATATTTTGGAAAGTGAGTGTTTGACGTTGGTTTTTGTGGAAATCCATTTTAAATTAGGAGAGGCGTGTTTTTACTTTTTTAAATGCACAATTTGCGTCTTTATTATTATTCTTTTGTTTCATTACGCTTTTAATTATATTTTCCAAAAACTCACTTGCTTTAAAGCAAAAAAAAACTTTTTGAATATTTTGGAAAGTGAGTGTTTGACGTTGGTTTTTGTGGAAATCCATTCTAAATTAGGAGAGGCGTGTTTTTACTTTTTTAAATGCACAATTTGCGTCTTTATTATTATTCTTTTGTTTCATTACGCTTTTAATTATATTTTCCAAAAACTCACTTGCTTTAAAGCAAAAAAAAACTTTTTGAATATTTTGGAAAGTGAGTGTTTGACGTTGGTTTTTGTGGAAATCCATTCTAAATTAGGAGAGGCGTGTTTTTACTTTTTTAAATGCACAATTTGCGTCTTTATTATTATTCTTTTGTTTCATTACGCTTTTAATTATATTTTCCAAAAACTCACTTGCTTTAAAGCAAAAAAAAACTTTTTGAATATTTTGGAAAGTGAGTGTTTGACGTTGGTTTTTGTGGAAATCCATTCTAAATTAGGAGAGGCGTGTTTTTACTTTTTTAAATGCACAATTTGCGTCTTTATTATTATTCTTTTGTTTCATTACGCTTTTAATTATATTTTCCAAAAACTCACTTGCTTTAAAGCAAAAAAAAACTTTTTGAATATTTTGGAAAGTGAGTGTTTGACGTTGGTTTTTGTGGAAATCCATTCTAAATTAGGAGAGGCGTGTTTTTACTTTTTTAAATGCACAATTTGCGTCTTTATTATTATTCTTTTGTTTCATTACGCTTTTAATTATATTTTCCAAAAACTCACTTGCTTTAAAGCAAAAAAAAACTTTTTGAATATTTTGGAAAGTGAGTGTTTGACGTTGGTTTTTGTGGAAATCCATTCTAAATTAGGAGAGGCGTGTTTTTACTTTTTTAAATGCACAATTTGCGTCTTTATTATTATTCTTTTGTTTCATTACGCTTTTAATTATATTTTCCAAAAACTCACTTGCTTTAAAGCAAAAAAAAACTTTTTGAATATTTTGGAAAGTGAGTGTTTGACGTTGGTTTTTGTGGAAATCCATTCTAAATTAGGAGAGGCGTGTTTTTACTTTTTTAAATGCACAATTTGCGTCTTTATTATTATTCTTTTGTTTCATTACGCTTTTAATTATATTTTCCAAAAACTCACTTGCTTTAAAGCAAAAAAAAACTTTTTGAATATTTTGGAAAGTGAGTGTTTGACGTTGGTTTTTGTGGAAATCCATTCTAAATTAGGAGAGGCGTGTTTTTACTTTTTTAAATGCACAATTTGCGTCTTTATTATTATTCTTTTGTTTCATTACGCTTTTAATTATATTTTCCAAAAACTCACTTGCTTTAAAGCAAAAAAAAACTTTTTGAATATTTTGGAAAGTGAGTGTTTGACGTTGGTTTTTGTGGAAATCCATTCTAAATTAGGAGAGGCGTGTTCTTACTTTTTTAAATGCACAATTTGCGTCTTTATTATTATTCTTTTGTTTCATTACGCTATTAATTATATTTTCCAAAAACGCACTTGCTTTAAAGCAAAAAAAAACTTTTTGAATATTTTGGAAAGTGAGTGTTTGACGTGGGTTTTTGTGGAAATCCATTCCAAATAGCATGAGGTCTGTTTCTATATTTTAAATGCACAATTTCCGTCTTTATTATTATTCTTTTGTTTCATTATGCTTTTAATTATATTTTCCAAAAACTCACTTTCTTTAAAGCAAAAAAAAACTTTTTGAATATTTTGGAAAGTGAGTGTTTGACGATGGTTTTTGTGGAAATCCATTCTAAATTAGGTGCGGCGTGTTCTTACTTTTTTAAATGCACAATTTGCGTCTTTATTATTATTCTTTTGTTTCATTACGCTTTTAATTATATTTTCCAAAAACTCACTTGCTTTAAAGCAAAAAAAAACTTTTTGAATATTTTGGAAAGTGAGTGTTTGACGTTGGTTTTTGTGGAAATCCATTCTAAATTAGGAGAGGCGTGTTCTTACTTTTTTAAATGCACAATTTGCGTCTTTATTATTATTCTTTTGTTTCATTACGCTTTTAATTATATTTTCCAAAAACTCACTTGCTTTAAAGCAAAAAAAAACTTTTTGAATATTTTGGAAAGTGAGTGTTTGACGTTGGTTTTTGTGGAAATCCATTCTAAATTAGGAGAGGCGTGTTTTTACTTTTTTAAATGCACAATTTGCGTCTTTATTATTATTCTTTTGTTTCATTACGCTTTTAATTATATTTTCCAAAAACTCTCTTGCTTTAGAGCAAAAAAAAATTGTTGAATATTTTGGAAAGTGAGTGTTTGACGTTGGTTTTTGTGGAAATCCATTCTAAATTAGGTGCGGCGTGTTCTTACTGTTTTAAATGCACAATTTGCGTCTTTATTATTATTCTTTTATTTCATTACACTTTTAATTATATTTTCCAAAAACGCACTTGCTTTAAAGCAAAGAAAAACTTTTTGAATATTTTGGAAAGTGAGTGTTTGACGTGGGTTTTTGCGGAAATCCATTCCAAAAAGCATGAGGTCTATTTCTATATTTTAAATGCACAACTTCCGTGTTTATTATTATTCTTTTGTTTCATTACGCTTTTAATTATATTTTCCAAAAACTCTCTTGCTTTAAAGCAAAAAAAACTTTTTGAATATTTTGGAAAGTGAGTGTTTGACGTTGGTTTTTGTGGAAATCCATTCTAAATTAGGAGAGGCGTGTTTTTACTTTTTTAAATGCACAATTTGCGTCTTTATTATTATTCTTTTGTTTCATTACGCTTTTAATTATATTTTCCAAAAACGCACTTGCTTTAAAGCAAAAAAAAACTTTTTGAATATTTTGGAAAGTGAGTGTTTGACGTTGGTTTTTGTGGAAATCCATTCTAAATTAGGAGAGGCGTGTTTTTACTTTTTTAAATGCACAATTTGCGTCTTTATTATTATTCTTTTGTTTCATTACGCTTTTAATTATATTTTCCAAAAACTCACTTGCTTTAAAGCAAAAAAAAACTTTTTGAATATTTTGGAAAGTGAGTGTTTGACGTTGGTTTTTGTGGAAATCCATTCTAAATTAGGAGAGGCGTGTTCTTACTTTTTTAAATGCACAATTTGCGTCTTTATTATTATTCTTTTGTTTCATTACGCTTTTAATTATATTTTCCAAAAACTCACTTGCTTTAAAGCAAAAAAAAACTTTTTGAATATTTTGGAAAGTGAGTGTTTGACGTTGGTTTTTGTGGAAATCCATTCTAAATTAGGAGAGGCGTGTTCTTACTTTTTTAAATGCACAATTTGCGTCTTTATTATTATTCTTTTGTTTCATTACGCTTTTAATTATATTTTCCAAAAACGCACTTGCTTTAAAGCAAAGAAAAACTTTTTGAATATTTTGGAAAGTGAGTGTTTGACGTGGGTTTTTGTGGAAATCCATTCCAAATAGCATGAGGTCTGTTTCTATATTTTAAATGCACAATTTGCGTCTTTATTATTATTCTTTTGTTTCATTACGCTTTTAATTATATTTTCCAAAAACGCACTTGCTTTAAAGCAAAGAAAAACTTTTTGAATATTTTGGAAAGTGAGTGTTTGACGTGGGTTTTTGTGGAAATCCATTCCAAATAGCATGAGGTCTGTTTCTATATTTTAAATGCACAATTTGCGTCTTTATTATTATTCTTTTGTTTCATTACGCTTTTAATTATATTTTCCAAAAACGCACTTGCTTTAAAGCAAAGAAAAACTTTTTGAATATTTTGGAAAGTGAGTGTTTGACGTTGGTTTTTGTGGAAATCCATTCTAAATTAGGAGAGGCGTGTTCTTACTTTTTTAAATGCACAATTTGCGTCTTTATTATTATTCTTTTGTTTCATTACGCTTTTAATTATATTTTCCAAAAACGCACTTGCTTTAAAGCAAAGAAAAACTTTTTGAATATTTTGGAAAGTGAGTGTTTGACGTTGGTTTTTGTGGAAATCCATTCTAAATTAGGAGAGGCGTGTTCTTACTTTTTTAAATGCACAATTTGCGTCTTTATTATTATTCTTTTGTTTCATTACGCTTTTAATTATATTTTCCAAAAACTCACTTGCTTTAAAGCAAAAAAAAACTTTTTGAATATTTTGGAAAGTGAGTGTTTGACGTTGGTTTTTGTGGAAATCCATTCTAAATTAGGAGAGGCGTGTTCTTACTTTTTTAAATGCACAATTTGCGTCTTTATTATTATTCTTTTGTTTCATTACGCTTTTAATTATATTTTCCAAAAACGCACTTGCTTTAAAGCAAAGAAAAACTTTTTGAATATTTTGGAAAGTGAGTGTTTGACGTGGGTTTTTGTGGAAATCCATTCCAAATAGCATGAGGTCTGTTTCTATATTTTAAATGCACAATTTGCGTCTTTATTATTATTCTTTTGTTTCATTACGCTTTTAATTATATTTTCCAAAAACGCACTTGCTTTAAAGCAAAGAAAAACTTTTTGAATATTTTGGAAAGTGAGTGTTTGACGTGGGTTTTTGTGGAAATCCATTCCAAATAGCATGAGGTCTGTTTCTATATTTTAAATGCACAATTTGCGTCTTTATTATTATTTTTTGTTTCATTACGCTTTTAATTATATTTTCCAAAAACGCACTTGCTTTAAAGCAAAGAAAAACTTTTTGAATATTTTGGAAAGTGAGTGTTTGACGTGGGTTTTTGTGGAAATCCATTCCAAATAGCATGAGGTCTGTTTCTATATTTTAAATGCACAATTTCCGTCTTTACTATTATTCTTTTGTTTCATTACGCTATTAATTATATTTTCCAAAAACTCTCTTGCTTTAGAGCAAAAAAAAATTGTTGAATATTTTGGAAAGTGAGTGTTTGACGTGGGTTTTTGTGGAAATCCATTCTAAATTAGGTGAAGCGTGTTCTTACTGTTTTAAATGCACAATTTGCGTCTTTATTATTATTCTTTTGTTTCATTACGCTTTTAATTATATTTTCCAAAAACTCTCTTGCTTTAGAGCAAAAAAAAATTGTTGAATATTTTGGAAAGTGAGTGTTTGACGTTGGTTTTTGTGGAAATCCATTTTAAATTAGGTGCGGCGTGTTCTTACTGTTTTAAATGCACAATTTGCGTCTTTATTATTATTCTTTTATTTCATTACACTTTTAATTATATTTTCCAAAAACGCACTTGCTTTAAAGCAAAGAAAAACTTTTTGAATATTTTGGAAAGTGAGTGTTTGATGTGGGTTTTTGCGGAAATCCATTCCAAAAAGCATGAGGTCTATTTCTATATTTTAAATGCACAACTTCCGTGTTTATTATTATTCTTTTGTTTCATTACGCTTTTAATTATATTTTCCAAAAACTCTCTTGCTTTAAAGCAAAAAAAACTTTTTGAATATTTTGGAAAGTGAGTGTTTGACGTTGGTTTTTGTGGAAATCCATTCTAAATTAGGTGCGGCGTGTTCTTACTGTTTTAAATGCACAATTTGCGTCTTTATTATTATTCTTTTATTTCATTACACTTTTAATTATATTTTCCAAAAACGCACTTGCTTTAAAGCAAAGAAAAACTTTTTGAATATTTTGGAAAGTGAGTGTTTGATGTGGGTTTTTGCGGAAATCCATTCCAAAAAGCATGAGGTCTATTTCTATATTTTAAATGCACAACTTCCGTGTTTATTATTATTCTTTTGTTTCATTACGCTTTTAATTATATTTTCCAAAAACGCACTTGCTTTAAAGCAAAAAAAAACTTTTTGAATATTTTGGAAAGTGAGTGTTTGACGTGGGTTTTTGTGGAAATCCATTCCAAATAGCATGAGGTCTGTTTCTATATTTTAAATGCACAATTTCCGTCTTTACTATTATTCTTTTGTTTCATTACGCTATTAATTATATTTTCCAAAAACTCTCTTGCTTTAGAGCAAAAAAAAATTGTTGAATATTTTGGAAAGTGAGTGTTTGACGTGGGTTTTTGTGGAAATCCATTCTAAATTAGGTGAAGCGTGTTCTTACTGTTTTAAATGCACAATTTGCGTCTTTATTATTATTCTTTTGTTTCATTACGCTTTTAATTATATTTTCCAAAAACTCTCTTGCTTTAGAGCAAAAAAAAATTGTTGAATATTTTGGAAAGTGAGTGTTTGACGTTGGTTTTTGTGGAAATCCATTTTAAATTAGGTGCGGCGTGTTCTTACTGTTTTAAATGCACAATTTGCGTCTTTATTATTATTCTTTTATTTCATTACACTTTTAATTATATTTTCCAAAAACGCACTTGCTTTAAAGCAAAGAAAAACTTTTTGAATATTTTGGAAAGTGAGTGTTTGACGTGGGTTTTTGCGGAAATCCATTCCAAAAAGCATGAGGTCTATTTCTATATTTTAAATGCACAACTTCCGTGTTTATTATTATTCTTTTGTTTCATTACGCTTTTAATTATATTTTCCAAAAACTCTCTTGCTTTAAAGCAAAAAAAACTTTTTGAATATTTTGGAAAGTGAGTGTTTGACGTTGGTTTTTGTGGAAATCCATTCTAAATTAGGAGAGGCGTGTTTTTACTTTTTTAAATGCACAATTTGCGTCTTTATTATTATTCTTTTGTTTCATTACGCTTTTAATTATATTTTCCAAAAACTCACTTGCTTTAAAGCAAAGAAAAACTTTTTGAATATTTTGGAAAGTGAGTGTTTGACGTGGGTTTTTGTGGAAATCCATTCTAAATTAGGTGAAGCGTGTTCTTACTGTTTTAAATGCACAATTTGCGTCTTTATTATTATTCTTTTGTTTCATTACGCTTTTAATTATATTTTCCAAAAACTCTCTTGCTTTAGAGCAAAAAAAAATTGTTGAATATTTTGGAAAGTGAGTGTTTGACGTTGGTTTTTGTGGAAATCCATTTTAAATTAGGTGCGGCGTGTTCTTACTGTTTTAAATGCACAATTTGCGTCTTTATTATTATTCTTTTATTTCATTACACTTTTAATTATATTTTCCAAAAACGCACTTGCTTTAAAGCAAAGAAAAACTTTTTGAATATTTTGGAAAGTGAGTGTTTGACGTGGGTTTTTGCGGAAATCCATTCCAAAAAGCATGAGGTCTATTTCTATATTTTAAATGCACAACTTCCGTGTTTATTATTATTCTTTTGTTTCATTACGCTTTTAATTATATTTTCCAAAAACTCTCTTGCTTTAAAGCAAAAAAAACTTTTTGAATATTTTGGAAAGTGAGTGTTTGACGTTGGTTTTTGTGGAAATCCATTCTAAATTAGGAGAGGCGTGTTTTTACTTTTTTAAATGCACAATTTGCGTCTTTATTATTATTCTTTTGTTTCATTACGCTTTTAATTATATTTTCCAAAAACTCACTTGCTTTAAAGCAAAGAAAAACTTTTTGAATATTTTGGAAAGTGAGTGTTTGACGTGGGTTTTTGTGGAAATCCATTCCAAATAGCATGAGGTCTGTTTCTATATTTTAAATGCACAATTTCCGTCTTTACTATTATTCTTTTGTTTCATTACGCTTTTAATTATATTTTCCAAAAACGCACTTGCTTTAAAGCAAAAAAAAACTTTTTGAATATTTTGGAAAGTGAGTGTTTGACGTGGGTTTTTGTGGAAATCCATTCCAAATAGCATGAGGTCTGTTTCTATATTTTAAATGCACAATTTCCGTCTTTACTATTATTCTTTTGTTTCATTACGCTATTAATTATATTTTCCAAAAACTCTCTTGCTTTAGAGCAAAAAAAAATTGTTGAATATTTTGGAAAGTGAGTGTTTGACGTGGGTTTTTGTGGAAATCCATTCTAAATTAGGTGAAGCGTGTTCTTACTGTTTTAAATGCACAATTTGCGTCTTTATTATTATTCTTTTGTTTCATTACGCTTTTAATTATATTTTCCAAAAACTCTCTTGCTTTAGAGCAAAAAAAAATTGTTGAATATTTTGGAAAGTGAGTGTTTGACGTTGGTTTTTGTGGAAATCCATTTTAAATTAGGTGCGGCGTGTTCTTACTGTTTTAAATGCACAATTTGCGTCTTTATTATTATTCTTTTATTTCATTACACTTTTAATTATATTTTCCAAAAACGCACTTGCTTTAAAGCAAAGAAAAACTTTTTGAATATTTTGGAAAGTGAGTGTTTGACGTGGGTTTTTGCGGAAATCCATTCCAAAAAGCATGAGGTCTATTTCTATATTTTAAATGCACAACTTCCGTGTTTATTATTATTCTTTTGTTTCATTACGCTTTTAATTATATTTTCCAAAAACTCTCTTGCTTTAAAGCAAAAAAAACTTTTTGAATATTTTGGAAAGTGAGTGTTTGACGTTGGTTTTTGTGGAAATCCATTCTAAATTAGGAGAGGCGTGTTTTTACTTTTTTAAATGCACAATTTGCGTCTTTATTATTATTCTTTTGTTTCATTACGCTTTTAATTATATTTTCCAAAAACTCACTTGCTTTAAAGCAAAGAAAAACTTTTTGAATATTTTGGAAAGTGAGTGTTTGACGTGGGTTTTTGTGGAAATCCATTCTAAATTAGGTGAAGCGTGTTCTTACTGTTTTAAATGCACAATTTGCGTCTTTATTATTATTCTTTTGTTTCATTACGCTTTTAATTATATTTTCCAAAAACTCTCTTGCTTTAGAGCAAAAAAAAATTGTTGAATATTTTGGAAAGTGAGTGTTTGACGTTGGTTTTTGTGGAAATCCATTTTAAATTAGGTGCGGCGTGTTCTTACTGTTTTAAATGCACAATTTGCGTCTTTATTATTATTCTTTTATTTCATTACACTTTTAATTATATTTTCCAAAAACGCACTTGCTTTAAAGCAAAGAAAAACTTTTTGAATATTTTGGAAAGTGAGTGTTTGACGTGGGTTTTTGCGGAAATCCATTCCAAAAAGCATGAGGTCTATTTCTATATTTTAAATGCACAACTTCCGTGTTTATTATTATTCTTTTGTTTCATTACGCTTTTAATTATATTTTCCAAAAACTCTCTTGCTTTAAAGCAAAAAAAACTTTTTGAATATTTTGGAAAGTGAGTGTTTGACGTTGGTTTTTGTGGAAATCCATTCTAAATTAGGAGAGGCGTGTTTTTACTTTTTTAAATGCACAATTTGCGTCTTTATTATTATTCTTTTGTTTCATTACGCTTTTAATTATATTTTCCAAAAACTCACTTGCTTTAAAGCAAAGAAAAACTTTTTGAATATTTTGGAAAGTGAGTGTTTGACGTGGGTTTTTGTGGAAATCCATTCCAAATAGCATGAGGTCTGTTTCTATATTTTAAATGCACAATTTCCGTCTTTACTATTATTCTTTTGTTTCATTACGCTTTTAATTATATTTTCCAAAAACGCACTTGCTTTAAAGCAAAAAAAAACTTTTTGAATATTTTGGAAAGTGAGTGTTTGACGTGGGTTTTTGTGGAAATCCATTCCAAATAGCATGAGGTCTGTTTCTATATTTTAAATGCACAATTTCCGTCTTTACTATTATTCTTTTGTTTCATTACGCTATTAATTATATTTTCCAAAAACTCTCTTGCTTTAGAGCAAAAAAAAATTGTTGAATATTTTGGAAAGTGAGTGTTTGACGTGGGTTTTTGTGGAAATCCATTCTAAATTAGGTGAAGCGTGTTCTTACTGTTTTAAATGCACAATTTGCGTCTTTATTATTATTCTTTTATTTCATTACGCTTTTAATTATATTTTCCAAAAACTCACTTGCTTTAAAGCAAAGAAAAACTTTTTGAATATTTTGGAAAGTGAGTGTTTGACGTGGGTTTTTGTGGAAATCCATTCCAAATAGCATGAGGTCTGTTTCTATATTTTAAATGCACAACTTCCGTGTTTATTATTATTCTTTTGTTTCATTACGCTTTTAATTATATTTTCCAAAAACTCTCTTGCTTTAAAGCAAAAAAAACTTTTTGAATATTTTGGAAAGTGAGTGTTTGACGTTGGTTTTTGTGGAAATCCATTCTAAATTAGGTGCGGCGTGTTCTTACTGTTTTAAATGCACAATTTGCGTCTTTATTATTATTCTTTTATTTCATTACACTTTTAATTATATTTTCCAAAAACGCACTTGCTTTAAAGCAAAGAAAAACTTTTTGAATATTTTGGAAAGTGAGTGTTTGACGTGGGTTTTTGTGGAAATCCATTCCAAATAGCATGAGGTCTGTTTCTATATTTTAAATGCACAATTTCCGTCTTTACTATTATTCTTTTGTTTCATTACGCTTTTAATTATATTTTCCAAAAACGCACTTGCTTTAAAGCAAAAAAAAACTTTTTGAATATTTTGGAAAGTGAGTGTTTGACGTGGGTTTTTGTGGAAATCCATTCCAAATAGCATGAGGTCTGTTTCTATATTTTAAATGCACAATTTCCGTCTTTACTATTATTCTTTTGTTTCATTACGCTATTAATTATATTTTCCAAAAACTCTCTTGCTTTAGAGCAAAAAAAAATTGTTGAATATTTTGGAAAGTGAGTGTTTGACGTGGGTTTTTGTGGAAATCCATTCTAAATTAGGTGAAGCGTGTTCTTACTGTTTTAAATGCACAATTTGCGTCTTTATTATTATTCTTTAGTTTCATTACGCTTTTAATTATATTTTCCAAAAACTCTCTTGCTTTAGAGCAAAAAAAAATTGTTGAATATTTTGGAAAGTGAGTGTTTGACGTTGGTTTTTGTGGAAATCCATTTTAAATTAGGTGCGGCGTGTTCTTACTGTTTTAAATGCACAATTTGCGTCTTTATTATTATTCTTTTATTTCATTACACTTTTAATTATATTTTCCAAAAACGCACTTGCTTTAAAGCAAAGAAAAACTTTTTGAATATTTTGGAAAGTGAGTGTTTGACGTGGGTTTTTGCGGAAATCCATTCCAAAAAGCATGAGGTCTATTTCTATATTTTAAATGCACAACTTCCGTGTTTATTATTATTCTTTTGTTTCATTACGCTTTTAATTATATTTTCCAAAAACTCTCTTGCTTTAAAGCAAAAAAAACTTTTTGAATATTTTGGAAAGTGAGTGTTTGACGTTGGTTTTTGTGGAAATCCATTCTAAATTAGGAGAGGCGTGTTTTTACTTTTTTAAATGCACAATTTGCGTCTTTATTATTATTCTTTTGTTTCATTACGCTTTTAATTATATTTTCCAAAAACTCACTTGCTTTAAAGCAAAGAAAAACTTTTTGAATATTTTGGAAAGTGAGTGTTTGACGTGGGTTTTTGTGGAAATCCATTCTAAATTAGGTGAAGCGTGTTCTTACTGTTTTAAATGCACAATTTGCGTCTTTATTATTATTCTTTTGTTTCATTACGCTTTTAATTATATTTTCCAAAAACTCTCTTGCTTTAGAGCAAAAAAAAATTGTTGAATATTTTGGAAAGTGAGTGTTTGACGTTGGTTTTTGTGGAAATCCATTTTAAATTAGGTGCGGCGTGTTCTTACTGTTTTAAATGCACAATTTGCGTCTTTATTATTATTCTTTTATTTCATTACACTTTTAATTATATTTTCCAAAAACGCACTTGCTTTAAAGCAAAGAAAAACTTTTTGAATATTTTGGAAAGTGAGTGTTTGACGTGGGTTTTTGCGGAAATCCATTCCAAAAAGCATGAGGTCTATTTCTATATTTTAAATGCACAACTTCCGTGTTTATTATTATTCTTTTGTTTCATTACGCTTTTAATTATATTTTCCAAAAACTCTCTTGCTTTAAAGCAAAAAAAACTTTTTGAATATTTTGGAAAGTGAGTGTTTGACGTTGGTTTTTGTGGAAATCCATTCTAAATTAGGAGAGGCGTGTTTTTACTTTTTTAAATGCACAATTTGCGTCTTTATTATTATTCTTTTGTTTCATTACGCTTTTAATTATATTTTCCAAAAACTCACTTGCTTTAAAGCAAAGAAAAACTTTTTGAATATTTTGGAAAGTGAGTGTTTGACGTGGGTTTTTGTGGAAATCCATTCCAAATAGCATGAGGTCTGTTTCTATATTTTAAATGCACAATTTCCGTCTTTACTATTATTCTTTTGTTTCATTACGCTTTTAATTATATTTTCCAAAAACGCACTTGCTTTAAAGCAAAAAAAAACTTTTTGAATATTTTGGAAAGTGAGTGTTTGACGTGGGTTTTTGTGGAAATCCATTCCAAATAGCATGAGGTCTGTTTCTATATTTTAAATGCACAATTTCCGTCTTTACTATTATTCTTTTGTTTCATTACGCTATTAATTATATTTTCCAAAAACTCTCTTGCTTTAGAGCAAAAAAAAATTGTTGAATATTTTGGAAAGTGAGTGTTTGACGTGGGTTTTTGTGGAAATCCATTCTAAATTAGGTGAAGCGTGTTCTTACTGTTTTAAATGCACAATTTGCGTCTTTATTATTATTCTTTTGTTTCATTACGCTTTTAATTATATTTTCCAAAAACTCTCTTGCTTTAGAGCAAAAAAAAATTGTTGAATATTTTGGAAAGTGAGTGTTTGACGTTGGTTTTTGTGGAAATCCATTTTAAATTAGGTGCGGCGTGTTCTTACTGTTTTAAATGCACAATTTGCGTCTTTATTATTATTCTTTTATTTCATTACACTTTTAATTATATTTTCCAAAAACGCACTTGCTTTAAAGCAAAGAAAAACTTTTTGAATATTTTGGAAAGTGAGTGTTTGACGTGGGTTTTTGCGGAAATCCATTCCAAAAAGCATGAGGTCTATTTCTATATTTTAAATGCACAACTTCCGTGTTTATTATTATTCTTTTGTTTCATTACGCTTTTAATTATATTTTCCAAAAACTCTCTTGCTTTAAAGCAAAAAAAACTTTTTGAATATTTTGGAAAGTGAGTGTTTGACGTTGGTTTTTGTGGAAATCCATTCTAAATTAGGAGAGGCGTGTTTTTACTTTTTTAAATGCACAATTTGCGTCTTTATTATTATTCTTTTGTTTCATTACGCTTTTAATTATATTTTCCAAAAACTCTCTTGCTTTAAAGCAAAAAAAACTTTTTGAATATTTTGGAAAGTGAGTGTTTGACGTTGGTTTTTGTGGAAATCCATTCTAAATTAGGAGAGGCGTGTTTTTACTTTTTTAAATGCACAATTTGCGTCTTTATTATTATTCTTTTGTTTCATTACGCTTTTAATTATATTTTCCAAAAACTCACTTGCTTTAAAGCAAAGAAAAACTTTTTGAATATTTTGGAAAGTGAGTGTTTGACGTGGGTTTTTGCGGAAATCCATTCCAAAAAGCATGAGGTCTATTTCTATATTTTAAATGCACAACTTCCGTGTTTATTATTATTCTTTTGTTTCATTACGCTTTTAATTATATTTTCCAAAAACTCTCTTGCTTTAAAGCAAAAAAAACTTTTTGAATATTTTGGAAAGTGAGTGTTTGACGTTGGTTTTTGTGGAAATCCATTCTAAATTAGGAGAGGCGTGTTTTTACTTTTTTAAATGCACAATTTGCGTCTTTATTATTATTCTTTTGTTTCATTACGCTTTTAATTATATTTTCCAAAAACTCACTTGCTTTAAAGCAAAAAAAAACTTTTTGAATATTTTGGAAAGTGAGTGTTTGACGTTGGTTTTTGTGGAAATCCATTCTAAATTAGGAGAGGCGTGTTTTTACTTTTTTAAATGCACAATTTGCGTCTTTATTATTATTCTTTTGTTTCATTACGCTTTTAATTATATTTTCCAAAAACTCACTTGCTTTAAAGCAAAAAAAAACTTTTTGAATATTTTGGAAAGTGAGTGTTTGACGTTGGTTTTTGTGGAAATCCATTCTAAATTAGGAGAGGCGTGTTCTTACTTTTTTAAATGCACAATTTGCGTCTTTATTATTATTCTTTTGTTTCATTACGCTTTTAATTATATTTTCCAAAAACGCACTTGCTTTAAAGCAAAGAAAAACTTTTTGAATATTTTGGAAAGTGAGTGTTTGACGTGGGTTTTTGTGGAAATCCATTCCAAATAGCATGAGGTCTGTTTCTATATTTTAAATGCACAATTTGCGTCTTTATTATTATTCTTTTGTTTCATTACGCTTTTAATTATATTTTCCAAAAACGCACTTGCTTTAAAGCAAAGAAAAACTTTTTGAATATTTTGGAAAGTGAGTGTTTGACGTGGGTTTTTGTGGAAATCCATTCCAAATAGCATGAGGTCTGTTTCTATATTTTAAATGCACAATTTCCGTCTTTACTATTATTCTTTTGTTTCATTACGCTTTTAATTATATTTTCCAAAAACGCACTTGCTTTAAAGCAAAAAAAAACTTTTTGAATATTTTGGAAAGTGAGTGTTTGACGTGGGTTTTTGTGGAAATCCATTCCAAATAGCATGAGGTCTGTTTCTATATTTTAAATGCACAATTTCCGTCTTTACTATTATTCTTTTGTTTCATTACGCTATTAATTATATTTTCCAAAAACTCTCTTGCTTTAGAGCAAAAAAAAATTGTTGAATATTTTGGAAAGTGAGTGTTTGACGTGGGTTTTTGTGGAAATCCATTCTAAATTAGGTGAAGCGTGTTCTTACTGTTTTAAATGCACAATTTGCGTCTTTATTATTATTCTTTTGTTTCATTACGCTTTTAATTATATTTTCCAAAAACTCTCTTGCTTTAGAGCAAAAAAAAATTGTTGAATATTTTGGAAAGTGAGTGTTTGACGTGGGTTTTTGTGGAAATCCATTCTAAATTAGGTGAAGCGTGTTCTTACTGTTTTAAATGCACAATTTGCGTCTTTATTATTATTCTTTTGTTTCATTACGCTTTTAATTATATTTTCCAAAAACTCTCTTGCTTTAGAGCAAAAAAAAAATTGTTGAATATTTTGGAAAGTGAGTGTTTGACGTTGGTTTTTGTGGAAATCCATTTTAAATTAGGTGCGGCGTGTTCTTACTGTTTTAAATGCACAATTTGCGTCTTTATTATTATTCTTTTATTTCATTACACTTTTAATTATATTTTCCAAAAACGCACTTGCTTTAAAGCAAAGAAAAACTTTTTGAATATTTTGGAAAGTGAGTGTTTGATGTGGGTTTTTGCGGAAATCCATTCCAAAAAGCATGAGGTCTATTTCTATATTTTAAATGCACAACTTCCGTGTTTATTATTATTCTTTTGTTTCATTACGCTTTTAATTATATTTTCCAATAACTCACTTGCTTTAGAGCAAAAAAAAATTGTTGAATATTTTGGAAAGTGAGTGTTTGACGTTGGTTTTTGTGGAAATCCATTTTAAATTAGGTGCGGCGTGTTCTTACTGTTTTAAATGCACAATTTGCGTCTTTATTATTATTCTTTTATTTCATTACACTTTTAATTATATTTTCCAAAAACGCACTTGCTTTAAAGCAAAGAAAAACTTTTTGAATATTTTGGAAAGTGAGTGTTTGACGTTGGTTTTTGTGGAAATCCATTCTAAATTAGGTGCGGCGTGTTCTTACTGTTTTAAATGCACAATTTGCGTCTTTATTATTATTCTTTTATTTCATTACACTTTTAATTATATTTTCCAAAAACGCACTTGCTTTAAAGCAAAGAAAAACTTTTTGAATATTTTGGAAAGTGAGTGTTTGATGTGGGTTTTTGCGGAAATCCATTCCAAAAAGCATGAGGTCTGTTTCTATATTTTAAATGCACAATTTCCGTCTTTACTATTATTCTTTTGTTTCATTACGCTATTAATTATATTTTCCAAAAACTCTCTTGCTTTAGAGCAAAAAAAAATTGTTGAATATTTTGGAAAGTGAGTGTTTGACGTTGGTTTTTGTGGAAATCCATTTTAAATTAGGTGCGGCGTGTTCTTACTGTTTTAAATGCACAATTTGCGTCTTTATTATTATTCTTTTATTTCATTACACTTTTAATTATATTTTCCAAAAACGCACTTGCTTTAAAGCAAAGAAAAACTTTTTGAATATTTTGGAAAGTGAGTGTTTGACGTTGGTTTTTGTGGAAATCCATTCTAAATTAGGTGCGGCGTGTTCTTACTGTTTTAAATGCACAATTTGCGTCTTTATTATTATTCTTTTATTTCATTACACTTTTAATTATATTTTCCAAAAACGCACTTGCTTTAAAGCAAAGAAAAACTTTTTGAATATTTTGGAAAGTGAGTGTTTGATGTGGGTTTTTGCGGAAATCCATTCCAAAAAGCATGAGGTCTGTTTCTATATTTTAAATGCACAATTTCCGTCTTTACTATTATTCTTTTGTTTCATTACGCTATTAATTATATTTTCCAAAAACTCTCTTGCTTTAGAGCAAAAAAAAATTGTTGAATATTTTGGAAAGTGAGTGTTTGACGTTGGTTTTTGTGGAAATCCATTTTAAATTAGGTGCGGCGTGTTCTTACTGTTTTAAATGCACAATTTGCGTCTTTATTATTATTCTTTTATTTCATTACACTTTTAATTATATTTTCCAAAAACGCACTTGCTTTAAAGCAAAGAAAAACTTTTTGAATATTTTGGAAAGTGAGTGTTTGACGTTGGTTTTTGTGGAAATCCATTCTAAATTAGGTGCGGCGTGTTCTTACTGTTTTAAATGCACAATTTGCGTCTTTATTATTATTCTTTTATTTCATTACACTTTTAATTATATTTTCCAAAAACGCACTTGCTTTAAAGCAAAGAAAAACTTTTTGAATATTTTGGAAAGTGAGTGTTTGACGTGGGTTTTTGCGGAAATCCATTCCAAAAAGCATGAGGTCTATTTCTATATTTTAAATGCACAACTTCCGTGTTTATTATTATTCTTTTGTTTCATTACGCTTTTAATTATATTTTCCAAAAACTCTCTTGCTTTAAAGCAAAAAAAACTTTTTGAATATTTTGGAAAGTGAGTGTTTGACGTTGGTTTTTGTGGAAATCCATTCTAAATTAGGTGCGGCGTGTTCTTACTGTTTTAAATGCACAATTTGCGTCTTTATTATTATTCTTTTATTTCATTACACTTTTAATTATATTTTCCAAAAACGCACTTGCTTTAAAGCAAAGAAAAACTTTTTGAATATTTTGGAAAGTGAGTGTTTGACGTGGGTTTTTGCGGAAATCCATTCCAAAAAGCATGAGGTCTATTTCTATATTTTAAATGCACAACTTCCGTGTTTATTATTATTCTTTTGTTTCATTACGCTTTTAATTATATTTTCCAAAAACTCTCTTGCTTTAAAGCAAAAAAAACTTTTTGAATATTTTGGAAAGTGAGTGTTTGACGTTGGTTTTTGTGGAAATCCATTCTAAATTAGGAGAGGCGTGTTTTTACTTTTTTAAATGCACAATTTGCGTCTTTATTATTATTCTTTTGTTTCATTACGCTTTTAATTATATTTTCCAAAAACTCACTTGCTTTAAAGCAAAAAAAAACTTTTTGAATATTTTGGAAAGTGAGTGTTTGACGTTGGTTTTTGTGGAAATCCATTCTAAATTAGGAGAGGCGTGTTTTTACTTTTTTAAATGCACAATTTGCGTCTTTATTATTATTCTTTTGTTTCATTACGCTTTTAATTATATTTTCCAAAAACTCACTTGCTTTAAAGCAAAAAAAAACTTTTTGAATATTTTGGAAAGTGAGTGTTTGACGTTGGTTTTTGTGGAAATCCATTCTAAATTAGGAGAGGCGTGTTCTTACTTTTTTAAATGCACAATTTGCGTCTTTATTATTATTCTTTTGTTTCATTACGCTTTTAATTATATTTTCCAAAAACGCACTTGCTTTAAAGCAAAGAAAAACTTTTTGAATATTTTGGAAAGTGAGTGTTTGACGTGGGTTTTTGTGGAAATCCATTCCAAATAGCATGAGGTCTGTTTCTATATTTTAAATGCACAATTTGCGTCTTTATTATTATTTTTTGTTTCATTACGCTTTTAATTATATTTTCCAAAAACGCACTTGCTTTAAAGCAAAGAAAAACTTTTTGAATATTTTGGAAAGTGAGTGTTTGACGTGGGTTTTTGTGGAAATCCATTCCAAATAGCATGAGGTCTGTTTCTATATTTTAAATGCACAATTTCCGTCTTTACTATTATTCTTTTGTTTCATTACGCTTTTAATTATATTTTCCAAAAACGCACTTGCTTTAAAGCAAAAAAAAACTTTTTGAATATTTTGGAAAGTGAGTGTTTGACGTTGGTTTTTGTGGAAATCCATTCTAAATTAGGAGAGGCGTGTTTTTACTTTTTTAAATGCACAATTTGCGTCTTTATTATTATTCTTTTGTTTCATTACGCTTTTAATTATATTTTCCAAAAACTCACTTGCTTTAAAGCAAAAAAAAACTTTTTGAATATTTTGGAAAGTGAGTGTTTGACGTTGGTTTTTGTGGAAATCCATTCTAAATTAGGAGAGGCGTGTTCTTACTTTTTTAAATGCACAATTTGCGTCTTTATTATTATTCTTTTGTTTCATTACGCTTTTAATTATATTTTCCAAAAACGCACTTGCTTTAAAGCAAAGAAAAACTTTTTGAATATTTTGGAAAGTGAGTGTTTGACGTGGGTTTTTGTGGAAATCCATTCCAAATAGCATGAGGTCTGTTTCTATATTTTAAATGCACAATTTGCGTCTTTATTATTATTTTTTGTTTCATTACGCTTTTAATTATATTTTCCAAAAACGCACTTGCTTTAAAGCAAAGAAAAACTTTTTGAATATTTTGGAAAGTGAGTGTTTGACGTGGGTTTTTGTGGAAATCCATTCCAAATAGCATGAGGTCTGTTTCTATATTTTAAATGCACAATTTCCGTCTTTACTATTATTCTTTTGTTTCATTACGCTTTTAATTATATTTTCCAAAAACGCACTTGCTTTAAAGCAAAAAAAAACTTTTTGAATATTTTGGAAAGTGAGTGTTTGACGTGGGTTTTTGTGGAAATCCATTCCAAATAGCATGAGGTCTGTTTCTATATTTTAAATGCACAATTTCCGTCTTTACTATTATTCTTTTGTTTCATTACGCTTTTAATTATATTTTCCAAAAACTCTCTTGCTTTAGAGCAAAAAAAAATTGTTGAATATTTTGGAAAGTGAGTGTTTGACGTGGGTTTTTGTGGAAATCCATTCTAAATTAGGAGAGGCGTGTTCTTACTTTTTTAAATGCACAATTTGCGTCTTTATTATTATTCTTTTGTTTCATTACGCTTTTAATTATATTTTCCAAAAACGCACTTGCTTTAAAGCAAAAAAAAACTTTTTGAATATTTTGGAAAGTGAGTGTTTGACGTGGGTTTTTGTGGAAATCCATTCCAAATAGCATGAGGTCTGTTTCTATATTTTAAATGCACAATTTGCGTCTTTATTATTATTCTTTTGTTTCATTACGCTATTAATTATATTTTCCAAAAACTCTCTTGCTTTAGAGCAAAAAAAATTGTTGAATATTTTGGAAAGTGAGTGTTTGACGTGGGTTTTTGTGGAAATCCATTCCAAATAGCATGAGGTCTGTTTCTATATTTTAAATGCACAATTTGCGTCTTTATTATTATTCTTTTGTTTCATTACGCTATTAATTATATTTTCCAAAAACTCTCTTGCTTTAGAGCAAAAAAAAATTGTTGAATATTTTGGAATGTGAGTGTTTGACGTTGGTTTTTGTGGAAATCCATTCTAAATTAGGTGCGGCGTGTTCTTACTGTTTTAAATGCACAATTTCCGTCTTTACTATTATTCTTTTGTTTCATTACGCTTTTAATTATATTTTCCAAAAACTCTCTTGCTTTAGAGCAAAAAAAAATTGTTGAATATTTTGGAAAGTGAGTGTTTGACGTGGGTTTTTGTGGAAATCCATTCTAAATTAGGAGAGGCGTGTTCTTACTTTTTTAAATGCACAATTTGCGTCTTTATTATTATTCTTTTGTTTCATTACGCTTTTAATTATATTTTCCAAAAACGCACTTGCTTTAAAGCAAAAAAAAACTTTTTGAATATTTTGGAAAGTGAGTGTTTGACGTGGGTTTTTGTGGAAATCAATTCCAAATAGCATGAGGTCTGTTTCTATATTTTAAATGCACAATTTGCGTCTTTATTATTATTTTTTGTTTCATTACGCTTTTAATTATATTTTCCAAAAACTCACTTGCTTTAAAGCAAAAAAAAACTTTTTGAATATTTTGGAAAGTGAGTGTTTGACGTTGGTTTTTGTGGAAATCCATTCTAAATTAGGAGAGGCGTGTTCTTACTTTTTTAAATGCACAATTTGCGTCTTTATTATTATTCTTTTGTTTCATTACGCTTTTAATTATATTTTCCAAAAACGCACTTGCTTTAAAGCAAAGAAAAACTTTTTGAATATTTTGGAAAGTGAGTGTTTGACGTGGGTTTTTGTGGAAATCCATTCCAAATAGCATGAGGTCTGTTTCTATATTTTAAATGCACAATTTGCGTCTTTATTATTATTTTTTGTTTCATTACGCTTTTAATTATATTTTCCAAAAACGCACTTGCTTTAAAGCAAAGAAAAACTTTTTGAATATTTTGGAAAGTGAGTGTTTGACGTGGGTTTTTGTGGAAATCCATTCCAAATAGCATGAGGTCTGTTTCTATATTTTAAATGCACAATTTCCGTCTTTACTATTATTCTTTTGTTTCATTACGCTTTTAATTATATTTTCCAAAAACGCACTTGCTTTAAAGCAAAAAAAAACTTTTTGAATATTTTGGAAAGTGAGTGTTTGACGTTGGTTTTTGTGGAAATCCATTCTAAATTAGGAGAGGCGTGTTTTTACTTTTTTAAATGCACAATTTGCGTCTTTATTATTATTCTTTTGTTTCATTACGCTTTTAATTATATTTTCCAAAAACTCACTTGCTTTAAAGCAAAAAAAAACTTTTTGAATATTTTGGAAAGTGAGTGTTTGACGTTGGTTTTTGTGGAAATCCATTCTAAATTAGGAGAGGCGTGTTCTTACTTTTTTAAATGCACAATTTGCGTCTTTATTATTATTCTTTTGTTTCATTACGCTTTTAATTATATTTTCCAAAAACGCACTTGCTTTAAAGCAAAGAAAAACTTTTTGAATATTTTGGAAAGTGAGTGTTTGACGTGGGTTTTTGTGGAAATCCATTCCAAATAGCATGAGGTCTGTTTCTATATTTTAAATGCACAATTTGCGTCTTTATTATTATTTTTTGTTTCATTACGCTTTTAATTATATTTTCCAAAAACGCACTTGCTTTAAAGCAAAGAAAAACTTTTTGAATATTTTGGAAAGTGAGTGTTTGACGTGGGTTTTTGTGGAAATCCATTCCAAATAGCATGAGGTCTGTTTCTATATTTTAAATGCACAATTTCCGTCTTTACTATTATTCTTTTGTTTCATTACGCTTTTAATTATATTTTCCAAAAACGCACTTGCTTTAAAGCAAAAAAAAACTTTTTGAATATTTTGGAAAGTGAGTGTTTGACGTGGGTTTTTGTGGAAATCCATTCCAAATAGCATGAGGTCTGTTTCTATATTTTAAATGCACAATTTCCGTCTTTACTATTATTCTTTTGTTTCATTACGCTTTTAATTATATTTTCCAAAAACTCTCTTGCTTTAGAGCAAAAAAAAATTGTTGAATATTTTGGAAAGTGAGTGTTTGACGTGGGTTTTTGTGGAAATCCATTCTAAATTAGGTGAAGCGTGTTCTTACTGTTTTAAATGCACAATTTGCGTCTTTATTATTATTCTTTTATTTCATTACACTTTTAATTATATTTTCCAAAAACGCACTTGCTTTAAAGCAAAGAAAAACTTTTTGAATATTTTGGAAAGTGAGTGTTTGATGTGGGTTTTTGCGGAAATCCATTCCAAAAAGCATGAGGTCTATTTCTATATTTTAAATGCACAACTTCCGTGTTTATTATTATTCTTTTGTTTCATTACGCTTTTAATTATATTTTCCAATAACTCACTTGCTTTAGAGCAAAAAAAAAATATATGAGTATTTTGGAAAGTGAGTGTTTGACGTGGGTTTTTGTGGAAATCCATTCTAAATTAGGTGAGGCGTGTTCTTATTTTTTAAATGCCCAACTTGCGTCCTTATTATTATTATTTTGTTTCATTACGCTTTTAATTATATTTTCCAAAAACTCTCTTGCTTTAAAGCAAAAAAAACTTTTTGAATATTTTGGAAAGTGAGTGTTTGACGTGGGTTTTTGTGGAAATCCATTCCAAATAGCATGAGGTCTGTTTCTATATTTTAAATACACAATTTGCGTCTTTATTATTATTCTTTTGTTTCATTACGCTATCAATTATATTTTCCAAAAACTCTCTTGCTTTAGAGCAAAAAAAACTTGTTGAATATTTTGGAAAGTGAGTGTTTGACGTTGGTTTTTGTGGAAATCCATTCTAAATTAGGTGCGGCGTGTTCTTACTGTTTTAAATGCACAATTTGCGTCTTTATTATTATTCTTTTGTTTCTTTACGCTATTAATTATATTTTCCAAAAACTCTCTTGCTTTAGAGCAAAAAAAAATTGTTGAATATTTTGGAAAGTGAGTGTTTGACGTGGGTTTTTGTGGAAATCCATTCTAAATTAGGTGAAGCGTGTTCTTACTGTTTTAAATGCACAACTTCCGTCTTTATTATTAGTCTTTTGTTTCATTACGCTTTTAATTATATTTTCCAAAAACGCACTTGCTTTAAAGCAAAGAAAAACTTTTTGAATATTTTGGAAAGTGAGTGTTTGACGTGGGTTTTTGTGGAAATCCATTCCAAATAGCATGAGGTCTGTTTCTATATTTTAAATGCACAATTTGCGTCTTTATTATTATTTTTTGTTTCATTACGCTTTTAATTATATTTTCCAAAAACGCACTTGCTTTTAAGCAAAGAAAAACTTTTTGAATATTTTGGAAAGTGAGTGTTTGACGTGGGTTTTTGTGGAAATCCATTCCAAATAGCATGAGGTCTGTTTCTATATTTTAAATGCACAATTTGCGTCTTTATTATTATTCTTTTGTTTCATTACGCTTTTAATTATATTTTCCAAAAACGCACTTGCTTTAAAGCAAAGAAAAACTTTTTGAATATTTTGGAAAGTGAGTGTTTGACGTGGGTTTTTGTGGAAATCCATTCTAAATTAGGTGCGGCGTGTTCTTACTGTTTTAAATGCACAATTTGCGTCTTTATTATTATTCTTTTGTTTCTTTACGCTATTAATTATATTTTCCAAAAACTCTCTTGCTTTAGAGCAAAAAAAAATTGTTGAATATTTTGGAAAGTGAGTGTTTGACGTGGGTTTTTGTGGAAATCCATTCTAAATTAGGTGAAGCGTGTTCTTACTGTTTTAAATGCACAACTTCCGTCTTTATTATTAGTCTTTTGTTTCATTACGCTTTTAATTATATTTTCCAAAAACGCACTTGCTTTAAAGCAAAGAAAAACTTTTTGAATATTTTGGAAAGTGAGTGTTTGACGTGGGTTTTTGTGGAAATCCATTCCAAATAGCATGAGGTCTGTTTCTATATTTTAAATGCACAATTTGCGTCTTTATTATTATTCTTTTGTTTCATTACGCTTTTAATTATATTTTCCAAAAACGCACTTGCTTTAAAGCAAAGAAAAACTTTTTGAATATTTTGGAAAGTGAGTGTTTGACGTGGGTTTTTGTGGAAATCCATTCCAAATAGCATGAGGTCTGTTTCTATATTTTAAATGCACAATTTGCGTCTTTATTATTATTCTTTTGTTTCATTACGCTTTTAATTATATTTTCCAAAAACGCACTTGCTTTAAAGCAAAGAAAAACTTTTTGAATATTTTGGAAAGTGAGTGTTTGACGTGGGTTTTTGTGGAAATCCATTCCAAATAGCATGAGGTCTGTTTCTATATTTTAAATGCACAATTTGCGTCTTTATTATTATTCTTTTGTTTCATTACGCTTTTAATTATATTTTCCAAAAACGCACTTGCTTTAAAGCAAAGAAAAACTTTTTGAATATTTTGGAAAGTGAGTGTTTGACGTGGGTTTTTGTGGAAATCCATTCTAAATTAGGTGCGGCGTGTTCTTACTGTTTTAAATGCACAATTTGCGTCTTTATTATTATTCTTTTGTTTCATTACGCTATTAATTATATTTTCCAAAAACTCACTTGCTTTAAAGCAAAAAAAAACTTTTTGAATATTTTGGAAAGTGAGTGTTTGACGTGGGTTTTTGTGGAAATCCATTCCAAATAGCATGAGGTCTGTTTCTATATTTTAAATACACAATTTGCGTCTTTATTATTATTCTTTTGTTTCATTACGCTTTTAATTATATTTTCCAAAAACGCACTTGCTTTAAAGCAAAGAAAAACTTTTTGAATATTTTGGAAAGTGAGTGTTTGACGTGGGTTTTTGTGGAAATCCATTCCAAATAGCATGAGGTCTGTTTCTATATTTTAAATGCACAATTTGCGTCTTTATTATTATTTTTTGTTTCATTACGCTTTTAATTATATTTTCCAAAAACGCACTTGCTTTAAAGCAAAGAAAAACTTTTTGAATATTTTGGAAAGTGAGTGTTTGACGTGGGTTTTTGTGGAAATCCATTCCAAATAGCATGAGGTCTGTTTCTATATTCTAAATGCACAATTTGCGTCTTTATTATTATTCTTTTGTTTCATTACGCTTTTAATTATATTTTCCAAAAACGCACTTGCTTTAAAGCAAAGAAAAACTTTTTGAATATTTTGGAAAGTGAGTGTTTGACGTGGGTTTTTGTGGAAATCCATTCTAAATTAGGTGCGGCGTGTTCTTACTGTTTTAAATGCACAATTTGCGTCTTTATTATTATTCTTTTGTTTCATTACGCTATTAATTATATTTTCCAAAAACTCACTTGCTTTAAAGCAAAAAAAAACTTTTTGAATATTTTGGAAAGTGAGTGTTTGACGTGGGTTTTTGTGGAAATCCATTCTAAATTAGGTGCGGCGTGTTCTTACTGTTTTAAATGCACAATTTGCGTATTTATTATTATTCTTTTGTTTCATTACGCTATTAATTATATTTTCCAAAAACTCACTTGCTTTAAAGCAAAAAAAAACTTTTTGAATATTTTGGAAAGTGAGTGTTTGACGTGGGTTTTTGTGGAAATCCATTCTAAATTAGGTGAAGCGTGTTCTTACTGTTTTAAATGCACAACTTCCGTCTTTATTATTAGTCTTTTGTTTCATTACGCTTTTTATTATATTTTCCAAAAACTCTCTTGCTTTAGAGCAAAAAAAAATTGTTGAATATTTTGGAAAGTGAGTGTTTGACGTTGGTTTTTGTGGAAATCCATTTTAAATTAGGTGCGGCGTGTTCTTACTGTTTTAAATGCACAATTTGCGTCTTTATTATTATTCTTTTATTTCATTACACTTTTAATTATATTTTCCAAAAACGCACTTGCTTTAAAGCAAAGAAAAACTTTTTGAATATTTTGGAAAGTGAGTGTTTGACGTGGGTTTTTGCGGAAATCCATTCCAAAAAGCATGAGGTCTATTTCTATATTTTAAATGCACAACTTCCGTGTTTATTATTATTCTTTTGTTTCATTACGCTTTTAATTATATTTTCCAAAAACTCTCTTGCTTTAAAGCAAAAAAAACTTTTTGAATATTTTGGAAAGTGAGTGTTTGACGTGGGTTTTTGTGGAAATCCATTCCAAATAGCATGAGGTCTGTTTCTATATTTTAAATACACAATTTGCGTCTTTATTATTATTCTTTTGTTTCATTACGCTATCAATTATATTTTCCAAAAACTCTCTTGCTTTAGAGCAAAAAAAACTTGTTGAATATTTTGGAAAGTGAGTGTTTGACGTTGGTTTTTGTGGAAATCCATTCTAAATTAGGTGCGGCGTGTTCTTACTGTTTTAAATGCACAATTTGCGTCTTTATTATTATTCTTTTGTTTCATTACGCTTTTAATTATATTTTCCAAAAACGCACTTGCTTTAAAGCAAAGAAAAACTTTTTGAATATTTTGGAAAGTGAGTGTTTGACGTGGGTTTTTGTGGAAATCCATTCCAAATAGCATGAGGTCTGTTTCTATATTTTAAATGCACAATTTGCGTCTTTATTATTATTTTTTGTTTCATTACGCTTTTAATTATATTTTCCAAAAACTCACTTGCTTTAAAGCAAAGAAAAACTTTTTGAATATTTTGGAAAGTGAGTGTTTGACGTGGGTTTTTGTGGAAATCCATTCTAAATTAGGTGCGGCGTGTTCTTACTGTTTTAAATGCACAATTTGCGTCTTTATTATTATTCTTTTGTTTCATTACGCTATTAATTATATTTTCGAAAAACGCACTTGCTTTAAAGCAAAGAAAAACTTTTTGAATATTTTGGAAAGTGAGTGTTTGACGTGGGTTTTTGCGGAAATCCATTCCAAAAAGCATGAGGTCTGTTTCTATATTTTAAATGCACAACTTCCGTGTTTATTATTATTCTTTTGTTTCATTACGCTTTTAATTATATTTTCCAAAAACTCTCTTGCTTTAAAGCAAAAAAAAACTTGTTGAATATTTTGGAAAGTGAGTGTTTGACGTTGGTTTTTGTGGAAATACATTCTAAATTAGGTGCGGCGTGTTCTTACTGTTTTAAATGCACAATTTGCGTCTTTATTATTATTCTTTTGTTTCATTACGCTTTTAATTATATTTTCCAAAAACGCACTTGCTTTTAAGCAAAACAAAACTTTTTGAATATTTTGGAAAGTGAGTGTTTGACGTGGGTTTTTGTGGAAATCCATTCCAAATAGCATGAGGTCTGTTTCTATATTTTAAATGCACAACTTCCGTGTTTATTACTATTCTTTTGTTTCATTACGCTTTTAATTATATTTTCCAAAAACTCTCTTGCTTTAAAGCAAAAAAAAACTTGTTGAATATTTTGGAAAGTGAGTGTTTGACGTTGGTTTTTGTGGAAATACATTCTAAATTAGGTGCGGCGTGTTCTTACTGTTTTAAATGCACAATTTGCGTCTTTATTATTATTCTTTTGTTTCTTTACGCTATTAATTATATTTTCCAAAAACTCTCTTGCTTTAGAGCAAAAAAAAATTGTTGAATATTTTGGAAAGTGAGTGTTTGACGTGGGTTTTTGTGGAAATCCATTCTAAATTAGGTGAAGCGTGTTCTTACTGTTTTAAATGCACAACTTCCGTCTTTATTATTAGTCTTTTGTTTCATTACGCTTTTTATTATATTTTCCAAAAACTCTCTTGCTTTAGAGCAAAAAAAAATTGTTGAATATTTTGGAAAGTGAGTGTTTGACGTTGGTTTTTGTGGAAATACATTCTAAATTAGGTGCGGCGTGTTCTTACTGTTTTAAATGCACAATTTGCGTCTTTATTATTATTCTTTTATTTCATTACACTTTTAATTATATTTTCCAAAAACGCACTTGCTTTAAAGCAAAGAAAAACTTTTTGAATATTTTGGAAAGTGAGTGTTTGACGTGGGTTTTTGTGGAAATCCATTCCAAATAGCATGAGGTCTGTTTCTATATTTTAAATGCACAATTTCCGTCTTTATTATTAGTCTTTTGTTTCATTACGCTTTTTATTATATTTTCCAAAAACTCTCTTGCTTTAGAGCAAAAAAAACTTTTTGAATATTTTGGAAAGTGAGTGTTTGACGTGGGTTTTTGTGGAAATCCATTCCAAATAGCATGAGGTCTGTTTCTATATTTTAAATACACAATTTGCGTCTTTATTATTATTCTTTTGTTTCATTACGCTATCAATTATATTTTCCAAAAACTCTCTTGCTTTAGAGCAAAAAAAACTTGTTGAATATTTTGGAAAGTGAGTGTTTGACGTTGGTTTTTGTGGAAATACATTCTAAATTAGGTGCGGCGTGTTCTTACTGTTTTAAATGCACAATTTGCGTCTTTATTATTATTCTTTTGTTTCATTACGCTTTTAATTATATTTTCCAAAAACGCACTTGCTTTAAAGCAAAAAAAAACTTTTTGAATATTTTGGAAAAGTGAGTGTTTGACGTGGGTTTTTGTGGAAATCCATTCCAAATAGCATGAGGTCTGTTTCTATATTTTAAATGCACAATTTGCGTCTTTATTATTATTCTTTTGTTTCATTACGCTTTTAATTATATTTTCCAAAAACGCACTTGCTTTAAAGCAAAGAAAAACTTTTTGAATATTTTGGAAAGTGAGTGTTTGACGTGGGTTTTTGTGGAAATCCATTCCAAATAGCATGAGGTCTGTTTCTATATTTTAAATGCACAATTTGCGTCTTTATTATTATTTTTTGTTTCATTACGCTTTTAATTATATTTTCCAAAAACGCACTTGCTTTAAAGCAAAGAAAAACTTTTTGAATATTTTGGAAAGTGAGTGTTTGACGTGGGTTTTTGTGGAAATCCATTCTAAATTAGGTGCGTCGTGTTCTTACTGTTTTAAATGCACAATTTGCGTCTTTATTATTATTCTTTTGTTTCATTACGCTATTAATTATATTTTCGAAAAACGCACTTGCTTTAAAGCAAAGAAAAACTTTTTGAATATTTTGGAAAGTGAGTGTTTGACGTGGGTTTTTGTGGAAATCCATTCCAAATAGCATGAGGTCTGTTTCTATATTTTAAATGCACAATTTGCGTCTTTATTATTATTCTTTTGTTTCATTACGCTTTTAATTATATTTTCCAAAAACGCACTTGCTTTAAAGCAAAGAAAAACTTTTTGAATATTTTGGAAAGTGAGTGTTTGACGTGGGTTTTTGCGGAAATCCATTCCAAAAAGCATGAGGTCTGTTTCTATATTTTAAATGCACAACTTCCGTGTTTATTATTATTCTTTTGTTTCATTACGCTTTTAATTATATTTTCCAAAAACTCTCTTGCTTTAAAGCAAAAAAAAACTTTTTGAATATTTTGGAAAGTGAGTGTTTGACGTGGGTTTTTGTGGAAATCCATTCCAAATAGCATGAAGTCTGTTTCTATATTTTAAATACACAATTTGCGTCTTTATTATTATTCTTTTGTTTCATTACGCTATTAATTATATTTTCCAAAAACTCTCTTGCTTTAGAGCAAAAAAAACTTGTTGAATATTTTGGAAAGTGAGTGTTTGACGTGGGTTTTTGTGGAAATCCATTCCAAATAGCATGAGGTCTGTTTCTATATTTTAAATGCACAATTTGCGTCTTTATTATTATTCTTTTGTTTCATTACGCTTTTAATTATATTTTCCAAAAACGCACTTGCTTTAAAGCAAAACAAAACTTTTTGAATATTTTGGAAAGTGAGTGTTTGACGTGGGTTTTTGTGGAAATCCATTCCAAATAGCATGAGGTCTGTTTCTATATTTTAAATGCACAATTTGCGTCTTTATTATTATTCTTTTGTTTCATTACGCTTTTAATTATATTTTCCAAAAACGCACTTGCTTTAAAGCAAAGAAAAACTTTTTGAATATTTTGGAAAGTGAGTGTTTGATGTGGGTTTTTGTGGAAATCCATTCCAAATAGCATGAGGTCTGTTTCTATATTTTAAATGCACAATTTGCGTCTTTATTATTATTCTTTTGTTTCATTACGCTTTTAATTATATTTTCCAAAAACGCACTTGCTTTAAAGCAAAGAAAAACTTTTTGAATATTTTGGAAAGTGAGTGTTTGACGTGGGTTTTTGTGGAAATCCATTCTAAATTAGGTGCGGCGTGTTCTTACTGTTTTAAATGCACAATTTGCGTCTTTATTATTATTCTTTTGTTTCATTACGCTATTAATTATATTTTCCAAAAACTCACTTGCTTTAAAGCAAAAAAAAACTTTTTGAATATTTTGGAAAGTGAGTGTTTGACGTGGGTTTTTGTGGAAATCCATTCTAAATTAGGAGAGGCGTGTTTTTACTTTTTTAAATGCACAATTTGCGTCTTTATTATTATTCTTTTGTTTCATTACGCTATTAATTATATTTTCCAAAAACGCACTTGCTTTAAAGCAAAGAAAAACTTTTTGAATATTTTGGAAAGTGAGTGTTTGACGTGGGTTTTTGTGGAAATCCATTCCAAATAGCATGAGGTCTGTTTCTATATTTTAAATGCACAATTTGCGTCTTTATTATTATTCTTTTGTTTCATTACGCTTTTAATTATATTTTCCAAAAACGCACTTGCTTTAAAGCAAAGAAAAACTTTTTGAATATTTTGGAAAGTGAGTGTTTGACGTGGGTTTTTGTGGAAATCCATTCTAAATTAGGTGCGTCGTGTTCTTACTGTTTTAAATGCACAATTTGCGTCTTTATTATTATTCTTTTGTTTCATTACGCTATTAATTATATTTTCCAAAAACTCACTTGCTTTAAAGCAAAAAAAAACTTTTGGAATATTTTGGAAAGTGAGTGTTTGACGTGGGTTTTTGTGGAAATCCATTCTAAATTAGGTGCGGCGTGTTCTTACTGTTTTAAATGCACAATTTGCGTCTTTATTATTATTCTTTTGTTTCATTACGCTATTAATTATATTTTTGAAAAACGCACTTGCTTTAAAGCAAAAAAAAACTTTTTGAATATTTTGGAAAGTGAGTGTTTGACGTGGGTTTTTGTGGAAATCCATTCCAAATAGCATGAGGTCTGTTTCTATATTTTAAATGCACAATTTGCGTCTTTATTATTATTCTTTTGTTTCATTACGCTATTAATTATATTTTCCAAAAACTCTCTTGCTTTAGAGCAAAAAAAAATTGTTGAATATTTTGGAAAGTGAGTGTTTGACGTGGGTTTTTGTGGAAATCCATTCCAAATAGCATGAGGTCTGTTTCTATATTTTAAATGCACAATTTGCGTCTTTATTATTATTCTTTTGTTTCATTACGCTTTTAATTATATTTTCCAAAAACGCACTTGCTTTAAAGCAAAAAAAAACTTTTTGAATATTTTGGAAAGTGAGTGTTTGACGTGGGTTTTTGTGGAAATCCATTCCAAATAGCATGAGGTCTGTTTCTATATTTTAAATGCACAATTTGCGTCTTTATTATTATTCTTTTGTTTCATTACGCTATTAATTATATTTTCCAAAAACTCTCTTGCTTTAGAGCAAAAAAAAATTGTTGAATATTTTGGAAAGTGAGTGTTTGACGTGGGTTTTTACGTGGGTTTTTGTGGAAATACATTCCAAATAGCATGAGGTCTGTTTCTATATTTTAAATGCACAATTTGCGTCTTTATTATAATTCTTTTGTTTCATTACGCTTTTAATTATATTTTTCAAATACTCACTTGCTTTAAAGCAAAAAAAACTTTTTGAATATTTTGGAAAGTGAGTGTTTGACGTGGGTTTTTGTGGAAATCCATTCCAAATAGCATGAGGTTTGTTTCTATATTTTAAATGCACAATTTGCGTCTTTATTATTATTCTTTTGTTTCATTACGCTTTTAATTATATTTTCCAAAAACGCACTTGCTTTAAAGCAAAAAAAAACTTTTTGAATATTTTGGAAAGTGAGTGTTTGACGTGGGTTTTTGTGGAAATCCATTCCAAATAGCATGAGGTCTGTTTCTATATTTTAAATGCACAATTTGCGTCTTTATTATTATTCTTTTGTTTCATTACGCTATTAATTATATTTTCCAAAAACTCTCTTGCTTTAGAGCAAAAAAAAATTGTTGAATATTTTGGAAAGTGAGTGTTTGACGTGGGTTTTTACGTGGGTTTTTGTGGAAATACATTCCAAATAGCATGAGGTCTGTTTCTATATTTTAAATGCACAATTTGCGTCTTTATTATTATTCTTTTGTTTCATTACGCTATTAATTATATTTTCCAAAAACTCACTTGCTTTAAAGCAAAAAAAAACTTTTGGAATATTTTGGAAAGTGAGTGTTTGACGTGGGTTTTTGTGGAAATCCATTCTAAATTAGGTGCGGCGTGTTCTTACTGTTTTAAATGCACAATTTGCGTCTTTATTATTATTCTTTTGTTTCATTACGCTATTAATTATATTTTCGAAAAACGCACTTGCTTTAAAGCAAAAAAAAACTTTTTGAATATTTTGGAAAGTGAGTGTTTGACGTGGGTTTTTGTGGAAATCCATTCCAAATAGCATGAGGTCTGTTTCTATATTTTAAATGCACAATTTGCGTCTTTATTATTATTCTTTTGTTTCATTACGCTATTAATTATATTTTCCAAAAACTCTCTTGCTTTAGAGCAAAAAAAAATTGTTGAATATTTTGGAAAGTGAGTGTTTGACGTGGGTTTTTGTGGAAATCCATTCCAAATAGCATGAGGTCTGTTTCTATATTTTAAATGCACAATTTGCGTCTTTATTATTATTCTTTTGTTTCATTACGCTTTTAATTATATTTTCCAAAAACGCACTTGCTTTAAAGCAAAAAAAAACTTTTTGAATATTTTGGAAAGTGAGTGTTTGACGTGGGTTTTTGTGGAAATCCATTCCAAATAGCATGAGGTCTGTTTCTATATTTTAAATGCACAATTTGCGTCTTTATTATTATTCTTTTGTTTCATTACGCTATTAATTATATTTTCCAAAAACTCTCTTGCTTTAGAGCAAAAAAAAATTGTTGAATATTTTGGAAAGTGAGTGTTTGACGTGGGTTTTTACGTGGGTTTTTGTGGAAATACATTCCAAATAGCATGAGGTCTGTTTCTATATTTTAAATGCACAATTTGCGTCTTTATTATAATTCTTTTGTTTCATTACGCTTTTAATTATATTTTTCAAATACTCACTTGCTTTAAAGCAAAAAAAACTTTTTGAATATTTTGGAAAGTGAGTGTTTGACGTGGGTTTTTGTGGAAATCCATTCCAAATAGCATGAGGTTTGTTTCTATATTTTAAATGCACAATTTGCGTCTTTATTATTATTCTTTTGTTTCATTACGCTTTTAATTATATTTTCCAAAAACGCACTTGCTTTAAAGCAAAAAAAAACTTTTTGAATATTTTGGAAAGTGAGTGTTTGACGTGGGTTTTTGTGGAAATCCATTCCAAATAGCATGAGGTCTGTTTCTATATTTTAAATGCACAATTTGCGTCTTTATTATTATTCTTTTGTTTCATTACGCTATTAATTATATTTTCCAAAAACTCTCTTGCTTTAGAGCAAAAAAAAATTGTTGAATATTTTGGAAAGTGAGTGTTTGACGTGGGTTTTTACGTGGGTTTTTGTGGAAATACATTCCAAATAGCATGAGGTCTGTTTCTATATTTTAAATGCACAATTTGCGTCTTTATTATAATTCTTTTGTTTCATTACGCTTTTAATTATATTTTTCAAATACTCACTTGCTTTAAAGCAAAAAAAACTTTTTGAATATTTTGGAAAGTGAGTGTTTGACGTGGGTTTTTGTGGAAATCCATTCCAAATAGCATGAGGTCTGTTTCTATATTTTAAATGCACAATTTGCGTCTTTATTATTATTCTTTTGTTTCATTACGCTTTTAATTATATTTTCCAAAAACGCACTTGCTTTAAAGCAAAAAAAAACTTTTTGAATATTTTGGAAAGTGAGTGTTTGACGTGGGTTTTTGTGGAAATCCATTCCAAATAGCATGAGGTCTGTTTCTATATTTTAAATGCACAATTTGCGTCTTTATTATTATTCTTTTGTTTCATTACGCTATTAATTATATTTTCCAAAAACTCTCTTGCTTTAGAGCAAAAAAAAATTGTTGAATATTTTGGAAAGTGAGTGTTTGACGTGAGTTTTTGCGGAAATCCATTCCAAAAAGCATGAGGTCTATTTCTATATTTTAAATGCACAACTTCCGTGTTTATTATTATTCTTTTGTTTCATTACGCTTTTAATTATATTTTCCAAAAACTCTCTTGCTTTAAAGCAAAAAAAAACTTTTTGAATATTTTGGAAAGTGAGTGTTTGACGTGGGTTTTTGTGGAAATCCATTCCAAATAGCATGAGGTCTGTTTCTATATTTTAAATACACAATTTGCGTCTTTATTATTATTCTTTTGTTTCATTACGCTTTTAATTATATTTTCCAAAAACGCACTTGCTTTAAAGCAAAAAAAAACTTTTTGAATATTTTGGAAAGTGAGTGTTTGACGTGGGTTTTTGTGGAAATCCATTCCAAATAGCATGAGGTCTGTTTCTATATTTTAAATGCACAATTTGCGTCTTTATTATTATTCTTTTGTTTCATTACGCTATTAATTATATTTTCCAAAAACTCTCTTGCTTTAGAGCAAAAAAAAATTGTTGAATATTTTGGAAAGTGAGTGTTTGACGTGGGTTTTTACGTGGGTTTTTGTGGAAATACATTCCAAATAGCATGAGGTCTGTTTCTATATTTTAAATGCACAATTTGCGTCTTTATTATAATTCTTTTGTTTCATTACGCTTTTAATTATATTTTTCAAATACTCACTTGCTTTAAAGCAAAAAAAACTTTTTGAATATTTTGGAAAGTGAGTGTTTGACGTGGGTTTTTGTGGAAATCCATTCCAAATAGCATGAGGTCTGTTTCTATATTTTAAATGCACAATTTGCGTCTTTATTATTATTCTTTTGTTTCATTACGCTTTTAATTATATTTTCCAAAAACGCACTTGCTTTAAAGCAAAAAAAAACTTTTTGAATATTTTGGAAAGTGAGTGTTTGACGTGGGTTTTTGTGGAAATCCATTCCAAATAGCATGAGGTCTGTTTCTATATTTTAAATGCACAATTTGCGTCTTTATTATTATTCTTTTGTTTCATTACGCTATTAATTATATTTTCCAAAAACTCTCTTGCTTTAGAGCAAAAAAAAATTGTTGAATATTTTGGAAAGTGAGTGTTTGACGTGAGTTTTTGCGGAAATCCATTCCAAAAAGCATGAGGTCTATTTCTATATTTTAAATGCACAACTTCCGTGTTTATTATTATTCTTTTGTTTCATTACGCTTTTAATTATATTTTCCAAAAACTCTCTTGCTTTAAAGCAAAAAAAAACTTTTTGAATATTTTGGAAAGTGAGTGTTTGACGTGGGTTTTTGTGGAAATCCATTCCAAATAGCATGAGGTCTGTTTCTATATTTTAAATACACAATTTGCGTCTTTATTATTATTCTTTTGTTTCATTACGCTTTTAATTATATTTTCCAAAAACGCACTTGCTTTAAAGCAAAAAAAAACTTTTTGAATATTTTGGAAAAGTGAGTGTTTGACGTGGGTTTTTGTGGAAATCCATTCCAAATAGCATGAGGTCTGTTTCTATATTTTAAATGCACAATTTGCGTCTTTATTATTATTCTTTTGTTTCATTACGCTTTTAATTATATTTTCCAAAAACGCACTTGCTTTAAAGCAAAGAAAAACTTTTTGAATATTTTGGAAAGTGAGTGTTTGACGTGGGTTTTTGTGGAAATCCATTCCAAATAGCATGAAGTCTGTTTCTATATTTTAAATACACAATTTGCGTCTTTATTATTATTCTTTTGTTTCATTACGCTATCAATTATATTTTCCAAAAACTCTCTTGCTTTAGAGCAAAAAAAACTTGTTGAATATTTTGGAAAGTGAGTGTTTGACGTTGGTTTTTGTGGAAATACATTCTAAATTAGGTGCGGCGTGTTCTTACTGTTTTAAATGCACAATTTGCGTCTTTATTATTATTCTTTTGTTTCATTACGCTATTAATTATATTTTCGAAAAACGCACTTGCTTTAAAGCAAAGAAAAACTTTTTGAATATTTTGGAAAGTGAGTGTTTGACGTGGGTTTTTGTGGAAATCCATTCCAAATAGCATGAGGTCTGTTTCTATATTTTAAATGCACAATTTGCGTCTTTATTATTATTCTTTTGTTTCATTACGCTTTTAATTATATTTTCCAAAAACGCACTTGCTTTAAAGCAAAGAAAAACTTTTTGAATATTTTGGAAAGTGAGTGTTTGACGTGGGTTTATGTGGAAATCCATTCCAAATAGCATGAAGTCTGTTTCTATATTTTAAATACACAATTTGCGTCTTTATTATTATTCTTTTGTTTCATTACGCTATCAATTATATTTTTCAAAAACTCTCTTGCTTTAGAGCAAAAAAAACTTGTTGAATATTTTGGAAAGTGAGTGTTTGACGTTGGTTTTTGTGGAAATACATTCTAAATTAGGTGCGGCGTGTTCTTACTGTTTTAAATGCACAATTTGCGTCTTTATTATTATTCTTTTGTTTCATTACGCTATTAATTATATTTTCCAAAAACTCTCTTGCTTTAGAGCAAAAAAAAATTGTTGAATATTTTGGAAAGTGAGTGTTTGACGTTGGTTTTTGTGGAAATCCATTCTAAATTAGGTGCGGCGTGTTCTTACTGTTTTAAATGCACAATTTGCGTTTTTATTATTATTCTTTTGTTTCATTACGCTATTAATTATATTTTCCAAAAACTCTCTTGCTTTAGAGCAAAAAAAAACTTTTTGAATATTTTGGAAAGTGAGTGTTTGACGTGGGTTTTTACGTGGGTTTTTGTGGAAATACATTCCAAATAGCATGAGGTCTGTTTCTATATTTTAAATGCACAATTTGCGTCTTTATTATTGTTCTTTTGTTTCATTACCCTATTAATTATATTTTCCAAAAACTCTCTTGCTTTAGAGCAAAAAAACTTGTTGAATATTTTGGAAAGTGAGTGTTTGACGTTGGTTTTTGTGGAAATACATTCTAAATTAGGTGCGGCGTGTTCTTACTGTTTTAAATGCACAATTTGCGTCTTTATTATTATTCTTTTGTTTCATTACGCTTTTAATTATATTTTCCAAAAACGCACTTGCTTTAAAGCAAAGAAAAACTTTTTGAATATTTTGGAAAGTGAGTGTTTGACGTGGGTTTTTGTGGAAATCCATTCTAAATTAGGTGCGGCGTGTTCTTACTGTTTTAAATGCACAATTTGCGTCTTTATTATTATTCTTTTGTTTCATTACGCTATTAATTATATTTTCCAAAAACTCACTTGCTTTAAAGCAAAAAAAAAACTTTTTGAATATTTTGGAAAGTGAGTGTTTGACGTGGGTTTTTGTGGAAATCCATTCCAAATAGCATGAAGTCTGTTTCTATATTTTAAATACACAATTTGCGTCTTTATTATTATTCTTTTGTTTCATTACGCTATCAATTATATTTTTCAAAAACTCTCTTGCTTTAGAGCAAAAAAAACTTGTTGAATATTTTGGAAAGTGAGTGTTTGACGTTGGTTTTTGTGGAAATACATTCTAAATTAGGTGCGGCGTGTTCTTACTGTTTTAAATGCACAATTTGCGTCTTTATTATTATTCTTTTGTTTCATTACGCTATTAATTATATTTTCCAAAAACTCTCTTGCTTTAGAGCAAAAAAAAATTGTTGAATATTTTGGAAAGTGAGTGTTTGACGTTGGTTTTTGTGGAAATCCATTCTAAATTAGGTGCGGCGTGTTCTTACTGTTTTAAATGCACAATTTGCGTTTTTATTATTATTCTTTTGTTTCATTACGCTATTAATTATATTTTCCAAAAACTCTCTTGCTTTAGAGCAAAAAAAAACTTTTTGAATATTTTGGAAAGTGAGTGTTTGACGTGGGTTTTTACGTGGGTTTTTGTGGAAATACATTCCAAATAGCATGAGGTCTGTTTCTATATTTTAAATGCACAATTTGCGTCTTTATTATTATTCTTTTGTTTCATTACGCTATTAATTATATTTTCCAAAAACGCACTTGCTTTAAAGCAAAGAAAAACTTTTTGAATATTTTGGAAAGTGAGTGTTTGACGTGGGTTTTTGTGGAAATCCATTCCAAATAGCATGAGGTCTGTTTCTATATTTTAAATGCACAATTTGCGTCTTTATTATTATTCTTTTGTTTCATTACGCTATTAATTATATTTTCCAAAAACTCTCTTGCTTTAGAGCAAAAAAAAATTGTTGAATATTTTGGAAAGTGAGTGTTTGACGTTGGTTTTTGTGGAAATCCATTCTAAATTAGGTGCGGCGTGTTCTTACTGTTTTAAATGCACAATTTGCGTCTTTATTATTATTCTTTTGTTTCATTACGCTATTAATTATATTTTCCAAAAACTCTCTTGCTTTAGAGCAAAAAAAAACTTTTTGAATATTTTGGAAAGTGAGTGTTTGACGTGGGTTTTTACGTGGGTTTCTGTGGAAATACATTCCAAATAGCATGAGGTCTGTTTCTATATTTTAAATGCACAATTTGCGTCTTTATTATAATTCTTTTGTTTCATTACGCTTTTAATTATATTTTTCAAAAACTCACTTGCTTTAAAGCAAAAAAAACTTTTTGAATATTTTGGAAAGTGAGTGTTTGACGTGGGTTTTTGGGCAAATCCATTCTAAATTAGGTGCGGCGTGTTCTTACTGTTTTAAATGCACAGTTTGCGTCTTTATTATTATTCTTTTGTTTCATTACGCTATTAATTATATTTTCGAAAAACGCACTTGCTTTAAAGCAAAGAAAAACTTTTTGAATATTTTGGAAAGTGAGTGTTTGACGTGGGTTTTTGTGGAAATCCATTCTAAATTAGGTGCGGCGTGTTCTTACTGTTTTAAATGCACAATTTGCGTCTTTATTATTATTCTTTTGTTTCATTACGCTATTAATTATATTTTCCAAAAACTCACTTGCTTTAAAGCAAAAAAAAACTTTTTGAATATTTTGGAAAGTGAGTGTTTGACGTGGGTTTTTGTGGAAATCCATTCTAAATTAGGTGCGGCGTGTTCTTACTGTTTTAAATGCACAATTTGCGTCTTTATTATTATTCTTTTGTTTCATTACGCTATTAATTATATTTTCGAAAAACGCACTTGCTTTAAAGCAAAGAAAAACTTTTTGAATATTTTGGAAAGTGAGTGTTTGACGTGGGTTTTTGTGGAAATCCATTCCAAATAGCATGAGGTCTGTTTCTATATTTTAAATGCACAATTTGCGTCTTTATTATTATTCTTTTGTTTCATTACGCTTTTAATTATATTTTCCAAAAACTCTCTTGCTTTAAAGCAAAAAAAAACTTTTTGAATATTTTGGAAAGTGAGTGTTTGACGTGGGTTTTTTGTGGAAATCCATTCCAAATAGCATGAAGTCTGTTTCTATATTTTAAATACACAATTTGCGTCTTTATTATTATTCTTTTGTTTCATTACGCTATCAATTATATTTTCCAAAAACTCTCTTGCTTTAGAGCAAAAAAAACTTGTTGAATATTTTGGAAAGTGAGTGTTTGACGTTGGTTTTTGTGGAAATACATTCTAAATTAGGTGCGGCGTGTTCTTACTGTTTTAAATGCACAATTTGCGTCTTTATTATTATTCTTTTGTTTCATTACGCTTTTAATTATATTTTCCAAAAACGCACTTGCTTTAAAGCAAAAAAAAACTTTTTGAATATTTTGGAAAGTGAGTGTTTGACGTGGGTTTTTGTGGAAATCCATTCCAAATAGCATGAGGTCTGTTTCTATATTTTAAATGCACAATTTGCGTCTTTATTATTATTCTTTTGTTTCATTACGCTATTAATTATATTTTCCAAAAACTCTCTTGCTTTAGAGCAAGAGAATTGGAATTGATTTCCACAAAAACCCACGTCAAACACTCACTTTCCAAAATATTCAAAAAGTTTTTTTTTGCTTTAAAGCAAGTGCGTTTTTCGAAAATATAATTAATAGCGTAATGAAACAAAAGAATAATAATAAAGACGCAAATTGTGCATTTAAAACAGTAAGAACACGCCGCACCTAATTTAGAATGGATTTCCACAAAAACCCACGTCAAACACTCACTTTCCAAAATATTCAACAATTTTTTTTTTTCTTTATTCTTTTGTTTCATTACGCTATTAATTATATTTTCCAAAAACTCTCTTGCTTTAGAGCAAAAAAAAATTGTTGAATATTTTGGAAAGTGAGTGTTTGACGTGGGTTTTTGTGGAAATCCATTCCAAATAGCATGAGGTCTGTTTCTATATTTTAAATGCACAATTTGCGTCTTTATTATTATTCTTTTGTTTCATTACGCTATTAATTATATTTTCCAAAAACTCTCTTGCTTTAGAGCAAAAAAAAATTGTTGAATATTTTGGAAAGTGAGTGTTTGACGTGGGTTTTTGGGCAAATCCATTCTAAATTAGGTGCGGCGTGTTCTTACTGTTTTAAATGCACAGTTTGCGTCTTTATTATTATTCTTTTGTTTCATTACGCTATTAATTATATTTTCGAAAAACGCACTTGCTTTAAAGCAAAGAAAAACTTTTTGAATATTTTGGAAAGTGAGTGTTTGACGTGGGTTTTTGTGGAAATCCATTCTAAATTAGGTGCGGCGTGTTCTTACTGTTTTAAATGCACAATTTGCGTCTTTATTATTATTCTTTTGTTTCATTACGCTATTAATTATATTTTCCAAAAACTCACTTGCTTTAAAGCAAAAAAAAACTTTTTGAATATTTTGGAAAGTGAGTGTTTGACGTGGGTTTTTGTGGAAATCCATTCTAAATTAGGTGCGGCGTGTTCTTACTGTTTTAAATGCACAATTTGCGTCTTTATTATTATTCTTTTGTTTCATTACGCTATTAATTATATTTTCGAAAAACGCACTTGCTTTAAAGCAAAGAAAAACTTTTTGAATATTTTGGAAAGTGAGTGTTTGACGTGGGTTTTTGTGGAAATCCATTCCAAATAGCATGAGGTCTGTTTCTATATTTTAAATGCACAATTTGCGTCTTTATTATTATTCTTTTGTTTCATTACGCTTTTAATTATATTTTCCAAAAACTCTCTTGCTTTAAAGCAAAAAAAAACTTTTTGAATATTTTGGAAAGTGAGTGTTTGACGTGGGTTTTTTGTGGAAATCCATTCCAAATAGCATGAAGTCTGTTTCTATATTTTAAATACACAATTTGCGTCTTTATTATTATTCTTTTGTTTCATTACGCTATCAATTATATTTTCCAAAAACTCTCTTGCTTTAGAGCAAAAAAAACTTGTTGAATATTTTGGAAAGTGAGTGTTTGACGTTGGTTTTTGTGGAAATACATTCTAAATTAGGTGCGGCGTGTTCTTACTGTTTTAAATGCACAATTTGCGTCTTTATTATTATTCTTTTGTTTCATTACGCTTTTAATTATATTTTCCAAAAACGCACTTGCTTTAAAGCAAAAAAAAACTTTTTGAATATTTTGGAAAGTGAGTGTTTGACGTGGGTTTTTGTGGAAATCCATTCCAAATAGCATGAGGTCTGTTTCTATATTTTAAATGCACAATTTGCGTCTTTATTATTATTCTTTTGTTTCATTACGCTATTAATTATATTTTCCAAAAACTCTCTTGCTTTAGAGCAAGAGAATTGGAATTGATTTCCACAAAAACCCACGTCAAACACTCACTTTCCAAAATATTCAAAAAGTTTTTTTTTGCTTTAAAGCAAGTGCGTTTTTCGAAAATATAATTAATAGCGTAATGAAACAAAAGAATAATAATAAAGACGCAAATTGTGCATTTAAAACAGTAAGAACACGCCGCACCTAATTTAGAATGGATTTCCACAAAAACCCACGTCAAACACTCACTTTCCAAAATATTCAACAATTTTTTTTTTTCTTTATTCTTTTGTTTCATTACGCTATTAATTATATTTTCCAAAAACTCTCTTGCTTTAGAGCAAAAAAAAATTGTTGAATATTTTGGAAAGTGAGTGTTTGACGTGGGTTTTTGTGGAAATCCATTCCAAATAGCATGAGGTCTGTTTCTATATTTTAAATGCACAATTTGCGTCTTTATTATTATTCTTTTGTTTCATTACGCTATTAATTATATTTTCCAAAAACTCTCTTGCTTTAGAGCAAAAAAAAATTGTTGAATATTTTGGAATGTGAGTGTTTGACGTTGGTTTTTGTGGAAATCCATTCTAAATTAGGTGCGGCGTGTTCTTACTGTTTTAAATGCACAATTTGCGTCTTTATTATTATTCTTTTGTTTCATTACGCTATTAATTATATTTTCCAAAAACTCTCTTGCTTTAGAGCAAAAAAAAATTGTTGAATATTTTGGAAAGTGAGTGTTTGACGTTGGTTTTTGTGGAAATCCATTCTAAATTAGGTGCGGCGTGTTCTTACTGTTTTAAATGCACAATTTGCGTTTTTATTATTATTCTTTTGTTTCATTACGCTTCTAATTATATTTTCCAAAAACTCTCTTGCTTTAGAGCAAAAAAAAATTGTTGAATATTTTGGAAAGTGAGTGTTTGACGTTGGTTTTTGTGGAAATCCATTCTAAATTAGGTGCGGCGTGTTCTCACTGTTTTAAATGCACAATTTGCGTCTTTATTATTATTCTTTTGTTTCATTACGCTATTAATTATATTTTCCAAAAACTCTCTTGCTTTAGAGCAAAAAAAAACTTTTTGAATATTTTGGAAAGTGAGTGTTTGACGTGGGTTTTTACGTGGGTTTTTGTGGAAATCCATTCTAAATTAGGTGCGGCGTGTTCTTACTGTTTTAAATGCACAACTTCCGTCTTTATTATTATTCTTTTGTTTCATTACACTTTTAATTATATTTTCCAAAAACTCACTTGCTTTAAAGCAAAAAAAAAAGTTTTTTAATATTTTGGAAAGTGAGTGTTTACCGCGGGGTTTTGTGGAAATCCATTCTAAATTAGGTGCGGCGTGTTCTTACTGTTTTAAATGCACAACTTCCGTCTTTATTATTATTCTTTTGTTTCATTACACTTTTAATTATATTTTCCAAAAACTCACTTGCTTTAAAGCAAAAAAAAAGTTTTTTAATATTTTGGAAAGTGAGTGTTTACCGCGGGGTTTTGTGGAAATCCATTCTAAATTAGGTGCGGCGTGTTCTTACTGTTTTAAATGCACAACTTCCGTCTTTATTATTATTCTTTTGTTTCATTACACTTTTAATTATATTTTCCAAAAACTCACTTGCTTTAAAGCAAAAAAAAAGTTTTTAAATATTTTGGAAAGTGAGTGTTTGACGTAGGTTTTTGTAGAAATCCATTCTAAATTAGGTAAGGCGTGTTCTTACTGTTTTAAGTGCACAACTTGCGTCTTTATTATTATTCTTCTGTGTCATTACGCTTTTAATTATATTTTCCAAAAACTCACTTGCTTTAAAGCAAAAAAAAACTTTTTGAATATTTTGGAAAGTGAGTGTTTGACGTGGGTTTTTGTGGAAATCCATTCTACATAGCATGAGGTCCGTTTCTATATTTTAAATGCACAACTTGCGTCTTTATTATTATTCTTTTGTTTCATTACGCTTTTAATTATATTTTCCAAAAACTCACTTGCTTTAAAGCAAAAAAAAAGTTTTTTAATATTTTGGAAAGTGAGTGTTTACCGCGGGGTTTTGTGGAAATCCATTCTAAATTAGGTGCGGCGTGTTCTTACTGTTTTAAATGCACAACTTCCGTCTTTATTATTATTCTTTTGTTTCATTACACTTTTAATTATATTTTCCAAAAACTCACTTGCTTTAAAGCAAAAAAAAAGTTTTTTAATATTTTGGAAAGTGAGTGTTTGACGTAGGTTTTTGTAGAAATCCATTCTAAATTAGGTAAGGCGTGTTCTTACTGTTTTAAGTGCACAACTTGCGTCTTTATTATTATTCTTCTGTGTCATTACGCTTTTAATTATATTTTCCAAAAACTCACTTGCTTTAAAGCAAAAAAAAACTTTTTGAATATTTTGGAAAGTAAGTGTTTGACGTGGGTTTTTGTGGAAATCCATTCTACATAGCATGAGGTCCGTTTCTATATTTTAAATGCACAACTTGCGTCTTTATTATTATTCTTTTGTTTCATTACGCTTTTAATTATATTTTCCAAAAACTCACTTGCTTTAAAGCAAAAAAAAACTTTTTGAATATTTTGGAAAGTGAGTGTTTGACGTGGGTTTTTGTGGAAATCCATTCTAAATTAGGTAAGGCGTGTTCTTACTGTTTTAAGTGCACAACTTGCGTCTTTATTATTATTCTTTTGTGTCATTACGCTTTTAATTATATTTTCCAAAAACTCACTTGCTTTAAAGCAAAAAAAAACTTTTTGAATATTTTGGAAAGTGAGTGTTTGAAGTGGGTTTTTGTGGAAATCCATTCCAAATAGCATGAGGTCTGTTTCTATATTTTAAATGCACAATTTGCGTCTTTATTATTATTCTTTTGTTTCATTACGCTTTTAATTATATTTTCCAAAAACGCACTTGCTTTAAAGCAAAAAAAAACTTTTTGAGTATTTTGGAAAGTGAGTGTTTGACGTGGGTTTTTGTGGAAATCCATTCTAAATTAGGTGAGGCGTGTTCTTACTTTTTTAAATGCACAATTTGCGTCTTTATTATTATTCTTTTGTGTCATTACGCTTTTAATTATATTTTCCAAAAACTCACTTGCTTTAAAGCAAAAAAAAACTTTTTGAATATTTTGGAAAGTGAGTGTTTGACGTGGGTTTTTGTAGAAATCCATTCCAAATAGCATGAGGACCGTTTCTATATTTTAAATGCACAATTTGCGTCTTTATTATTATTCTTTTGTTTCATTACACTTTTAATTATATTTTCCAAAAACTCACTTGCTTTAAAGCAAAAAAAAACTTTTTGAATATTTTGGAAAGTGAGTGTTTGACGTGGGTTTTTGTGGAAATCCATTCTAAATTAGGTGAGGCGTGTTCTTACTTTTTTAAATGCACAATTTGCTTCTTTATTATTATTCTTTTGTTTCATTATGCTTTTAACTATATTTTCCAAAAACTCACTTGCTTTAAAGCAAAAAAAAACTTTTTGAATATTTTGGAAAGTGAGTGTTTGACGTGGGTTTTTGTGGAAATCCATTCTAAATTAGGTGCGGCGTGTTCTTACTGTTTTAAATGCACAACTTGCGTCTTTATTATTATTCTTTTATTTCATTACGCTTTTAATTTTATTTTCCAAAAACTCACTTACTTTAAAGCAAAGAAAAACTTTTTGAATATTTTGGAAAGTGAGTGTTTGACGTGGGTTTTTGTGGAAATCCATTCTAAATTAGGAGAGGCGTGTTCGTACTGTTTTAAAAGCACAATTTGCGTTTTTATAATTATTATTCTGTTTCATTACGCTTTTAATTATATTTTCCAAAAACTCACTTGCTTTAAAGCAAAAAAAAACTTTTTGAATATTTTGGAAAGTGAGTGTTTGACGTGGGTTTTTGTGGAAATCCATTCTAAATTAGGTGCGGCGTGTTCTTACTGTGAGAGGCGTGTTCTTACTTTTTTAAATGAACAATTTGCGTCTTTATTATTATTCTTTTGTTTGATTACGCTTTTAATTATATTTTCCAAAAACTCACTTGCTTTAAAGCAAAAAAAAACTTTTTGAATATTTTGGAAAGTGAGTGTTTGACGTTGGTTTTTGTGGAAATCCATTCTAAATTAGGAGAGGCGTGTTCTTACTTTTTTAAATGAACAATTTGCGTCTTTATTATTATTCTTTTGTTTCATTACGCTTTTAATTATATTTTCCAAAAACTCACTTGCTTTAAAGCAAAAAAAAACTTTTTGAATATTTTGGAAAGTGAGTGTTTGACGTTGGTTTTTGTGGAAATCCATTCTAAATTAGGAGAGGCGTGTTCTTACTTTTTTAAATGAACAATTTGCGTCTTTATTATTATTCTTTTGTTTCATTACGCTTTTAATTATATTTTCCAAAAACTCACTTGCTTTAAAGCAAAAAAAAACTTTTTGAATATTTTGGAAAGTGAGTGTTTGACGTTGGTTTTTGTGGAAATCCATTCTAAATTAGGAGAGGCGTGTTTTTACTTTTTTAAATGCACAATTTGCGTCTTTATTATTATTCTTTTGTTTCATTACGCTTTTAATTATATTTTCCAAAAACTCACTTGCTTTAAAGCAAAAAAAAACTTTTTGAATATTTTGGAAAGTGAGTGTTTGACGTTGGTTTTTGTGGAAATCCATTCTAAATTAGGAGAGGCGTGTTCTTACTTTTTTAAATGAACAATTTGCGTCTTTATTATTATTCTTTTGTTTCATTACGCTTTTAATTATATTTTCCAAAAACTCACTTGCTTTAAAGCAAAAAAAAACTTTTTGAATATTTTGGAAAGTGAGTGTTTGACGTTGGTTTTTGTGGAAATCCATTCTAAATTAGGAGAGGCGTGTTCTTACTTTTTTAAATGAACAATTTGCGTCTTTATTATTATTCTTTTGTTTCATTACGCTTTTAATTATATTTTCCAAAAACTCACTTGCTTTAAAGCAAAAAAAAACTTTTTGAATATTTTGGAAAGTGAGTGTTTGACGTTGGTTTTTGTGGAAATCCATTCTAAATTAGGAGAGGCGTGTTTTTACTTTTTTAAATGCACAATTTGCGTCTTTATTATTATTCTTTTGTTTCATTACGCTTTTAATTATATTTTCCAAAAACTCACTTGCTTTAAAGCAAAAAAAAACTTTTTGAATATTTTGGAAAGTGAGTGTTTGACGTTGGTTTTTGTGGAAATCCATTCTAAATTAGGAGAGGCGTGTTTTTACTTTTTTAAATGCACAATTTGCGTCTTTATTATTATTCTTTTGTTTCATTATGCTTTTAATTATATTTTCCAAAAACTCACTTTCTTTAAAGCAAAAAAAAACTTTTTGAATATTTTGGAAAGTGAGTGTTTGACGTTGGTTTTTGTGGAAATCCATTCTAAATTATGTGAGGCGTGTTCTTACTTTTTTAAATGCACAATTTGCGTCTTTATTATTATTCTTTTGTTTCATTACGCTTTTAATTATATTTTCCAAAAACTCACTTGCTTTAAAGCAAAAAAAACTTGTTGAATATTTTGGAAAGTGAGTGTTTGACGTGGGTTTTTGTGGAAATCCATTCTACATAGCATGAGGTCCGTTTCTATATTTTAAATGCACAACTTGCGTCTTTATTATTATTCTTTTTTTTCATTACGCTTCTAATTATATTTTCCAAAAACTCACTTGCTTTAAAGCAAAGAAAAACTTTTTGAATATTTTGGAAAGTGAGTGTTTGACGTGGGTTTTTGTGGAAATCCATTCTAAATTAGGTGAGGCGTGTTCTTACTTTTTTAAATGCACAATTTGCTTCTTTATTATTATTCTTTTGTTTCATTATGCTTTTAACTATATTTTCCAAAAACTCACTTGCTTTAAAGCAAAAAAAAACTTTTTGAATATTTTGGAAAGTGAGTGTTTGACGTGGGTTTTTGTGGAAATCCATTCTAAATTAGGTGCGGCGTGTTCTTACTGTTTTAAATGCACAACTTGCGTCTTTATTATTATTCTTTTATTTCATTACGCTTTTAATTTTATTTTCCAAAAACTCACTTACTTTAAAGCAAAAAAAAACTTTTTGAATATTTTGGAAAGTGAGTGTTTGACGTGGGTTTTTGTGGAAATCCATTCTAAATTAGGAGAGGCGTGTTCGTACTGTTTTAAAAGCACAATTTGCGTTTTTATAATTATTATTCTGTTTCATTACGCTTTTAATTATATTTTCCAAAAACTCACTTGCTTTAAAGCAAAAAAAAACTTTTTGAATATTTTGGAAAGTGAGTGTTTGACGTGGGTTTTTGTGGAAATCCATTCTAAATTAGGTGCGGCGTGTTCTTACTGTTTTAAATGCACAACTTGCGTCTTTATTATTATTCTTTTATTTCATTACGCTTTTAATTTTATTTTCCAAAAACTCACTTGCTTTAAAGCAAAAAAAAACTTTTTGAATATTTTCGAAAGTGAGTGTTTGACGTTGGTTTTTGTGGAAATCCATTCTAAATTAGGAGAGGCGTGTTTTTACTTTTTTAAATGCACAATTTGCGTCTTTATTATTGTTCTTTTGTTTCATTACGCTTTTAATTATATTTTCCAAAAACTCACTTGCTTTAAAGCAAAAAAAAACTTTTTGAATATTTTGGAAAGTGAGTGTTTGACGTTGGTTTTTGTGGAAATCCATTCTAAATTAGGAGAGGCGTGTTTTTACTTTTTTAAATGCTCAATTTGCGTCTTTATTATTATTCTTTTGTTTCATTACGCTTTTAATTATATTTTCCAAAAACTCACTTACTTTAAAGCAAAAAAAAACTTTTTGAATATTTTGGAAAGTGAGTGTTTGACGTGGGTTTTTGTGGAAATCCATTCTAAATTAGGTAAGGCGTGTTCGTACTGTTTTAAAAGCACAATTTGCGTTTTTATAATTATTATTCTGTTTCATTACGCTTTTAATTATATTTTCCAAAAACTCACTTGCTTTAAAGCAAAAAAAAACTTTTTGAATATTTTGGAAAGTAAGTGTTTGACGTGGGTTTTTGTGGAAATCCATTCTACATAGCATGAGGTCCGTTTCTATATTTTAAATGCACAACTTGCGTCTTTATTATTATTCTTTTGTTTCATTACGCTTTTAATTATATTTTCCAAAAACTCACTTGCTTTAAAGCAAAAAAAAACTTTTTGAATATTTTGGAAAGTGAGTGTTTGACGTGGGTTTTTGTGGAAATCCATTCCAAATAGCATGAGGTCTGTTTCTATATTTTAAATGCACAATTTGCGTCTTTATTATTATTCTTTTGTTTCATTACGCTTTTAATTATATTTTCCAAAAACTCACTTGCTTTAAAGCAAAAAAAAACTTTTTGAATATTTTGGAAAGTGAGTGTTTGACGTTGGTTTTTGTGGAAATCCATTCTAAATTAGGAGAGGCGTGTTTTTACTTTTTTAAATGCACAATTTGCGTCTTTATTATTATTCTTTTGTTTCATTATGCTTTTAATTATATTTTCCAAAAACTCACTTTCTTTAAAGCAAAAAAAACTTTTTGAATATTTTGGAAAGTGAGTGTTTGACGTTGGTTTTTGTGGAAATCCATTCTAAATTAGGAGAGGCGTGTTCTTACTGTTTTAAGTGCACAACTTGCGTCTTTATTATTATTCTTTTGTGTCATTACGCTTTTAATTATATTTTCCAAAAACTCACTTGCTTTAAAGCAAAAAAAAACTTTTTGAATATTTTGGAAAGTGAGTGTTTGACGTGGGTTTTTGTGGAAATCCATTCCAAATAGCATGAGGTCTGTTTCTATATTTTAAATGCACAATTTGCGTCTTTATTATTATTCTTTTGTTTCATTACGCTTTTAATTATATTTTCCAAAAACTCACTTGCTTTAAAGCAAAAAAAAACTTTTTGAATATTTTGGAAAGTGAGTGTTTGACGTTGGTTTTTGTGGAAATCCATTCTAAATTAGGAGAGGCGTGTTTTTACTTTTTTAAATGCACAATTTGCGTCTTTATTATTATTCTTTTGTTTCATTATGCTTTTAATTATATTTTCCAAAAACTCACTTTCTTTAAAGCAAAAAAAACTTTTTGAATATTTTGGAAAGTGAGTGTTTGACGTTGGTTTTTGTGGAAATCCATTCTAAATTAGGAGAGGCGTGTTCTTACTTTTTTAAATGCACAATTTGCGTCTTTATTATTATTCTTTTGTTTCATTACGCTTTTAATTATATTTTCCAAAAACTCACTTGCTTTAAAGCAAAAAAAAACTTTTTGAATATTTTGGAAAGTGAGTGTTTGACGTTGGTTTTTGTGGAAATCCATTCTAAATTAGGAGAGGCGTGTTCTTACTTTTTTAAATGCACAATTTGCGTCTTTATTATTATTCTTTTGTTTCATTACGCTTTTAATTATATTTTCCAAAAACTCACTTGCTTTAAAGCAAAAAAAAACTTTTTGAATATTTTGGAAAGTGAGTGTTTGACGTTGGTTTTTGTGGAAATCCATTCTAAATTAGGAGAGGCGTGTTCTTACTTTTTTAAATGCACAATTTGCGTCTTTATTATTATTCTTTTGTTTCATTACGCTTTTAATTATATTTTCCAAAAACTCACTTGCTTTAAAGCAAAAAAAAACTTTTTGAATATTTTGGAAAGTGAGTGTTTGACGTTGGTTTTTGTGGAAATCCATTCTAAATTAGGAGAGGCGTGTTTTTACTTTTTTAAATGCACAATTTGCGTCTTTATTATTATTCTTTTGTTTCATTACGCTTTTAATTATATTTTCCAAAAACTCACTTGCTTTAAAGCAAAAAAAACTTTTTGAATATTTTGGAAAGTGAGTGTTTGACGTTGGTTTTTGTGGAAATCCATTCTAAATTAGGAGAGGCGTGTTCTTACTTTTTTAAATGCACAATTTGCGTCTTTATTATTATTCTTTTGTTTCATTACGCTTTTAATTATATTTTCCAAAAACTCACTTGCTTTAAAGCAAAAAAAAACTTTTTGAATATTTTGGAAAGTGAGTGTTTGACGTTGGTTTTTGTGGAAATCCATTCTAAATTAGGAGAGGCGTGTTCTTACTTTTTTAAATGAACAATTTGCGTCTTTATTATTATTCTTTTGTTTCATTACGCTTTTAATTATATTTTCCAAAAACTCACTTGCTTTAAAGCAAAAAAAACTTGTTGAATATTTTGGAAAGTGAGTGTTTGACGTTGGTTTTTGTGGAAATCCATTCTAAATTAGGAGAGGCGTGTTCTTACTTTTTTAAATGCACAATTTGCGTCTTTATTATTATTCTTTTGTTTCATTACGCTTTTAATTATATTTTCCAAAAACTCACTTGCTTTAAAGCAAAAAAAAACTTTTTGAATATTTTGGAAAGTGAGTGTTTGACGTTGGTTTTTGTGGAAATCCATTCTAAATTAGGAGAGGCGTGTTCTTACTTTTTTAAATGCACAATTTGCGTCTTTATTATTATTCTTTTGTTTCATTACGCTTTTAATTATATTTTCCAAAAACTCACTTGCTTTAAAGCAAAAAAAAACTTTTTGAATATTTTGGAAAGTGAGTGTTTGACGTTGGTTTTTGTGGAAATCCATTCTAAATTAGGAGAGGCGTGTTCTTACTTTTTTAAATGCACAATTTGCGTCTTTATTATTATTCTTTTGTTTCATTACGCTTTTAATTATATTTTCCAAAAACTCACTTGCTTTAAAGCAAAAAAAACTTGTTGAATATTTTGGAAAGTGAGTGTTTGACGTTGGTTTTTGTGGAAATCCATTCTAAATTAGGAGAGGCGTGTTCTTACTTTTTTAAATGCACAATTTGCGTCTTTATTATTATTCTTTTGTTTCATTACGCTTTTAATTATATTTTCCAAAAACTCACTTGCTTTAAAGCAAAAAAAAACTTTTTGAATATTTTGGAAAGTGAGTGTTTGACGTTGGTTTTTGTGGAAATCCATTCTAAATTAGGAGAGGCGTGTTCTTACTTTTTTAAATGAACAATTTGCGTCTTTATTATTATTCTTTTGTTTCATTACGCTTTTAATTATATTTTCCAAAAACTCACTTGCTTTAAAGCAAAAAAAACTTGTTGAATATTTTGGAAAGTGAGTGTTTGACGTTGGTTTTTGTGGAAATCCATTCTAAATTAGGAGAGGCGTGTTCTTACTTTTTTAAATGCACAATTTGCGTCTTTATTATTATTCTTTTGTTTCATTACGCTTTTAATTATATTTTCCAAAAACTCACTTGCTTTAAAGCAAAAAAAAACTTTTTGAATATTTTGGAAAGTGAGTGTTTGACGTTGGTTTTTGTGGAAATCCATTCTAAATTAGGAGAGGCGTGTTCTTACTTTTTTAAATGCACAATTTGCGTCTTTATTATTATTCTTTTGTTTCATTACGCTTTTAATTATATTTTCCAAAAACTCACTTGCTTTAAAGCAAAAAAAAACTTTTTGAATATTTTGGAAAGTGAGTGTTTGACGTTGGTTTTTGTGGAAATCCATTCTAAATTAGGAGAGGCGTGTTCTTACTTTTTTAAATGCACAATTTGCGTCTTTATTATTATTCTTTTGTTTCATTACGCTTTTAATTATATTTTCCAAAAACTCACTTGCTTTAAAGCAAAAAAAAACTTTTTGAATATTTTGGAAAGTGAGTGTTTGACGTTGGTTTTTGTGGAAATCCATTCTAAATTAGGAGAGGCGTGTTCTTACTTTTTTAAATGCACAATTTGCGTCTTTATTATTATTCTTTTGTTTCATTACGCTTTTAATTATATTTTCCAAAAACTCACTTGCTTTAAAGCAAAAAAAAACTTTTTGAATATTTTGGAAAGTGAGTGTTTGACGTTGGTTTTTGTGGAAATCCATTCTAAATTAGGAGAGGCGTGTTCTTACTTTTTTAAATGCACAATTTGCGTCTTTATTATTATTCTTTTGTTTCATTACGCTTTTAATTATATTTTCCAAAAACTCACTTGCTTTAAAGCAAAAAAAACTTGTTGAATATTTTGGAAAGTGAGTGTTTGACGTTGGTTTTTGTGGAAATCCATTCTAAATTAGGAGAGGCGTGTTCTTACTTTTTTAAATGCACAATTTGCGTCTTTATTATTATTCTTTTGTTTCATTACGCTTTTAATTATATTTTCCAAAAACTCACTTGCTTTAAAGCAAAAAAAAACTTTTTGAATATTTTGGAAAGTGAGTGTTTGACGTTGGTTTTTGTGGAAATCCATTCTAAATTAGGAGAGGCGTGTTCTTACTTTTTTAAATGCACAATTTGCGTCTTTATTATTATTCTTTTGTTTCATTACGCTTTTAATTATATTTTCCAAAAACTCACTTGCTTTAAAGCAAAAAAAAACTTTTTGAATATTTTGGAAAGTGAGTGTTTGACGTTGGTTTTTGTGGAAATCCATTCTAAATTAGGAGAGGCGTGTTCTTACTTTTTTAAATGCACAATTTGCGTCTTTATTATTATTCTTTTGTTTCATTACGCTTTTAATTATATTTTCAAAAACTCACTTGCTTTAAAGCAAAAAAAACTTGTTGAATATTTTGGAAAGTGAGTGTTTGACGTTGGTTTTTGTGGAAATCCATTCTAAATTAGGAGAGGCGTGTTCTTACTTTTTTAAATGCACAATTTGCGTCTTTATTATTATTCTTTTGTTTCATTACGCTTTTAATTATATTTTCCAAAAACTCACTTGCTTTAAAGCAAAAAAAAACTTTTTGAATATTTTGGAAAGTGAGTGTTTGACGTTGGTTTTTGTGGAAATCCATTCTAAATTAGGAGAGGCGTGTTCTTACTTTTTTAAATGCACAATTTGCGTCTTTATTATTATTCTTTTGTTTCATTACGCTTTTAATTATATTTTCCAAAAACTCACTTGCTTTAAAGCAAAAAAAAACTTTTTGAATATTTTGGAAAGTGAGTGTTTGACGTTGGTTTTTGTGGAAATCCATTCTAAATTAGGAGAGGCGTGTTCTTACTTTTTTAAATGCACAATTTGCGTCTTTATTATTATTCTTTTGTTTCATTACGCTTTTAATTATATTTTCCAAAAACTCACTTGCTTTAAAGCAAAAAAAAACTTTTTGAATATTTTGGAAAGTGAGTGTTTGACGTTGGTTTTTGTGGAAATCCATTCTAAATTAGGAGAGGCGTGTTCTTACTTTTTTAAATGCACAATTTGCGTCTTTATTATTATTCTTTTGTTTCATTACGCTTTTAATTATATTTTCCAAAAACTCACTTGCTTTAAAGCAAAAAAAAACTTTTTGAATATTTTGGAAAGTGAGTGTTTGACGTGGGTTTTTGTGGAAATCCATTCTAAATTAGGTAAGGCGTGTTCTTACTGTTTTAAGTGCACAACTTGCGTCTTTATTATTATTCTTTTGTGTCATTACGCTTTTAATTATATTTTCCAAAAACTCACTTGCTTTAAAGCAAAAAAAAACTTTTTGAATATTTTGGAAAGTGAGTGTTTGACGTGGGTTTTTGTGGAAATCCATTCCAAATAGCATGAGGTCTGTTTCTATATTTTAAATGCACAATTTGCGTCTTTATTATTATTCTTTTGTTTCATTACGCTTTTAATTATATTTTCCAAAAACTCACTTGCTTTAAAGCAAAAAAAAACTTTTTGAATATTTTGGAAAGTGAGTGTTTGACGTGGGTTTTTGTGGAAATCCATTCCAAATAGCATGAGGTCTGTTTCTATATTTTAAATGCACAATTTGCGTCTTTATTATTATTCTTTTGTTTCATTACCCTATTACTTATATTTTCCAAAAACTCTCTTGCTTTAGAGCAAAAAAACTTTTTGAATATTTTGGAAAGTGAGTGTTTGACGTGGGTTTTTGTGGAAATCCATTCCAAATAGCATGAGGTCTGTTTCTATATTTTAAATGCACAATTTGCGTCTTTATTATTATTCTTTTGTTTCATTACGCTTTTAATTATATTTTCCAAAAACTCACTTGCTTTAAAGCAAAAAAAAACTTTTTGAATATTTTGGAAAGTGAGTGTTTGACGTTGGTTTTTGTGGAAATCCATTCTAAATTAAGAGAGGCGTGTTTTTACTTTTTTAAATGCACAATTTGCGTCTTTATTATTATTCTTTTGTTTCATTATGCTTTTAATTATATTTTCCAAAAACTCACTTTCTTTAAAGCAAAAAAAACTTTTTGAATATTTTGGAAAGTGAGTGTTTGACGTTGGTTTTTGTGGAAATCCATTCTAAATTAGGAGAGGCGTGTTCTTACTTTTTTAAATGCACAATTTGCGTCTTTATTATTATTCTTTTGTTTCATTACGCTTTTAATTATATTTTCCAAAAACTCACTTGCTTTAAAGCAAAAAAAAACTTTTTGAATATTTTGGAAAGTGAGTGTTTGACGTTGGTTTTTGTGGAAATCCATTCTAAATTAGGAGAGGCGTGTTCTTACTTTTTTAAATGAACAATTTGCGTCTTTATTATTATTCTTTTGTTTCATTACGCTTTTAATTATATTTTCCAAAAACTCACTTGCTTTAAAGCAAAAAAAACTTGTTGAATATTTTGGACAGTGAGTGTTTGACGTTGGTTTTTGTGGAAATCCATTCTAAATTAGGAGAGGCGTGTTCTTACTTTTTTAAATGCACAATTTGCGTCTTTATTATTATTCTTTTGTTTCATTACGCTTTTAATTATATTTTCCAAAAACTCACTTGCTTTAAAGCAAAAAAAAACTTTTTGAATATTTTGGAAAGTGAGTGTTTGACGTTGGTTTTTGTGGAAATCCATTCTAAATTAGGAGAGGCGTGTTCTTACTTTTTTAAATGCACAATTTGCGTCTTTATTATTATTCTTTTGTTTCATTACGCTTTTAATTATATTTTCCAAAAACTCACTTGCTTTAAAGCAAAAAAAAACTTTTTGAATATTTTGGAAAGTGAGTGTTTGACGTTGGTTTTTGTGGAAATCCATTCTAAATTAGGAGAGGCGTGTTTTTACTTTTTTAAATGCACAATTTGCGTCTTTATTATTATTCTTTTGTTTCATTATGCTTTTAATTATATTTTCCAAAAACTCACTTTCTTTAAAGCAAAAAAAACTTTTTGAATATTTTGGAAAGTGAGTGTTTGACGTTGGTTTTTGTGGAAATCCATTCTAAATTAGGAGAGGCGTGTTCTTACTTTTTTAAATGCACAATTTGCGTCTTTATTATTATTCTTTTGTTTCATTACGCTTTTAATTATATTTTCCAAAAACTCACTTGCTTTAAAGCAAAAAAAAACTTTTTGAATATTTTGGAAAGTGAGTGTTTGACGTGGGTTTTTGTGGAAATCCATTCTAAATTAGGTAAGGCGTGTTCTTACTGTTTTAAGTGCACAACTTGCGTCTTTATTATTATTCTTTTGTGTCATTACGCTTTTAATTATATTTTCCAAAAACTCACTTGCTTTAAAGCAAAAAAAAACTTTTTGAATATTTTGGAAAGTGAGTGTTTGACGTGGGTTTTTGTGGAAATCCATTCCAAATAGCATGAGGTCTGTTTCTATATTTTAAATGCACAATTTGCGTCTTTATTATTATTCTTTTGTTTCATTACGCTTTTAATTATATTTTCCAAAAACTCACTTGCTTTAAAGCAAAAAAAAACTTTTTGAATATTTTGGAAAGTGAGTGTTTGACGTGGGTTTTTGTGGAAATCCATTCTAAATTAGGTAAGGCGTGTTCTTACTGTTTTAAGTGCACAACTTGCGTCTTTATTATTATTCTTTTGTGTCATTACGCTTTTAATTATATTTTCCAAAAACTCACTTGCTTTAAAGCAAAAAAAAACTTTTTGAATATTTTGGAAAGTGAGTGTTTGACGTGGGTTTTTGTGGAAATCCATTCTAAATTAGGTAAGGCGTGTTCTTACTGTTTTAAGTGCACAACTTGCGTCTTTATTATTATTCTTTTGTGTCATTACGCTTTTAATTATATTTTCCAAAAACTCACTTGCTTTAAAGCAAAAAAAAACTTTTTGAATATTTTGGAAAGTGAGTGTTTGACGTTGGTTTTTGTGGAAATCCATTCTAAATTAGGAGAGGCGTGTTCTTACTTTTTTAAATGCACAATTTGCGTCTTTATTATTATTCTTTTGTTTCATTACGCTTTTAATTATATTTTCCAAAAACTCACTTGCTTTAAAGCAAAAAAAAACTTTTTGAATATTTTGGAAAGTGAGTGTTTGACGTTGGTTTTTGTGGAAATCCATTCTAAATTAGGAGAGGCGTGTTTTTACTTTTTTAAATGCACAATTTGCGTCTTTATTATTATTCTTTTGTTTCATTATGCTTTTAATTATATTTTCCAAAAACTCACTTTCTTTAAAGCAAAAAAAACTTTTTGAATATTTTGGAAAGTGAGTGTTTGACGTTGGTTTTTGTGGAAATCCATTCTAAATTAGGAGAGGCGTGTTCTTACTTTTTTAAATGCACAATTTGCGTCTTTATTATTATTCTTTTGTTTCATTACGCTTTTAATTATATTTTCCAAAAACTCACTTGCTTTAAAGCAAAAAAAAACTTTTTGAATATTTTGGAAAGTGAGTGTTTGACGTTGGTTTTTGTGGAAATCCATTCTAAATTAGGAGAGGCGTGTTCTTACTTTTTTAAATGCACAATTTGCGTCTTTATTATTATTCTTTTGTTCCATTACGCTTTTAATTATATTTTCCAAAAACTCACTTGCTTTAAAGCAAAAAAAAACTTTTTGAATATTTTGGAAAGTGAGTGTTTGACGTTGGTTTTTGTGGAAATCCATTCTAAATTAGGAGAGGCGTGTTTTTACTTTTTTAAATGCACAATTTGCGTCTTTATTATTATTCTTTTGTTTCATTATGCTTTTAATTATATTTTCCAAAAACTCACTTTCTTTAAAGCAAAAAAAACTTTTTGAATATTTTGGAAAGTGAGTGTTTGACGTTGGTTTTTGTGGAAATCCATTCTAAATTAGGAGAGGCGTGTTCTTACTTTTTTAAATGCACAATTTGCGTCTTTATTATTATTCTTTTGTTTCATTACGCTTTTAATTATATTTTCCAAAAACTCACTTGCTTTAAAGCAAAAAAAAACTTTTTGAATATTTTGGAAAGTGAGTGTTTGACGTTGGTTTTTGTGGAAATCCATTCTAAATTAGGAGAGGCGTGTTTTTACTTTTTTAAATGCACAATTTGCGTCTTTATTATTATTCTTTTGTTTCATTACGCTTTTAATTATATTTTCCAAAAACTCACTTGCTTTAAAGCAAAAAAAAACTTTTTGAATATTTTGGAAAGTGAGTGTTTGACGTTGGTTTTTGTGGAAATCCATTCTAAATTAGGAGAGGCGTGTTTTTACTTTTTTAAATGCACAATTTGCGTCTTTATTATTATTCTTTTGTTTCATTACGCTTTTAATTATATTTTCCAAAAACTCACTTGCTTTAAAGCAAAAAAAAACTTTTTGAATATTTTGGAAAGTGAGTGTTTGACGTTGGTTTTTGTGGAAATCCATTCTAAATTAGGAGAGGCGTGTTCTTACTTTTTTAAATGAACAATTTGCGTCTTTATTATTATTCTTTTGTTTCATTACGCTTTTAATTATATTTTCCAAAAACTCACTTGCTTTAAAGCAAAAAAAAACTTTTTGAATATTTTGGAAAGTGAGTGTTTGACGTTGGTTTTTGTGGAAATCCATTCTAAATTAGGAGAGGCGTGTTTTTACTTTTTTAAATGCACAATTTGCGTCTTTATTATTATTCTTTTGTTTCATTACGCTTTTAATTATATTTTCCAAAAACTCACTTGCTTTAAAGCAAAAAAAAACTTTTTGAATATTTTGGAAAGTGAGTGTTTGACGTTGGTTTTTGTGGAAATCCATTCTAAATTAGGAGAGGCGTGTTCTTACTTTTTTAAATGAACAATTTGCGTCTTTATTATTATTCTTTTGTTTCATTACGCTTTTAATTATATTTTCCAAAAACTCACTTGCTTTAAAGCAAAAAAAAACTTTTTGAATATTTTGGAAAGTGAGTGTTTGACGTTGGTTTTTGTGGAAATCCATTCTAAATTAGGAGAGGCGTGTTTTTACTTTTTTAAATGCACAATTTGCGTCTTTATTATTATTCTTTTGTTTCATTACGCTTTTAATTATATTTTCCAAAAACTCACTTGCTTTAAAGCAAAAAAAAACTTTTTGAATATTTTGGAAAGTGAGTGTTTGACGTGGGTTTTTGTGGAAATCCATTCCAAATAGCATGAGGTCTGTTTCTATATTTTAAATGCACAATTTGCGTCTTTATTATTATTCTTTTGTTTCATTACGCTTTTAATTATATTTTCCAAAAACTCACTTGCTTTAAAGCAAAAAAAAACTTTTTGAATATTTTGGAAAGTGAGTGTTTGACGTGGGTTTTTGTGGAAATCCATTCTAAATTAGGTAAGGCGTGTTCTTACTGTTTTAAGTGCACAACTTGCGTCTTTATTATTATTCTTTTGTGTCATTACGCTTTTAATTATATTTTCCAAAAACTCACTTGCTTTAAAGCAAAAAAAAACTTTTTGAATATTTTGGAAAGTGAGTGTTTGACGTGGGTTTTTGTGGAAATCCATTCTAAATTAGGTAAGGCGTGTTCTTACTGTTTTAAGTGCACAACTTGCGTCTTTATTATTATTCTTTTGTGTCATTACGCTTTTAATTATATTTTCCAAAAACTCACTTGCTTTAAAGCAAAAAAAAACTTTTTGAATATTTTGGAAAGTGAGTGTTTGACGTTGGTTTTTGTGGAAATCCATTCTAAATTAGGAGAGGCGTGTTCTTACTTTTTTAAATGCACAATTTGCGTCTTTATTATTATTCTTTTGTTTCATTACGCTTTTAATTATATTTTCCAAAAACTCACTTGCTTTAAAGCAAAAAAAAACTTTTTGAATATTTTGGAAAGTGAGTGTTTGACGTTGGTTTTTGTGGAAATCCATTCTAAATTAGGAGAGGCGTGTTTTTACTTTTTTAAATGCACAATTTGCGTCTTTATTATTATTCTTTTGTTTCATTACGCTTTTAATTATATTTTCCAAAAACTCACTTGCTTTAAAGCAAAAAAAAACTTTTTGAATATTTTGGAAAGTGAGTGTTTGACGTTGGTTTTTGTGGAAATCCATTCTAAATTAGGAGAGGCGTGTTCTTACTTTTTTAAATGAACAATTTGCGTCTTTATTATTATTCTTTTGTTTCATTACGCTTTTAATTATATTTTCCAAAAACTCACTTGCTTTAAAGCAAAAAAAAACTTTTTGAATATTTTGGAAAGTGAGTGTTTGACGTTGGTTTTTGTGGAAATCCATTCTAAATTAGGAGAGGCGTGTTTTTACTTTTTTAAATGCACAATTTGCGTCTTTATTATTATTCTTTTGTTTCATTACGCTTTTAATTATATTTTCCAAAAACTCACTTGCTTTAAAGCAAAAAAAAACTTTTTGAATATTTTGGAAAGTGAGTGTTTGACGTGGGTTTTTGTGGAAATCCATTCCAAATAGCATGAGGTCTGTTTCTATATTTTAAATGCACAATTTGCGTCTTTATTATTATTCTTTTGTTTCATTACGCTTTTAATTATATTTTCCAAAAACTCACTTGCTTTAAAGCAAAAAAAAACTTTTTGAATATTTTGGAAAGTGAGTGTTTGACGTGGGTTTTTGTGGAAATCCATTCTAAATTAGGTAAGGCGTGTTCTTACTGTTTTAAGTGCACAACTTGCGTCTTTATTATTATTCTTTTGTGTCATTACGCTTTTAATTATATTTTCCAAAAACTCACTTGCTTTAAAGCAAAAAAAAACTTTTTGAATATTTTGGAAAGTGAGTGTTTGACGTGGGTTTTTGTGGAAATCCATTCTAAATTAGGTAAGGCGTGTTCTTACTGTTTTAAGTGCACAACTTGCGTCTTTATTATTATTCTTTTGTGTCATTACGCTTTTAATTATATTTTCCAAAAACTCACTTGCTTTAAAGCAAAAAAAAACTTTTTGAATATTTTGGAAAGTGAGTGTTTGACGTTGGTTTTTGTGGAAATCCATTCTAAATTAGGAGAGGCGTGTTCTTACTTTTTTAAATGCACAATTTGCGTCTTTATTATTATTCTTTTGTTTCATTACGCTTTTAATTATATTTTCCAAAAACTCACTTGCTTTAAAGCAAAAAAAAACTTTTTGAATATTTTGGAAAGTGAGTGTTTGACGTTGGTTTTTGTGGAAATCCATTCTAAATTAGGAGAGGCGTGTTTTTACTTTTTTAAATGCACAATTTGCGTCTTTATTATTATTCTTTTGTTTCATTATGCTTTTAATTATATTTTCCAAAAACTCACTTTCTTTAAAGCAAAAAAAACTTTTTGAATATTTTGGAAAGTGAGTGTTTGACGTTGGTTTTTGTGGAAATCCATTCTAAATTAGGAGAGGCGTGTTCTTACTTTTTTAAATGCACAATTTGCGTCTTTATTATTATTCTTTTGTTTCATTACGCTTTTAATTATATTTTCCAAAAACTCACTTGCTTTAAAGCAAAAAAAAACTTTTTGAATATTTTGGAAAGTGAGTGTTTGACGTTGGTTTTTGTGGAAATCCATTCTAAATTAGGAGAGGCGTGTTCTTACTTTTTTAAATGCACAATTTGCGTCTTTATTATTATTCTTTTGTTCCATTACGCTTTTAATTATATTTTCCAAAAACTCACTTGCTTTAAAGCAAAAAAAAACTTTTTGAATATTTTGGAAAGTGAGTGTTTGACGTTGGTTTTTGTGGAAATCCATTCTAAATTAGGAGAGGCGTGTTTTTACTTTTTTAAATGCACAATTTGCGTCTTTATTATTATTCTTTTGTTTCATTATGCTTTTAATTATATTTTCCAAAAACTCACTTTCTTTAAAGCAAAAAAAACTTTTTGAATATTTTGGAAAGTGAGTGTTTGACGTTGGTTTTTGTGGAAATCCATTCTAAATTAGGAGAGGCGTGTTCTTACTTTTTTAAATGCACAATTTGCGTCTTTATTATTATTCTTTTGTTTCATTACGCTTTTAATTATATTTTCCAAAAACTCACTTGCTTTAAAGCAAAAAAAAACTTTTTGAATATTTTGGAAAGTGAGTGTTTGACGTTGGTTTTTGTGGAAATCCATTCTAAATTAGGAGAGGCGTGTTCTTACTTTTTTAAATGAACAATTTGCGTCTTTATTATTATTCTTTTGTTTCATTACGCTTTTAATTATATTTTCCAAAAACTCACTTGCTTTAAAGCAAAAAAAAACTTTTTGAATATTTTGGAAAGTGAGTGTTTGACGTTGGTTTTTGTGGAAATCCATTTTAAATTAGGAGAGGCGTGTTTTTACTTTTTTAAATGCACAATTTGCGTCTTTATTATTATTCTTTTGTTTCATTACGCTTTTAATTATATTTTCCAAAAACTCACTTGCTTTAAAGCAAAAAAAAACTTTTTGAATATTTTGGAAAGTGAGTGTTTGACGTTGGTTTTTGTGGAAATCCATTCTAAATTAGGAGAGGCGTGTTTTTACTTTTTTAAATACACAATTTGCGTCTTTATTATTATTCTTTTGTTTCATTACGCTTTTAATTATATTTTCCAAAAACTCACTTGCTTTAAAGCAAAAAAAAACTTTTTGAATATTTTGGAAAGTGAGTGTTTGACGTTGGTTTTTGTGGAAATCCATTCTAAATTAGGAGAGGCGTGTTCTTACTTTTTTAAATGAACAATTTGCGTCTTTATTATTATTCTTTTGTTTCATTACGCTTTTAATTATATTTTCCAAAAACTCACTTGCTTTAAAGCAAAAAAAAACTTTTTGAATATTTTGGAAAGTGAGTGTTTGACGTTGGTTTTTGTGGAAATCCATTCTAAATTAGGAGAGGCGTGTTTTTACTTTTTTAAATGCACAATTTGCGTCTTTATTATTATTCTTTTGTTTCATTACGCTTTTAATTATATTTTCCAAAAACTCACTTGCTTTAAAGCAAAAAAAAACTTTTTGAATATTTTGGAAAGTGAGTGTTTGACGTTGGTTTTTGTGGAAATCCATTCTAAATTAGGAGAGGCGTGTTCTTACTTTTTTAAATGAACAATTTGCGTCTTTATTATTATTCTTTTGTTTCATTACGCTTTTAATTATATTTTCCAAAAACTCACTTGCTTTAAAGCAAAAAAAAACTTTTTGAATATTTTGGAAAGTGAGTGTTTGACGTTGGTTTTTGTGGAAATCCATTCTAAATTAGGAGAGGCGTGTTCTTACTTTTTTAAATGAACAATTTGCGTCTTTATTATTATTCTTTTGTTTCATTACGCTTTTAATTATATTTTCCAAAAACTCACTTGCTTTAAAGCAAAAAAAAACTTTTTGAATATTTTGGAAAGTGAGTGTTTGACGTTGGTTTTTGTGGAAATCCATTCTAAATTAGGAGAGGCGTGTTCTTACTTTTTTAAATGAACAATTTGCGTCTTTATTATTATTCTTTTGTTTCATTACGCTTTTAATTATATTTTCCAAAAACTCACTTGCTTTAAAGCAAAAAAAAACTTTTTGAATATTTTGGAAAGTGAGTGTTTGACGTTGGTTTTTGTGGAAATCCATTCTAAATTAGGAGAGGCGTGTTTTTACTTTTTTAAATGCACAATTTGCGTCTTTATTATTATTCTTTTGTTTCATTACGCTTTTAATTATATTTTCCAAAAACTCACTTGCTTTAAAGCAAAAAAAAACTTTTTGAATATTTTGGAAAGTGAGTGTTTGACGTTGGTTTTTGTGGAAATCCATTCTAAATTAGGAGAGGCGTGTTCTTACTTTTTTAAATGAACAATTTGCGTCTTTATTATTATTCTTTTGTTTCATTACGCTTTTAATTATATTTTCCAAAAACTCACTTGCTTTAAAGCAAAAAAAAACTTTTTGAATATTTTGGAAAGTGAGTGTTTGACGTTGGTTTTTGTGGAAATCCATTCTAAATTAGGAGAGGCGTGTTCTTACTTTTTTAAATGAACAATTTGCGTCTTTATTATTATTCTTTTGTTTCATTACGCTTTTAATTATATTTTCCAAAAACTCACTTGCTTTAAAGCAAAAAAAAACTTTTTGAATATTTTGGAAAGTGAGTGTTTGACGTTGGTTTTTGTGGAAATCCATTCTAAATTAGGAGAGGCGTGTTTTTACTTTTTTAAATGCACAATTTGCGTCTTTATTATTATTCTTTTGTTTCATTACGCTTTTAATTATATTTTCCAAAAACTCACTTGCTTTAAAGCAAAAAAAAACTTTTTGAATATTTTGGAAAGTGAGTGTTTGACGTTGGTTTTTGTGGAAATCCATTCTAAATTAGGAGAGGCGTGTTCTTACTTTTTTAAATGAACAATTTGCGTCTTTATTATTATTCTTTTGTTTCATTACGCTTTTAATTATATTTTCCAAAAACTCACTTGCTTTAAAGCAAAAAAAAACTTTTTGAATATTTTGGAAAGTGAGTGTTTGACGTTGGTTTTTGTGGAAATCCATTCTAAATTAGGAGAGGCGTGTTTTTACTTTTTTAAATACACAATTTGCGTCTTTATTATTATTCTTTTGTTTCATTACGCTTTTAATTATATTTTCCAAAAACTCACTTGCTTTAAAGCAAAAAAAAACTTTTTGAATATTTTGTAAAGTGAGTGTTTGACGTTGGTTTTTGTGGAAATCCATTCTAAATTAGGAGAGGCGTGTTTTTACTTTTTTAAATGCACAATTTGCGTCTTTATTATTATTCTTTTGTTTCATTATGCTTTTAATTATATTTTCCAAAAACTCACTTTCTTTAAAGCAAAAAAAAACTTTTTGAATATTTTGGAAAGTGAGTGTTTGACGTTGGTTTTTGTGGAAATCCATTCTAAATTAGGAGAGGCGTGTTCTTACTTTTTTAAATGCACAATTTGCGTCTTTATTATTATTCTTTTGTTTCATTACGCTTTTAATTATATTTTCCAAAAACTCACTTGCTTTAAAGCAAAAAAAAACTTTTTGAATATTTTGGAAAGTGAGTGTTTGACGTTGGTTTTTGTGGAAATCCATTCTAAATTAGGAGAGGCGTGTTCTTACTTTTTTAAATGCACAATTTGCGTCTTTATTATTATTCTTTTGTTTCATTACGCTTTTAATTATATTTTCCAAAAACTCACTTGCTTTAAAGCAAAAAAAAACTTTTTGAATATTTTGGAAAGTGAGTGTTTGACGTTGGTTTTTGTGGAAATCCATTCTAAATTAGGAGAGGCGTGTTTTTACTTTTTTAAATGCACAATTTGCGTCTTTATTATTATTCTTTTGTTTCATTACGCTTTTAATTATATTTTCCAAAAACTCACTTGCTTTAAAGCAAAAAAAAACTTTTTGAATATTTTGGAAAGTGAGTGTTTGACGTTGGTTTTTGTGGAAATCCATTCTAAATTAGGAGAGGCGTGTTCTTACTTTTTTAAATGAACAATTTGCGTCTTTATTATTATTCTTTTGTTTCATTACGCTTTTAATTATATTTTCCAAAAACTCACTTGCTTTAAAGCAAAAAAAAACTTTTTGAATATTTTGGAAAGTGAGTGTTTGACGTTGGTTTTTGTGGAAATCCATTCTAAATTAGGAGAGGCGTGTTCTTACTTTTTTAAATGAACAATTTGCGTCTTTATTATTATTCTTTTGTTTCATTACGCTTTTAATTATATTTTCCAAAAACTCACTTGCTTTAAAGCAAAAAAAAACTTTTTGAATATTTTGGAAAGTGAGTGTTTGACGTTGGTTTTTGTGGAAATCCATTCTAAATTAGGAGAGGCGTGTTTTTACTTTTTTAAATGCACAATTTGCGTCTTTATTATTATTCTTTTGTTTCATTACGCTTTTAATTATATTTTCCAAAAACTCACTTGCTTTAAAGCAAAAAAAAACTTTTTGAATATTTTGGAAAGTGAGTGTTTGACGTTGGTTTTTGTGGAAATCCATTCTAAATTAGGAGAGGCGTGTTCTTACTTTTTTAAATGAACAATTTGCGTCTTTATTATTATTCTTTTGTTTCATTACGCTTTTAATTATATTTTCCAAAAACTCACTTGCTTTAAAGCAAAAAAAAACTTTTTGAATATTTTGGAAAGTGAGTGTTTGACGTTGGTTTTTGTGGAAATCCATTTTAAATTAGGAGAGGCGTGTTTTTACTTTTTTAAATGCACAATTTGCGTCTTTATTATTATTCTTTTGTTTCATTACGCTTTTAATTATATTTTCCAAAAACTCACTTGCTTTAAAGCAAAAAAAAACTTTTTGAATATTTTGGAAAGTGAGTGTTTGACGTTGGTTTTTGTGGAAATCCCTTCTAAATTAGGAGAGGCGTGTTTTTACTTTTTTAAATACACAATTTGCGTCTTTATTATTATTCTTTTGTTTCATTACGCTTTTAATTATATTTTCCAAAAACTCACTTGCTTTAAAGCAAAAAAAAACTTTTTGAATATTTTGGAAAGTGAGTGTTTGACGTTGGTTTTTGTGGAAATCCATTCTAAATTAGGAGAGGCGTGTTCTTACTTTTTTAAATGAACAATTTGCGTCTTTATTATTATTCTTTTGTTTCATTACGCTTTTAATTATATTTTCCAAAAACTCACTTGCTTTAAAGCAAAAAAAAACTTTTTGAATATTTTGGAAAGTGAGTGTTTGACGTTGGTTTTTGTGGAAATCCATTCTAAATTAGGAGAGGTGTGTTCTTACTTTTTTAAATGAACAATTTGCGTCTTTATTATTATTCTTTTGTTTCATTACGCTTTTAATTATATTTTCCAAAAACTCACTTGCTTTAAAGCAAAAAAAAACTTTTTGAATATTTTGGAAAGTGAGTGTTTGACGTTGGTTTTTGTGGAAATCCCTTCTAAATTAGGAGAGGCGTGTTTTTACTTTTTTAAATACACAATTTGCGTCTTTATTATTATTCTTTTGTTTCATTACGCTTTTAATTATATTTTCCAAAAACTCACTTGCTTTAAAGCAAAAAAAAACTTTTTGAATATTTTGGAAAGTGAGTGTTTGACGTTGGTTTTTGTGGAAATCCATTCTAAATTAGGAGAGGCGTGTTCTTACTTTTTTAAATGAACAATTTGCGTCTTTATTATTATTCTTTTGTTTCATTACGCTTTTAATTATATTTTCCAAAAACTCACTTGCTTTAAAGCAAAAAAAAACTTTTTGAATATTTTGGAAAGTGAGTGTTTGACGTTGGTTTTTGTGGAAATCCCTTCTAAATTAGGAGAGGCGTGTTTTTACTTTTTTAAATACACAATTTGCGTCTTTATTATTATTCTTTTGTTTCATTACGCTTTTAATTATATTTTCCAAAAACTCACTTGCTTTAAAGCAAAAAAAAACTTTTTGAATATTTTGGAAAGTGAGTGTTTGACGTTGGTTTTTGTGGAAATCCATTCTAAATTAGGAGAGGCGTGTTCTTACTTTTTTAAATGAACAATTTGCGTCTTTATTATTATTCTTTTGTTTCATTACGCTTTTAATTATATTTTCCAAAAACTCACTTGCTTTAAAGCAAAAAAAAACTTTTTGAATATTTTGGAAAGTGAGTGTTTGACGTTGGTTTTTGTGGAAATCCATTCTAAATTAGGAGAGGCGTGTTCTTACTTTTTTAAATGAACAATTTGCGTCTTTATTATTATTCTTTTGTTTCATTACGCTTTTAATTATATTTTCCAAAAACTCACTTGCTTTAAAGCAAAAAAAAACTTTTTGAATATTTTGGAAAGTGAGTGTTTGACGTTGGTTTTTGTGGAAATCCCTTCTAAATTAGGAGAGGCGTGTTTTTACTTTTTTAAATACACAATTTGCGTCTTTATTATTATTCTTTTGTTTCATTACGCTTTTAATTATATTTTCCAAAAACTCACTTGCTTTAAAGCAAAAAAAAACTTTTTGAATATTTTGGAAAGTGAGTGTTTGACGTTGGTTTTTGTGGAAATCCATTCTAAATTAGGAGAGGCGTGTTCTTACTTTTTTAAATGAACAATTTGCGTCTTTATTATTATTCTTTTGTTTCATTACGCTTTTAATTATATTTTCCAAAAACTCACTTGCTTTAAAGCAAAAAAAAACTTTTTGAATATTTTGGAAAGTGAGTGTTTGACGTTGGTTTTTGTGGAAATCCATTCTAAATTAGGAGAGGTGTGTTCTTACTTTTTTAAATGAACAATTTGCGTCTTTATTATTATTCTTTTGTTTCATTACGCTTTTAATTATATTTTCCAAAAACTCACTTGCTTTAAAGCAAAAAAAAACTTTTTGAATATTTTGGAAAGTGAGTGTTTGACGTTGGTTTTTGTGGAAATCCATTCTAAATTAGGAGAGGCGTGTTCTTACTTTTTTAAATGAACAATTTGCGTCTTTATTATTATTCTTTTGTTTCATTACGCTTTTAATTATATTTTCCAAAAACTCACTTGCTTTAAAGCAAAAAAAAACTTTTTGAATATTTTGGAAAGTGAGTGTTTGACGTTGGTTTTTGTGGAAATCCCTTCTAAATTAGGAGAGGCGTGTTTTTACTTTTTTAAATACACAATTTGCGTCTTTATTATTATTCTTTTGTTTCATTACGCTTTTAATTATATTTTCCAAAAACTCACTTGCTTTAAAGCAAAAAAAAACTTTTTGAATATTTTGGAAAGTGAGTGTTTGACGTTGGTTTTTGTGGAAATCCATTCTAAATTAGGAGAGGCGTGTTCTTACTTTTTTAAATGAACAATTTGCGTCTTTATTATTATTCTTTTGTTTCATTACGCTTTTAATTATATTTTCCAAAAACTCACTTGCTTTAAAGCAAAAAAAAACTTTTTGAATATTTTGGAAAGTGAGTGTTTGACGTTGGTTTTTGTGGAAATCCATTCTAAATTAGGAGAGGTGTGTTCTTACTTTTTTAAATGAACAATTTGCGTCTTTATTATTATTCTTTTGTTTCATTACGCTTTTAATTATATTTTCCAAAAACTCACTTGCTTTAAAGCAAAAAAAAACTTTTTGAATATTTTGGAAAGTGAGTGTTTGACGTTGGTTTTTGTGGAAATCCCTTCTAAATTAGGAGAGGCGTGTTTTTACTTTTTTAAATACACAATTTGCGTCTTTATTATTATTCTTTTGTTTCATTACGCTTTTAATTATATTTTCCAAAAACTCACTTGCTTTAAAGCAAAAAAAAACTTTTTGAATATTTTGGAAAGTGAGTGTTTGACGTTGGTTTTTGTGGAAATCCATTCTAAATTAGGAGAGGCGTGTTCTTACTTTTTTAAATGAACAATTTGCGTCTTTATTATTATTCTTTTGTTTCATTACGCTTTTAATTATATTTTCCAAAAACTCACTTGCTTTAAAGCAAAAAAAAACTTTTTGAATATTTTGGAAAGTGAGTGTTTGACGTTGGTTTTTGTGGAAATCCCTTCTAAATTAGGAGAGGCGTGTTTTTACTTTTTTAAATACACAATTTGCGTCTTTATTATTATTCTTTTGTTTCATTACGCTTTTAATTATATTTTCCAAAAACTCACTTGCTTTAAAGCAAAAAAAAACTTTTTGAATATTTTGGAAAGTGAGTGTTTGACGTTGGTTTTTGTGGAAATCCATTCTAAATTAGGAGAGGCGTGTTCTTACTTTTTTAAATGAACAATTTGCGTCTTTATTATTATTCTTTTGTTTCATTACGCTTTTAATTATATTTTCCAAAAACTCACTTGCTTTAAAGCAAAAAAAAACTTTTTGAATATTTTGGAAAGTGAGTGTTTGACGTTGGTTTTTGTGGAAATCCATTCTAAATTAGGAGAGGTGTGTTCTTACTTTTTTAAATGAACAATTTGCGTCTTTATTATTATTCTTTTGTTTCATTACGCTTTTAATTATATTTTCCAAAAACTCACTTGCTTTAAAGCAAAAAAAAACTTTTTGAATATTTTGGAAAGTGAGTGTTTGACGTTGGTTTTTGTGGAAATCCATTCTAAATTAGGAGAGGCGTGTTCTTACTTTTTTAAATGAACAATTTGCGTCTTTATTATTATTCTTTTGTTTCATTACGCTTTTAATTATATTTTCCAAAAACTCACTTGCTTTAAAGCAAAAAAAAACTTTTTGAATATTTTGGAAAGTGAGTGTTTGACGTTGGTTTTTGTGGAAATCCCTTCTAAATTAGGAGAGGCGTGTTCTTACTTTTTTAAATGAACAATTTGCGTCTTTATTATTATTCTTTTGTTTCATTACGCTTTTAATTATATTTTCCAAAAACTCACTTGCTTTAAAGCAAAAAAAAACTTTTTGAATATTTTGGAAAGTGAGTGTTTGACGTTGGTTTTTGTGGAAATCCATTCTAAATTAGGAGAGGTGTGTTCTTACTTTTTTAAATGAACAATTTGCGTCTTTATTATTATTCTTTTGTTTCATTACGCTTTTAATTATATTTTCCAAAAACTCACTTGCTTTAAAGCAAAAAAAAACTTTTTGAATATTTTGGAAAGTGAGTGTTTGACGTTGGTTTTTGTGGAAATCCATTCTAAATTAGGAGAGGCGTGTTCTTACTTTTTTAAATGAACAATTTGCGTCTTTATTATTATTCTTTTGTTTCATTACGCTTTTAATTATATTTTCCAAAAACTCACTTGCTTTAAAGCAAAAAAAAACTTTTTGAATATTTTGGAAAGTGAGTGTTTGACGTTGGTTTTTGTGGAAATCCCTTCTAAATTAGGAGAGGCGTGTTTTTACTTTTTTAAATACACAATTTGCGTCTTTATTATTATTCTTTTGTTTCATTACGCTTTTAATTATATTTTCCAAAAACTCACTTGCTTTAAAGCAAAAAAAAACTTTTTGAATATTTTGGAAAGTGAGTGTTTGACGTTGGTTTTTGTGGAAATCCATTCTAAATTAGGAGAGGCGTGTTCTTACTTTTTTAAATGAACAATTTGCGTCTTTATTATTATTCTTTTGTTTCATTACGCTTTTAATTATATTTTCCAAAAACTCACTTGCTTTAAAGCAAAAAAAAACTTTTTGAATATTTTGGAAAGTGAGTGTTTGACGTTGGTTTTTGTGGAAATCCATTCTAAATTAGGAGAGGTGTGTTCTTACTTTTTTAAATGAACAATTTGCGTCTTTATTATTATTCTTTTGTTTCATTACGCTTTTAATTATATTTTCCAAAAACTCACTTGCTTTAAAGCAAAAAAAAACTTTTTGAATATTTTGGAAAGTGAGTGTTTGACGTTGGTTTTTGTGGAAATCCCTTCTAAATTAGGAGAGGCGTGTTTTTACTTTTTTAAATACACAATTTGCGTCTTTATTATTATTCTTTTGTTTCATTACGCTTTTAATTATATTTTCCAAAAACTCACTTGCTTTAAAGCAAAAAAAAACTTTTTGAATATTTTGGAAAGTGAGTGTTTGACGTTGGTTTTTGTGGAAATCCATTCTAAATTAGGAGAGGCGTGTTCTTACTTTTTTAAATGAACAATTTGCGTCTTTATTATTATTCTTTTGTTTCATTACGCTTTTAATTATATTTTCCAAAAACTCACTTGCTTTAAAGCAAAAAAAAACTTTTTGAATATTTTGGAAAGTGAGTGTTTGACGTTGGTTTTTGTGGAAATCCCTTCTAAATTAGGAGAGGCGTGTTTTTACTTTTTTAAATACACAATTTGCGTCTTTATTATTATTCTTTTGTTTCATTACGCTTTTAATTATATTTTCCAAAAACTCACTTGCTTTAAAGCAAAAAAAAACTTTTTGAATATTTTGGAAAGTGAGTGTTTGACGTTGGTTTTTGTGGAAATCCATTCTAAATTAGGAGAGGCGTGTTCTTACTTTTTTAAATGAACAATTTGCGTCTTTATTATTATTCTTTTGTTTCATTACGCTTTTAATTATATTTTCCAAAAACTCACTTGCTTTAAAGCAAAAAAAAACTTTTTGAATATTTTGGAAAGTGAGTGTTTGACGTTGGTTTTTGTGGAAATCCATTCTAAATTAGGAGAGGTGTGTTCTTACTTTTTTAAATGAACAATTTGCGTCTTTATTATTATTCTTTTGTTTCATTACGCTTTTAATTATATTTTCCAAAAACTCACTTGCTTTAAAGCAAAAAAAAACTTTTTGAATATTTTGGAAAGTGAGTGTTTGACGTTGGTTTTTGTGGAAATCCCTTCTAAATTAGGAGAGGCGTGTTTTTACTTTTTTAAATACACAATTTGCGTCTTTATTATTATTCTTTTGTTTCATTACGCTTTTAATTATATTTTCCAAAAACTCACTTGCTTTAAAGCAAAAAAAAACTTTTTGAATATTTTGGAAAGTGAGTGTTTGACGTTGGTTTTTGTGGAAATCCATTCTAAATTAGGAGAGGCGTGTTCTTACTTTTTTAAATGAACAATTTGCGTCTTTATTATTATTCTTTTGTTTCATTACGCTTTTAATTATATTTTCCAAAAACTCACTTGCTTTAAAGCAAAAAAAAACTTTTTGAATATTTTGGAAAGTGAGTGTTTGACGTTGGTTTTTGTGGAAATCCATTCTAAATTAGGAGAGGTGTGTTCTTACTTTTTTAAATGAACAATTTGCGTCTTTATTATTATTCTTTTGTTTCATTACGCTTTTAATTATATTTTCCAAAAACTCACTTGCTTTAAAGCAAAAAAAAACTTTTTGAATATTTTGGAAAGTGAGTGTTTGACGTTGGTTTTTGTGGAAATCCATTTTAAATTAGGAGAGGCGTGTTTTTACTTTTTTAAATGCACAATTTGCGTCTTTATTATTATTCTTTTGTTTCATTACGCTTTTAATTATATTTTCCAAAAACTCACTTGCTTTAAAGCAAAAAAAAACTTTTTGAATATTTTGGAAAGTGAGTGTTTGACGTTGGTTTTTGTGGAAATCCATTTTAAATTAGGAGAGGCGTGTTTTTACTTTTTTAAATGCACAATTTGCGTCTTTATTATTATTCTTTTGTTTCATTACGCTTTTAATTATATTTTCCAAAAACTCACTTGCTTTAAAGCAAAAAAAAACTTTTTGAATATTTTGGAAAGTGAGTGTTTGACGTTGGTTTTTGTGGAAATCCATTTTAAATTAGGAGAGGCGTGTTTTTACTTTTTTAAATGCACAATTTGCGTCTTTATTATTATTCTTTTGTTTCATTACGCTTTTAATTATATTTTCCAAAAACTCACTTGCTTTAAAGCAAAAAAAAACTTTTTGAATATTTTGGAAAGTGAGTGTTTGACGTTGGTTTTTGTGGAAATCCATTTTAAATTAGGAGAGGCGTGTTTTTACTTTTTTAAATGCACAATTTGCGTCTTTATTATTATTCTTTTGTTTCATTACGCTTTTAATTATATTTTCCAAAAACTCACTTGCTTTAAAGCAAAAAAAAACTTTTTGAATATTTTGGAAAGTGAGTGTTTGACGTTGGTTTTTGTGGAAATCCATTTTAAATTAGGAGAGGCGTGTTTTTACTTTTTTAAATGCACAATTTGCGTCTTTATTATTATTCTTTTGTTTCATTACGCTTTTAATTATATTTTCCAAAAACTCACTTGCTTTAAAGCAAAAAAAAACTTTTTGAATATTTTGGAAAGTGAGTGTTTGACGTTGGTTTTTGTGGAAATCCATTTTAAATTAGGAGAGGCGTGTTTTTACTTTTTTAAATGCACAATTTGCGTCTTTATTATTATTCTTTTGTTTCATTACGCTTTTAATTATATTTTCCAAAAACTCACTTGCTTTAAAGCAAAAAAAAACTTTTTGAATATTTTGGAAAGTGAGTGTTTGACGTTGGTTTTTGTGGAAATCCATTCTAAATTAGGAGAGGCGTGTTTTTACTTTTTTAAATACACAATTTGCGTCTTTATTATTATTCTTTTGTTTCATTACGCTTTTAATTATATTTTCCAAAAACTCACTTGCTTTAAAGCAAAAAAAAACTTTTTGAATATTTTGGAAAGTGAGTGTTTGACGTTGGTTTTTGTGGAAATCCATTCTAAATTAGGAGAGGCGTGTTCTTACTTTTTTAAATGAACAATTTGCGTCTTTATTATTATTCTTTTGTTTCATTACGCTTTTAATTATATTTTCCAAAAACTCACTTGCTTTAAAGCAAAAAAAAACTTTTTGAATATTTTGGAAAGTGAGTGTTTGACGTTGGTTTTTGTGGAAATCCATTCTAAATTAGGAGAGGCGTGTTTTTACTTTTTTAAATGCACAATTTGCGTCTTTATTATTATTCTTTTGTTTCATTACGCTTTTAATTATATTTTCCAAAAACTCACTTGCTTTAAAGCAAAAAAAAACTTTTTGAATATTTTGGAAAGTGAGTGTTTGACGTTGGTTTTTGTGGAAATCCATTCTAAATTAGGAGAGGCGTGTTCTTACTTTTTTAAATGAACAATTTGCGTCTTTATTATTATTCTTTTGTTTCATTACGCTTTTAATTATATTTTCCAAAAACTCACTTGCTTTAAAGCAAAAAAAAACTTTTTGAATATTTTGGAAAGTGAGTGTTTGACGTGGGTTTTTGTGGAAATCCATTCTAAATTAGGAGAGGCGTGTTCTTACTTTTTTAAATGAACAATTTGCGTCTTTATTATTATTCTTTTGTTTCATTACGCTTTTAATTATATTTTCCAAAAACTCACTTGCTTTAAAGCAAAAAAAAACTTTTTGAATATTTTGGAAAGTGAGTGTTTGACGTTGGTTTTTGTGGAAATCCATTCTAAATTAGGAGAGGCGTGTTTTTACTTTTTTAAATGCACAATTTGCGTCTTTATTATTATTCTTTTGTTTCATTACGCTTTTAATTATATTTTCCAAAAACTCACTTGCTTTAAAGCAAAAAAAAACTTTTTGAATATTTTGGAAAGTGAGTGTTTGACGTTGGTTTTTGTGGAAATCCATTCTAAATTAGGAGAGGCGTGTTCTTACTTTTTTAAATGAACAATTTGCGTCTTTATTATTATTCTTTTGTTTCATTACGCTTTTAATTATATTTTCCAAAAACTCACTTGCTTTAAAGCAAAAAAAAACTTTTTGAATATTTTGGAAAGTGAGTGTTTGACGTGGGTTTTTGTGGAAATCCATTCTAAATTAGGAGAGGCGTGTTCTTACTTTTTTAAATGAACAATTTGCGTCTTTATTATTATTCTTTTGTTTAATTACGCTTTTAATTATATTTTCCAAAAACTCACTTGCTTTAAAGCAAAAAAAAACTTTTTGAATATTTTGGAAAGTGAGTGTTTGACGTTGGTTTTTGTGGAAATCCATTCTAAATTAGGAGAGGCGTGTTTTTACTTTTTTAAATGCACAATTTGCGTCTTTATTATTATTCTTTTGTTTCATTACGCTTTTAATTATATTTTCCAAAAACTCACTTGCTTTAAAGCAAAAAAAAACTTTTTGAATATTTTGGAAAGTGAGTGTTTGACGTTGGTTTTTGTGGAAATCCATTCTAAATTAGGAGAGGCGTGTTCTTACTTTTTTAAATGAACAATTTGCGTCTTTATTATTATTCTTTTGTTTCATTACGCTTTTAATTATATTTTCCAAAAACTCACTTGCTTTAAAGCAAAAAAAAACTTTTTGAATATTTTGGAAAGTGAGTGTTTGACGTTGGTTTTTGTGGAAATCCATTCTAAATTAGGAGAGGCGTGTTTTTACTTTTTTAAATGCACAATTTGCGTCTTTATTATTATTCTTTTGTTTCATTACGCTTTTAATTATATTTTCCAAAAACTCACTTGCTTTAAAGCAAAAAAAAACTTTTTGAATATTTTGGAAAGTGAGTGTTTGACGTTGGTTTTTGTGGAAATCCATTCTAAATTAGGAAAGGCGTGTTTTTACTTTTTTAAATACACAATTTGCGTCTTTATTATTATTCTTTTGTTTCATTACGCTTTTAATTATATTTTCCAAAAACTCACTTGCTTTAAAGCAAAAAAAAACTTTTTGAATATTTTGGAAAGTGAGTGTTTGACGTTGGTTTTTGTGGAAATCCATTCTAAATTAGGAGAGGCGTGTTCTTACTTTTTTAAATGAACAATTTGCGTCTTTATTATTATTCTTTTGTTTCATTACGCTTTTAATTATATTTTCCAAAAACTCACTTGCTTTAAAGCAAAAAAAAACTTTTTGAATATTTTGGAAAGTGAGTGTTTGACGTTGGTTTTTGTGGAAATCCATTCTAAATTAGGAGAGGCGTGTTTTTACTTTTTTAAATGCACAATTTGCGTCTTTATTATTATTCTTTTGTTTCATTACGCTTTTAATTATATTTTCCAAAAACTCACTTGCTTTAAAGCAAAAAAAAACTTTTTGAATATTTTGGAAAGTGAGTGTTTGACGTGAGTTTTTGTGGAAATCCATTCTAAATTAGGAGAGGCGTGTTCTTACTTTTTTAAATGAACAATTTGCGTCTTTATTATTATTCTTTTGTTTCATTACGCTTTTAATTATATTTTCCAAAAACTCACTTGCTTTAAAGCAAAAAAAAACTTTTTGAATATTTTGGAAAGTGAGTGTTTGACGTTGGTTTTTGTGGAAATCCATTCTAAATTAGGAGAGGCGTGTTTTTACTTTTTTAAATGCACAATTTGCGTCTTTATTATTATTCTTTTGTTTCATTACGCTTTTAATTATATTTTCCAAAAACTCACTTGCTTTAAAGCAAAAAAAAACTTTTTGAATATTTTGGAAAGTGAGTGTTTGACGTTGGTTTTTGTGGAAATCCATTCTAAATTAGGAGAGGCGTGTTTTTACTTTTTTAAATACACAATTTGCGTCTTTATTATTATTCTTTTGTTTCATTACGCTTTTAATTATATTTTCCAAAAACTCACTTGCTTTAAAGCAAAAAAAAACTTTTTGAATATTTTGGAAAGTGAGTGTTTGACGTTGGTTTTTGTGGAAATCCATTCTAAATTAGGAGAGGCGTGTTTTTACTTTTTTAAATGCACAATTTGCGTCTTTATTATTATTCTTTTGTTTCATTACGCTTTTAATTATATTTTCCAAAAACTCACTTGCTTTAAAGCAAAAAAAAACTTTTTGAATATTTTGGAAAGTGAGTGTTTGACGTTGGTTTTTGTGGAAATCCATTCTAAATTAGGAGAGGCGTGTTTTTACTTTTTTAAATGCACAATTTGCGTCTTTATTATTATTCTTTTGTTTCATTACGCTTTTAATTATATTTTCCAAAAACTCACTTGCTTTAAAGCAAAAAAAAACTTTTTGAATATTTTGGAAAGTGAGTGTTTGACGTTGGTTTTTGTGGAAATCCATTCTAAATTAGGAGAGGCGTGTTCTTACTTTTTTAAATGCACAATTTGCGTCTTTATTATTATTCTTTTGTTTCATTACGCTTTTAATTATATTTTCCAAAAACTCACTTGCTTTAAAGCAAAAAAACACTTTTTGAATATTTTGGAAAGTGAGTGTTTGACGTTGGTTTTTGTGGAAATCCATTCTAAATTAGGAGAGGCGTGTTTTTACTTTTTTAAATGCACAATTTGCGTCTTTATTATTATTCTTTTGTTTCATTACGCTTTTAATTATATTTTCCAAAAACTCACTTGCTTTAAAGCAAAAAAAAACTTTTTGAATATTTTGGAAAGTGAGTGTTTGACGTTGGTTTTTGTGGAAATCCATTCTAAATTAGGAGAGGCGTGTTTTTACTTTTTTAAATGCACAATTTGCGTCTTTATTATTATTCTTTTGTTTCATTACGCTTTTAATTATATTTTCCAAAAACTCACTTGCTTTAAAGCAAAAAAAAACTTTTTGAATATTTTGGAAAGTGAGTGTTTGACGTTGGTTTTTGTGGAAATCCATTCTAAATTAGGAGAGGCGTGTTCTTACTTTTTTAAATGAACAATTTGCGTCTTTATTATTATTCTTTTGTTTCATTACGCTTTTAATTATATTTTCCAAAAACTCACTTGCTTTAAAGCAAAAAAAAACTTTTTGAATATTTTGGAAAGTGAGTGTTTGACGTTGGTTTTTGTGGAAATCCATTCTAAATTAGGAGAGGCGTGTTTTTACTTTTTTAAATGCACAATTTGCGTCTTTATTATTATTCTTTTGTTTCATTACGCTTTTAATTATATTTTCCAAAAACTCACTTGCTTTAAAGCAAAAAAAAACTTTTTGAATATTTTGGAAAGTGAGTGTTTGACGTTGGTTTTTGTGGAAATCCATTCTAAATTAGGAGAGGCGTGTTCTTACTTTTTTAAATGAACAATTTGCGTCTTTATTATTATTCTTTTGTTTCATTACGCTTTTAATTATATTTTCCAAAAACTCACTTGCTTTAAAGCAAAAAAAAACTTTTTGAATATTTTGGAAAGTGAGTGTTTGACGTTGGTTTTTGTGGAAATCCATTCTAAATTAGGAGAGGCGTGTTTTTACTTTTTTAAATGCACAATTTGCGTCTTTATTATTATTCTTTTGTTTCATTACGCTTTTAATTATATTTTCCAAAAACTCACTTGCTTTAAAGCAAAAAAAAACTTTTTGAATATTTTGGAAAGTGAGTGTTTGACGTTGGTTTTTGTGGAAATCCATTCTAAATTAGGAGAGGCGTGTTTTTACTTTTTTAAATACACAATTTGCGTCTTTATTATTATTCTTTTGTTTCATTACGCTTTTAATTATATTTTCCAAAAACTCACTTGCTTTAAAGCAAAAAAAAACTTTTTGAATATTTTGGAAAGTGAGTGTTTGACGTTGGTTTTTGTGGAAATCCATTCTAAATTAGGAGAGGCGTGTTTTTACTTTTTTAAATGCACAATTTGCGTCTTTATTATTATTCTTTTGTTTCATTACGCTTTTAATTATATTTTCCAAAAACTCACTTGCTTTAAAGCAAAAAAAAACTTTTTGAATATTTTGGAAAGTGAGTGTTTGACGTTGGTTTTTGTGGAAATCCATTCTAAATTAGGAGAATCGTGTTTTTACTTTTTTAAATGCACAATTTGCGTCTTTATTATTATTCTTTTGTTTCATTACGCTTTTAATTATATTTTCCAAAAACTCACTTGCTTTAAAGCAAAAAAAAACTTTTTGAATATTTTGGAAAGTGAGTGTTTGACGTTGGTTTTTGTGGAAATCCATTCTAAATTAGGAGAGGCGTGTTCTTACTTTTTTAAATGCACAATTTGCGTCTTTATTATTATTCTTTTGTTTCATTACGCTTTTAATTATATTTTCCAAAAACTCACTTGCTTTAAAGCAAAAAAACACTTTTTGAATATTTTGGAAAGTGAGTGTTTGACGTTGGTTTTTGTGGAAATCCATTCTAAATTAGGAGAGGCGTGTTTTTACTTTTTTAAATGCACAATTTGCGTCTTTATTATTATTCTTTTGTTTCATTACGCTTTTAATTATATTTTCCAAAAACTCACTTGCTTTAAAGCAAAAAAAAACTTTTTGAATATTTTGGAAAGTGAGTGTTTGACGTTGGTTTTTGTGGAAATCCATTCTAAATTAGGAGAGGCGTGTTTTTACTTTTTTAAATGCACAATTTGCGTCTTTATTATTATTCTTTTGTTTCATTACGCTTTTAATTATATTTTCCAAAAACTCACTTGCTTTAAAGCAAAAAAAAACTTTTTGAATATTTTGGAAAGTGAGTGTTTGACGTTGGTTTTTGTGGAAATCCATTCTAAATTAGGAGAGGCGTGTTTTTACTTTTTTAAATGCACAATTTGCGTCTTTATTATTATTCTTTTGTTTCATTACGCTTTTAATTATATTTTCCAAAAACTCACTTGCTTTAAAGCAAAAAAAAACTTTTTGAATATTTTGGAAAGTGAGTGTTTGACGTTGGTTTTTGTGGAAATCCATTCTAAATTAGGAGAGGCGTGTTTTTACTTTTTTAAATGCACAATTTGCGTCTTTATTATTATTCTTTTGTTTCATTACGCTTTTAATTATATTTTCCAAAAACTCACTTGCTTTAAAGCAAAAAAAAACTTTTTGAATATTTTGGAAAGTGAGTGTTTGACGTTGGTTTTTGTGGAAATCCATTCTAAATTAGGAGAGGCGTGTTTTTACTTTTTTAAATACACAATTTGCGTCTTTATTATTATTCTTTTGTTTCATTACGCTTTTAATTATATTTTCCAAAAACTCACTTGCTTTAAAGCAAAAAAAAACTTTTTGAATATTTTGGAAAGTGAGTGTTTGACGTTGGTTTTTGTGGAAATCCATTCTAAATTAGGAGAGGCGTGTTTTTACTTTTTTAAATGCACAATTTGCGTCTTTATTATTATTCTTTAGTTTCATTACGCTTTTAATTATATTTTCCAAAAACTCACTTGCTTTAAAGCAAAAAAAAACTTTTTGAATATTTTGGAAAGTGAGTGTTTGACGTTGGTTTTTGTGGAAATCCATTCTAAATTAGGAGAGGCGTGTTTTTACTTTTTTAAATGCACAATTTGCGTCTTTATTATTATTCTTTTGTTTCATTACGCTTTTAATTATATTTTCCAAAAACTCACTTGCTTTAAAGCAAAAAAAAACTTTTTGAATATTTTGGAAAGTGAGTGTTTGACGTTGGTTTTTGTGGAAATCCATTCTAAATTAGGAGAGGCGTGTTCTTACTTTTTTAAATGCACAATTTGCGTCTTTATTATTATTCTTTTGTTTCATTACGCTTTTAATTATATTTTCCAAAAACTCACTTGCTTTAAAGCAAAAAAAAACTTTTTGAATATTTTGGAAAGTGAGTGTTTGACGTTGGTTTTTGTGGAAATCCATTCTAAATTAGGAGAGGCGTGTTTTTACTTTTTTAAATGCACAATTTGCGTCTTTATTATTATTCTTTTGTTTCATTACGCTTTTAATTATATTTTCCAAAAACTCACTTACTTTAAAGCAAAAAAAAACTTTTTGAATATTTTGGAAAGTGAGTGTTTGACGTTGGTTTTTGTGGAAATCCATTCTAAATTAGGAGAGGCGTGTTTTTACTTTTTTAAATGCACAATTTGCGTCTTTATTATTATTCTTTTGTTTCATTACGCTTTTAATTATATTTTCCAAAAACTCACTTGCTTTAAAGCAAAAAAAAACTTTTTGAATATTTTGGAAAGTGAGTGTTTGACGTTGGTTTTTGTGGAAATCCATTCTAAATTAGGAGAGGCGTGTTTTTACTTTTTTAAATGCACAATTTGCGTCTTTATTATTATTCTTTTGTTTCATTACGCTTTTAATTATATTTTCCAAAAACTCACTTGCTTTAAAGCAAAAAAAAACTTTTTGAATATTTTGGAAAGTGAGTGTTTGACGTTGGTTTTTGTGGAAATCCATTCTAAATTAGGAGAGGCGTGTTCTTACTTTTTTAAATGCACAATTTGCGTCTTTATTATTATTCTTTTGTTTCATTACGCTTTTAATTATATTTTCCAAAAACTCACTTGCTTTAAAGCAAAAAAAAACTTTTTGAATATTTTGGAAAGTGAGTGTTTGACGTTGGTTTTTGTGGAAATCCATTCTAAATTAGGAGAGGCGTGTTTTTACTTTTTTAAATGCACAATTTGCGTCTTTATTATTATTCTTTTGTTTCATTACGCTTTTAATTATATTTTCCAACAACTCACTTGCTTTAAAGCAAAAAAAAACTTTTTGAATATTTTGGAAAGTGAGTGTTTGACGTTGGTTTTTGTGGAAATCCATTCTAAATTAGGAGAGGCGTGTTCTTACTTTTTTAAATGCACAATTTGCGTCTTTATTATTATTCTTTTGTTTCATTACGCTTTTAATTATATTTTCCAAAAACTCACTTGCTTTAAAGCAAAAAAAACTTTTTGAATATTTTGGAAAGTGAGTGTTTGACGTTGGTTTTTGTGGAAATCCATTCTAAATTAGGAGAGGCGTGTTTTTACTTTTTTAAATGCACAATTTGCGTCTTTATTATTATTCTTTTGTTTCATTACGCTTTTAATTATATTTTCCAAAAACTCACTTGCTTTAAAGCAAAAAAAAACTTTTTGAATATTTTGGAAAGTGAGTGTTTGACGTTGGTTTTTGTGGAAATCCATTCTAAATTAGGAGAGGCGTGTTTTTACTTTTTTAAATGCACAATTTGCGTCTTTATTATTATTCTTTTGTTTCATTACGCTTTTAATTATATTTTCCAAAAACTCACTTGCTTTAAAGCAAAAAAAAACTTTTTGAATATTTTGGAAAGTGAGTGTTTGACGTTGGTTTTTGTGGAAATCCATTCTAAATTAGGAGAGGCGTGTTTTTACTTTTTTAAATGCACAATTTGCGTCTTTATTATTATTCTTTTGTTTCATTACGCTTTTAATTATATTTTCCAAAAACTTACTTGCTTTAAAGCAAAAAAAAACTTTTTGAATATTTTGGAAAGTGAGTGTTTGACGTTGGTTTTTGTGGAAATCCATTCTAAATTAGGAGAGGCGTGTTTTTACTTTTTTAAATGCACAATTTGCGTCTTTATTATTATTCTTTTGTTTCATTACGCTTTTAATTATATTTTCCAAAAACTCACTTGCTTTAAAGCAAAAAAAAACTTTTTGAATATTTTGGAAAGTGAGTGTTTGACGTTGGCTTTTGTGGAAATCCATTCTAAATTAGGAGAGGCGTGTTTTTACTTTTTTAAATGCACAATTTGCGTCTTTATTATTATTCTTTTGTTTCATTACGCTTTTAATTATATTTTCCAAAAACTCACTTGCTTTAAAGCAAAAAAAAACTTTTTGAATATTTTGGAAAGTGATTGTTTGACGTTGGTTTTTGTGGAAATCCATTCTAAATTAGGAGAGGCGTGTTTTTACTTTTTAAAATGCACAATTTGCGTCTTTATTATTATTCTTTTGTTTCATTACGCTTTTAATTATATTTTCCAAAAACTCACTTGCTTTAAAGCAAAAAAAAACTTTTTGAATATTTTGGAAAGTGAGTGTTTGACGTTGGTTTCTGTGGAAATCCATTCTAAATTAGGAGAGGCGTGTTCTTACTTTTTTAAATGCACAATTTGCGTCTTTATTATTATTCTTTTGTTTCATTACGCTTTTAATTATATTTTCCAAAAACTCACTTGCTTTAAAGCAAAAAAAAACTTTTTGAATATTTTGGAAAGTGAGTGTTTGACGTTGGTTTTTGTGGAAATCCATTCTAAATTAGGAGAGGCGTGTTTTTACTTTTTTAAATGCACAATTTGCGTCTTTATTATTATTCTTTTGTTTCATTACGCTTTTAATTATATTTTCCAAAAACTCACTTGCTTTAAAGCAAAAAAAAACTTTTTGAATATTTTGGAAAGTGAGTGTTTGACGTTGGTTTTTGTGGAAATCCATTCTAAATTAGGAGAGGCGTGTTTTTACTTTTTTAAATGCACAATTTGCGTCTTTATTATTATTCTTTTGTTTCATTACGCTTTTAATTATATTTTCCAAAAACTCACTTGCTTTAAAGCAAAAAAAAACTTTTTGAATATTTTGGAAAGTGAGTGTTTGACGTGGGTGTTTGTGGAAATCCATTCTAAATTAGGAGAGGCGTGTTTTTACTTTTTTAAATGCACAATTTGCGTCTTTATTATTATTCTTTTGTTTCATTACGCTTTTAATTATATTTTCCAAAAACTCACTTGAATATTTTAACTTTTATTTAACTTTTTGAATATTTTGGAAAGTGAGTGTTTGACGTTGGTTTTTGTGGAAATCCATTCTAAATTAGAAGAGGCGTGTTTTTACTTTTTTAAATGCACAATTTGCGTCTTTATTATTATTATTCTGTTTCATTACGCTTTTAATTATATTTTCCAAAAACTCACTTGCTTTAAACACTCACTTTCCAATATATTCAAAAACTTTTTTTTTGCTTTAGAGCAAGTGAGTTTTTGGAAAATATAATTAAAAGCGTAATGAAACAAAAGAATAATAATAAAGACGCAAATTGAATATATTGGGAAGTGAGTGTTTGACGTGGGTTTTTGTGGAAATCCATTCTAAATTAGGTGAGGCGTGTTCTTACTTTTTTAAATGCAGAATTTGCGTCTTTATTATTATTTTTTTGTTTCATTACGCTTTTAATGATATTTTCCAAAAACGCACTTGCTTTAAAACAAAAAAAAACTTTTTGAATATTTTGGAAAGTGAGTGTTTGACGTGGGTTTTTGTGGAAATCCATTCCAAATAGCATGAGGTCTGTTTCTATATTTTAAATGCACAATTTGCGTCTTTATTATTATTCTTTTGTTTCATTACGCTTTTAATTATATTTTCCAAAAACTCACTTGCTTTAAAGCAAAAAAAAACTTTTTGAATATTTGTGACGTGGGTTTTTGTGGAAATCCATTCCAAATAGCATGAGGTCTGTTTCTATATTTTAAATGCACAATTTGCGTCTTTATTATTATTCTTTTGTTTCATTACGCTTTCAATTATATTTTCCAAAAACTCACTTGCTTTAAAGCAAAAAAAAAGTTTTTGAATATATTGGAAAGTGAGTGTTTGACTTGCTTTTTTGTGGAAATCCATTCTAAATTAGGTGAGGCGTGTTCTTACTTTTTTAAATGCAGAATTTGCGTCTTTATTATTATTCTTTTGTTTCATTACGCTTTTAATTATATTTTCCAAAAACTCACTTGCTTTAAAACAAAAAAAAATTTTTTGAATATTTTGGAAAGTGAGTGTTTGACGTGGGTTTTTGTGGAAATCCATTCCAAATAGCATGAGGTCTGTTTCTATATTTTAAATGCACAATTTGCGTCTTTATTATTATTCTTTTGTTTCATTACCCTATTAATTATATTTTCCAAAAACTCTCTTGCTTTAGAGCAAAAAAACTTTTTGAATATTTTGGAAAGTGAGTGTTTGACGTGGGTTTTTGTGGAAATCCATTCTAAATTAGTTGAGGCGTGTTCTTACTTTTTTAAATGCAGAATTTGCGTCTTTATTATTATTCTTTTGTTTCATTACGCTTTTAATTATATTTTCCAAAAACGCACTTGCTTTAAAACAAAAAAAAATTTTTTGAATATTTTGGAAAGTGAGTGTTTGACGTGGGTTTTTGTGGAAATCCATTCCAAATAGCATGAGGTCTGTTTCTATATTTTAAATGCACAATTTGCGTCTTTATTATTATTCTTTTGTTTCATTACCCTATTAATTATATTTTCCAAAAACTCTCTTGCTTTAGAGCAAAAAAACTTTTTGAATATTTTGGAAAGTGAGTGTTTGACGTGGGTTTTTGTGGAAATCCATTCTAAATTAGTTGAGGCGTGTTCTTACTTTTTTAAATGCAGAATTTGCGTCTTTATTATTATTCTTTTGTTTCATTACGCTTTTAATTATATTTTCCAAAAACGCACTTGCTTTAAAACAAAAAAAAATTTTTTGAATATTTTGGAAAGTGAGTGTTTGACGTGGGTTTTTGTGGAAATCCATTCCAAATAGCATGAGGTCTGTTTCTATATTTTAAATGCACAATTTGCGTCTTTATTATTATTCTTTTGTTTCATTACGCTTTTAATTATATTTTCCAAAAACTCTCTTGCTTTAGAGCAAAAAAACTTTTTGAATATTTTGGAAAGTGAGTGTTTGACGTGGGTTTTTGTGGAAATCCATTCTAAATTAGTTGAGGCGTGTTCTTACTTTTTTAAATGCAGAATTTGCGTCTTTATTATTATTCTTTTGTTTCATTACGCTTTTAATTATATTTTCCAAAAACGCACTTGCTTTAAAACAAAAAAAAACTTTTTGAATATTTTGGAAAGTGAGTGTTTGACGTGGGTTTTTGTGGAAATCCATTCCAAATAGCATGAGGTCTGTTTCTATATTTTAAATGCACAATTTGCGTCTTTATTATTATTCTTTTGTTTCATTACGCTTTTAATTATATTTTCCAAAAACTCACTTGCTTTAAAGCAAAAAAAAACTTTTTGAATATTTGTGACGTGGGTTTTTGTGGAAATCCATTCCAAATAGCATGAGGTCTGTTTCTATATTTTAAATGCACAATTTGCGTCCTTATTATTATTCTTTTGTTTCATTACCCTATTAATTATATTTTCCAAAAACTCACTTGCTCTAAAGCAAAAAAAAAGTTTTTGAATATATTGGAAAGTGAGTGTTTGACGTGGGTTTTTGTGGAAATCCATTCTAAATTAGGTGCGGCGTGTTCTTACTTTTTTAAATGCACAATTTGCGTCTTTATTATTATTCTTTTGTTTCATTACCCTATTAATTATATTTTCCAAAAACGCACTTGCTTTAAAACAAAAAAAAACTTTTTGAATATTTTGGAAAGTGAGTGTTTGACGTGGGTTTTTGTGGAAATCCATTCCAAATAGAATGAGGTCTGTTTCTATATTTTAAATGCACAATTTGCGTCCTTATTATTATTCTTTTGTTTCATTACCCTATTAATTATATTTTCCAAAAACTCACTTGCTTTAAAGCAAAAAAAAAGTTTTTGAATATTTTGGAAAGTGAGTGTTTGACTTGCTTTTTTGTTGAAATCCATTCTAAATTAGGAGAGGCGTGTTCTTACTTTTTTAAATGCAGAATTTGTGTCTTTATTATTATTTTTTTGTTTCATTACGCTTTTAATTATATTTTCCAAAAACGCACTTGCTTTAAAACAAAAAAAAACTTTTTGAATATTTTGGAAAGTGAGTGTTTGACGTGGGTTTTTGTGGAAATCCATTCCAAATAGCATGAGGTCTGTTTCTATATTTTAAATGCACAATTTGCGTCTTTATTATTATTCTTTTGTTTCATTACGCTTTCAATTATATTTTCCAAAAACTCACTTGCCTTAAAGCAAAAAAAAAGTTTTTGAATATATTGGAAAGTGAGTGTTTGACTTGCTTTTTTGTTGAAATCCATTCTAAATTAGGTGAGGCGTGTTCTTACTTTTTTAAATGCAGAATTTGCGTCTTTATTATTATTCTTTTGTTTCATTACGCTTTTAATTATATTTTCCAAAATCTCACTTGCTTTAAAACAAAAAAAAACTTTTTGAATATTTTGGAAAGTGAGTGTTTGACGTGGGTTTTTGTGGAAATCCATTCCAAATAGCATGAGGTCTGTTTCTATATTTTAAATGCACAATTTGCGTCTTTATTATTGTTCTTTTGTTTCATTACCCTATTAATTATATTTTCCAAAAACTCTCTTGCTTTAGAGCAAAAAAACTTTTTGAATATTTTGGAAAGTGAGTGTTTGACGTGGGTTTTTGTGGAAATCCATTCTAAATTAGTTGAGGCGTGTTCTTACTTTTTTAAATGCAGAATTTGCGTCTTTATTATTATTCTTTTGTTTCATTACGCTTTTAATTATATTTTCCAAAAACGCACTTGCTTTAAAACAAAAAAAAACTTTTTGAATATTTTGGAAAGTGAGTGTTTGACGTGGGTTTTTGTGGAAATCCATTCCAAATAGCATGAGGTCTGTTTCTATATTTTAAATGCACAATTTGCGTCTTTATTATTATTCTTTTGTTTCATTACGCTTTCAATTATATTTTCCAAAAACTCACTTGCCTTAAAGCAAAAAAAAAGTTTTTGAATATATTGGAAAGTGAGTGTTTGACTTGCTTTTTTGTTGAAATCCATTCTAAATTAGGTGAGGCGTGTTCTTACTTTTTTAAATGCAGAATTTGCGTCTTTATTATTATTCTTTTGTTTCATTACGCTTTTAATTATATTTTCCAAAATCTCACTTGCTTTAAAACAAAAAAAAACTTTTTGAATATTTTGGAAAGTGAGTGTTTGACGTGGGTTTTTGTGGAAATCCATTCCAAATAGCATGAGGTCTGTTTCTATATTTTAAATGCACAATTTGCGTCTTTATTATTGTTCTTTTGTTTCATTACCCTATTAATTATATTTTCCAAAAACTCTCTTGCTTTAGAGCAAAAAAACTTTTTGAATATTTTGGAAAGTGAGTGTTTGACGTGGGTTTTTGTGGAAATCCATTCTAAATTAGTTGAGGCGTGTTCTTACTTTTTTAAATGCAGAATTTGCGTCTTTATTATTATTCTTTTGTTTCATTACGCTTTTAATTATATTTTCCAAAAACGCACTTGCTTTAAAGCAAAAAAAAAGTTTTTGAATATATTGGAAAGTGAGTGTTTGACTTGCTTTTTTGTGGAAATCCATTCTAAATTAGGTGAGGCGTGTTCTTACTTTTTTAAATGCAGAATTTGCGTCTTTATTATTATTCTTTTGTTTCATTACGCTTTTAATTATATTTTCCAAAAACTCACTTGCTTTAAAACAAAAAAAAATTTTTTGAATATTTTGGAAAGTGAGTGTTTGACGTGGGTTTTTGTGGAAATCCATTCCAAATAGCATGAGGTCTGTTTCTATATTTTAAATGCACAATTTGCGTCTTTATTATTATTCTTTTGTTTCATTACCCTATTAATTATATTTTCCAAAAACTCTCTTGCTTTAGAGCAAAAAAACTTTTTGAATATTTTGGAAAGTGAGTGTTTGACGTGGGTTTTTGTGGAAATCCATTCTAAATTAGTTGAGGCGTGTTCTTACTTTTTTAAATGCAGAATTTGCGTCTTTATTATTATTCTTTTGTTTCATTACGCTTTTAATTATATTTTCCAAAAACGCACTTGCTTTAAAACAAAAAAAAATTTTTTGAATATTTTGGAAAGTGAGTGTTTGACGTGGGTTTTTGTGGAAATCCATTCCAAATAGCATGAGGTCTGTTTCTATATTTTAAATGCACAATTTGCGTCTTTATTATTATTCTTTTGTTTCATTACCCTATTAATTATATTTTCCAAAAACTCTCTTGCTTTAGAGCAAAAAAACTTTTTGAATATTTTGGAAAGTGAGTGTTTGACGTGGGTTTTTGTGGAAATCCATTCTAAATTAGTTGAGGCGTGTTCTTACTTTTTTAAATGCAGAATTTGCGTCTTTATTATTATTCTTTTGTTTCATTACGCTTTTAATTATATTTTCCAAAAACGCACTTGCTTTAAAACAAAAAAAAATTTTTTGAATATTTTGGAAAGTGAGTGTTTGACGTGGGTTTTTGTGGAAATCCATTCCAAATTGCATGAGGTCTGTTTCTATATTTTAAATGCACAATTTGCGTCTTTATTATTATTCTTTTGTTTCATTACGCTTTTAATTATATTTTCCAAAAACTCTCTTGCTTTAGAGCAAAAAAACTTTTTGAATATTTTGGAAAGTGAGTGTTTGACGTGGGTTTTTGTGGAAATCCATTCTAAATTAGTTGAGGCGTGTTCTTACTTTTTTAAATGCAGAATTTGCGTCTTTATTATTATTCTTTTGTTTCATTACGCTTTTAATTATATTTTCCAAAAACGCACTTGCTTTAAAACAAAAAAAAACTTTTTGAATATTTTGGAAAGTGAGTGTTTGACGTGGGTTTTTGTGGAAATCCATTCCAAATAGCATGAGGTCTGTTTCTATATTTTAAATGCACAATTTGCGTCTTTATTATTATTCTTTTGTTTCATTACGCTTTTAATTATATTTTCCAAAAACTCACTTGCTTTAAAGCAAAAAAAAACTTTTTGAATATTTGTGACGTGGGTTTTTGTGGAAATCCATTCCAAATAGCATGAGGTCTGTTTCTATATTTTAAATGCACAATTTGCGTCTTTATTATTATTCTTTTGTTTCATTACCCTATTACTTATATTTTCCAAAAACTCTCTTGCTTTAGAGCAAAAAAACTTTTTGAATATTTTGGAAAGTGAGTGTTTGACGTGGGTTTTTGTGGAAATCCATTCCAAATAGCATGACGTCTGTTTCTATATTTTAAATGCACAATTTGCGTCTTTATTATTATTCTTTTGTTTCATTACGCTTTTAATTATATTTTCCAAAAACTCACTTGCTTTAAAGCAAAAAAAAACTTTTTGAATATTTGTGACGTGGGTTTTTGTGGAAATCCATTCCAAATAGCATGAGGTCTGTTTCTATATTTTAAATGCACAATTTGCGTCTTTATTATTATTCTTTTGTTTCATTACGCTTTTAATTATATTTTCCAAAAACTCACTTGCTTTAAAGCAAAAAAAAACTTTTTGAATATTTTGGAAAGTGAGTGTTTGACGTGGGTTTTTGTGGAAATCCATTCTAAATTAGGTGAGGCGTGTTCTTACTTTTTTAAATGCACAATTTGCGTCTTTATTATTATTCTTTTGTTTCATTACGCTTTTAATTATATTTTCCAAAAACTCACTTGCTTTAAAGCAAAAAAAAACTTTTTAAATTTTTTTTGGAAAGTGAGTGTTTGACGTGGGTTTTTGTGGAAATCCATTCCAAATAGCATGAGGTCTGTTTCTATATTTTAAATGCACAATTTGCGTCTTTATTATTATTCTTTTGTTTCATTACCCTATTACTTATATTTTCCAAAAACTCTCTTGCTTTAGAGCAAAAAAACTTTTTGAATATTTTGGAAAGTGAGTGTTTGACGTGGGTTTTTGTGGAAATCCATTCCAAATAGCATGACGTCTGTTTCTATATTTTAAATGCACAATTTGCGTCTTTATTATTATTCTTTTGTTTCATTACGCTTTTAATTATATTTTCCAAAAACTCACTTGCTTTAAAGCAAAAAAAAACTTTTTGAATATTTTGGAAAGTGAGTGTTTGACGTGGGTTTTTGTGGAAATCCATTCTAAATTAGGTGAGGCGTGTTCTTACTTTTTTAAATGCACAATTTGCGTCTTTATTATTATTCTTTTGTTTCATTACCCTATTAATTATATTTTCCAAAAACTCTCTTGCTTTAGAGCAAAAAAACTTTTTGAATATTTTGGAAAGTGAGTGTTTGACGTTGGTTTTTGTGGAAATACATTCTAAATTAGGTGCGGCGTGTTCTTACTGTTTTAAATGCACAATTTGCGTCTTTATTATTATTCTTTTGTTTCATTACGCTTTTAATTATATTTTCCAAAAACTCACTTGCTTTAAAGCAAAAAAAAACTTTTTGAATATTTGTGACGTGGGTTTTTGTGGAAATCCATTCCAAATAGCATGAGGTCTGTTTCTATATTTTAAATGCACAATTTGCGTCTTTATTATTATTCTTTTGTTTCATTACCCTATTACTTATATTTTCCAAAAACTCTCTTGCTTTAGAGCAAAAAAACTTTTTGAATATTTTGGAAAGTGAGTGTTTGACGTGGGTTTTTGTGGAAATCCATTCCAAATAGCATGAGGTCTGTTTCTATATTTTAAATGCACAATTTGCGTCTTTATTATTATTCTTTTGTTTCATTACGCTTTTAATTATATTTTCCAAAAACTCACTTGCTTTAAAGCAAAAAAAAACTTTTTGAATATTTTGGAAAGTGAGTGTTTGACGTGGGTTTTTGTGGAAATCCATTCTAAATTAGGTGCGGCGTGTTCTTACTGTTTTAAATGCACAATTTGCGTCTTTATTATTATTCTTTTGTTTCATTACGCTTTTAATTATATTTTTCAAAAACTCACTTGCTTTAAAGCAAAGAAAAACTTTTTGAATATTTTGGAAAGTGAGTGTTTGACGTGGGTTTTTGTGGAAATCCATTCCAAATAGCATGAGGTCTGTTTCTATATTTTAAATGCACAATTTGCGTCTTTATTATTATTCTTTTGTTTCATTACGCTTTTAATTATATTTTTCAAAAACTCACTTGCTTTAAAGCAAAGAAAAACTTTTTGAATATTTTGGAAAGTGAGTGTTTGACGTGGGTTTTTGTGGAAATCCATTCTAAATTAGGTGCGGCGTGTTCTTACTGTTTTAAATGCACAATTTGCGTCTTTATTATTATTCTTTTGTTTCATTACGCTATTAATTATATTTTCCAAAAACTCACTTGCTTTAAAGCAAAAAAAAACTTTTTGAATATTTTGGAAAGTGAGTGTTTGACGTGGGTTTTTGTGGAAATCCATTCCAAATAGCATGAGGTCTGTTTCTATATTTTAAATGCACAATTTGCGTCTTTATTATTATTCTTTTGTTTCATTACGCTTTTAATTATATTTTTCAAAAACTCACTTGCTTTAAAGCAAAGAAAAACTTTTTGAATATTTTGGAAAGTGAGTGTTTGACGTGGGTTTTTGTGGAAATCCATTCCAAATAGCATGAGGTCTGTTTCTATATTTTAAATGCACAATTTGCGTCTTTATTATTATTCTTTTGTTTCATTACGCTTTTAATTATATTTTTCAAAAACTCACTTGCTTTAAAGCAAAGAAAAACTTTTTGAATATTTTGGAAAGTGAGTGTTTGACGTGGGTTTTTGTGGAAATCCATTCTAAATTAGGTGCGGCGTGTTCTTACTGTTTTAAATGCACAATTTGCGTCTTTATTATTATTCTTTTGTTTCATTACGCTTTTAATTATATTTTCCAAAAACGCACTTGCTTTAAAACAAAAAAAAACTTTTTGAATATTTTGGAAAGTGAGTGTTTGACGTGGGTTTTTGTGGAAATCCATTCCAAATAGCATGAGGTCTGTTTCTATATTTTAAATGCACAATTTGCGTCTTTATTATTATTCTTTTGTTTCATTACGCTTTTAATTATATTTTCCAAAAACTCACTTGCTTTAAAGCAAAAAAAAACTTTTTGAATATTTGTGACGTGGGTTTTTGTGGAAATCCATTCCAAATAGCATGAGGTCTGTTTCTATATTTTAAATGCACAATTTGCGTCTTTATTATTATTCTTTTGTTTCATTACCCTATTACTTATATTTTCCAAAAACTCTCTTGCTTTAGAGCAAAAAAACTTTTTGAATATTTTGGAAAGTGAGTGTTTGACGTGGGTTTTTGTGGAAATCCATTCCAAATAGCATGACGTCTGTTTCTATATTTTAAATGCACAATTTGCGTCTTTATTATTATTCTTTTGTTTCATTACGCTTTTAATTATATTTTCCAAAAACTCACTTGCTTTAAAGCAAAAAAAAACTTTTTGAATATTTGTGACGTGGGTTTTTGTGGAAATCCATTCCAAATAGCATGAGGTCTGTTTCTATATTTTAAATGCACAATTTGCGTCTTTATTATTATTCTTTTGTTTCATTACGCTTTTAATTATATTTTCCAAAAACTCACTTGCTTTAAAGCAAAAAAAAACTTTTTGAATATTTTGGAAAGTGAGTGTTTGACGTGGGTTTTTGTGGAAATCCATTCTAAATTAGGTGAGGCGTGTTCTTACTTTTTTAAATGCACAATTTGCGTCTTTATTATTATTCTTTTGTTTCATTACGCTTTTAATTATATTTTCCAAAAACTCACTTGCTTTAAAGCAAAAAAAAACTTTTTAAATTTTTTTTGGAAAGTGAGTGTTTGACGTGGGTTTTTGTGGAAATCCATTCCAAATAGCATGAGGTCTGTTTCTATATTTTAAATGCACAATTTGCGTCTTTATTATTATTCTTTTGTTTCATTACCCTATTACTTATATTTTCCAAAAACTCTCTTGCTTTAGAGCAAAAAAACTTTTTGAATATTTTGGAAAGTGAGTGTTTGACGTGGGTTTTTGTGGAAATCCATTCCAAATAGCATGACGTCTGTTTCTATATTTTAAATGCACAATTTGCGTCTTTATTATTATTCTTTTGTTTCATTACGCTTTTAATTATATTTTCCAAAAACTCACTTGCTTTAAAGCAAAAAAAAACTTTTTGAATATTTTGGAAAGTGAGTGTTTGACGTGGGTTTTTGTGGAAATCCATTCTAAATTAGGTGAGGCGTGTTCTTACTTTTTTAAATGCACAATTTGCGTCTTTATTATTATTCTTTTGTTTCATTACCCTATTAATTATATTTTCCAAAAACTCTCTTGCTTTAGAGCAAAAAAACTTTTTGAATATTTTGGAAAGTGAGTGTTTGACGTTGGTTTTTGTGGAAATACATTCTAAATTAGGTGCGGCGTGTTCTTACTGTTTTAAATGCACAATTTGCGTCTTTATTATTATTCTTTTGTTTCATTACGCTTTTAATTATATTTTCCAAAAACTCACTTGCTTTAAAGCAAAAAAAAACTTTTTGAATATTTGTGACGTGGGTTTTTGTGGAAATCCATTCCAAATAGCATGAGGTCTGTTTCTATATTTTAAATGCACAATTTGCGTCTTTATTATTATTCTTTTGTTTCATTACCCTATTACTTATATTTTCCAAAAACTCTCTTGCTTTAGAGCAAAAAAACTTTTTGAATATTTTGGAAAGTGAGTGTTTGACGTGGGTTTTTGTGGAAATCCATTCCAAATAGCATGAGGTCTGTTTCTATATTTTAAATGCACAATTTGCGTCTTTATTATTATTCTTTTGTTTCATTACGCTTTTAATTATATTTTCCAAAAACTCACTTGCTTTAAAGCAAAAAAAAACTTTTTGAATATTTTGGAAAGTGAGTGTTTGACGTGGGTTTTTGTGGAAATCCATTCTAAATTAGGTGCGGCGTGTTCTTACTGTTTTAAATGCACAATTTGCGTCTTTATTATTATTCTTTTGTTTCATTACGCTTTTAATTATATTTTTCAAAAACTCACTTGCTTTAAAGCAAAGAAAAACTTTTTGAATATTTTGGAAAGTGAGTGTTTGACGTGGGTTTTTGTGGAAATCCATTCCAAATAGCATGAGGTCTGTTTCTATATTTTAAATGCACAATTTGCGTCTTTATTATTATTCTTTTGTTTCATTACGCTTTTAATTATATTTTTCAAAAACTCACTTGCTTTAAAGCAAAGAAAAACTTTTTGAATATTTTGGAAAGTGAGTGTTTGACGTGGGTTTTTGTGGAAATCCATTCTAAATTAGGTGCGGCGTGTTCTTACTGTTTTAAATGCACAATTTGCGTCTTTATTATTATTCTTTTGTTTCATTACGCTATTAATTATATTTTCCAAAAACTCACTTGCTTTAAAGCAAAAAAAAACTTTTTGAATATTTTGGAAAGTGAGTGTTTGACGTGGGTTTTTGTGGAAATCCATTCCAAATAGCATGAGGTCTGTTTCTATATTTTAAATGCACAATTTGCGTCTTTATTATTATTCTTTTGTTTCATTACGCTTTTAATTATATTTTTCAAAAACTCACTTGCTTTAAAGCAAAGAAAAACTTTTTGAATATTTTGGAAAGTGAGTGTTTGACGTGGGTTTTTGTGGAAATCCATTCCAAATAGCATGAGGTCTGTTTCTATATTTTAAATGCACAATTTGCGTCTTTATTATTATTCTTTTGTTTCATTACGCTTTTAATTATATTTTTCAAAAACTCACTTGCTTTAAAGCAAAGAAAAACTTTTTGAATATTTTGGAAAGTGAGTGTTTGACGTGGGTTTTTGTGGAAATCCATTCCAAATAGCATGACGTCTGTTTCTATATTTTAAATGCACAATTTGCGTCTTTATTATTATTCTTTTGTTTCATTACGCTTTTAATTATATTTTCCAAAAACTCACTTGCTTTAAAGCAAAAAAAAACTTTTTAAATTTTTTTTGGAAAGTGAGTGTTTGACGTGGGTTTTTGTGGAAATCCATTCCAAATAGCATGAGGTCTGTTTCTATATTTTAAATGCACAATTTGCGTCTTTATTATTATTCTTTTGTTTCATTACCCTATTACTTATATTTTCCAAAAACTCTCTTGCTTTAGAGCAAAAAAACTTTTTGAATATTTTGGAAAGTGAGTGTTTGACGTGGGTTTTTGTGGAAATCCATTCCAAATAGCATGACGTCTGTTTCTATATTTTAAATGCACAATTTGCGTCTTTATTATTATTCTTTTGTTTCATTACGCTTTTAATTATATTTTCCAAAAACTCACTTGCTTTAAAGCAAAAAAAAACTTTTTAAATTTTTTTTGGAAAGTGAGTGTTTGACGTGGGTTTTTGTGGAAATCCATTCCAAATAGCATGAGGTCTGTTTCTATATTTTAAATGCACAATTTGCGTCTTTATTATTATTCTTTTGTTTCATTACCCTATTACTTATATTTTCCAAAAACTCTCTTGCTTTAGAGCAAAAAAACTTTTTGAATATTTTGGAAAGTGAGTGTTTGACGTGGGTTTTTGTGGAAATCCATTCTAAATTAGGTGAGGCGTGTTCTTACTTTTTTAAATGCATAATTTGCGTCTTTATTATTATTCTTTTGTTTCATTACCCTATTAATTATATTTTCCAAAAACTCTCTTGCTTTAGAGCAAAAAAACTTTTTGAATATTTTGGAAAGTGAGTGTTTGACGTGGGTTTTTGTGGAAATCCATTCCAAATAGCATGAGATCTGTTTCTATATTTTAAATGCACAATTTGCGTCTTTATTATTATTCTTTTGTTTCATTACGCTTTTAATTATATTTTCCAAAAACTCACTTGCTTTAAAGCAAAAAAAAACTTTTTAAATTTTTTTTGGAAAGTGAGTGTTTGACGTGGGTTTTTGTGGAAATCCATTCCAAATAGCATGAGGTCTGTTTCTATATTTTAAATGCACAATTTGCGTCTTTATTATTATTCTTTTGTTTCATTACGCTTTTAATTATATTTTCCAAAAACTCACTTGCTTTAAAGCAAAAAAAAACTTTTTAAATTTTTTTTGGAAAGTGAGTGTTTGACGTGGGTTTTTGTGGAAATCCATTCCAAATAGCATGAGGTCTGTTTCTATATTTTAAATGCACAATTTGCGTCTTTATTATTATTCTTTTGTTTCATTACCCTATTACTTATATTTTCCAAAAACTCTCTTGCTTTAGAGCAAAAAAACTTTTTGAATATTTTGGAAAGTGAGTGTTTGACGTGGGTTTTTGTGGAAATCCATTCCAAATAGCATGACGTCTGTTTCTATATTTTAAATGCACAATTTGCGTCTTTATTATTATTCTTTTGTTTCATTACCCTATTAATTATATTTTCCAAAAACTCTCTTGCTTTAGAGCAAAAAAACTTTTTGAATATTTTGGAAAGTGAGTGTTTGACGTGGGTTTTTGTGGAAATCCATTCCAAATAGCATGAGGTCTGTTTCTATATTTTAAATGCACAATTTGCGTCTTTATTATTATTCTTTTGTTTCATTACGCTTTTAATTATATTTTCCAAAAACTCACTTGCTTTAAAGCAAAAAAAAACTTTTTAAATTTTTTTTGGAAAGTGAGTGTTTGACGTGGGTTTTTGTGGAAATCCATTCCAAATAGCATGAGGTCTGTTTCTATATTTTAAATGCACAATTTGCGTCTTTATTATTATTCTTTTGTTTCATTACCCTATTACTTATATTTTCCAAAAACTCTCTTGCTTTAGAGCAAAAAAACTTTTTGAATATTTTGGAAAGTGAGTGTTTGACGTGGGTTTTTGTGGAAATCCATTCCAAATAGCATGACGTCTGTTTCTATATTTTAAATGCACAATTTGCGTCTTTATTATTATTCTTTTGTTTCATTACGCTTTTAATTATATTTTCCAAAAACTCACTTGCTTTAAAGCAAAAAAAAACTTTTTGAATATTTTGGAAAGTGAGTGTTTGACGTGGGTTTTTGTGGAAATCCATTCCAAATAGCATGAGGTCTGTTTCTATATTTTAAATGCACAATTTGCGTCTTTATTATTATTCTTTTGTTTCATTACCCTATTAATTATATTTTCCAAAAACTCTCTTGCTTTAGAGCAAAAAAACTTTTTGAATATTTTGGAAAGTGAGTGTTTGACGTGGGTTTTTGTGGAAATCCATTCTAAATTAGTTGAGGCGTGTTCTTACTTTTTTAAATGCAGAATTTGCGTCTTTATTATTATTCTTTTGTTTCATTACGCTTTTAATTATATTTTCCAAAAACGCACTTGCTTTAAAACAAAAAAAAATTTTTTGAATATTTTGGAAAGTGAGTGTTTGACGTGGGTTTTTGTGGAAATCCATTCCAAATAGCATGAGGTCTGTTTCTATATTTTAAATGCACAATTTGCGTCTTTATTATTATTCTTTTGTTTCATTACCCTATTAATTATATTTTCCAAAAACTCTCTTGCTTTAGAGCAAAAAAACTTTTTGAATATTTTGGAAAGTGAGTGTTTGACGTGGGTTTTTGTGGAAATCCATTCTAAATTAGTTGAGGCGTGTTCTTACTTTTTTAAATGCAGAATTTGCGTCTTTATTATTATTCTTTTGTTTCATTACGCTTTTAATTATATTTTCCAAAAACGCACTTGCTTTAAAACAAAAAAAAATTTTTTGAATATTTTGGAAAGTGAGTGTTTGACGTGGGTTTTTGTGGAAATCCATTCCAAATAGCATGAGGTCTGTTTCTATATTTTAAATGCACAATTTGCGTCTTTATTATTATTCTTTTGTTTCATTACCCTATTAATTATATTTTCCAAAAACTCTCTTGCTTTAGAGCAAAAAAACTTTTTGAATATTTTGGAAAGTGAGTGTTTGACGTGGGTTTTTGTGGAAATCCATTCCAAATAGCATGAGATCTGTTTCTATATTTTAAATGCACAATTTGCGTCTTTATTATTATTCTTTTGTTTCATTACGCTTTTAATTATATTTTCCAAAAACTCACTTGCTTTAAAGCAAAAAAAAACTTTTTAAATTTTTTTTGGAAAGTGAGTGTTTGACGTGGGTTTTTGTGGAAATCCATTCCAAATAGCATGAGGTCTGTTTCTATATTTTAAATGCACAATTTGCGTCTTTATTATTATTCTTTTGTTTCATTACCCTATTAATTATATTTTCCAAAAACTCTCTTGCTTTAGAGCAAAAAAACTTTTTGAATATTTTGGAAAGTGAGTGTTTGACGTGGGTTTTTGTGGAAATCCATTCCAAATAGCATGAGATCTGTTTCTATATTTTAAATGCACAATTTGCGTCTTTATTATTATTCTTTTGTTTCATTACGCTTTTAATTATATTTTCCAAAAACTCACTTGCTTTAAAGCAAAAAAAAACTTTTTAAATTTTTTTTGGAAAGTGAGTGTTTGACGTGGGTTTTTGTGGAAATCCATTCCAAATAGCATGAGGTCTGTTTCTATATTTTAAATGCACAATTTGCGTCTTTATTATTATTCTTTTGTTTCATTACGCTTTTAATTATATTTTCCAAAAACTCACTTGCTTTAAAGCAAAAAAAAACTTTTTGAATATTTTGGAAAGTGAGTGTTTGACGTGGGTTTTTGTGGAAATCCATTCCAAATTGCATGAGGTCTGTTTCTATATTTTAAATGCACAATTTGCGTCTTTATTATTATTCTTTTGTTTCATTACGCTTTTAATTATATTTTCCAAAAACTCTCTTGCTTTAGAGCAAAAAAACTTTTTGAATATTTTGGAAAGTGAGTGTTTGACGTGGGTTTTTGTGGAAATCCATTCTAAATTAGTTGAGGCGTGTTCTTACTTTTTTAAATGCAGAATTTGCGTCTTTATTATTATTCTTTTGTTTCATTACGCTTTTAATTATATTTTCCAAAAACGCACTTGCTTTAAAACAAAAAAAAATTTTTTGAATATTTTGGAAAGTGAGTGTTTGACGTGGGTTTTTGTGGAAATCCATTCCAAATTGCATGAGGTCTGTTTCTATATTTTAAATGCACAATTTGCGTCTTTATTATTATTCTTTTGTTTCATTACGCTTTTAATTATATTTTCCAAAAACTCTCTTGCTTTAGAGCAAAAAAACTTTTTGAATATTTTGGAAAGTGAGTGTTTGACGTGGGTTTTTGTGGAAATCCATTCTAAATTAGTTGAGGCGTGTTCTTACTTTTTTAAATGCAGAATTTGCGTCTTTATTATTATTCTTTTGTTTCATTACGCTTTTAATTATATTTTCCAAAAACGCACTTGCTTTAAAACAAAAAAAAATTTTTTGAATATTTTGGAAAGTGAGTGTTTGACGTGGGTTTTTGTGGAAATCCATTCCAAATAGCATGAGGTCTGTTTCTATATTTTAAATGCACAATTTGCGTCTTTATTATTATTCTTTTGTTTCATTACCCTATTAATTATATTTTCCAAAAACTCTCTTGCTTTAGAGCAAAAAAACTTTTTGAATATTTTGGAAAGTGAGTGTTTGACGTGGGTTTTTGTGGAAATCCATTCTAAATTAGTTGAGGCGTGTTCTTACTTTTTTAAATGCAGAATTTGCGTCTTTATTATTATTCTTTTGTTTCATTACGCTTTTAATTATATTTTCCAAAAACGCACTTGCTTTAAAACAAAAAAAAATTTTTTGAATATTTTGGAAAGTGAGTGTTTGACGTGGGTTTTTGTGGAAATCCATTCCAAATAGCATGAGGTCTGTTTCTATATTTTAAATGCACAATTTGCGTCTTTATTATTATTCTTTTGTTTCATTACCCTATTAATTATATTTTCCAAAAACTCTCTTGCTTTAGAGCAAAAAAACTTTTTGAATATTTTGGAAAGTGAGTGTTTGACGTGGGTTTTTGTGGAAATCCATTCCAAATAGCATGAGATCTGTTTCTATATTTTAAATGCACAATTTGCGTCTTTATTATTATTCTTTTGTTTCATTACGCTTTTAATTATATTTTCCAAAAACTCACTTGCTTTAAAGCAAAAAAAAACTTTTTAAATTTTTTTTGGAAAGTGAGTGTTTGACGTGGGTTTTTGTGGAAATCCATTCCAAATAGCATGAGGTCTGTTTCTATATTTTAAATGCACAATTTGCGTCTTTATTATTATTCTTTTGTTTCATTACGCTTTTAATTATATTTTCCAAAAACTCACTTGCTTTAAAGCAAAAAAAAACTTTTTAAATTTTTTTTGGAAAGTGAGTGTTTGACGTGGGTTTTTGTGGAAATCCATTCCAAATAGCATGAGGTCTGTTTCTATATTTTAAATGCACAATTTGCGTCTTTATTATTATTCTTTTGTTTCATTACCCTATTACTTATATTTTCCAAAAACTCTCTTGCTTTAGAGCAAAAAAACTTTTTGAATATTTTGGAAAGTGAGTGTTTGACGTGGGTTTTTGTGGAAATCCATTCCAAATAGCATGACGTCTGTTTCTATATTTTAAATGCACAATTTGCGTCTTTATTATTATTCTTTTGTTTCATTACCCTATTAATTATATTTTCCAAAAACTCTCTTGCTTTAGAGCAAAAAAACTTTTTGAATATTTTGGAAAGTGAGTGTTTGACGTGGGTTTTTGTGGAAATCCATTCCAAATAGCATGAGGTCTGTTTCTATATTTTAAATGCACAATTTGCGTCTTTATTATTATTCTTTTGTTTCATTACGCTTTTAATTATATTTTCCAAAAACTCACTTGCTTTAAAGCAAAAAAAAACTTTTTAAATTTTTTTTGGAAAGTGAGTGTTTGACGTGGGTTTTTGTGGAAATCCATTCCAAATAGCATGAGGTCTGTTTCTATATTTTAAATGCACAATTTGCGTCTTTATTATTATTCTTTTGTTTCATTACGCTTTTAATTATATTTTCCAAAAACTCACTTGCTTTAAAGCAAAAAAAAACTTTTTAAATTTTTTTTGGAAAGTGAGTGTTTGACGTGGGTTTTTGTGGAAATCCATTCCAAATAGCATGAGGTCTGTTTCTATATTTTAAATGCACAATTTGCGTCTTTATTATTATTCTTTTGTTTCATTACCCTATTACTTATATTTTCCAAAAACTCTCTTGCTTTAGAGCAAAAAAACTTTTTGAATATTTTGGAAAGTGAGTGTTTGACGTGGGTTTTTGTGGAAATCCATTCCAAATAGCATGACGTCTGTTTCTATATTTTAAATGCACAATTTGCGTCTTTATTATTATTCTTTTGTTTCATTACGCTTTTAATTATATTTTCCAAAAACTCACTTGCTTTAAAGCAAAAAAAAACTTTTTGAATATTTTGGAAAGTGAGTGTTTGACGTGGGTTTTTGTGGAAATCCATTCTAAATTAGGTGAGGCGTGTTCTTACTTTTTTAAATGCACAATTTGCGTCTTTATTATTATTCTTTTGTTTCATTACCCTATTAATTATATTTTCCAAAAACTCTCTTGCTTTAGAGCAAAAAAACTTTTTGAATATTTTGGAAAGTGAGTGTTTGACGTGGGTTTTTGTGGAAATCCATTCCAAATAGCATGACGTCTGTTTCTATATTTTAAATGCACAATTTGCGTCTTTATTATTATTCTTTTGTTTCATTACGCTTTTAATTATATTTTCCAAAAACTCACTTGCTTTAAAGCAAAAAAAAACTTTTTGAATATTTGTGACGTGGGTTTTTGTGGAAATCCATTCCAAATAGCATGAGGTCTGTTTCTATATTTTAAATGCACAATTTGCGTCTTTATTATTATTCTTTTGTTTCATTACCCTATTACTTATATTTTCCAAAAACTCTCTTGCTTTAGAGCAAAAAAACTTTTTGAATATTTTGGAAAGTGAGTGTTTGACGTGGGTTTTTGTGGAAATCCATTCCAAATAGCATGAGGTCTGTTTCTATATTTTAAATGCACAATTTGCGTCTTTATTATTATTCTTTTGTTTCATTACGCTTTTAATTATATTTTCCAAAAACTCACTTGCTTTAAAGCAAAAAAAAACTTTTTGAATATTTTGGAAAGTGAGTGTTTGACGTGGGTTTTTGTGGAAATCCATTCTAAATTAGGTGAGGCGTGTTCTTACTTTTTTAAATGCACAATTTGCGTCTTTATTATTATTCTTTTGTTTCATTACCCTATTAATTATATTTTCCAAAAACTCACTTGCTTTAAAGCAAAAAAAAACTTTTTGAATATTTGTGACGTGGGTTTTTGTGGAAATCCATTCCAAATAGCATGAGGTCTGTTTCTATATTTTAAATGCACAATTTGCGTCTTTATTATTATTCTTTTGTTTCATTACCCTATTACTTATATTTTCCAAAAACTCTCTTGCTTTAGAGCAAAAAAACTTTTTGAATATTTTGGAAAGTGAGTGTTTGACGTGGGTTTTTGTGGAAATCCATTCCAAATAGCATGAGGTCTGTTTCTATATTTTAAATGCACAATTTGCGTCTTTATTATTATTCTTTTGTTTCATTACGCTTTTAATTATATTTTCCAAAAACTCACTTGCTTTAAAGCAAAAAAAAACTTTTTGAATATTTGTGACGTGGGTTTTTGTGGAAATCCATTCCAAATAGCATGAGGTCTGTTTCTATATTTTAAATGCACAATTTGCGTCTTTATTATTATTCTTTTGTTTCATTACGCTTTTAATTATATTTTCCAAAAACTCACTTGCTTTAAAGCAAAAAAAAACTTTTTAAATTTTTTTTGGAAAGTGAGTGTTTGACGTGGGTTTTTGTGGAAATCCATTCTAAATTAGGTGAGGCGTGTTCTTACTTTTTTAAATGCACAATTTGCGTCTTTATTATTATTCTTTTGTTTCATTACCCTATTAATTATATTTTCCAAAAACTCTCTTGCTTTAGAGCAAAAAAACTTTTTGAATATTTTGGAAAGTGAGTGTTTGACGTGGGTTTTTGTGGAAATCCATTCCAAATAGCATGAGGTCTGTTTCTATATTTTAAATGCACAATTTGCGTCTTTATTATTATTCTTTTGTTTCATTACGCTTTTAATTATATTTTCCAAAAACTCACTTGCTTTAAAGCAAAAAAAAACTTTTTAAATTTTTTTTGGAAAGTGAGTGTTTGACGTGGGTTTTTGTGGAAATCCATTCCAAATAGCATGAGGTCTGTTTCTATATTTTAAATGCACAATTTGCGTCTTTATTATTATTCTTTTGTTTCATTACCCTATTACTTATATTTTCCAAAAACTCTCTTGCTTTAGAGCAAAAAAACTTTTTGAATATTTTGGAAAGTGAGTGTTTGACGTGGGTTTTTGTGGAAATCCATTCCAAATAGCATGACGTCTGTTTCTATATTTTAAATGCACAATTTGCGTCTTTATTATTATTCTTTTGTTTCATTACGCTTTTAATTATATTTTCCAAAAACTCACTTGCTTTAAAGCAAAAAAAAACTTTTTGAATATTTTGGAAAGTGAGTGTTTGACGTGGGTTTTTGTGGAAATCCATTCTAAATTAGGTGAGGCGTGTTCTTACTTTTTTAAATGCACAATTTGCGTCTTTATTATTATTCTTTTGTTTCATTACCCTATTAATTATATTTTCCAAAAACTCTCTTGCTTTAGAGCAAAAAAACTTTTTGAATATTTTGGAAAGTGAGTGTTTGACGTGGGTTTTTGTGGAAATCCATTCCAAATAGCATGAGGTCTGTTTCTATATTTTAAATGCACAATTTGCGTCTTTATTATTATTCTTTTGTTTCATTACGCTTTTAATTATATTTTCCAAAAACTCACTTGCTTTAAAGCAAAAAAAAACTTTTTGAATATTTTGGAAAGTGAGTGTTTGACGTGGGTTTTTGTGGAAATCCATTCCAAATAGCATGACGTCTGTTTCTATATTTTAAATGCACAATTTGCGTCTTTATTATTATTCTTTTGGTTCATTACGCTTTTAATTATATTTTCCAAAAACTCACTTGCTTTAAAGCAAAAAAAAACTTTTTGAATATTTGTGACGTGGGTTTTTGTGGAAATCCATTCCAAATAGCATGAGGTCTGTTTCTATATTTTAAATGCACAATTTGCGTCTTTATTATTATTCTTTTGTTTCATTACCCTATTACTTATATTTTCCAAAAACTCTCTTGCTTTAGAGCAAAAAAACTTTTTGAATATTTTGGAAAGTGAGTGTTTGACGTGGGTTTTTGTGGAAATCCATTCCAAATAGCATGACGTCTGTTTCTATATTTTAAATGCACAATTTGCGTCTTTATTATTATTCTTTTGTTTCATTACGCTTTTAATTATATTTTCCAAAAACTCACTTGCTTTAAAGCAAAAAAAAACTTTTTGAATATTTGTGACGTGGGTTTTTGTGGAAATCCATTCCAAATAGCATGAGGTCTGTTTCTATATTTTAAATGCACAATTTGCGTCTTTATTATTATTCTTTTGTTTCATTACCCTATTACTTATATTTTCCAAAAACTCTCTTGCTTTAGAGCAAAAAAACTTTTTGAATATTTTGGAAAGTGAGTGTTTGACGTGGGTTTTTGTGGAAATCCATTCCAAATAGCATGAGGTCTGTTTCTATATTTTAAATGCACAATTTGCGTCTTTATTATTATTCTTTTGTTTCATTACGCTTTTAATTATATTTTCCAAAAACTCACTTGCTTTAAAGCAAAAAAAAACTTTTTGAATATTTGTGACGTGGGTTTTTGTGGAAATCCATTCCAAATAGCATGAGGTCTGTTTCTATATTTTAAATGCACAATTTGCGTCTTTATTATTATTCTTTTGTTTCATTACCCTATTACTTATATTTTCCAAAAACTCTCTTGCTTTAGAGCAAAAAAACTTTTTGAATATTTTGGAAAGTGAGTGTTTGACGTGGGTTTTTGTGGAAATCCATTCCAAATAGCATGACGTCTGTTTCTATATTTTAAATGCACAATTTGCGTCTTTATTATTATTCTTTTGTTTCATTACGCTTTTAATTATATTTTCCAAAAACTCACTTGCTTTAAAGCAAAAAAAAACTTTTTGAATATTTGTGACGTGGGTTTTTGTGGAAATCCATTCCAAATAGCATGAGGTCTGTTTCTATATTTTAAATGCACAATTTGCGTCTTTATTATTATTCTTTTGTTTCATTACCCTATTACTTATATTTTCCAAAAACTCTCTTGCTTTAGAGCAAAAAAACTTTTTGAATATTTTGGAAAGTGAGTGTTTGACGTGGGTTTTTGTGGAAATCCATTCCAAATAGCATGAGGTCTGTTTCTATATTTTAAATGCACAATTTGCGTCTTTATTATTATTCTTTTGTTTCATTACCCTATTACTTATATTTTCCAAAAACTCTCTTGCTTTAGAGCAAAAAAACTTTTTGAATATTTTGGAAAGTGAGTGTTTGACGTGGGTTTTTGTGGAAATCCATTCCAAATAGCATGACGTCTGTTTCTATATTTTAAATGCACAATTTGCGTCTTTATTATTATTCTTTTGTTTCATTACCCTATTACTTATATTTTCCAAAAACTCTCTTGCTTTAGAGCAAAAAAACTTTTTGAATATTTTGGAAAGTGAGTGTTTGACGTGGGTTTTTGTGGAAATCCATTCCAAATAGCATGACGTCTGTTTCTATATTTTAAATGCACAATTTGCGTCTTTATTATTATTCTTTTGTTTCATTACGCTTTTCATTATATTTTCCAAAAACTCACTTGCTTTAAAGCAAAAAAAAACTTTTTGAATATTTTGGAAAGTGAGTGTTTGACGTGGGTTTTTGTGGAAATCCATTCTAAATTAGGTGAGGCGTGTTCTTACTTTTTTAAATGCACAATTTGCGTCTTTATTATTATTCTTTTGTTTCATTACCCTATTAATTATATTTTCCAAAAACTCTCTTGCTTTAGAGCAAAAAAACTTTTTGAATATTTTGGAAAGTGAGTGTTTGACGTGGGTTTTTGTGGAAATCCATTCCAAATAGCATGAGGTCTGTTTCTATATTTTAAATGCACAATTTGCGTCTTTATTATTATTCTTTTGTTTCATTACGCTTTTAATTATATTTTCCAAAAACTCACTTGCTTTAAAGCAAAAAAAAACTTTTTGAATATTTTGGAAAGTGAGTGTTTGACGTGGGTTTTTGTGGAAATCCATTCTAAATTAGGTGAGGCCTGTTCTTACTTTTTTAAATGCACAATTTGCGTCTTTATTATTATTCTTTTGTTTCATTACGCTTTTAATTATATTTTCCAAAAACTCACTTGCTTTAAAGCAAAAAAAAAACTTTTTAAATTTTTTTTGGAAAGTGAGTGTTTGACGTGGGTTTTTGTGGAAATCCATTCCAAATAGCATGAGGTCTGTTTCTATATTTTAAATGCACAATTTGCGTCTTTATTATTATTCTTTTGTTTCATTACCCTATTACTTATATTTTCCAAAAACTCTCTTGCTTTAGAGCAAAAAAACTTTTTGAATATTTTGGAAAGTGAGTGTTTGACGTGGGTTTTTGTGGAAATCCATTCCAAATAGCATGACGTCTGTTTCTATATTTTAAATGCACAATTTGCGTCTTTATTATTATTCTTTTGTTTCATTACCCTATTACTTATATTTTCCAAAAACTCTCTTGCTTTAGAGCAAAAAAACTTTTTGAATATTTTGGAAAGTGAGTGTTTGACGTGGGTTTTTGTGGAAATCCATTCCAAATAGCATGACGTCTGTTTCTATATTTTAAATGCACAATTTGCGTCTTTATTATTATTCTTTTGTTTCATTACGCTTTTCATTATATTTTCCAAAAACTCACTTGCTTTAAAGCAAAAAAAAACTTTTTGAATATTTTGGAAAGTGAGTGTTTGACGTGGGTTTTTGTGGAAATCCATTCTAAATTAGGTGAGGCGTGTTCTTACTTTTTTAAATGCACAATTTGCGTCTTTATTATTATTCTTTTGTTTCATTACCCTATTAATTATATTTTCCAAAAACTCTCTTGCTTTAGAGCAAAAAAACTTTTTGAATATTTTGGAAAGTGAGTGTTTGACGTGGGTTTTTGTGGAAATCCATTCCAAATAGCATGAGGTCTGTTTCTATATTTTAAATGCACAATTTGCGTCTTTATTATTATTCTTTTGTTTCATTACGCTTTTAATTATATTTTCCAAAAACTCACTTGCTTTAAAGCAAAAAAAAACTTTTTGAATATTTTGGAAAGTGAGTGTTTGACGTGGGTTTTTGTGGAAATCCATTCCAAATAGCATGAGGTCTGTTTCTATATTTTAAATGCACAATTTGCGTCTTTATTATTATTCTTTTGTTTCATTACCCTATTACTTATATTTTCCAAAAACTCTCTTGCTTTAGAGCAAAAAAACTTTTTGAATATTTTGGAAAGTGAGTGTTTGACGTGGGTTTTTGTGGAAATCCATTCCAAATAGCATGAGGTCTGTTTCTATATTTTAAATGCACAATTTGCGTCTTTATTATTATTCTTTTGTTTCATTACGCTTTTAATTATATTTTCCAAAAACTCACTTGCTTTAAAGCAAAAAAAAACTTTTTAAATTTTTTTTGGAAAGTGAGTGTTTGACGTGGGTTTTTGTGGAAATCCATTCCAAATAGCATGAGGTCTGTTTCTATATTTTAAATGCACAATTTGCGTCTTTATTATTATTCTTTTGTTTCATTACGCTTTTAATTATATTTTCCAAAAACTCACTTGCTTTAAAGCAAAAAAAAACTTTTTGAATATTTTGGAAAGTGAGTGTTTGACGTGGGTTTTTGTGGAAATCCATTCTAAATTAGGTGAGGCGTGTTCTTACTTTTTTAATGCACAATTTGCGTCTTTATTATTATTCTTTTGTTTCATTACGCTTTTAATTATATTTTCCAAAAACTCACTTGCTTTAAAGCAAAAAAAAACTTTTTAAATTTTTTTTGGAAAGTGAGTGTTTGACGTGGGTTTTTGTGGAAATCCATTCCAAATAGCATGAGGTCTGTTTCTATATTTTAAATGCACAATTTGCGTCTTTATTATTATTCTTTTGTTTCATTACGCTTTTAATTATATTTTCCAAAAACTCACTTGCTTTAAAGCAAAAAAAAACTTTTTGAATATTTTGGAAAGTGAGTGTTTGACGTGGGTTTTTGTGGAAATCCATTCTAAATTAGGTGAGGCGTGTTCTTACTTTTTTAAATGCACAATTTGCGTCTTTATTATTATTCTTTTGTTTCATTACGCTTTTAATTATATTTTCCAAAAACTCACTTGCTTTAAAGCAAAAAAAAACTTTTTAAATTTTTTTTGGAAAGTGAGTGTTTGACGTGGGTTTTTGTGGAAATCCATTCCAAATAGCATGAGGTCTGTTTCTATATTTTAAATGCACAATTTGCGTCTTTATTATTATTCTTTTGTTTCATTACGCTTTTAATTATATTTTCCAAAAACTCACTTGCTTTAAAGCAAAAAAAAACTTTTTGAATATTTTGGAAAGTGAGTGTTTGACGTGGGTTTTTGTGGAAATCCATTCTAAATTAGGTGAGGCGTGTTCTTACTTTTTTAAATGCACAATTTGCGTCTTTATTATTATTCTTTTGTTTCATTACGCTTTTAATTATATTTTCCAAAAACTCACTTGCTTTAAAGCAAAAAAAAACTTTTTAAATTTTTTTTGGAAAGTGAGTGTTTGACGTGGGTTTTTGTGGAAATCCATTCCAAATAGCATGAGGTCTGTTTCTATATTTTAAATGCACAATTTGCGTCTTTATTATTATTCTTTTGTTTCATTACGCTTTTAATTATATTTTCCAAAAACTCACTTGCTTTAAAGCAAAAAAAAACTTTTTGAATATTTTGGAAAGTGAGTGTTTGACGTGGGTTTTTGTGGAAATCCATTCCAAATAGCATGAGGTCTGTTTCTATATTTTAAATGCACAATTTGCGTCTTTATTATTATTCTTTTGTTTCATTACGCTTTTAATTATATTTTCCAAAAACTCTCTTGCTTTAGAGCAAAAAAACTTTTTGAATATTTTGGAAAGTGAGTGTTTGACGTGGGTTTTTGTGGAAATCCATTCCAAATAGCATGAGGTCTGTTTCTATATTTTAAATGCACAATTTGCGTCTTTATTATTATTCTTTTGTTTCATTACGCTTTTAATTATATTTTCCAAAAACTCACTTGCTTTAAAGCAAAAAAAAACTTTTTAAATTTTTTTTGGAAAGTGAGTGTTTGACGTGGGTTTTTGTGGAAATCCATTCCAAATAGCATGAGGTCTGTTTCTATATTTTAAATGCACAATTTGCGTCTTTATTATTATTCTTTTGTTTCATTACGCTTTTAATTATATTTTCCAAAAACTCACTTGCTTTAAAGCAAAAAAAAACTTTTTGAATATTTTGGAAAGTGAGTGTTTGACGTGGGTTTTTGTGGAAATCCATTCTAAATTAGGTGAGGCGTGTTCTTACTTTTTTAAATGCACAATTTGCGTCTTTATTATTATTCTTTTGTTTCATTACGCTTTTAATTATATTTTCCAAAAACTCACTTGCTTTAAAGCAAAAAAAAACTTTTTAAATTTTTTTTGGAAAGTGAGTGTTTGACGTGGGTTTTTGTGGAAATCCATTCCAAATAGCATGAGGTCTGTTTCTATATTTTAAATGCACAATTTGCGTCTTTATTATTATTCTTTTGTTTCATTACGCTTTTAATTATATTTTCCAAAAACTCACTTGCTTTAAAGCAAAAAAAAACTTTTTGAATATTTTGGAAAGTGAGTGTTTGACGTGGGTTTTTGTGGAAATCCATTCTAAATTAGGTGAGGCGTGTTCTTACTTTTTTAAATGCACAATTTGCGTCTTTATTATTATTCTTTTGTTTCATTACGCTTTTAATTATATTTTCCAAAAACTCACTTGCTTTAAAGCAAAAAAAAACTTTTTAAATTTTTTTTGGAAAGTGAGTGTTTGACGTGGGTTTTTGTGGAAATCCATTCCAAATAGCATGAGGTCTGTTTCTATATTTTAAATGCACAATTTGCGTCTTTATTATTATTCTTTTGTTTCATTACGCTTTTAATTATATTTTCCAAAAACTCACTTGCTTTAAAGCAAAAAAAAACTTTTTGAATATTTTGGAAAGTGAGTGTTTGACGTGGGTTTTTGTGGAAATCCATTCTAAATTAGGTGAGGCGTGTTCTTACTTTTTTAAATGCACAATTTGCGTCTTTATTATTATTCTTTTGTTTCATTACGCTTTTAATTATATTTTCCAAAAACTCACTTGCTTTAAAGCAAAAAAAAACTTTTTAAATTTTTTTTGGAAAGTGAGTGTTTGACGTGGGTTTTTGTGGAAATCCATTCCAAATAGCATGAGGTCTGTTTCTATATTTTAAATGCACAATTTGCGTCTTTATTATTATTCTTTTGTTTCATTACGCTTTTAATTATATTTTCCAAAAACTCACTTGCTTTAAAGCAAAAAAAAACTTTTTGAATATTTTGGAAAGTGAGTGTTTGACGTGGGTTTTTGTGGAAATCCATTCTAAATTAGGTGAGGCGTGTTCTTACTTTTTTAAATGCACAATTTGCGTCTTTATTATTATTCTTTTGTTTCATTACGCTTTTAATTATATTTTCCAAAAACTCACTTGCTTTAAAGCAAAAAAAAACTTTTTAAATTTTTTTTGGAAAGTGAGTGTTTGACGTGGGTTTTTGTGGAAATCCATTCCAAATAGCATGAGGTCTGTTTCTATATTTTAAATGCACAATTTGCGTCTTTATTATTATTCTTTTGTTTCATTACCCTATTACTTATATTTTCCAAAAACTCTCTTGCTTTAGAGCAAAAAAACTTTTTGAATATTTTGGAAAGTGAGTGTTTGACGTGGGTTTTTGTGGAAATCCATTCCAAATAGCATGAGGTCTGTTTCTATATTTTAAATGCACAATTTGCGTCTTTATTATTATTCTTTTGTTTCATTACGCTTTTAATTATATTTTCCAAAAACTCACTTGCTTTAAAGCAAAAAAAAACTTTTTGAATATTTTGGAAAGTGAGTGTTTGACGTGGGTTTTTGTGGAAATCCATTCTAAATTAGGTGAGGCGTGTTCTTACTTTTTTAAATGCACAATTTGCGTCTTTATTATTATTCTTTTGTTTCATTACGCTTTTAATTATATTTTCCAAAAACTCACTTGCTTTAAAGCAAAAAAAAACTTTTTAAATTTTTTTTGGAAAGTGAGTGTTTGACGTGGGTTTTTGTAGAAATCCATTCCAAATAGCATGAGGTCTGTTTCTATATTTTAAATGCACAATTTGCGTCTTTGTTATTATTCTTTTGTTTCATTACGCTTTTAATTATATTTTCCAAAAACTCACTTGCTTTAAAGCAAAAAAAAACTTTTTGAATATTTTGGAAAGTGAGTGTTTGACGTGGGTTTTTGTGGAAATCCATTCTAAATTAGGTGAGGCGTGTTCTTACTTTTTTAAATGCACAATTTGCGTCTTTATTATTATTCTTTTGTTTCATTACCCTATTAATTATATTTTCCAAAAACTCTCTTGCTTTAGAGCAAAAAAACTTTTTGAATATTTTGGAAAGTGAGTGTTTGACGTGGGTTTTTGTGGAAATCCATTCCAAATAGCATGAGGTCTGTTTCTATATTTTAAATGCACAATTTGCGTCTTTATTATTATTCTTTTGTTTCATTACGCTTTTGATTATATTTTCCAAAAACTCACTTGCTTTAAAGCAAAAAAAAACTTTTTGAATATTTTGGAAAGTGAGTGTTTGACGTGGGTTTTTGTGGAAATCCATTCCAAATAGCATGAGGTCTGTTTCTATATTTTAAATGCACAATTTGCGTCTTTATTATTATTCTTTTGTTTCATTACCCTATTACTTATATTTTCCAAAAACTCTCTTGCTTTAGAGCAAAAAAACTTTTTGAATATTTTGGAAAGTGAGTGTTTGACGTGGGTTTTTGTGGAAATCCATTCCAAATAGCATGAGGTCTGTTTCTATATTTTAAATGCACAATTTGCGTCTTTATTATTATTCTTTTGTTTCATTACGCTTTTAATTATATTTTCCAAAAACTCACTTGCTTTAAAGCAAAAAAAAACTTTTTGAATATTTTGGAAAGTGAGTGTTTGACGTGGGTTTTTGTGGAAATCCATTCTAAATTAGGTGAGGCGTGTTCTTACTTTTTTAAATGCACAATTTGCGTCTTTATTATTATTCTTTTGTTTCATTACGCTTTTAATTATATTTTCCAAAAACTCACTTGCTTTAAAGCAAAAAAAAACTTTTTAAATTTTTTTTGGAAAGTGAGTGTTTGACGTGGGTTTTTGTGGAAATCCATTCCAAATAGCATGAGGTCTGTTTCTATATTTTAAATGCACAATTTGCGTCTTTATTATTATTCTTTTGTTTCATTACGCTTTTAATTATATTTTCCAAAAACTCACTTGCTTTAAAGCAAAAAAAAACTTTTTGAATATTTTGGAAAGTGAGTGTTTGACGTGGGTTTTTGTGGAAATCCATTCCAAATAGCATGAGGTCTGTTTCTATATTTTAAATGCACAATTTGCGTCTTTATTATTATTCTTTTGTTTCATTACGCTTTTAATTATATTTTCCAAAAACTCACTTGCTTTAAAGCAAAAAAAAACTTTTTAAATTTTTTTTGGAAAGTGAGTGTTTGACGTGGGTTTTTGTGGAAATCCATTCCAAATAGCATGAGGTCTGTTTCTATATTTTAAATGCACAATTTGCGTCTTTATTATTATTCTTTTGTTTCATTACGCTTTTAATTATATTTTCCAAAAACTCACTTGCTTTAAAGCAAAAAAAAACTTTTTGAATATTTTGGAAAGTGAGTGTTTGACGTGGGTTTTTGTGGAAATCCATTCTAAATTAGGTGAGGCGTGTTCTTACTTTTTTAAATGCACAATTTGCGTCTTTATTATTATTCTTTTGTTTCATTACGCTTTTAATTATATTTTCCAAAAACTCACTTGCTTTAAAGCAAAAAAAAACTTTTTAAATTTTTTTTGGAAAGTGAGTGTTTGACGTGGGTTTTTGTGGAAATCCATTCCAAATAGCATGAGGTCTGTTTCTATATTTTAAATGCACAATTTGCGTCTTTATTATTATTCTTTTGTTTCATTACGCTTTTAATTATATTTTCCAAAAACTCACTTGCTTTAAAGCAAAAAAAAACTTTTTGAATATTTTGGAAAGTGAGTGTTTGACGTGGGTTTTTGTGGAAATCCATTCTAAATTAGGTGAGGCGTGTTCTTACTTTTTTAAATGCACAATTTGCGTCTTTATTATTATTCTTTTGTTTCATTACGCTTTTAATTATATTTTCCAAAAACTCACTTGCTTTAAAGCAAAAAAAAACTTTTTAAATTTTTTTTGGAAAGTGAGTGTTTGACGTGGGTTTTTGTGGAAATCCATTCCAAATAGCATGAGGTCTGTTTCTATATTTTAAATGCACAATTTGCGTCTTTATTATTATTCTTTTGTTTCATTACGCTTTTAATTATATTTTCCAAAAACTCACTTGCTTTAAAGCAAAAAAAAACTTTTTGAATATTTTGGAAAGTGAGTGTTTGACGTGGGTTTTTGTGGAAATCCATTCTAAATTAGGTGAGGCGTGTTCTTACTTTTTTAAATGCACAATTTGCGTCTTTATTATTATTCTTTTGTTTCATTACGCTTTTAATTATATTTTCCAAAAACTCACTTGCTTTAAAGCAAAAAAAAACTTTTTAAATTTTTTTTGGAAAGTGAGTGTTTGACGTGGGTTTTTGTGGAAATCCATTCCAAATAGCATGAGGTCTGTTTCTATATTTTAAATGCACAATTTGCGTCTTTATTATTATTCTTTTGTTTCATTACGCTTTTAATTATATTTTCCAAAAACTCACTTGCTTTAAAGCAAAAAAAAACTTTTTGAATATTTTGGAAAGTGAGTGTTTGACGTGGGTTTTTGTGGAAATCCATTCTAAATTAGGTGAGGCGTGTTCTTACTTTTTTAAATGCACAATTTGCGTCTTTATTATTATTCTTTTGTTTCATTACGCTTTTAATTATATTTTCCAAAAACTCACTTGCTTTAAAGCAAAAAAAAACTTTTTAAATTTTTTTTGGAAAGTGAGTGTTTGACGTGGGTTTTTGTGGAAATCCATTCCAAATAGCATGAGGTCTGTTTCTATATTTTAAATGCACAATTTGCGTCTTTATTATTATTCTTTTGTTTCATTACCCTATTACTTATATTTTCCAAAAACTCTCTTGCTTTAGAGCAAAAAAACTTTTTGAATATTTTGGAAAGTGAGTGTTTGACGTGGGTTTTTGTGGAAATCCATTCCAAATAGCATGAGGTCTGTTTCTATATTTTAAATGCACAATTTGCGTCTTTATTATTATTCTTTTGTTTCATTACGCTTTTAATTATATTTTCCAAAAACTCACTTGCTTTAAAGCAAAAAAAAACTTTTTGAATATTTTGGAAAGTGAGTGTTTGACGTAGGTTTTTGTGGAAATCCATTCTAAATTAGGTGAGGCGTGTTCTTACTTTTTTAAATGCACAATTTGCGTCTTTATTATTATTCTTTTGTTTCATTACGCTTTTAATTATATTTTCCAAAAACTCACTTGCTTTAAAGCAAAAAAAAACTTTTTAAATTTTTTTTGGAAAGTGAGTGTTTGACGTGGGTTTTTGTGGAAATCCATTCCAAATAGCATGAGGTCTGTTTCTATATTTTAAATGCACAATTTGCGTCTTTATTATTATTCTTTTGTTTCATTACCCTATTACTTATATTTTCCAAAAACTCTCTTGCTTTAGAGCAAAAAAACTTTTTGAATATTTTGGAAAGTGAGTGTTTGACGTGGGTTTTTGTGGAAATCCATTCCAAATAGCATGAGGTCTGTTTCTATATTTTAAATGCACAATTTGCGTCTTTATTATTATTCTTTTGTTTCATTACGCTTTTAATTATATTTTCCAAAAACTCACTTGCTTTAAAGCAAAAAAAAACTTTTTAAATTTTTTTTGGAAAGTGAGTGTTTGACGTGGGTTTTTGTAGAAATCCATTCCAAATAGCATGAGGTCTGTTTCTATATTTTAAATGCACAATTTGCGTCTTTGTTATTATTCTTTTGTTTCATTACGCTTTTAATTATATTTTCCAAAAACTCACTTGCTTTAAAGCAAAAAAAAACTTTTTGAATATTTTGGAAAGTGAGTGTTTGACGTGGGTTTTTGTGGAAATCCATTCTAAATTAGGTGAGGCGTGTTCTTACTTTTTTAAATGCACAATTTGCGTCTTTATTATTATTCTTTTGTTTCATTACCCTATTAATTATATTTTCCAAAAACTCTCTTGCTTTAGAGCAAAAAAACTTTTTGAATATTTTGGAAAGTGAGTGTTTGACGTGGGTTTTTGTGGAAATCCATTCCAAATAGCATGAGGTCTGTTTCTATATTTTAAATGCACAATTTGCGTCTTTATTATTATTCTTTTGTTTCATTACGCTTTTGATTATATTTTCCAAAAACTCACTTGCTTTAAAGCAAAAAAAAACTTTTTGAATATTTTGGAAAGTGAGTGTTTGACGTGGGTTTTTGTGGAAATCCATTCCAAATAGCATGAGGTCTGTTTCTATATTTTAAATGCACAATTTGCGTCTTTATTATTATTCTTTTGTTTCATTACCCTATTACTTATATTTTCCAAAAACTCTCTTGCTTTAGAGCAAAAAAACTTTTTGAATATTTTGGAAAGTGAGTGTTTGACGTGGGTTTTTGTGGAAATCCATTCCAAATAGCATGAGGTCTGTTTCTATATTTTAAATGCACAATTTGCGTCTTTATTATTATTCTTTTGTTTCATTACGCTTTTAATTATATTTTCCAAAAACTCACTTGCTTTAAAGCAAAAAAAAACTTTTTGAATATTTTGGAAAGTGAGTGTTTGACGTGGGTTTTTGTGGAAATCCATTCTAAATTAGGTGAGGCGTGTTCTTACTTTTTTAAATGCACAATTTGCGTCTTTATTATTATTCTTTTGTTTCATTACGCTTTTAATTATATTTTCCAAAAACTCACTTGCTTTAAAGCAAAAAAAAACTTTTTAAATTTTTTTTGGAAAGTGAGTGTTTGACGTGGGTTTTTGTGGAAATCCATTCCAAATAGCATGAGGTCTGTTTCTATATTTTAAATGCACAATTTGCGTCTTTATTATTATTCTTTTGTTTCATTACGCTTTTAATTATATTTTCCAAAAACTCACTTGCTTTAAAGCAAAAAAAAACTTTTTGAATATTTTGGAAAGTGAGTGTTTGACGTGGGTTTTTGTGGAAATCCATTCTAAATTAGGTGAGGCGTGTTCTTACTTTTTTAAATGCACAATTTGCGTCTTTATTATTATTCTTTTGTTTCATTACGCTTTTAATTATATTTTCCAAAAACTCACTTGCTTTAAAGCAAAAAAAAACTTTTTAAATTTTTTTTGGAAAGTGAGTGTTTGACGTGGGTTTTTGTGGAAATCCATTCCAAATAGCATGAAGTCTGTTTCTATATTTTAAATGCACAATTTGCGTCTTTATTATTATTCTTTTGTTTCATTACCCTATTACTTATATATTCCAAAAACTCTCTTGCTTTAGAGCAAAAAAACTTTTTGAATATTTTGGAAAGTGAGTGTTTGACGTGGGTTTTTGTGGAAATCCATTCCAAATAGCATGAGGTCTGTTTCTATATTTTAAATGCACAATTTGCGTCTTTATTATTATTCTTTTGTTTCATTACGCTTTTAATTATATTTTCCAAAAACTCACTTGCTTTAAAGCAAAAAAAAACTTTTTGAATATTTTGGAAAGTGAGTGTTTGACGTGGGTTTTTGTGGAAATCCATTCTAAATTAGGTGAGGCGTGTTCTTACTTTTTTAAATGCACAATTTGCGTCTTTATTATTATTCTTTTGTTTCATTACGCTTTTAATTATATTTTCCAAAAACTCACTTGCTTTAAAGCAAAAAAAAACTTTTTAAATTTTTTTTGGAAAGTGAGTGTTTGACGTGGGTTTTTGTAGAAATCCATTCCAAATAGCATGAGGTCTGTTTCTATATTTTAAATGCACAATTTGCGTCTTTGTTATTATTCTTTTGTTTCATTACGCTTTTAATTATATTTTCCAAAAACTCACTTGCTTTAAAGCAAAAAAAAACTTTTTGAATATTTTGGAAAGTGAGTGTTTGACGTAGGTTTTTGTGGAAATCCATTCTAAATTATGTGAGGCGTGTTCTTACTTTTTTAAATGCACAATTTGCGTCTTTATTATTATTCTTTTGTTTCATTACGCTTTTAATTATATTTTTCAAAAACTCACTTGCTTTAAAGCAAAAAAAAACTTTTTGAATATTTTGGAAAGTGAGTGTTTGACGTAGGTTTTTGTGGAAATCCATTCTAAATTAGGTGAGGCGTGTTCTTACTTCTTTAAATGCACAATTTGCATCTTTATTATTATTCTTTTGTTTCATTACGCTTTTAATTATATTTTCCAAAAACTCACTTGCTTTAAAGCAAAAAAAAACTTTTTGAATATTTTGGAAAGTGAGTGTTTGACGTAGGTTTTTGTGGAAATCCATTCTAAATTAGGTGAGGCGTGTTCTTACTTTTTTAAATGCACAATTTGCGTCTTTATTATTATTCTTTTGTTTCATTACGCTTTTAATTATATTTTCCAAAAACTCACTTGCTTTAAAGCAAAAAAAAACTTTTTAAATTTTTTTTGGAAAGTGAGTGTTTGACGTGGGTTTTTGTAGAAATCCATTCCAAATAGCATGAGGTCTGTTTCTATATTTTAAATGCACAATTTGCGTCTTTGTTATTATTCTTTTGTTTCATTACGCTTTTAATTATATTTTCCAAAAACTCACTTGCTTTAAAGCAAAAAAAAACTTTTTGAATATTTTGGAAAGTGAGTGTTTGACGTAGGTTTTTGTGGAAATCCATTCTAAATTAGGTGAGGCGTGTTCTTACTTCTTTAAATGCACAATTTGCGTCTTTATTATTATTCTTTTGTTTCATTACGCTTTTAATTATATTTTCCAAAAACTCACTTGCTTTAAAGCAAAAAAAAACTTTTTGAATATTTTGGAAAGTGAGTGTTTGACGTGGGTTTTTGTGGAAATCCATTCTAAATTAGGTGAGGCGTGTTCTTACTTTTTTAAATGCACAATTTGCGTCTTTATTATTATTCTTTTGTTTCATTACGCTTTTAATTATATTTTCCAAAAACTCACTTGCTTTAAAGCAAAAAAAAACTTTTTGAATATTTTGGAAAGTGAGTGTTTGACGTAGGTTTTTGTGGAAATCCATTCTAAATTAGGTGAGGCGTGTTCTTACTTTTTTAAATGCACAATTTGCGTCTTTATTATTATTCTTTTGTTTCATTACGCTTTTAATTATATTTTCCAAAAACTCACTTGCTTTAAAGCAAAAAAAAACTTTTTGAATATTTTGGAAAGTGAGTGTTTGACGTGGGTTTTTGTGGAAATCCACTCTACATAGCATGAGGCCCGTTTCTATATTTTAAATGCACAATTTGCGTCTTTATTATTATTCTTTTGTTTCATTACGCTTTTATTTATATTTTCCAAAAACGCACTTGCTTTAAAGCAAAAAAAAACTTTTTGAATATTTTGGAAAGTGAGTGTTTGACGTGGGTTTTTGTAGAAATCCATTCCAAATAGCATGAGGTCTGTTTCTATATTTTAAATGCACAATTTGCGTCTTTATTATTATTCTTTTGTTTCATTACGCTTTTAATTATATTTTCCAAAAACTCACTTGCTTTAAAGCAAAAAAAAACTTTTTGAATATTTTGGAAAGTGAGTGTTTGACGTAGGTTTTTGTGGAAATCCATTCTAAATTAGGTGAGGCGTGTTCTTACTTTTTTAAATGCACAATTTGCGTCTTTATTATTATTCTTTTGTTTCATTACGCTTTTAATTATATTTTCCAAAAACTCACTTGCTTTAAAGCAAAAAAAAACTTTTTGAATATTTTGGAAAGTGAGTGTTTGACGTAGGTTTTTGTGGAAATCCATTCTAAATTAGGTGAGGCGTGTTCTTACTTTTTTAAATGCACAATTTGCGTCTTTATTATTATTCTTTTGTTTCATTACGCTTTTATTTATATTTTCCAAAAACGCACTTGCTTTAAAGCAAAAAAAAACTTTTTGAATATTTTGGAAAGTGAGTGTTTGACGTAGGTTTTTGTGGAAATCCATTCTAAATTAGGTGAGGCGTGTTCTTACTTTTTTAAATGCACAATTTGCGTCTTTATTATTATTCTTTTGTTTCATTACGCTTTTAATTATATTTTCCAAAAACTCACTTGCTTTAAAGCAAAAAAAAACTTTTTGAATATTTTGGAAAGTGAGTGTTTGACGTAGGTTTTTGTGGAAATCCATTCTAAATTAGGTGAGGCGTGTTCTTACTTTTTTAAATGCACAATTTGCGTCTTTATTATTATTCTTTTGTTTCATTACGCTTTTAATTATATTTTCCAAAAACTCACTTGCTTTAAAGCAAAAAAAAACTTTTTGAATATTTTGGAAAGTGAGTGTTTGACGTAGGTTTTTGTGGAAATCCATTCTAAATTAGGTGAGGCGTGTTCTTACTTTTTTAAATGCACAATTTGCGTCTTTATTATTATTCTTTTGTTTCATTACGCTTTTAATTATATTTTCCAAAAACTCACTTGCTTTAAAGCAAAAAAAAACTTTTTGAATATTTTGGAAAGTGAGTGTTTGACGTAGGTTTTTGTGGAAATCCATTCTAAATTAGGTGAGGCGTGTTCTTACTTTTTTAAATGCACAATTTGCGTCTTTATTATTATTCTTTTGTTTCATTACGCTTTTAATTATATTTTCCAAAAACTCACTTGCTTTAAAGCAAAAAAAAACTTTTTGAATATTTTGGAAAGTGAGTGTTTGACGTAGGTTTTTGTGGAAATCCATTCTAAATTAGGTGAGGCGTGTTCTTACTTTTTTAAATGCACAATTTGCGTCTTTATTATTATTCTTTTGTTTCATTACGCTTTTATTTATATTTTCCAAAAACGCACTTGCTTTAAAGCAAAAAAAAACTTTTTGAATATTTTGGAAAGTGAGTGTTTGACGTGGGTTTTTGTAGAAATCCATTCCAAATAGCATGAAGTCTGTTTCTATATTTTAAATGCACAATTTGCGTCTTTATTATTATTCTTTTGTTTCATTACGCTTTTAATTATATTTTCCAAAAACTCACTTGCTTTAAAGCAAAAAAAAACTTTTTGAATATTTTGGAAAGTGAGTGTTTGACGTAGGTTTTTGTGGAAATCCATTCTAAATTAGGTGAGGCGTGTTCTTACTTTTTTAAATGCACAATTTGCGTCTTTATTATTATTCTTTTGTTTCATTACGCTTTTAATTATATTTTCCAAAAACGCACTTGCTTTAAAGCAAAAAAAAACTTTTTGAATATTTTGGAAAGTGAGTGTTTGACGTGGGTTTTTGTAGAAATCCATTCCAAATAGCATGAGGTCTGTTTCTATATTTTAAATGCACAATTTGCGTCTTTATTATTATTCTTTTGTTTCATTACGCTTTTAATTATATTTTCCAAAAACTCACTTGCTTTAAAGCAAAAAAAAACTTTTTGAATATTTTGGAAAGTGAGTGTTTGACGTAGGTTTTTGTGGAAATCCATTCTAAATTAGGTGAGGCGTGTTCTTACTTTTTTAAATGCACAATTTGCGTCTTTATTATTATTCTTTTGTTTCATTACGCTTTTAATTATATTTTCCAAAAACGCACTTGCTTTAAAGCAAAAAAAAACTTTTTGAATATTTTGGAAAGTGAGTGTTTGACGTGGGTTTTTGTAGAAATCCATTCCAAACAGCATGAGGTCTGTTTCTATATTTTAAATGCACAATTTGCGTCTTTATTATTATTCTTTTGTTTCATTACGCTTTTAATTATATTTTCCAAAAACTCACTTGCTTTAAAGCACAAAAAAACTTTTTGAATATTTTGGAAAGTGAGTGTTTGACGTAGGTTTTTGTGGAAATCCATTCTAAATTAGGTGAGGCGTGTTCTTACTTTTTTAAATGCACAATTTGCGTCTTTATTATTATTCTTTTGTTTCATTACGCTTTTAATTATATTTTCCAAAAACGCACTTGCTTTAAAGCAAAAAAAAACTTTTTAAATATTTTGGAAAGTGAGTGTTTGACGTGGGTTTTTGTAGAAATCCATTCCAAATAGCATGAGGTCTGTTTCTATATTTTAAATGCACAATTTGCGTCTTTATTATTATTCTTTTGTTTCATTACGCTTTTAATTATATTTTCCAAAAACTCACTTGCTTTAAAGGAAAAAAAAACTTTTTGAATATTTTGGAAAGTGAGTGTTTGACGTAGGTTTTTGTGGAAATCCATTCTAAATTAGGTGAGGCGTGTTCTTACTTTTTTAAATGCACAATTTGCGTCTTTATTATTATTCTTTTGTTTCATTACGCTTTTAATTATATTTTCCAAAAACGCACTTGCTTTAAAGCAAAAAAAAACTTTTTGAATATTTTGGAAAGTGAGTGTTTGACGTAGGTTTTTGTGGAAATCCATTCTAAATTAGGTGAGGCGTGTTCTTACTTTTTTAAATGCACAATTTGCGTCTTTATTATTATTCTTTTGTTTCATTACGCTTTTAATTATATTTTCCAAAAACGCACTTGCTTTAAAGCAAAAAAAAACTTTTTGAATATTTTGGAAAGTGAGTGTTTGACGTGGGTTTTTGTAGAAATCCATTCCAAATAGCATGAGGTCTGTTTCTATATTTTAAATGCACAATTTGCGTCTTTATTATTATTCTTTTGTTTCATTACGCTTTTAATTATATTTTCCAAAAACTCACTTGCTTTAAAGCAAAAAAAAACTTTTTGAATATTTTGGAAAGTGAGTGTTTGACGTAGGTTTTTGTGGAAATCCATTCTAAATTAGGTGAGGCGTGTTCTTACTTTTTTAAATGCACAATTTGCGTCTTTATTATTATTCTTTTGTTTCATTACACTTTTAATTATATTTTCCAAAAACGCACTTGCTTTAAAGCAAAAAAAAACTTTTTGAATATTTTGGAAAGTGAGTGTTTGACGTGGGTTTTTTTTTGTAGAAATCCATTCCAAATAGCATGAGGTCTGTTTCTATATTTTAAATGCACAATTTGCGTCTTTATTATTATTCTTTTGTTTCATTACGCTTTTAATTATATTTTCCAAAAACTCACTTGCTTTAAAGCAAAAAAAAACTTTTTGAATATTTTGGAAAGTGAGTGTTTGACGTAGGTTTTTGTGGAAATCCATTCTAAATTAGGTGAGGCGTGTTCTTACTTTTTTAAATGCACAATTTGCGTCTTTATTATTATTCTTTTGTTTCATTACGCTTTTAATTATATTTTCCAAAAACTCACTTGCTTTAAAGCAAAAAAAAACTTTTTGAATATTTTGGAAAGTGAGTGTTTGACGTGGGTTTTTGTAGAAATCCATTCCAAATAGCATGAGGTCTGTTTCTATATTTTAAATGCACAATTTGCGTCTTTATTATCATTCTTTTGTTTCATTACGCTTTTAATTATATTTTCCAAAAACTCACTTGCTTTAAAGCAAAAAAAAACTTTTTGAATATTTTGGAAAGTGAGTGTTTGACGTAGGTTTTTGTGGAAATCCATTCTAAATTAGGTGAGGCGTGTTCTTACTTTTTTAAATGCACAATTTGCGTCTTTATTATTATTCTTTTGTTTCATTACGCTTTTAATTATATTTTCCAAAAACTCACTTGCTTTAAAGCAAAAAAAAACTTTTTGAATATTTTGGAAAGTGAGTGTTTGACGTAGGTTTTTGTGGAAATCCATTCTAAATTAGGTGAGGTGTGTTCTTACTTTTTTAAATGCACAATTTGCGTCTTTATTATTATTCTTTTGTTTCATTACGCTTTTATTTATATTTTCCAAAAACGCACTTGCTTTAAAGCAAAAAAAAACTTTTTGAATATTTTGGAAAGTGAGTGTTTGACGTAGGTTTTTGTGGAAATCCATTCTAAATTAGGTGAGGCGTGTTCTTACTTTTTTAAATGCACAATTTGCGTCTTTATTATTATTCTTTTGTTTCATTACGCTTTTAATTATATTTTCCAAAAACTCACTTGCTTTAAAGCAAAAAAAAACTTTTTGAATATTTTGGAAAGTGAGTGTTTGACGTAGGTTTTTGTGGAAATCCATTCTAAATTAGGTGAGGCGTGTTCTTACTTTTTTAAATGCACAATTTGCGTCTTTATTATTATTCTTTTGTTTCATTACGCTTTTAATTATATTTTCCAAAAACTCACTTGCTTTAAAGCAAAAAAAAACTTTTTGAATATTTTGGAAAGTGAGTGTTTGACGTAGGTTTTTGTGGAAATCCATTCTAAATTAGGTGAGGCGTGTTCTTACTTTTTTAAATGCACAATTTGCGTCTTTATTATTATTCTTTTGTTTCATTACGCTTTTAATTATATTTTCCAAAAACTCACTTGCTTTAAAGCAAAAAAAAACTTTTTGAATATTTTGGAAAGTGAGTGTTTGACGTAGGTTTTTGTGGAAATCCATTCTAAATTAGGTGAGGCGTGTTCTTACTTTTTTAAATGCACAATTTGCGTCTTTATTATTATTCTTTTGTTTCATTACGCTTTTAATTATATTTTCCAAAAACTCACTTGCTTTAAAGCAAAAAAAAACTTTTTGAATATTTTGGAAAGTGAGTGTTTGACGTAGGTTTTTGTGGAAATCCATTCTAAATTAGGTGAGGCGTGTTCTTACTTTTTTAAATGCACAATTTGCGTCTTTATTATTATTCTTTTGTTTCATTACGCTTTTATTTATATTTTCCAAAAACGCACTTGCTTTAAAGCAAAAAAAAACTTTTTGAATATTTTGGAAAGTGAGTGTTTGACGTGGGTTTTTGTAGAAATCCATTCCAAATAGCATGAAGTCTGTTTCTATATTTTAAATGCACAATTTGCGTCTTTATTATTATTCTTTTGTTTCATTACGCTTTTAATTATATTTTCCAAAAACTCACTTGCTTTAAAGCAAAAAAAAACTTTTTGAATATTTTGGAAAGTGAGTGTTTGACGTAGGTTTTTGTGGAAATCCATTCTAAATTAGGTGAGGCGTGTTCTTACTTTTTTAAATGCACAATTTGCGTCTTTATTATTATTCTTTTGTTTCATTACGCTTTTAATTATATTTTCCAAAAACGCACTTGCTTTAAAGCAAAAAAAAACTTTTTGAATATTTTGGAAAGTGAGTGTTTGACGTGGGTTTTTGTAGAAATCCATTCCAAATAGCATGAGGTCTGTTTCTATATTTTAAATGCACAATTTGCGTCTTTACTATTATTCTTTTGTTTCATTACGCTTTTAATTATATTTTCCAAAAACTCACTTGCTTTAAAGCAAAAAAAAACTTTTTGAATATTTTGGAAAGTGAGTGTTTGACGTAGGTTTTTGTGGAAATCCATTCTAAATTAGGTGAGGCGTGTTCTTACTTTTTTAAATGCACAATTTGCGTCTTTATTATTATTCTTTTGTTTCATTACGCTTTTAATTATATTTTCCAAAAACGCACTTGCTTTAAAGCAAAAAAAAACTTTTTGAATATTTTGGAAAGTGAGTGTTTGACGTAGGTTTTTGTGGAAATCCATTCTAAATTAGGTGAGGCGTGTTCTTACTTTTTTAAATGCACAATTTGCGTCTTTATTATTATTCTTTTGTTTCATTACGCTTTTAATTATATTTTCCAAAAACGCACTTGCTTTAAAGCAAAAAAAAACTTTTTGAATATTTTGGAAAGTGAGTGTTTGACGTGGGTTTTTGTAGAAATCCATTCCAAATAGCATGAGGTCTGTTTCTATATTTTAAATGCACAATTTGCGTCTTTACTATTATTCTTTTGTTTCATTACGCTTTTAATTATATTTTCCAAAAACTCACTTGCTTTAAAGCAAAAAAAAACTTTTTGAATATTTTGGAAAGTGAGTGTTTGACGTAGGTTTTTGTGGAAATCCATTCTAAATTAGGTGAGGCGTGTTCTTACTTTTTTAAATGCACAATTTGCGTCTTTATTATTATTCTTTTGTTTCATTACACTTTTAATTATATTTTCCAAAAACGCACTTGCTTTAAAGCAAAAAAAAACTTTTTGAATATTTTGGAAAGTGAGTGTTTGACGTGGGTTTTTTTTGTAGAAATCCATTCCAAATAGCATGAGGTCTGTTTCTATATTTTAAATGCACAATTTGCGTCTTTATTATTATTCTTTTGTTTCATTACGCTTTTAATTATATTTTCCAAAAACTCACTTGCTTTAAAGCAAAAAAAAACTTTTTGAATATTTTGGAAAGTGAGTGTTTGACGTAGGTTTTTGTGGAAATCCATTCTAAATTAGGTGAGGCGTGTTCTTACTTTTTTAAATGCACAATTTGCGTCTTTATTATTATTCTTTTGTTTCATTACGCTTTTAATTATATTTTCCAAAAACGCACTTGCTTTAAAGCAAAAAAAAACTTTTTGAATATTTTGGAAAGTGAGTGTTTGACGTGGGTTTTTTTTGTAGAAATCCATTCCAAATAGCATGAGGTCTGTTTCTATATTTTAAATGCACAATTTGCGTCTTTATTATTATTCTTTTGTTTCATTACGCTTTTAATTATATTTTCCAAAAACTCACTTGCTTTAAAGCAAAAAAAAACTTTTTGAATATTTTGGAAAGTGAGTGTTTGACGTGGGTTTTTTTTGTAGAAATCCATTCCAAATAGCATGAGGTCTGTTTCTATATTTTAAATGCACAATTTGCGTCTTTATTATTATTCTTTTGTTTCATTACGCTTTTAATTATATTTTCCAAAAACTCACTTGCTTTAAAGCAAAAAAAAACTTTTTGAATATTTTGGAAAGTGAGTGTTTGACGTAGGTTTTTGTGGAAATCCATTCTAAATTAGGTGAGGCGTGTTCTTACTTTTTTAAATGCACAATTTGCGTCTTTATTATTATTCTTTTGTTTCATTACGCTTTTAATTATATTTTCCAAAAACGCACTTGCTTTAAAGCAAAAAAAAACTTTTTGAATATTTTGGAAAGTGAGTGTTTGACGTGGGTTTTTTTTGTAGAAATCCATTCCAAATAGCATGAGGTCTGTTTCTATATTTTAAATGCACAATTTGCGTCTTTATTATTATTCTTTTGTTTCATTACGCTTTTAATTATATTTTCCAAAAACTCACTTGCTTTAAAGCAAAAAAAAACTTTTTGAATATTTTGGAAAGTGAGTGTTTGACGTAGGTTTTTGTGGAAATCCATTCTAAATTAGGTGAGGCGTGTTCTTACTTTTTTAAATGCACAATTTGCGTCTTTATTATTATTCTTTTGTTTCATTACACTTTTAATTATATTTTCCAAAAACGCACTTGCTTTAAAGCAAAAAAAAACTTTTTGAATATTTTGGAAAGTGAGTGTTTGACGTGGGTTTTTTTTGTAGAAATCCATTCCAAATAGCATGAGGTCTGTTTCTATATTTTAAATGCACAATTTGCGTCTTTATTATTATTCTTTTGTTTCATTACGCTTTTAATTATATTTTCCAAAAACTCACTTGCTTTAAAGCAAAAAAAAACTTTTTGAATATTTTGGAAAGTGAGTGTTTGACGTAGGTTTTTGTGGAAATCCATTCTAAATTAGGTGAGGCGTGTTCTTACTTTTTTAAATGCACAATTTGCGTCTTTATTATTATTCTTTTGTTTCATTACGCTTTTAATTATATTTTCCAAAAACGCACTTGCTTTAAAGCAAAAAAAAACTTTTTGAATATTTTGGAAAGTGAGTGTTTGACGTGGGTTTTTTTTGTAGAAATCCATTCCAAATAGCATGAGGTCTGTTTCTATATTTTAAATGCACAATTTGCGTCTTTATTATTATTCTTTTGTTTCATTACGCTTTTAATTATATTTTCCAAAAACTCACTTGCTTTAAAGCAAAAAAAAACTTTTTGAATATTTTGGAAAGTGAGTGTTTGACGTGGGTTTTTGTAGAAATCCATTCCAAATAGCATGAGGTCTGTTTCTATATTTTAAATGCACAATTTGCGTCTTTATTATCATTCTTTTGTTTCATTACGCTTTTAATTATATTTTCCAAAAACTCACTTGCTTTAAAGCAAAAAAAAACTTTTTGAATATTTTGGAAAGTGAGTGTTTGACGTAGGTTTTTGTGGAAATCCATTCTAAATTAGGTGAGGCGTGTTCTTACTTTTTTAAATGCACAATTTGCGTCTTTATTATTATTCTTTTGTTTCATTACGCTTTTAATTATATTTTCCAAAAACGCACTTGCTTTAAAGCAAAAAAAAAACTTTTTGAATATTTTGGAAAGTGAGTGTTTGACGTGGGTTTTTGTAGAAATCCATTCCAAATAGCATGAGGTCTGTTTCTATATTTTAAATGCACAATTTGCGTCTTTATTATTATTCTTTTGTTTCATTACGCTTTTAATTATATTTTCCAAAAACTCACTTGCTTTAAAGCAAAAAAAAACTTTTTGAATATTTTGGAAAGTGAGTGTTTGACGTAGGTTTTTGTGGAAATCCATTCTAAATTAGGTGAGGCGTGTTCTTACTTTTTTAAATGCACAATTTGCGTCTTTATTATTATTCTTTTGTTTCATTATGCTTTTAATTATATTTTCCAAAAACGCACTTGCTTTAAAGCAAAAAAAAACTTTTTGAATATTTTGGAAAGTGAGTGTTTGACGTGGGTTTTTGTAGAAATCCATTCCAAATAGCATGAGGTCTGTTTCTATATTTTAAATGCACAATTTGCGTCTTTATTATTATTCTTTTGTTTCATTACGCTTTTAATTATATTTTCCAAAAACGCACTTGCTTTAAAGCAAAAAAAAACTTTTTGAATATTTTGGAAAGTGAGTGTTTGACGTGGGTTTTTGTAGAAATCCATTCCAAATAGCATGAGGTCTGTTTCTATATTTTAAATGCACAATTTGCGTCTTTATTATTATTCTTTTGTTTCATTACGCTTTTAATTATATTTTCCAAAAACTCACTTGCTTTAAAGCAAAAAAAAACTTTTTGAATATTTTGGAAAGTGAGTGTTTGACGTAGGTTTTTGTGGAAATCCATTCTAAATTAGGTGAGGCGTGTTCTTACTTTTTTAAATGCACAATTTGCGTCTTTATTATTATTCTTTTGTTTCATTACACTTTTAATTATATTTTCCAAAAACGCACTTGCTTTAAAGCAAAAAAAAACTTTTTGAATATTTTGGAAAGTGAGTGTTTGACGTGGGTTTTTGTAGAAATCCATTCCAAATAGCATGAGGTCTGTTTCTATATTTTAAATGCACAATTTGCGTCTTTATTATTATTCTTTTGTTTCATTACGCTTTTAATTATATTTTCCAAAAACTCACTTGCTTTAAAGCAAAAAAAAACTTTTTGAATATTTTGGAAAGTGAGTGTTTGACGTAGGTTTTTGTGGAAATCCATTCTAAATTAGGTGAGGCGTGTTCTTACTTTTTTAAATGCACAATTTGCGTCTTTATTATTATTCTTTTGTTTCATTACGCTTTTAATTATATTTTCCAAAAACGCACTTGCTTTAAAGCAAAAAAAAACTTTTTGAATATTTTGGAAAGTGAGTGTTTGACGTGGGTTTTTGTAGAAATCCATTCCAAATAGCATGAGGTCTGTTTCTATATTTTAAATGCACAATTTGCGTCTTTATTATTATTCTTTTGTTTCATTACGCTTTTAATTATATTTTCCAAAAACGCACTTGCTTTAAAGCAAAAAAAAACTTTTTGAATATTTTGGAAAGTGAGTGTTTGACGTGGGTTTTTGTAGAAATCCATTCCAAATAGCATGAGGTCTGTTTCTATATTTTAAATGCACAATTTGCGTCTTTATTATTATTCTTTTGTTTCATTACGCTTTTAATTATATTTTCCAAAAACTCACTTGCTTTAAAGCAAAAAAAAACTTTTTGAATATTTTGGAAAGTGAGTGTTTGACGTAGGTTTTTGTGGAAATCCATTCTAAATTAGGTGAGGCGTGTTCTTACTTTTTTAAATGCACAATTTGCGTCTTTATTATTATTCTTTTGTTTCATTATGCTTTTAATTATATTTTCCAAAAACGCACTTGCTTTAAAGCAAAAAAAAACTTTTTGAATATTTTGGAAAGTGAGTGTTTGACGTGGGTTTTTGTAGAAATCCATTCCAAATAGCATGAGGTCTGTTTCTATATTTTAAATGCACAATTTGCGTCTTTATTATTATTCTTTTGTTTCATTACGCTTTTAATTATATTTTCCAAAAACGCACTTGCTTTAAAGCAAAAAAAAACTTTTTGAATATTTTGGAAAGTGAGTGTTTGACGTAGGTTTTTGTGGAAATCCATTCTAAATTAGGTGAGGCGTGTTCTTACTTTTTTAAATGCACAATTTGCGTCTTTATTATTATTCTTTTGTTTCATTACGCTTTTAATTATATTTTCCAAAAACTCACTTGCTTTAAAGCAAAAAAAAACTTTTTGAATATTTTGGAAAGTGAGTGTTTGACGTAGGTTTTTGTGGAAATCCATTCTAAATTAGGTGAGGCGTGTTCTTACTTTTTTAAATGCACAATTTGCGTCTTTATTATTATTCTTTTGTTTCATTACACTTTTAATTATATTTTCCAAAAACGCACTTGCTTTAAAGCAAAAAAAAACTTTTTGAATATTTTGGAAAGTGAGTGTTTGACGTGGGTTTTTGTAGAAATCCATTCCAAATAGCATGAGGTCTGTTTCTATATTTTAAATGCACAATTTGCGTCTTTATTATTATTCTTTTGTTTCATTACGCTTTTAATTATATTTTCCAAAAACTCACTTGCTTTAAAGCAAAAAAAAACTTTTTGAATATTTTGGAAAGTGAGTGTTTGACGTAGGTTTTTGTGGAAATCCATTCTAAATTAGGTGAGGCGTGTTCTTACTTTTTTAAATGCACAATTTGCGTCTTTATTATTATTCTTTTGTTTCATTACGCTTTTAATTATATTTTCCAAAAACGCACTTGCTTTAAAGCAAAAAAAAACTTTTTGAATATTTTGGAAAGTGAGTGTTTGACGTGGGTTTTTGTAGAAATCCATTCCAAATAGCATGAGGTCTGTTTCTATATTTTAAATGCACAATTTGCGTCTTTATTATTATTCTTTTGTTTCATTACGCTTTTAATTATATTTTCCAAAAACGCACTTGCTTTAAAGCAAAAAAAAACTTTTTGAATATTTTGGAAAGTGAGTGTTTGACGTGGGTTTTTGTAGAAATCCATTCCAAATAGCATGAGGTCTGTTTCTATATTTTAAATGCACAATTTGCGTCTTTATTATTATTCTTTTGTTTCATTACACTTTTAATTATATTTTCCAAAAACGCACTTGCTTTAAAGCAAAAAAAAACTTTTTGAATATTTTGGAAAGTGAGTGTTTGACGTGGGTTTTTTTTGTAGAAATCCATTCCAAATAGCATGAGGTCTGTTTCTATATTTTAAATGCACAATTTGCGTCTTTATTATTATTCTTTTGTTTCATTACGCTTTTAATTATATTTTCCAAAAACTCACTTGCTTTAAAGCAAAAAAAAACTTTTTGAATATTTTGGAAAGTGAGTGTTTGACGTAGGTTTTTGTGGAAATCCATTCTAAATTAGGTGAGGCGTGTTCTTACTTTTTTAAATGCACAATTTGCGTCTTTATTATTATTCTTTTGTTTCATTACGCTTTTAATTATATTTTCCAAAAACTCACTTGCTTTAAAGCAAAAAAAAACTTTTTGAATATTTTGGAAAGTGAGTGTTTGACGTGGGTTTTTGTAGAAATCCATTCCAAATAGCATGAGGTCTGTTTCTATATTTTAAATGCACAATTTGCGTCTTTATTATTATTCTTTTGTTTCATTACACTTTTAATTATATTTTCCAAAAACGCACTTGCTTTAAAGCAAAAAAAAACTTTTTGATTATTTTGGAAAGTGAGTGTTTGACGTGGGTTTTTGAAATCCATTCTAAATTCGGTGAGGCGTGTTCTTACTTTTTTAAATGCACAACTTCCGTCTTTATTATTATTCTTTTGTTTCATTACGCTTTTAATTATATTTTCCAAAAACTCACCTGCTTTAGAGCAAAAAAAACTTTTTGATTATTTTGGAAAGTGAGTGTTTGACGTGGGTTTTTGAAATCCATTCTAAATTAGGTGAGGCGTGTTGTTACTTTTTTAAATGCACTACTTCCGTCTTTATTATTATCCTTTTGTTTCATTACGCTTTTAATTATATTTTCCAAAAACTCACTTGCTTTAAAGCAAAAAAAAACTTTTTGAATATTTTGGAAAGTGAGTGTTTGACGTGGGTTTTTGTGGAAATCCATTCTGAATTAGGTGAGGCGTGTTCTTACTTTTTTAAATGCACAATTTGCGTCTTTATTATTATTCTTTTGTTTCATTACGCTTTTAATTATATTTTCCAAAAACTCACTTGCTTTAAAGCAAAAAAAAACTTTTTGAATATTTTGGAAAGTGAGTGTTTGACGTGGGTTTTTGTAGAAATCCATTCCAAATAGCATGAGGTCTGTTTCTATATTTTAAATGCACAATTTGCGTCTTTATTATCATTCTTTTGTTTCATTACGCTTTTAATTATATTTTCCAAAAACTCACTTGCTTTAAAGCAAAAAAAAACTTTTTGAATATTTTGGAAAGTGAGTGTTTGACGTAGGTTTTTGTGGAAATCCATTCTAAATTAGGTGAGGCGTGTTCTTACTTTTTTAAATGCACAATTTGCGTCTTTATTATTATTCTTTTGTTTCATTACGCTTTTAATTATATTTTCCAAAAACGCACTTGCTTTAAAGCAAAAAAAAAACTTTTTGAATATTTTGGAAAGTGAGTGTTTGACGTGGGTTTTTGTAGAAATCCATTCCAAATAGCATGAGGTCTGTTTCTATATTTTAAATGCACAATTTGCGTCTTTATTATTATTCTTTTGTTTCATTACGCTTTTAATTATATTTTCCAAAAACTCACTTGCTTTAAAGCAAAAAAAAACTTTTTGAATATTTTGGAAAGTGAGTGTTTGACGTAGGTTTTTGTGGAAATCCATTCTGAATTAGGTGAGGCGTGTTCTTACTTTTTTAAATGCACAATTTGCGTCTTTATTATTATTCTTTTGTTTCATTACGCTTTTAATTATATTTTCCAAAAACGAACTTGCTTTAAAGCAAAAAAAAAACTTTTTGAATATTTTGGAAAGTGAGTGTTTGACGTAGGTTTTTGTGGAAATCCATTCTAAATTAGGTGAGGCGTGTTCTTACTTTTTTAAATGCACAATTTGCGTCTTTATTATTATTCTTTTGTTTCATTACGCTTTTAATTATATTTTCCAAAAACGCACTTGCTTTAAAGCAAAAAAAAACTTTTTGAATATTTTGGAAAGTGAGTGTTTGACGTGGGTTTTTGTAGAAATCCATTCCAAATAGCATGAGGTCTGTTTCTATATTTTAAATGCACAACTTCCGTCTTTATTATTATTCTTTTGTTTCATTACGCTTTTAATTATATTTTCCAAAAACTCACTTGCTTTAAAGCAAAAAAAAACTTTTTGAATATTTTGGAAAGTGAGTGTTTGACGTAGGTTTTTGTGGAAATCCATTCTGAATTAGGTGAGGCGTGTTCTTACTTTTTTAAATGCACAATTTGCGTCTTTATTATTATTCTTTTGTTTCATTACGCTTTTAATTATATTTTCCAAAAACGCACTTGCTTTAAAGCAAAAAAAAAACTTTTTGAATATTTTGGAAAGTGAGTGTTTGACGTGGGTTTTTGTAGAAATCCATTCCAAATAGCATGAGGTCTGTTTCTATATTTTAAATGCACAATTTGCGTCTTTATTATTATTCTTTTGTTTCATTACGCTTTTAATTATATTTTCCAAAAACTCACTTGCTTTAAAGCAAAAAAAAACTTTTTGAATATTTTGGAAAGTGAGTGTTTGACGTAGGTTTTTGTGGAAATCCATTCTAAATTAGGTGAGGCGTGTTCTTACTTTTTTAAATGCACAATTTGCGTCTTTATTATTATTCTTTTGTTTCATTACGCTTTTAATTATATTTTCCAAAAACGCACTTGCTTTAAAGCAAAAAAAAACTTTTTGAATATTTTGGAAAGTGAGTGTTTGACGTGGGTTTTTGTAGAAATCCATTCCAAATAGCATGAGGTCTGTTTCTATATTTTAAATGCACAATTTGCGTCTTTATTATTATTCTTTTGTTTCATTACGCTTTTAATTATATTTTCCAAAAACTCACTTGCTTTAAAGCAAAAAAAAACTTTTTGAATATTTTGGAAAGTGAGTGTTTGACGTGGGTTTTTGTGGAAATCCACTCTACATAGCATGAGGCCCGTTTCTATATTTTAAATGCACAATTTGCGTTTTTATTATTATTCTTTTGTTTCATTACGCTTTTATTTATATTTTCCAAAAACTCACTTGCTTTAAAGCAAAAAAAAAACTTTTTAAATATTTTGGAAAGTGAGTGTTTGACGTAGGTTTTTGTGGAAATCCATTCTACATAGCATGAGGTCCGTTTCTATATTTTAAATGCACAATTTGCGTCTTTATTATTATTCTTTTGTTTCATTACGCTTTTAATTATATTTTCCAAAAACTCACTTGCTTTAAAGCAAAAAAAAACTTTTTTGAGTGAGTTTTTGACGTGGGTTTGTGTGGAAATCCATTCTAAATAGCATGAGGTCTGTTTTTATATTTTAAATGGACAACTTCCAAGTTTATTATTATTCTTTTGTTTCATTACGCTTTTAATTATATTTTCCAAAAACTCACTTGCTTTAAAGCAAAAAAAAACTTTTTTGAGTGAGTTTTTGACGTGGGTTTGTGTGGAAATCCATTCTAAATAGCATGAGGTCTGTTTTTATATTTTAAATGGACAACTTCCAAGTTTATTATTATTCTTTTGTTTCATTACGCTTTTCATTATATTTTCCAAAAACTCACTTGCTTTAAAGCAAAAAAAAACTTTTTGAATATTTTGGAAAGTGAGTGTTTGACGTGGGTTTTTGTGGAAATCCATTCTAAATTAGGTGAGGCGTGTTCTTACTTTTTTAAATGCACAATTTGCGTCTTTATTATTATTCTTTTGTTTCATTACGCTTTAAATTATATTTTCCAAAAACTCACTTGCTTTAAAGCAAAAAAAAACTTTTTGAATATTTTGGAAAGTGAGTGTTTGACGTGGGTTTTTGTAGAAATCCATTCCAAATAGCATGAGGTCTGTTTCTATATTTTAAATGCACAATTTGCGTCTTTATTATTATTCTTTTGTTTCATTACGCTTTTAATTATATTTTCCAAAAACTCACTTGCTTTAAAGCAAAAAAAAATTTTGGAATATTTTGGAAAGTGAGTGTTTGACGTAGTTTTTTGTGGAAATCCATTCTAAATTAGGTGAGGCGTGTTCTTACATTTTTAAATGCACAATTTGCGTCTTTATTATTATTCTTTTGTTTCATTACGCTTTAAATTATATTTTCCAAAAACGCACTTGCTTTAAAGCAAAAAAAAACTTTTTGAATATTTTGGAAAGTGAGTGTTTGACGTGGGTTTTTGTAGAAATCCATTCCAAATAGCATGAGGTCTGTTTCTATATTTTAAATGCACAATTTGCGTCTTTATTATTATTCTTTTGTTTCATTACGCTTTTAATTATATTTTCCAAAAACTCACTTGCTTTAAAGCAAAAAAAAACTTTTTGAATATTTTGGAAAGTGAGTGTTTGACGTAGGTTTTTGTGGAAATCCATTCTACATAGCATGAGGTCCGTTTCTATATTTTAAATGCACAATTTGCGTCTTTATTATTATTCTTTTGTTTCATTACGCTTTTAATTATATTTTCCAAAAACTCACTTGCTTTAAAGCAAAAAAAAACTTTTTTGAGTGAGTTTTTGACGTGGGTTTGTGTGGAAATCCATTCTAAATAGCATGAGGTCTGTTTTTATATTTTAAATGGACAACTTCCAAGTTTATTATTATTCTTTTGTTTCATTACGCTTTTAATTATATTTTCCAAAAACTCACTTGCTTTAAAGCAAAAAAAAACTTTTTTGAGTGAGTTTTTGACGTGGGTTTGTGTGGAAATCCATTCTAAATAGCATGAGGTCTGTTTTTATATTTTAAATGGACAACTTCCAAGTTTATTATTATTCTTTTGTTTCATTACGCTTTTAATTATATTTTCCAAAAACTCACTTGCTTTAAAGCAAAAAAAAACTTTTTGAATATTTTGGAAAGTGAGTGTTTGACGTAGGTTTTTGTGGAAATCCATTCTAAATTAGGTGAGGCGTGTTCTTACTTTTTTAAATGCACAATTTGCGTCTTTATTATTATTCTTTTGTTTCATTACGCTTTAAATTATATTTTCCAAAAACTCACTTGCTTTAAAGCAAAAAAAAACTTTTTGAATATTTTGGAAAGTGAGTGTTTGACGTGGGTTTTTGTAGAAATCCATTCCAAATAGCATGAGGTCTGTTTCTATATTTTAAATGCACAATTTGCGTCTTTATTATTATTCTTTTGTTTCATTACGCTTTTAATTATATTTTCCAAAAACTCACTTGCTTTAAAGCAAAAAAAAACTTTTTAAATATTTTGGAAAGTGAGTTTTTGACGTGGGTTTGTGTGGAAATCCATTCTAAATAGCATGAGGTCTGTTTTTATATTTTAAATGGACAACTTCCAAGTTTATTATTATTCTTTTGTTTCATTACGCTTTTATTTATATTTTCCAAAAACTCACTTGCTTTAAAGCAAAAAAAAAACTTTTTAAATATTTTGGAAAGTGAGTGTTTGACGTAGGTTTTTGTGGAAATCCATTCTACATAGCATGAGGTCCGTTTCTATATTTTAAATGCACAATTTGCGTCTTTATTATTATTCTTTTGTTTCATTACGCTTTTAATTATATTTTCCAAAAACTCACTTGCTTTAAAGCAAAAAAAAACTTTTTTGAGTGAGTTTTTGACGTGGGTTTGTGTGGAAATCCATTCTAAATAGCATGAGGTCTGTTTTTATATTTTAAATGGACAACTTCCAAGTTTATTATTATTCTTTTGTTTCATTACGCTTTTAATTATATTTTCCAAAAACTCACTTGCTTTAAAGCAAAAAAAAACTTTTTTGAGTGAGTTTTTGACGTGGGTTTGTGTGGAAATCCATTCTAAATAGCATGAGGTCTGTTTTTATATTTTAAATGGACAACTTCCAATTTTATTATTATTCTTTTGTTTCATTACGCTTTTAATTATATTTTCCAAAAACTCACTTGCTTTAAAGCAAAAAAAAACTTTTTGAATATTTTGGAAAGTGAGTGTTTGACGTAGGTTTTTGTGGAAATCCATTCTAAATTAGGTGAGGCGTGTTCTTACTTTTTTAAATGCACAATTTGCGTCTTTATTATTATTCTTTTGTTTCATTACGCTTTAAATTATATTTTCCAAAAACTCACTTGCTTTAAAGCAAAAAAAAACTTTTTGAATATTTTGGAAAGTGAGTGTTTGACGTGGGTTTTTGTAGAAATCCATTCCAAATAGCATGAGGTCTGTTTCTATATTTTAAATGCACAATTTGCGTCTTTATTATTATTCTTTTGTTTCATTACGCTTTAAATTATATTTTCCAAAAACTCACTTGCTTTAAAGCAAAAAAAAACTTTTTGAATATTTTGGAAAGTGAGTGTTTGACGTGGGTTTGTGTGGAAATCCATTCTAAATAGCATGAGGTCTGTTTTTATATTTTAAATGGACAACTTCCAAGTTTATTATTATTCTTTTGTTTCATTACGCTTTTAATTATATTTTCCAAAAACTCACTTGCTTTAAAGCAAAAAAAAACTTTTTAATTATTTTGGAAAGTGAGTTTTTGACGTGGGTTTGTGTGGAAATCCATTCTAAATAGCATGAGGTCTGTTTTTATATTTTAAATGGACAACTTCCAAGTTTATTATTATTCTTTTGTTTCATTACGCTTTTAATTATATTTTCCAAAAACTCACTTGCTTTAAAGCAAAAAAAAACTTTTTTGAGTGAGTTTTTGACGTGGGTTTGTGTGGAAATCCATTCTAAATAGCATGAGGTCTTCTTTTATATTTTAAATGGACAACTTCCAAGTTTATTATTATTCTTTTGTTTCATTACGCTTTTAATTATATTTTCCAAAAACTCACTTGCTTTAAAGCAGAAAAAAACTTTTTTGAGTGAGTTTTTGACGTGGGTTTGTGTGGAAATCCATTCTAAATAGCATGAGGTCTGTTTTTATATTTTAAATGGACAACTTCCAAGTTTATTATTATTCTTTTGTTTCATTACGCTTTTAATTATATTTTCCAAAAACTCACTTGCTTTAAAGCAGAAAAAAACTTTTTTGAGTGAGTTTTTGACGTGGGTTTGTGTGGAAATCCATTCTAAATAGCATGAGGTCTGTTGTTATATTTTAAATGGACAACTTCCAAGTTTATTATTATTCTTTTGTTTCATTACGCTTTTAATTATATTTTCCAAAAACTCACTTGCTTTAAAGCAGAAAAAAACTTTTTTGAGTGAGTTTTTGACGTGGGTTTGTGTGGAAATCCATTCTAAATAGCATGAGGTCTGTTTTTATATTTTAAATGGACAACTTCCAAGTTTATTATTATTCTTTTGTTTCATTACGCTTTTAATTATATTTTCCAAAAACTCACTTGCTTTAAAGCAGAAAAAAACTTTTTTGAGTGAGTTTTTGACGTGGGTTTGTGTGGAAATCCATTCTAAATAGCATGAGGTCTGTTTTTATATTTTAAATGGACAACTTCCAAGTTTTTTATTATTCTTTTGTTTCATTGCGCTTTTAATTATATTTTCCAAAAACTCACTTGCTTTAAAGCAAAAAAAAACTTTTTTGAGTGAGTTTTTGACGTGGGTTTGTGTGGAAATCCATTCTAAATAGCATGAGGTCTGTTTTTATATTTTAAATGGACAACTTCCAAGTTTATTATTATTCTTTTGTTTCATTACGCTTTTAATTATATTTTCCAAAAACTCACTTGCTTTAAAGCAGAAAAAAACTTTTTTGAGTGAGTTTTTGACGTGGGTTTGTGTGGAAATCCATTCTAAATAGCATGAGGTCTGTTTTTATATTTTAAATGGACAACTTCCAAGTTTATTATTATTCTTTTGTTTCATTACGCTTTTAATTATATTTTCCAAAAACTCACTTGCTTTAAAGCAAAAAAAAACTTTTTTGAGTGAGTTTTTGACATGGGTTTGTGTGGAAATCCATTCTAAATAGCATGAGGTCTGTTTTTATATTTTAAATGGACAACTTCCAAGTTTATTATTATTCTTTTGTTTCATTACGCTTTTAATTATATTTTCCAAAAACTCACTTGCTTTAAAGCAGAAAAAAACTTTTTTGAGTGAGTTTTTGACGTGGGTTTGTGTGAAAATCCATTCTAAATAGCATGAGGTCTGTTTTCATATTTTAAATGGACAACTTCCAAGTTTATTATTATTCTTTTGTTTCATTACGCTTTTAATTATATTTTCCAAAAACTCACTTGCTTTAAAGCAAAAAAAAACTTTTTTGAGTGAGTTTTTGACGTGGGTTTTTGTGGAAATCCATTCCAAATAGCATGAGGTCTGTTTCTATATTTTAAATGCACAACTTCCGTCTTTATTATTATTCTTTTGTTTCATTACGCTTTTAATTATATTTTCCAATAACTCACTTGCTTTAATGCAAAAAAAAACTTTTTGATTATTTTGGAAAGTGAGTGTTTGACGTGGGTTTTTGTGGAAATCCATTCCAAATAGCATAAGGTCTGTTTCTATATTTTAAATGCACAACTTCCGTCTTTATTGTTATTTTTTTGTTTCATTACGCTTTTAATTATATTGTCCAAAAACTCACTTGCTTTAAAGCAGAAAAAAACTTTTTGAATATTTTGGAAAGTGAGTGTTTGACGTGGGTTTTTGTGGAAATCCATTCCAAATAGCATAAGGTCTGTTTCTATATTTTAAATGCACAACTTCCGTCTTTATTGTTATTTTTTTGTTTCATTACGCTTTTAATTATATTTTCCGAAAACTCACTTGCTTTAATGCAAAAAAAAACTTTTTGAATATTTTGGAAAGTGAGTGTTTGACGTGGGTTTTTGTGGAAATCCATTCCAAATAGCATGACGTCTGTTTTTATATTTTAAATGGACAACTTCCAAGTTTATTATTATTTTTTTATTTCATTACGCTTTTAATTATATTTTCCAAAAACTCACTTGCTTTAAAGCAAAAAAAAAACTTTTTTGAGTGAGTTTTTGACGTGGGTTTGTGTGGAAGTCCATTCTAAATAGCAGGAGGTCTGTTTTTATATTTTAAATGGACAACTTCCAAGTTTATTATTATTCTTTTGTTTCATTACGCTTTTAATTATATTTTCCAAAAACTCACTTGCTTTAAAGCAGAAAAAAACTTTTTTGAGTGAGTTTTTGACGTGGGTTTGTGTGGAAATCCATTCTAAATAGCATGAGGTCTGTTTCTATATTTTAAATGGACAACTTCCAAGTTTATTATTATTCTTTTGTTTCATTACGCTTTTAATTATATTTTCCAAAAACTCACTTGCTTTAAAGCAAAAAAAAACTTTTTTGAGTGAGTTTTTGACGTGGGTTTGTGTGGAAATCTATTCTAAATAGCATGAGGTCTGTTTTTATATTTTAAATGGACAACTTCCGTCTTTATTATTATTCTTTTGTTTCATTACGCTTTTAATTATATTTTCCAAAAACTCACTTGCTTTAAAGCAGAAAAAAACTTTTTGAATATTTTGGAAAGTGAGTGTTTGACGTGGGTTTTTGTGGAAATCCATTCCAAATAGCATGAAGTCTGTTTCTATATTTTAAATGCACAACTTCCGTCTTTATTATTATTCTTTTGTTTCATTACGCTTTTAATTATATTTTCCAATAACTCACTTGCTTTAATGCAAAAAAAAACTTTTTGATTATTTTGGAAAGTGAGTGTTTGACGTGGGTTTTTGTGGAAATCCATTCCAAATAGCATAAGGTCTGTTTCTATATTTTAAATGCACAACTTCCGTCTTTATTGTTATTTTTTTGTTTCATTACGCTTTTAATTATATTATCCAAAAACTCACTTGCTTTAATGCAAAAAAAAACTTTTTGAATATTTTGGAAAGTGAGTGTTTGACGTGGGTTTTTGTGGAAATCCATTCCAAATAGCATGACGTCTGTTTTTATATTTTAAATGGACAACTTCCAAGTTTATTATTATTTTTTTATTTCATTACGCTTTTAATTATATTTGCCAAAAACTCACTTGCTTTAAAGCAAAAAAAAACTTTTTTCAGTGAGTTTTTGACGTGGGTTTGTGTGGAAATCCATTCTAAATAGCAGGAGGTCTGTTTTTATATTTTAAATGGACAACTTCCAAGTTTATTATTATTCTTTTGTTTCATTACGCTTTTAATTATATTTTCCAAAAACTCACTTGCTTTAAAGCAGAAAAAAACTTTTTTGAGTGAGTTTTTGACGTGGGTTTGTGTGGAAATCTATTCTAAATAGCATGAGGTCTGTTTCTATATTTTAAATGGACAACTTCCAAGTTTATTATTATTCTTTTGTTTCATTACGCTTTTAATTATATTTTCCAAAAACTCACTTGCTTTAAAGCAGAAAAAAACTTTTTTGAGTGAGTTTTTGACGTGGGTTTGTGTGGAAATCCATTCTAAATAGCATGAGGTTTGTTTTTATATTTTAAATGGACAACTTCCAAGTTTATTATTATTCTTTTGTTTCATTACGCTTTTAATTATATTTTCCAAAAACTCACTTGCTTTAAAGCAGAAAAAAACTTTTTTGAGTGAGTTTTTGACGTGGGTTTGTGTGGAAATCCATTCTAAATAGCATGAGGTCTGTTTCTATATTTTAAATGGACAACTTCCAAGTTTATTATTATTCTTTTGTTTCATTACGCTTTTAATTATATTTTCCAAAAACTCACTTGCTTTAAAGCAGAAAAAAACTTTTTTGAGTGAGTTTTTGACGTGGGTTTGTGTGGAAATCCATTCTAAATAGCATGAGGTCTGTTTTTATATTTTAAATGGACAACTTCCAAGTTTATTATTATTCTTTTGTTTCATTACGCTTTTAATTATATTTTCCAAAAACTCACTTGCTTTAAAGCAAAAAAAAACTTTTTTGAGTGAGTTTTTGACGTGGGTTTGTGTGGAAATCCATTCTAAATAGCATGAGGTCTGTTTTTATATTTTAAATGGACAACTTTCAAGTTTATTATTATTCTTTTGTTTCATTACGCTTTTAATTATATTTTCCAAAAACTCACTTGCTTTAAAGCAGAAAAAAACTTTTTTGAGTGAGTTTTTGACGTGGGTTTGTGTGGAAATCCATTCTAAATAGCATGAGGTCTGTTTTTATATTTTAAATGGACAACTTCCAAGTTTATTATTATTCTTTTGTTTCATTACGCTTTTAATTATATTTTCCAAAAACTCACTTGCTTTAAAGCAAAAAAAAATTTTTTTGAGTGAGTTTTTGACGTGGGTTTGTGTGGAAATCCATTCCAAATAGCATGAGGTCTGTTTCTATATTTTAAATGCACAACTTCCGTCTTTATTATTATTCTTTTGTTTCATTACGCTTTTAATTATATTTTCCAATAACTCACTTGCTTTAAAGCAAAAATCCATTCTAAATAGCATGAGGTCTGTTTTTATATTTTAAATGGACAACTTCCAAGTTTATTATTATTCTTTTGTTTCATTACGCTTTTAATTATATTTTCCAAAAACTCACTTGCTTTAAAGCAAAAAAAAATTTTTTTGAGTGAGTTTTTGACGTGGGTTTGTGTGGAAATCCATTCCAAATAGCATGAGGTCTGTTTCTATATTTTAAATGCACAACTTCCGTCTTTATTATTATTCTTTTGTTTCATTACGCTTTTAATTATATTTTCCAATAACTCACTTGCTTTAAAGCAAAAATCCATTCTAAATAGCATGAGGTCTGTTTTTATATTTTAAATGGACACCTTCCAAGTTTATTATTATTCTTTTGTTTCATTACGCTTTTAATTATATTTTCCAAAAACTCACTTGCTTTAAAGCAAAAAAAAACTTTTTTGAGTGAGTTTTTGACGTGGGTTTGTGTGGAAATCCATTCTAAATAGCATGAGGTCTGTTTTTTATATTTTAAATGGACAACTTCCAAGTTTATTATTATTCTTTTGTTTCATTACGCTTTTAATTATATTTTCCAAAAACTCACTTGCTTTAAAGCAGAAAAAAACTTTTTGAATATTTTGGAAAGTGAGTGTTTGACGTGGGTTTTTGTGGAAATCCATTCCAAATAGCATGAGGTCTGTTTCTATATTTTAAATGCACAACTTCCGTCTTTATTGTTATTTTTTTGTTTCATTACGTTTTTAATTATATTTTCCGAAAACTCACTTGCTTTAATGCAAAAAAAAACTTTTTGATTATTTTGGAAAGTGAGTGTTTAACGTGGGTTTTTGTGGAAATCCATTCCAAATAGCATAAGGTCTGTTTCTATATTTTAAATGCACAACTTCCGTCTTTATTATTATTCTTTTGTTTCATTACGCTTTTAATTATATTTTCCAAAAACTCACTTGCTTTAATGCAAAAAAAAACTTTTTGATTATTTTGGAAAGTGAGTGTTTAACGTGGGTTTTTGTGGAAATCCATTCCAAATAGCATGAGGTCTGTTTCTATATTTTAAATGCACAACTTCCGTCTTTATTATTATTTTTTTGTTTCATTACGCTTTTAATTATATTTTCCGAAAACTCACTTGCTTTAATGCAAAAAAAAACTTTTTGAATATTTTGGAAAGTGAGTGTTTGACGTGGGTTTTTGTGGAAATCCATTCCAAATAGCATAAGGTCTGTTCTTATATTTTAAATGGACAACTTCCAAGTTTATTATTATTCTTTTGTTTCATTACGCTTTTAATTATATTTTCCAAAAACTCACTTGCTTTAAAGCAGAAAAAACTTTTTTGAGTGAGTTTTTGACGTGGGTTTGTGTGAAAATCCATTCTAAATAGCATGAGGTCTGTTTTCATATTTTAAATGGACAACTTCCAAGTTTATTATTATTCTTTTGTTTCATTACGCTTTTAATTATATTTTCCAAAAACTCACTTGCTTTAAAGCAAAAAAAAACTTTTTTGAGTGAGTTTTTGACGTGGGTTTGTGTGGAAATCCATTCTAAATAGCATGAGGTCTGTTTTTATATTTTAAATGGACAACTTCCAAGTTTATTATTATTCTTTTGTTTCATTACGCTTTTAATTATATTTTCCAAAAACTCACTTGCTTTAAAGCAGAAAAAAACTTTTTGAATATTTTGGAAAGTGAGTGTTTGACGTGGGTTTTTGTGGAAATCCATTCCAAATAGCATGAGGTCTGTTTCTATATTTTAAATGCACAACTTCCGTCTTTATTATTATTCTTTTGTTTCATTACGCTTTTAATTATATTTTAAAATAACTCACTTGCTTTAAAGCAAAAAAAAACTTTTTTGAGTGAGTTTTTGACGTGGGTTTGTGTGGAAATCCATTCTAAATAGCATGAGGTCTGTTTTTTATATTTTAAATGGACAATTTCCAAGTTTATTATTATTCTTTTGTTTCATTACGCTTTTAATTATATTTTCCAAAAACTCACTTGCTTTAAAGCAGAAAAAAACTTTTTGAATATTTTGGAAAGTGAGTGTTTGACGTGGGTTTTTGTGGAAATCCATTCCAAACAGCATAAGGTCTGTTTTTATATTTTAAATGGACAACTTCCAAGTTTATTATTATTCTTTTGTTTCATTACGCTTTTAATTATATTTTCCAAAAACTCACTTGCTTTAAAGCAAAAAAAAATTTTTTTGAGTGAGTTTTTGACGTGGGTTTGTGTGGAAATCCATTCCAAATAGCATGAGGTCTGTTTCTATATTTTAAATGCACAACTTCCGTCTTTATTATTATTCTTTTGTTTCATTACGCTTTTAATTATATTTTCCAATAACTCACTTGCTTTAAAGCAAAAATCGATTCTAAATAGCATGAGGTCTGTTTTTATATTTTAAATGGACAACTTCCAAGTTTATTATTATTCTTTTGTTTCATTACGCTTTTAATTATATTTTCCAAAAACTCACTTGCTTTAAAGCAAAAAAAAATTTTTTTGAGTGAGTTTTTGACGTGGGTTTGTGTGGAAATCCATTCCAAATAGCATGAGGTCTGTTTCTATATTTTAAATGCACAACTTCCGTCTTTATTATTATTCTTTTGTTTCATTACGCTTTTAATTATATTTTCCAATAACTCACTTGCTTTAAAGCAAAAATCCATTCTAAATAGCATGAGGTCTGTTTTTATATTTTAAATGGACACCTTCCAAGTTTATTATTATTCTTTTGTTTCATTACGCTTTTAATTATATTTTCCAAAAACTCACTTGCTTTAAAGCAGAAAAAAACTTTTTTGAGTGAGTTTTTGACGTGGGTTTGTGTGAAAATCTATTCTAAATAGCATGAGGTCTGTTTTCATATTTTAAATGGACAACTTCCAAGTTTATTATTATTCTTTTGTTTCATTACGCTTTTAATTATATTTTCCAAAAACTCACTTGCTTTAAAGCAAAAAAAAACTTTTTTGAGTGAGTTTTTGACGTGGGTTTGTGTGGAAATCCATTCTAAATAGCATGAGGTCTGTTTTTATATTTTAAATGGACAACTTCCAAGTTTATTATTATTCTTTTGTTTCATTACGCTTTTAATTATATTTTCCAAAAACTCACTTGCTTTAAAGCAGAAAAAAACTTTTTGAATATTTTGGAAAGTGAGTGTTTGACGTGGGTTTTTGTGGAAATCCATTCCAAATAGCATGAGGTCTGTTTCTATATTTTAAATGCACAACTTCCGTCTTTATTATTATTCTTTTGTTTCATTACGCTTTTAATTATATTTTCCAATAACTCACTTGCTTTAAAGCAAAAAAAAACTTTTTTGAGTGAGTTTTTGACGTGGGTTTGTGTGGAAATCCATTCTAAATAGCATGAGGTCTGTTTTTTATATTTTAAATGGACAATTTCCAAGTTTATTATTATTCTTTTGTTTCATTACGCTTTTAATTATATTTTCCAAAAACTCACTTGCTTTAAAGCAGAAAAAAACTTTTTGAATATTTTGGAAAGTGAGTGTTTGACGTGGGTTTTTGTGGAAATCCATTCCAAACAGCATAAGGTCTGTTTTTATATTTTAAATGGACAACTTCCAAGTTTATTATTATTCTTTTGTTTCATTACGCTTTTAATTATATTTTCCAAAAACTCACTTGCTTTAAAGCAAAAAAAAATTTTTTTGAGTGAGTTTTTGACGTGGGTTTGTGTGGAAATCCATTCCAAATAGCATGAGGTCTGTTTCTATATTTTAAATGCACAACTTCCGTCTTTATTATTATTCTTTTGTTTCATTACGCTTTTAATTATATTTTCCAATAACTCACTTGCTTTAAAGCAAAAATCCATTCTAAATAGCATGAGGTCTGTTTTTATATTTTAAATGGACACCTTCCAAGTTTATTATTATTCTTTTGTTTCATTACGCTTTTAATTATATTTTCCAAAAACTCACTTGCTTTAAAGCAAAAAAAAACTTTTTTGAGTGAGTTTTTGACGTGGGTTTGTGTGGAAATCCATTCTAAATAGCATGAGGTCTGTTTTTTATATTTTAAATGGACAACTTCCAAGTTTATTATTATTCTTTTGTTTCATTACGCTTTTAATTATATTTTCCAAAAACTCACTTGCTTTAAAGCAGAAAAAAACTTTTTGAATATTTTGGAAAGTGAGTGTTTGACGTGGGTTTTTGTGGAAATCCATTCCAAATAGCATGAGGTCTGTTTCTATATTTTAAATGCACAACTTCCGTCTTTATTGTTATTTTTTTGTTTCATTACGTTTTTAATTATATTTTCCGAAAATTCACTTGCTTTAATGCAAAAAAAAACTTTTTGATTATTTTGGAAAGTGAGTGTTTAACGTGGGTTTTTGTGGAAATCCATTCCAAATAGCATAAGGTCTGTTTCTATATTTTAAATGCACAACTTCCGTCTTTATTATTATTCTTTTGTTTCATTACGCTTTTAATTATATTTTCCAATAACTCACTTGCTTTAATGCAAAAAAAAACTTTTTGATTATTTTATAAAGTGAGTGTTTAACGTGGGTTTTTGTGGAAATCCATTCCAAATAGCATGAGGTCTGTTTCTATATTTTAAATGCACAACTTCCGTCTTTATTATTATTTTTTTGTTTCATTACGCTTTTAATTATATTTTCCGAAAACTCACTTGCTTTAATGCAAAAAAAAACTTTTTGAATATTTTGGAAAGTGAGTGTTTGACGTGGGTTTTTGTGGAAATCCATTCCAAATAGCATAAGGTCTGTTCTTATATTTTAAATGGACAACTTCCAAATTTATTATTATTCTTTTGTTTCATTATGCTTTTAATTATATTTTCCAAAAACTCACTTGCTTTAAAGCAAAAAAAAACTTTTTTGAGTGAGTTTTTGACGTGGGTTTGTGTGGAAATCCATTCTAAATAGCATGAGGTCTGTTTTTATATTTTAAATGGACAACTTCCAAGTTTATTATTATTCTTTTGTTTCACTACGCTTTTAATTATATTTTCCAAAAACTCACTTGCTTTAAAGCAGAAAAAAACTTTTTTGAGTGAGTTTTTGACGTGGGTTTGTGTGGAAATCCATTCTAAATAGCATGAGGTCTGTTTTTATATTTTAAATGGACAACTTCCAAGTTTATTATTATTCTTTTGTTTCATTACGCTTTTAATTATATTTTCCAAAAACTCACTTGCTTTAAAGCAAAAAAAAACTTTTTTGAGTGAGTTTTTGAGGTGGGTTTGTGTGGAAATCCATTCTAAATAGCATGAGGTCTGTTTTTATATTTTAAATGGACAACTTCCAAGTTTATTATTATTCTTTTGTTTCATTACGCTTTTAATTATATTTTCCAAAAACTCACTTGCTGTAAAGCAGAAAAAAACTTTTTTGAGTGAGTTTTTGACGTGGGTTTGTGTGGAAATCCATTCTTAATAGCATGAGGGCTGTTTTTATATTTTAAATGGACAACTTCCAAGTTTATTATTATTCTTTTGTTTCATTACGCTTTTAATTATATTTTCCAAAAACTCACTTGCTTTAAAGCAGAAAAAAACTTTTTTGAGTGAGTTTTTGACGTGGGTTTGTGTGAAAATCCATTCTAAATAGCATGAGGTCTGTTTTCATATTTTAAATGGACAACTTCCAAGTTTATTATTATTCTTTTGTTTCATTACGCTTTTAATTATATTTTCCAAAAACTCACTTGCTTTAAAGCAAAAAAAAACTTTTTTGAGTGAGTTTTTGACGTGGGTTTGTGTGGAAATCCATTTCAAATAGCATGAGGTCTGTTTTTATATTTTAAATGGACAACTTCCAAGTTTATTATTATTCTTTTGTTTCATTACGCTTTTAATTATATTTTCCAAAAACTCACTTGCTTTAAAGCAGAAAAAAACTTTTTTGAGTGAGTTTTTGACGTGGGTTTGTGTGGAAATCCATTCTAAATAGCATGAGGTCTGTTTTTATATTTTAAATGGACAACTTCCAAGTTTATTATTATTCTTTTGTTTCATTACGCTTTTAGTTATATTTTCCAAAAACTCACTTGCTTTAAAGCAAAAAAAAACTTTTTTGAGTGAGTTTTTGCCGTGGGTTTGTGTGGAAATCCATTCTAAATAGCATGAGGTCTGTTTTTATATTTTAAATGGACAACTTCCAAGTTTATTATTATTCTTTTGTTTCATTACACTTTTAATTATATTTTCCAAAAACTCACTTGCTTTAAAGCAGAAAAAAACTTTTTTGAGAGAGTTTTTGACGTGGGTTTGTGTGGAAATCCATTCTAAATAGCATGAGGTCTGTTTCTATATTTTAAATGCACAACTTCCGTCTTTATTATTATTTTTTTGTTTCATTACGCTTTTAATTATATTTTCCGAAAACTCACTTGCTTTAATGCAAAAAAAAACTTTTTGAATATTTTGGAAAGTGAGTGTTTGACGTGGGTTTTTGTGGAAATCCATTCCAAATAGCATAAGGTCTGTTCTTATATTTTAAATGGACAACTTCCAAATTTATTATTATTCTTTTGTTTCATTATGCTTTTAATTATATTTTCCAAAAACTCACTTGCTTTAAAGCAAAAAAAAACTTTTTTGAGTGAGTTTTTGACGTGGGTTTGTGTGGAAATCCATTCTAAATAGCATGAGGTCTGTTTTTATATTTTAAATGGACAACTTCCAAGTTTATTATTATTCTTTTGTTTCATTACGCTTTTAATTATATTTTCCAAAAACTCACTTGCTTTAAAGCAGAAAAAAACTTTTTTGAGTGAGTTTTTGACGTGGGTTTGTGTGGAAATCCATTCTAAATAGCATGAGGTCTGTTTTTATATTTTAAATGGACAACTTCCAAGTTTATTATTATTCTTTTGTTTCATTACGCTTTTAATTATATTTTCCAAAAACTCACTTGCTTTAAAGCAAAAAAAAACTTTTTTGAGTGAGTTTTTGAGGTGGGTTTGTGTGGAAATCCATTCTAAATAGCATGAGGTCTGTTTTTATATTTTAAATGGACAACTTCCAAGTTTATTATTATTCTTTTGTTTCATTACGCTTTTAATTATATTTTCCAAAAACTCACTTGCTGTAAAGCAGAAAAAAACTTTTTTGAGTGAGTTTTTGACGTGGGTTTGTGTGGAAATCCATTCTTAATAGCATGAGGGCTGTTTTTATATTTTAAATGGACAACTTCCAAGTTTATTATTATTCTTTTGTTTCATTACGCTTTTAATTATATTTTCCAAAAACTCACTTGCTTTAAAGCAGAAAAAAACTTTTTTGAGTGAGTTTTTGACGTGGGTTTGTGTGAAAATCCATTCTAAATAGCATGAGGTCTGTTTTCATATTTTAAATGGACAACTTCCAAGTTTATTATTATTCTTTTGTTTCATTACGCTTTTAATTATATTTTCCAAAAACTCACTTGCTTTAAAGCAAAAAAAAACTTTTTTGAGTGAGTTTTTGACGTGGGTTTGTGTGGAAATCCATTTCAAATAGCATGAGGTCTGTTTTTATATTTTAAATGGACAACTTCCAAGTTTATTATTATTCTTTTGTTTCATTACGCTTTTAATTATATTTTCCAAAAACTCACTTGCTTTAAAGCAGAAAAAAACTTTTTTGAGTGAGTTTTTGACGTGGGTTTGTGTGGAAATCCATTCTAAATAGCATGAGGTCTGTTTTTATATTTTAAATGGACAACTTCCAAGTTTATTATTATTCTTTTGTTTCATTACGCTTTTAGTTATATTTTCCAAAAACTCACTTGCTTTAAAGCAAAAAAAAACTTTTTTGAGTGAGTTTTTGCCGTGGGTTTGTGTGGAAATCCATTCTAAATAGCATGAGGTCTGTTTTTATATTTTAAATGGACAACTTCCAAGTTTATTATTATTCTTTTGTTTCATTACACTTTTAATTATATTTTCCAAAAACTCACTTGCTTTAAAGCAGAAAAAAACTTTTTTGAGAGAGTTTTTGACGTGGGTTTGTGTGGAAATCCATTCTAAATAGCATGAGGTCTGTTTTTATATTTTAAATGGACAACTTCCAAGTTTATTATTATTCTTTTGTTTCATTACGCTTTTAATTATATTTTCCAAAAACTCACTTGCTTTAAAGCAAAAAAAAACTTTTTTGAGTGAGTTTTTGACGTGGGTTTGTGTGGAAATCCATTCTAAATAGCATGAGGTCTGTTTTTATATTTTAAATGGACAACTTCCAAGTTTATTATTATTCTTTTGTTTCATTACGCTTTTAATTATATTTTCCAAAAACTCACTTGCTTTAAAGCAGAAAAAAACTTTTTGAATATTTTGGAAAGTGAGTTTTTTACGTGGGTTTGTGTGGAAATCCATTCTAAATAGCATGAGGTCTGTTTTTATATTTTAAATGGACAACTTCCAAGTTTATTATTATTCTTTTGTTTCATTACGCTTTTAATTATATTTTCCAAAAACTCACTTGCTTTAAAGCAGAAAAAAACTTTTTTGAGTGAGTTTTTGACGTGGGTTTGTGTGGAAATCCATTCTAAATAGAATGAGGTCTGTTTTTATATTTTAAATGGACAACTTCCAAGTTTATTATTATTCTTTTGTTTCATTACGCTTTTAATTATATTTTCCAAAAACTCACTTGCTTTAAACCAGAAAAAAACTTTTTTGAGTGAGTTTTTGACGTGGGTTTGTGTGGAAATCCATTCTAAATAGCATGAGGTCTGTTTTTATATTTTAAATGGACAACTTCCAAGTTTATTATTATTCTTTTGTTTCATTACGCTTTTAATTATATTTTCCAAAAACTCACTTGCTTTAAAGCAAAAAAAAATTTTTTTGAGTGAGTTTTTGACGTGGGTTTGTGTGGAAATCCATTCCAAATAGCATGAGGTCTGTTTCTATATTTTAAATGCACAACTTCCGTCTTTATTATTATTCTTTTGTTTCATTACGCTTTTAATTATATTTTCCAATAACTCACTTGCTTTAATGCAAAAAAAAACTTTTTGATTATTTTGGAAAGTGAGTGTTTGACGTGGGTTTTTGTGGAAATCCATTCCAAATAGCATAAGGTCTGTTTCTATATTTTAAATGCACAACTTCCGTCTTTATTGTTATTTTTTTGTTTCATTACGCTTTTAATTATATTGTCCAAAAACTCACTTGCTTTAAAGCAGAAAAAAACTTTTTGAATATTTTGGAAAGTGAGTGTTTGACGTGGGTTTTTGTGGAAATCCATTCCAAATAGCAGGAGGTCTGTTTCTATATTTTAAATGCACAACTTCCGTCTTTATTGTTATTTTTTTGTTTCATTACGCTTTTAATTATATTTTCCGAAAACTCACTTGCTTTAATGCAAAAAAAAACTTTTTGAATATTTTGGAAAGTGAGTGTTTGACGTGGGTTTTTGTGGAAATCCATTCCAAATAGCATGACGTCTGTTTTTATATTTTAAATGGACAACTTCCAAGTTTATTATTATTTTTTTATTTCATTACGCTTTTAATTATATTTTCCAAAAACTCACTTGCTTTAAAGCAAAAAAAAACTTTTTTGAGTGAGTTTTTGACGTGGGTTTGTGTGGAAATCCATTCTAAATAGCAGGAGGTCTGTTTTTATATTTTAAATGGACAACTTCCAAGTTTATTATTATTCTTTTGTTTCATTACGCTTTTAATTATATTTTCCAAAAATTCACTTGCTTTAAAGCAGAAAAAAACTTTTTTGAGTGAGTTTTTGACGTGGGTTTGTGTGGAAATCCATTCTAAATAGCATGAGGTCTGTTTCTATATTTTATATGGACAACTTCCAAGTTTATTATTATTCTTTTGTTTCATTACGCTTTTAATTATATTTTCCAAAAACTCACTTGCTTTAAAGCAGAAAAAAACTTTTTTGAGTGAGTTTTTGACGTGGGTTTGTGTGGAAATCCATTCTAAATAGCATGAGCTCTGTTTTTCTATTTTAAATGGACAACTTCCAAGTTTATTATTATTCTTTTGTTTCATTACGCTTTTAATTATATTTTCCAAAAACTCACTTGCTTTAAAGCAAAAAAAAACTTTTTTGAGTGAGTTTTTGACGTGGGTTTGTGTGGAAATCTATTCTAAATAGCATGAGGTCTGTTTTTATATTTTAAATGGACAACTTCCGTCTTTATTATTATTCTTTTGTTTCATTACGCTTTTAATTATATTTTCCAAAAACTCACTTGCTTTAAAGCAGAAAAAAACTTTTTGAATATTTTGGAAAGTGAGTGTTTGACGTGGGTTTTTGTGGAAATCCATTCCAAATAGCATGAGGTCTGTTTCTATATTTTAAATGCACAACTTCCGTCTTTATTATTATTCTTTTGTTTCATTACGCTTTTAATTATATTTTCCAATAACTCACTTGCTTTAATGCAAAAAAAAACTTTTTGATTATTTTGGAAAGTGAGTGTTTGACGTGGGTTTTTGTGGAAATCCATTCCAAATAGCATGACGTCTGTTTTTATATTTTAAATGGACAACTTCCAAGTTTATTATTATTTTTTTATTTCATTACGCTTCTAATTATTATATGCCAAAAACTCACTTGCTTTAAAGCAAGAAAAAACTTTTTTGAGTGAGTTTTTGACGTGGGTTTGTGTGGAAATCCATTCTAAATAGCATGAGGTCTGTTTTTATATTTTAAATGGACAACTTCCAAGTTTATTATTATTCTTTTGTTTCATTACGCTTTTAATTATATTTTCCAAAAACTCACTTGCTTTAAAGCAGAAAAAAACTTTTTTGAGTGAGTTTTTGACGTGGGTTTGTGTGGAAATCCATTCTAAATAGCATGAGGTCTGTTTTTATATTTTAAATGGACAACTTCCAAGTTTATTATTATTCTTTTGTTTCATTACGCTTTTAATTATATTTTCCAAAAACTCACTTGCTTTAAAGCAGAAAAAAACTTTTTTGAGTGAGTTTTTGACGTGGGTTTGTGTGGAAATCCATTCTAAATAGCATGAGGTCTGTTTTTATATGTTAAATGGACAACTTCCAAGTTTATTATTATTCTTTTGTTTCATTACGCTTTTAATTATATTTTCCAAAAACTCACTTGCTTTAAAGCAGAAAAAAACTTTTTTGAGTGAGTTTTTGACGTGGGTTTGTGTGGAAATCCATTCTAAATAGCATGAGGTCTGTTTTTATATTTTAAATGGACAACTTCCAAGTTTATTATTATTCTTTTGTTTCATTACGCTTTTAATTATATTTTCCAAAAACTCACTTGCTTTAAAGCAAAAAAAAACTTTTTGAATATTTTGGAAAGTGAGTGTTTGACGTGGGTTTTTGTGGAAATCCATTCCAAATAGCAGGAGGTCTGTTTCTATATTTTAAATGCACAATTTGCGTCTTTATTATTATTCTTTTGTTTCATTACGCTTTTAATTATATTTTCCAAAAACGCACTTGCTTTAAAGCAAAAAAAAACTTTTTGAATATTTTGGAAAGTGAGTGTTTGACGTGGGTTTTTGTGGAAATCCATTCCAAATAGCATGAGGTCTGTTTCTATATTTTAAATGCACAATTTGCGTCTTTATTATTATTCTTTTGTTTCATTACGTTTTAATTATATTTTCCAAAAACTCACTTGCTTTAAAGCAAAAAAAAACTTTTTGAATATTTTGGAAAGTGAGTGTTTGACGTGGGTTTTTGTGGAAATCCATTCCAAATAGCATGAGGTCTGTTTCTATATTTTAAATGCACAATTTGCGTCTTTATTATTATTCTTTTGTTTCATTACGCTTTTAATTATATTTTCCAAAAACTCACTTGCTTTAAAGCAAAAAAAAACTTTTTGAATATTTTGGAAAGTGAGTGTTTAACGTGGGTTTTTGTGGAAATCCATTCCAAATAGCATGAGGTCTGTTTCTATATTTTAAATGCACAATTTGCGTCTTTATTATTATTCTTTTGTTTCATTACGCTTTTAATTATATTTTCCAAAAACGCACTTGCTTTAAAGCAAAAAAAAACTTTTTGAATATTTTGGAAAGTGAGTGTTTGACGTGGGTTTTTGTGGAAATCCATTCCAAATAGAAGGAGGTCTGTTTCTATATTTTAAATGCACAATTTGCGTCTTTATTATTATTCTTTTGTTTCATTACGCTTTTAATTATATTTTCCAAAAACTCACTTGCTTTAAAGCAAAAAAAAACTTTTTGAATATTTTGGAAAGTGAGTGTTTGACGTGGGTTTTTGTGGAAATCCATTCCAAATAGCATGAGGTCTGTTTCTATATTTTAAATGCACAATTTGCGTCTTTATTATTATTCTTTTGTTTCATTACGTTTTAATTATATTTTCCAAAAACTCACTTGCTTTAAAGCAAAAAAAAACTTTTTGAATATTTTGGAAAGTGAGTGTTTGACGTGGGTTTTTGTGGAAATCCATTCCAAATAGCATGAGGTCTGTTTCTATATTTTAAATGCACAATTTGCGTCTTTATTATTATTCTTTTGTTTCATTACGCTTTTAATTATATTTTCCAAAAACTCACTTGCTTTAAAGCAAAAAAAAACTTTTTGAATATTTTGGAAAGTGAGTGTTTGACGTGGGTTTTTGTGGAAATCCATTCCAAATAGCAGGAGGTCTGTTTCTATATTTGAAATGCACAATTTGCGTCTTTATTATTATTCTTTTGTTTCATTACGCTATTAATTATATTTTCCAAAAACTCTCTTGCTTTAAAGCAAAAAAAAACTCTTTGAATATTTTGGAAAGTGAGTGTTTGACGTGGGTTTTTGTGGAAATCCATTCCAAATAGCATGAGGTCTGTTTCTATATTTTAAATGCACAATTTGCGTCTTTATTATTATTCTTTTGTTTCATTACGCTTTTAATTATATTTTCCAAAAACGCACTTGCTTTAAAGCAAAAAAAAACTTTTTGAATATTTTGGAAAGTGAGTGTTTGACGTGGGTTTTTGTGGAAATCCATTCCAAATAGCATGAGGTCTGTTTCTATATTTTAAATGAACAATTTGCGTCTTTATTATTATTCTTTTGTTTCATTACGCTTTTAATTATATTGTCCAAAAACTCACTTGCTTTAAAGCAGAAAAAAACTTTTTGAATATTTTGGAAAGTGAGTGTTTGACGTGGGTTTTTGTGGAAATCCATTCCAAATAGCAGGAGGTCTGTTTCTATATTTGAAATGCACAATTTGCGTCTTTATTATTATTCTTTTGTTTCATTACGCTATTAATTATATTTTCCAAAAACTCTCTTGCTTTAAAGCAAAAAAAAACTCTTTGAATATTTTGGAAAGTGAGTGTTTGACGTGGGTTTTTGTGGAAATCCATTCCAAATAGCATGAGGTCTGTTTCTATATTTTAAATGCACAATTTGCGTCTTTATTATTATTCTTTTGTTTCATTACGCTTTTAATTATATTTTCCAAAAACGCACTTGCTTTAAAGCAAAAAAAAACTTTTTGAATATTTTGGAAAGTGAGTGTTTGACGTGGGTTTTTGTGGAAATCCATTCCAAATAGCATGAGGTCTGTTTCTATATTTTAAATGAACAATTTGCGTCTTTATTATTATTCTTTTGTTTCATTACGCTTTTAATTATATTGTCCAAAAACTCACTTGCTTTAAAGCAGAAAAAAACTTTTTGAATATTTTGGAAAGTGAGTGTTTGACGTGGGTTTTTGTGGAAATCCATTCCAAATAGCAGGAGGTCTGTTTCTATATTTGAAATGCACAATTTGCGTCTTTATTATTATTCTTTTGTTTCATTACGCTATTAATTATATTTTCCAAAAACTCTCTTGCTTTAAAGCAAAAAAAAACTCTTTGAATATTTTGGAAAGTGAGTGTTTGACGTGGGTTTTTGTGGAAATCCATTCCAAATAGCATGAGGTCTGTTTCTATATTTTAAATGAACAATTTGCGTCTTTATTATTATTCTTTTGTTTCATTACGCTTTTAATTATATTGTCCAAAAACTCACTTGCTTTAAAGCAAAAAAAAACTTTTTGAATATTTTGGAAAGTGAGTGTTTGACGTGGGTTTTTGTGGAAATCCATTCCAAATAGCATGAGGTCTGTTTCTATATTTTAAATGAACAATTTGCGTCTTTATTATTATTCTTTTGTTTCATTACGCTTTTAATTATATTGTCCAAAAACTCACTTGCTTTAAAGCAGAAAAAAACTTTTTGAATATTTTGGAAAGTGAGTGTTTGACGTGGGTTTTTGTGGAAATCCATTCCAAATAGCAGGAGGTCTGTTTCTATATTTGAAATGCACAATTTGCGTCTTTATTATTATTCTTTTGTTTCATTACGCTATTAATTATATTTTCCAAAAACTCTCTTGCTTTAAAGCAAAAAAAAACTCTTTGAATATTTTGGAAAGTGAGTGTTTGACGTGGGTTTTTGTGGAAATCCATTCCAAATAGCATGAGGTCTGTTTCTATATTTTAAATGCACAATTTGCGTCTTTATTATTATTCTTTTGTTTCATTACGCTTTTAATTATATTTTCCAAAAACGCACTTGCTTTAAAGCAAAAAAAAACTTTTTGAATATTTTGGAAAGTGAGTGTTTGACGTGGGTTTTTGTGGAAATCCATTCCAAATAGAAGGAGGTCTGTTTCTATATTTTAAATGCACAATTTGCGTCTTTATTATTATTCTTTTGTTTCATTACGCTTTTAATTATATTTTCCAAAAACTCACTTGCTTTAAAGCAAAAAAAAACTTTTTGAATATTTTGGAAAGTGAGTGTTTGACGTGGGTTTTTGTGGAAATCCATTCCAAATAGCATGAGGTCTGTTTCTATATTTTAAATGCACAATTTGCGTCTTTATTATTATTCTTTTGTTTCATTACGTTTTAATTATATTTTCCAAAAACTCACTTGCTTTAAAGCAAAAAAAAACTTTTTGAATATTTTGGAAAGTGAGTGTTTGACGTGGGTTTTTGTGGAAATCCATTCCAAATAGCATGAGGTCTGTTTCTATATTTTAAATGCACAATTTGCGTCTTTATTATTATTCTTTTGTTTCATTACGCTTTTAATTATATTTTCCAAAAACTCACTTGCTTTAAAGCAAAAAAAAACTTTTTGAATATTTTGGAAAGTGAGTGTTTGACGTGGGTTTTTGTGGAAATCCATTCCAAATAGCAGGAGGTCTGTTTCTATATTTGAAATGCACAATTTGCGTCTTTATTATTATTCTTTTGTTTCATTACGCTATTAATTATATTTTCCAAAAACTCTCTTGCTTTAAAGCAAAAAAAAACTCTTTGAATATTTTGGAAAGTGAGTGTTTGACGTGGGTTTTTGTGGAAATCCATTCCAAATAGCATGAGGTCTGTTTCTATATTTTAAATGCACAATTTGCGTCTTTATTATTATTCTTTTGTTTCATTACGCTTTTAATTATATTTTCCAAAAACGCACTTGCTTTAAAGCAAAAAAAAACTTTTTGAATATTTTGGAAAGTGAGTGTTTGACGTGGGTTTTTGTGGAAATCCATTCCAAATAGCATGAGGTCTGTTTCTATATTTTAAATGAACAATTTGCGTCTTTATTATTATTCTTTTGTTTCATTACGCTTTTAATTATATTGTCCAAAAACTCACTTGCTTTAAAGCAGAAAAAAACTTTTTGAATATTTTGGAAAGTGAGTGTTTGACGTGGGTTTTTGTGGAAATCCATTCCAAATAGCAGGAGGTCTGTTTCTATATTTGAAATGCACAATTTGCGTCTTTATTATTATTCTTTTGTTTCATTACGCTTTTAATTATATTTTCCAAAAACGCACTTGCTTTAAAGCAAAAAAAAACTTTTTGAATATTTTGGAAAGTGAGTGTTTGACGTGGGTTTTTGTGGAAATCCATTCCAAATAGCATGAGGTCTGTTTCTATATTTTAAATGAACAATTTGCGTCTTTATTATTATTCTTTTGTTTCATTACGCTTTTAATTATATTGTCCAAAAACTCACTTGCTTTAAAGCAGAAAAAAACTTTTTGAATATTTTGGAAAGTGAGTGTTTGACGTGGGTTTTTGTGGAAATCCATTCCAAATAGCAGGAGGTCTGTTTCTATATTTGAAATGCACAATTTGCGTCTTTATTATTATTCTTTTGTTTCATTACGCTATTAATTATATTTTCCAAAAACTCTCTTGCTTTAAAGCAAAAAAAAACTCTTTGAATATTTTGGAAAGTGAGTGTTTGACGTGGGTTTTTGTGGAAATCCATTCCAAATAGCATGAGGTCTGTTTCTATATTTTAAATGAACAATTTGCGTCTTTATTATTATTCTTTTGTTTCATTACGCTTTTAATTATATTGTCCAAAAACTCACTTGCTTTAAAGCAAAAAAAAACTTTTTGAATATTTTGGAAAGTGAGTGTTTGACGTGGGTTTTTGTGGAAATCCATTCCAAATAGCATGAGGTCTGTTTCTATATTTTAAATGAACAATTTGCGTCTTTATTATTATTCTTTTGTTTCATTACGCTTTTAATTATATTGTCCAAAAACTCACTTGCTTTAAAGCAGAAAAAAACTTTTTGAATATTTTGGAAAGTGAGTGTTTGACGTGGGTTTTTGTGGAAATCCATTCCAAATAGCAGGAGGTCTGTTTCTATATTTGAAATGCACAATTTGCGTCTTTATTATTATTCTTTTGTTTCATTACGCTATTAATTATATTTTCCAAAAACTCTCTTGCTTTAAAGCAAAAAAAAACTCTTTGAATATTTTGGAAAGTGAGTGTTTGACGTGGGTTTTTGTGGAAATCCATTCCAAATAGCATGAGGTCTGTTTCTATATTTTAAATGCACAATTTGCGTCTTTATTATTATTCTTTTGTTTCATTACGCTTTTAATTATATTTTCCAAAAACGCACTTGCTTTAAAGCAAAAAAAAACTTTTTGAATATTTTGGAAAGTGAGTGTTTGACGTGGGTTTTTGTGGAAATCCATTCCAAATAGCATGAGGTCTGTTTCTATATTTTAAATGAACAATTTGCGTCTTTATTATTATTCTTTTGTTTCATTACGCTTTTAATTATATTGTCCAAAAACTCACTTGCTTTAAAGCAGAAAAAAACTTTTTGAATATTTTGGAAAGTGAGTGTTTGACGTGGGTTTTTGTGGAAATCCATTCCAAATAGCAGGAGGTCTGTTTCTATATTTGAAATGCACAATTTGCGTCTTTATTATTATTCTTTTGTTTCATTACGCTATTAATTATATTTTCCAAAAACTCTCTTGCTTTAAAGCAAAAAAAAACTCTTTGAATATTTTGGAAAGTGAGTGTTTGACGTGGGTTTTTGTGGAAATCCATTCCAAATAGCATGAGGTCTGTTTCTATATTTTAAATGCACAATTTGCGTCTTTATTATTATTCTTTTGTTTCATTACGCTTTTAATTATATTTTCCAAAAACGCACTTGCTTTAAAGCAAAAAAAAACTTTTTGAATATTTTGGAAAGTGAGTGTTTGACGTGGGTTTTTGTGGAAATCCATTCCAAATAGCATGAGGTCTGTTTCTATATTTTAAATGAACAATTTGCGTCTTTATTATTATTCTTTTGTTTCATTACGCTTTTAATTATATTGTCCAAAAACTCACTTGCTTTAAAGCAGAAAAAAACTTTTTGAATATTTTGGAAAGTGAGTGTTTGACGTGGGTTTTTGTGGAAATCCATTCCAAATAGCAGGAGGTCTGTTTCTATATTTTAAATGCACAATTTGCGTCTTTATTATTATTCTTTTGTTTCATTACGCTTTTAATTATATTTTCCAAAAACGCACTTGCTTTAAAGCAAAAAAAAACTTTTTGAATATTTTGGAAAGTGAGTGTTTGACGTGGGTTTTTGTGGAAATCCATTCCAAATAGCATGAGGTCTGTTTCTATATTTTAAATGCACAATTTGCGTCTTTATTATTATTCTTTTGTTTCATTACGCTATTAATTGTATTTTCCAAAAACTCTCTTGCGCTAAAGCAAAAAAAAACTCTTTGAATATTTTGGAAAGTGAGTGTTTGACGTGGGTTTTTGTGGAAATCCATTCCAAATAGCATGAGGTCTGTTTCTATATTTTAAATGCACAATTTGCGTCTTTATTATTATTCTTTTGTTTCACTACGCTTTTAATTATATTTTCCAAAAACGCACTTGCTTTAAAGCAAAAAAAAAAACTTTTTGAATATTTTGGAAAGTGAGTGTTTGACGTGGGTTTTTGTGGAAATCCATTCCAAATAGCATGAGGTCTGTTTCTATATTTTAAATGCACAATTTGCGTCTTTATTATTATTCTTTTGTTTCATTACGCTATTAATTATATTTTCCAAAAACTCTCTTGCTTTAAAGCAAAAAAAAACTCTTTGAATATTTTGGAAAGTGAGTGTTTGACGTGGGTTTTTGTGGAAATCCATTCCAAATAGCATGAGGTCTGTTTCTATATTTTAAATGCACAATTTGCGTCTTTATTATTATTATTTTGTTTCATTACGCTTTTAATTATATTTTCCAAAAACGCACTTGCTTTAAAGCAAAAAAAAACTTTTTGAATATTTTGGAAAGTGAGTGTTTGACGTGGGTTTTTGTGGAAATCCATTCCAAATAGCATGAGGTCTGTTTCTATATTTTAAATGCACAATTTGCGTCTTTATTATTATTCTTTTGTTTCATTACGCTTTTAATTATATTTTCCAAAAACTCACTTGCTTTAAAGCAAAAAAAAAACTTTTTGAATATTTTGGAAAGTGAGTGTTTGACGTGGGTTTTTGTGGAAATCCATTCCAAATAGCATGAGGTCTGTTTCTATATTTTAAATGCACAATTTGCGTCTTTATTATTATTCTTTTGTTTCATTACGCTTTTAATTATATTTTCCAAAAACTCACTTGCTTTAAAGCAAAAAAAAACTTTTTGAATATTTTGGAAAGTGAGTGTTTGACGTGGGTTTTTGTGGAAATCCATTCCAAATAGCAGGAGGTCTGTTTCTATATTTTAAATGCACAATTTGCGTCTTTATTATTATTCTTTTGTTTCATTACGCTTTTAATTATATTTTCCAAAAACTCACTTGCTTTAAAGCAAAAAAAAACTTTTTGAATATTTTGGAAAGTGAGTGTTTGACGTGGGTTTTTGTGGAAATCCATTCCAAATAGCATGAGGTCTGTTTCTATATTTTAAATGCACAATTTGCGTCTTTATTATTATTCTTTTGTTTCATTACGCTTTTAATTATATTTTCCAAAAACTCACTTGCTTTAAAGCAAAAAAAAACTTTTTGAATATTTTGGAAAGTGAGTGTTTGACGTGGGTTTTTGTGGAAATCCATTCCAAATAGCATGAGGTCTGTTTCTATATTTTAAATGCACAATTTGCGTCTTTATTATTATTCTTTTGTTTCATTACGCTTTTAATTATATTTTCCAAAAACTCACTTGCTTTAAAGCAAAAAAAAAACTTTTTGAATATTTTGGAAAGTGAGTGTTTGACGTGGGTTTTTGTGGAAATCCATTCCAAATAGCATGAGGTCTGTTTCTATATTTTAAATGCACAATTTGCGTCTTTATTATTATTCTTTTGTTTCATTACGCTTTTAATTATATTTTCCAAAAACTCACTTGCTTTAAAGCAAAAAAAAACTTTTTGAATATTTTGGAAAGTGAGTGTTTGACGTGGGTTTTTGTGGAAATCCATTCCAAATAGCAGGAGGTCTGTTTCTATATTTTAAATGCACAATTTGCGTCTTTATTATTATTCTTTTGTTTCATTACGCTTTTAATTATATTTTCCAAAAACTCACTTGCTTTAAAGCAAAAAAAAACTTTTTGAATATTTTGGAAAGTGAGTGTTTGACGTGGGTTTTTGTGGAAATCCATTCCAAATAGCATGAGGTCTGTTTCTATATTTTAAATGAACAATTTGCGTCTTTATTATTATTCTTTTGTTTCATTACGCTTTTAATTATATTGTCCAAAAACTCACTTGCTTTAAAGCAGAAAAAAACTTTTTGAATATTTTGGAAAGTGAGTGTTTGACGTGGGTTTTTGTGGAAATCCATTCCAAATAGCAGGAGGTCTGTTTCTATATTTTAAATGCACAATTTGCGTCTTTATTATTATTCTTTTGTTTCATTACGCTTTTAATTATATTTTCCAAAAACGCACTTGCTTTAAAGCAAAAAAAAACTTTTTGAATATTTTGGAAAGTGAGTGTTTGACGTGGGTTTTTGTGGAAATCCATTCCAAATAGCATGAGGTCTGTTTCTATATTTTAAATGCACAATTTGCGTCTTTATTATTATTCTTTTGTTTCATTACGCTATTAATTGTATTTTCCAAAAACTCTCTTGCGCTAAAGCAAAAAAAAACTCTTTGAATATTTTGGAAAGTGAGTGTTTGACGTGGGTTTTTGTGGAAATCCATTCCAAATAGCATGAGGTCTGTTTCTATATTTTAAATGCACAATTTGCGTCTTTATTATTATTATTTTGTTTCATTACGCTTTTAATTATATTTTCCAAAAACGCACTTGCTTTAAAGCAAAAAAAAACTTTTTGAATATTTTGGAAAGTGAGTGTTTGACGTGGGTTTTTGTGGAAATCCATTCCAAATAGCATGAGGTCTGTTTCTATATTTTAAATGCACAATTTGCGTCTTTATTATTATTCTTTTGTTTCATTACGCTTTTAATTATATTTTCCAAAAACGCACTTGCTTTAAAGCAAAAAAAAACTTTTTGAATATTTTGGAAAGTGAGTGTTTGACGTGGGTTTTTGTGGAAATCCATTCCAAATAGCAGGAGGTCTGTTTCTATATTTTAAATGCACAATTTGCGTCTTTATTATTATTCTTTTGTTTCATTACGCTTTTAATTATATTTTCCAAAAACTCACTTGCTTTAAAGCAAAAAAAAACTTTTTGAATATTTTGGAAAGTGAGTGTTTGACGTGGGTTTTTGTGGAAATCCATTCCAAATAGCATGAGGTCTGTTTCTATATTTTAAATGCACAATTTGCGTCTTTATTATTATTCTTTTGTTTCATTACGCTTTTAATTATATTTTCCAAAAACTCACTTGCTTTAAAGCAAAAAAAAACTTTTTGAATATTTTGGAAAGTGAGTGTTTGACGTGGGTTTTTGTGGAAATCCATTCCAAATAGCATGAGGTCTGTTTCTATATTTTAAATGCACAATTTGCGTCTTTATTATTATTCTTTTGTTTCATTACGCTTTTAATTATATTTTCCAAAAACGCACTTGCTTTAAAGCAAAAAAAAACTTTTTGAATATTTTGGAAAGTGAGTGTTTGACGTGGGTTTTTGTGGAAATCCATTCCAAATAGCATGAGGTCTGTTTCTATATTTTAAATGCACAATTTGCGTCTTTATTATTATTCTTTTGTTTCATTACGCTTTTAATTATATTTTCCAAAAACTCACTTGCTTTAAAGCAAAAAAAAACTTTTTGAATATTTTGGAAAGTGAGTGTTTGACGTGGGTTTTTGTGGAAATCCATTCCAAATAGCATGAGGTCTGTTTCTATATTTTAAATGCACAATTTGCGTCTTTATTATTATTCTTTTGTTTCATTACGCTTTTAATTATATTTTCCAAAAACTCACTTGCTTTAAAGCAAAAAAAAACTTTTTGAATATTTTGGAAAGTGAGTGTTTGACGTGGGTTTTTGTGGAAATCCATTCCAAATAGCATGAGGTCTGTTTCTATATTTTAAATGCACAATTTGCGTCTTTATTATTATTCTTTTGTTTCATTACGCTTTTAATTATATTTTCCAAAAACGCACTTGCTTTAAAGCAAAAAAAAACTTTTTGAATATTTTGGAAAGTGAGTGTTTGACGTGGGTTTTTGTGGAAATCCATTCCAAATAGCATGAGGTCTGTTTCTATATTTTAAATGCACAATTTGCGTCTTTATTATTATTCTTTTGTTTCATTACGCATTTAACTATATTTTCCAAAAACGCACTTGCTTTAGAGCAAAAAAAAACTTTTTGAGTATTTTGGAAAGTGAGTGTTTGACGTGGGTTTTTGTGGAAATCCATTCCAAATAGCATGAGGTCTGTTTCTATATTTTAAATGCACAATTTGCGTCTTTATTATTATTCTTTTGTTTCATTACGCTTTTAATTATATTTTCCAAAAACTCACTTGCTTTAAAGCAAAAAAAAACTTTTTGAATATTTTGGAAAGTGAGTGTTTGACGTGGGTTTTTGTGGAAATCCATTCCAAATAGCATGAGGTCTGTTTCTATATTTTAAATGCACAATTTGCGTCTTTATTATTATTCTTTTGTTTCATTACGCTTTTAATTATATTTTCCAAAAACTCACTTGCTTTAAAGCAAAAAAAAACTTTTTGAATATTTTGGAAAGTGAGTGTTTGACGTGGGTTTTTGTGGAAATCCATTCCAAATAGCATGAGGTCCGTTTCTATATTTTAAATGCACAACTTGCGTCTTTGTTATCATTCTTTTGTTTCATTACGCTTTTAATTATATTTTCCAAAAACTCACTTGCTTTAAAGCAAAAAAAAACTTTTTGAATATTTTGGAAAGTGAGTGTTTGACGTGGGTTTTTGTGAAAATCCATTCTAAATTAGGTGCGGCGTGTTCTTACTGTTTTAAATGCACAATTTGCGTCTTTATTATTATCCTTTTGTTTCATTACGCTTTTAATTATATTTTCCAAAAACTCACTTGCTTTAAAGCAAAAAAAAACTTTTTGAATATTTTGGAAAGTGAGTGTTTGACGTGGGTTTTTGTGGAAATCCATTCTACATAGCATGAGGTCCGTTTCTATATTTTAAATGCACAACTTGCGTCTTTGTTATCATTCTTTTGTTTCATTACGCTTTTAATTATATTTTCCAAAAACTCACTTGCTTTAAAGCAAAAAAAAACTTTTTGAATATTTTGGAAAGTGAGTGTTTGACGTGGGTTTTTGTGGAAATCCATTCCAAATAGCATGAGGTCTGTTTCTATATTTTAAATGCACAATTTGCGTCTTTATTATTATTCTTTTGTTTCATTACGCTTTTAATTATATTTTCCAAAAACGCACTTGCTTTAAAGCAAAAAAAAACTTTTTGAATATTTTGGAAAGTGAGTGTTTGACGTGGGTTTTTGTGGAAATCCATTCCAAATAGCATGAGGTCTGTTTCTATATTTTAAATGCACAATTTCCGTCTTTACTATTATTCTTTTGTTTCATTACGCTTATAATTATATTTTTCAAAAACGCACTTGCTTTAAAGCAAAAAAAAACTTTTTGAATATTTTGGAAAGTGAGTGTTTGACGTGGGTTTTCGTGGAAATCCATTCTAAATTAGGTGCGGCGTGTTCTTACTGTTTTAAATGCACAATTTGCGTCTTCATTATTATTCTTTTGTTTCATTACGCTTTTAATTATATTTTCCAAAAACTCACTTGCTTTAAAGCAAAAAAAAACCTTTTGAATATTTTGGAAAGTGAGTGTTTGACGTGGTTTTTTGTGGAAATCCATTCCAAATAGCATGAGGTCTGTTTCTATATTTTAAATGCACAATTTGCGTCTTTATTATTATTCTTTTGTTTCATTACGCTTTTAATTATATTTTCCAATAACTCACTTGCTTTAAAGCAAAAAAAAAACTTTTTTGAGTGAGTTTTTGACGTGGGTTTGTGTGGAAATCCATTCTAAATAGCATGAGGTCTGTTTCTATATTTTAAATGCACAATTTCCGTCTTTACTATTATTCTTTTGTTTCATTACGCTTTTAATTATATTTTCCAAAAAGTCACTTGCTTTAAAGCAGAAAAAAACTTTTTGAATATTTTGGAAAGTGAGTGTTTGACGTGGTTTTTTGTGGAAATCCATTCCAAATAGCATGAGGTCTGTTTCTATATTTTAAATGCACAACTTCCGTCTTTATTATTATTCTTTTGTTTCATTACGCTTTTAATTATATATTCCAATAACTCACTTGCTTTAAAGCAAAAAAAAACTTTTTTGAGTGAGTTTTTGACGTGGGTTTGGGTGGAAATCCATTCTAAATAGCATGAGGTCTGTTTTTATATTTTAAATGGACAACTACCAAGTTTATTATTATTCTTTTGTTTCATTACGCTTTTAATTATATTTTCCAATAACTCACTTGCTTTAAAGCAAAAAAAAAACTTTTTTGAGTGAGTTTTTGACGTGGGTTTGTGTGGAAATCCATTCTAAATAGCATGAGGTCTGTTTTTATATTTTAAATGGACAACTTCCAAGTTTATAATTATTCTTTTGTTTCATTACGCTTTTAATTATATTTTCCAAAAACTCACTTGCTTTAAAGCAGAAAAAAACTTTTTGAATATTTTGGAAAGTGAGTTTTTGACGTGGGTTTGTGTGGAAATCCATTCTAAATAGCATGAGGTCTGTTTCTATATTTTAAATGCACAATTTCCGTCTTTACTATTATTCTTTTGTTTCATTACGCTTTTAATTATATTTTCCAAAAAGTCACTTGCTTTAAAGCAAAAAAAAACTTTTTGAATATTTTGGAAAGTGAGTGTTTGACGTGGGTTTTTGTGGAAATCCATTCCAAATAGCATGAGGTCTGTTTCTATATTTTAAATGCACAATTTGCGTCTTTATTATTATTCTTTTGTTTCATTACGCTTTTAATTATATTTTCCAAAAACTCACTTGCTTTAAAGCAAAAAAAAACTTTTTGAATATTTTGGAAAGTGAGTGTTTGACGTGGGTTTTTGTGGAAATCCATTCCAAATAGCATGAGGTCCGTTTCTATATTTTAAATGCACAACTTGCGTCTTTGTTATCATTCTTTTGTTTCATTACGCTTTTAATTATATTTTCCAAAAACTCACTTGCTTTAAAGCAAAAAAAAACTTTTTGAATATTTTGGAAAGTGAGTGTTTGACGTGGGTTTTTGTGAAAATCCATTCTAAATTAGGTGCGGCGTGTTCTTACTGTTTTAAATGCACAATTTGCGTCTTTATTATTATCCTTTTGTTTCATTACGCTTTTAATTATATTTTCCAAAAACTCACTTGCTTTAAAGCAAAAAAAAACTTTTTGAATATTTTGGAAAGTGAGTGTTTGACGTGGGTTTTTGTGGAAATCCATTCTACATAGCATGAGGTCGGTTTCTATATTTTAAATGCACAACTTGCGTCTTTGTTATCATTCTTTTGTTTCATTACGCTTTTAATTATATTTTCCAAAAACTCACTTGCTTTAAAGCAAAAAAAAACTTTTTGAATATTTTGGAAAGTGAGTGTTTGACGTGGGTTTTTGTGGAAATCCATTCCAAATAGCATGAGGTCTGTTTCTATATTTTAAATGCACAATTTGCGTCTTTATTATTATTCTTTTGTTTCATTACGCTTTTAATTATATTTTCCAAAAACGCACTTGCTTTAAAGCAAAAAAAAACTTTTTGAATATTTTGGAAAGTGAGTGTTTGACGTGGGTTTTTGTGGAAATCCATTCCAAATAGCATGAGGTCTGTTTCTATATTTTAAATGCACAATTTCCGTCTTTACTATTATTCTTTTGTTTCATTACGCTTATAATTATATTTTTCAAAAACGCACTTGCTTTAAAGCAAAAAAAAACTTTTTGAATATTTTGGAAAGTGAGTGTTTGACGTGGGTTTTCGTGGAAATCCATTCTAAATTAGGTGCGGCGTGTTCTTACTGTTTTAAATGCACAATTTGCGTCTTCATTATTATTCTTTTGTTTCATTACGCTTTTAATTATATTTTCCAAAAACTCACTTGCTTTAAAGCAAAAAAAAACCTTTTGAATATTTTGGAAAGTGAGTGTTTGACGTGGTTTTTTGTGGAAATCCATTCCAAATAGCATGAGGTCTGTTTCTATATTTTAAATGCACAATTTGCGTCTTTATTATTATTCTTTTGTTTCATTACGCTTTTAATTATATTTTCCAATAACTCACTTGCTTTAAAGCAAAAAAAAAACTTTTTTGAGTGAGTTTTTGACGTGGGTTTGTGTGGAAATCCATTCTAAATAGCATGAGGTCTGTTTCTATATTTTAAATGCACAATTTCCGTCTTTACTATTATTCTTTTGTTTCATTACGCTTTTAATTATATTTTCCAAAAAGTCACTTGCTTTAAAGCAGAAAAAAACTTTTTGAATATTTTGGAAAGTGAGTGTTTGACGTGGTTTTTTGTGGAAATCCATTCCAAATAGCATGAAGTCTGTTTCTATATTTTAAATGCACAACTTCCGTCTTTATTATTATTCTTTTGTTTCATTACGCTTTTAATTATATATTCCAATAACTCACTTGCTTTAAAGCAAAAAAAAACTTTTTTGAGTGAGTTTTTGACGTGGGTTTGGGTGGAAATCCATTCTAAATAGCATGAGGTCTGTTTTTATATTTTAAATGGACAACTACCAAGTTTATTATTATTCTTTTGTTTCATTACGCTTTTAATTATATTTTCCAATAACTCACTTGCTTTAAAGCAAAAAAAAAACTTTTTTGAGTGAGTTTTTGACGTGGGTTTGTGTGGAAATCCATTCTAAATAGCATGAGGTCTGTTTTTATATTTTAAATGGACAACTTCCAAGTTTATAATTATTCTTTTGTTTCATTACGCTTTTAATTATATTTTCCAAAAACTCACTTGCTTTAAAGCAGAAAAAAACTTTTTGAATATTTTGGAAAGTGAGTTTTTGACGTGGGTTTGTGTGGAAATCCATTCTAAATAGCATGAGGTCTGTTTCTATATTTTAAATGCACAATTTCCGTCTTTACTATTATTCTTTTGTTTCATTACGCTTTTAATTATATTTTCCAAAAAGTCACTTGCTTTAAAGCAGAAAAAAACTTTTTGAATATTTTGGAATGTGAGTGTTTGACGTGGTTTTTTGTGGAAATCCATTCCAAATAGCATGAAGTCTGTTTCTATATTTTAAATGCACAACTTCCGTCTTTATTATTATTCTTTTGTTTCATTACGCTTTTAGTTATATATTCCAATAACTCACTTGCTTTAAAGCAAAAAAAAACTTTTTTGAGTGAGTTTTTGACGTGGGTTTGTGTGGAAATCCATTCTAAATAGCATGAGGTCTGTTTTTATATTTTAAATGGACAACTACCAAGTTTATTATTATTCTTTTGTTTCATTACGCTTTTAATTATATTTTCCAATAACTCACTTGCTTTAAAGCAAAAAAAAAACTTTTTTGAGTGAGTTTTTGAGGTGGGTTTGTGTGGAAATCCATTCTAAATAGCATGAGGTCTGTTTCTATATTTTAAATGCACAATTTCCGTCTTTACTATTATTCTTTTGTTTCATTACGCTTTTAATTATATTTTCCAAAAAGTCACTTGCTTTAAAGCAGAAAAAAACTTTTTGAATATTTTGGAATGTGAGTGTTTGACGTGGTTTTTTGTGGAAATCCATTCCAAATAGCATGAAGTCTGTTTCTATATTTTAAATGCACAACTTCCGTCTTTATTATTATTCTTTTGTTTCATTACGCTTTTAGTTATATATTCCAATAACTCACTTGCTTTAAAGCAAAAAAAAACTTTTTTGAGTGAGTTTTTGACGTGGGTTTGTGTGGAAATCCATTCTAAATAGCATGAGGTCTGTTTTTATATTTTAAATGGACAACTACCAAGTTTATTATTATTCTTTTGTTTCATTACGCTTTTAATTATATTTTCCAATAACTCACTTGCTTTAAAGCAAAAAAAAAACTTTTTTGAGTGAGTTTTTGAGGTGGGTTTGTGTGGAAATCCATTCTAAATAGCATGAGGTCTGTTTTTATATTTTAAATGGACAACTTCCAAGTTTATAATTATTCTTTTGTTTCATTACGCTTTTAATTATATTTTCCAAAAACTTACTTGCTTTAAAGCAGAAAAAAACTTTTTGAATATTTTGGAAAGTGAGTTTTTGACGTGGGTTTGTGTGGAAATCCATTCTAAATAGCATGAGGTCTGTTTTTATATTTTAAATGGACAACTTCCATGTTTATTATTATTCTTTTATTTCATTACGCTTTTAATTATATTTTCCAAAAACTCACTTGCTTTAAAGCAAAAAAAAACTTTTTTGAGTGAGTTTTTGGCGTGGGTTTGTGTGGAAATCCATTCTAAATAGCATGAGGTCTGTTTTTATATTTTAAATGGACAACTTCCAAGTTTATTATTATTCTTTTGTTTCATTACGCTTTTAATTATATTTTCCAAAAACTCACTTGCTTTAAAGCAGAAAAAAACTTTTTGAATATTTTGGAAAGTGAGTGTTTGACGTGGGTTTTTGTGGAAATCCATTCCAAATAGCATGAGGTCTGTTTCTATATTTTATATGCACAACTTCCATCTTTATTATTATTCTTTTGTTTCATTACGCTTTTAATTATATTTTCCAATAACTCACTTGCTTTAAAGCAAAAAAAAACTTTTTTGAGTGAGTTTTTGACGTGGGTTAGTGTGGAAATCCATTCTAAATAGCATGAGGTCTGTTTTTATATTTTAAATGGACAACTTCCAAGTTTATTATTATTCTTTTGTTTCATTACGCTTTTAATTATATTTTCCAAAAACTCACTTGCTTTAAAGCAAAAAAAAACTTTTTTGAGTGAGTTTTTGACGTGGGTTTGTGTGGAAATCCATTCTAAATAGCATGAGGTCTGTTTTTATATTTTAAATGGACAACTTCCAAGTTTATTATTATTCTTTTGTTTCATTACGCTTTTAATTATATTTTCCAAAAACTCACTTGCTTTAAAGCAGAAAAAAACTTTTTTGAGTGAGTTTTTGACGTGGGTTTGTGTGGAAATCCATTCTAAATAGCATGAATGGACAACTTGGACAACTTCCAAGTTTATTATTATTCTTTTGTTTCATTACGCTTTTAATTATATTTTCCAAAAACTCACTTGCTTTAAAGCAAAAAAAAACTTTTTTGAGTGAGTTTTTGGCGTGGGGTTGTGTGGAAATCCATTCTAAATAGCATGAGGTCTGTTTTTATATTTTAAATGGACAACTACCAAGTTTATTATTATTCTTTTGTTTCATTACGCTTTTAATTATATTTTCCAATAACTCACTTGCTTTAAAGCAAAAAAAAAACTTTTTTGAGTGAGTTTTTGACGTGGGTTTGTGTGGAAATCCATTCTAAATAGCATGAGGTCTGTTTCTATATTTTAAATGCACAATTTCCGTCTTTACTATTATTCTTTTGTTTCATTACGCTTTTAATTATATTTTCCAAAAAGTCACTTGCTTTAAAGCAGAAAAAAACTTTTTGAATATTTTGGGATGTGAGTGTTTGACGTGGTTTTTTGTGGAAATCCATTCCAAATAGCATGAAGTCTGTTTCTATATTTTAAATGCACAACTTCCGTCTTTATTATTATTCTTTTGTTTCATTACGCTTTTAATTATATATTCCAATAACTCACTTGCTTTAAAGCAAAAAAAAACTTTTTTGAGTGAGTTTTTGACGTGGGTTTGTGTGGAAATCCATTCTAAATAGCATGAGGTCTGTTTTTATATTTTAAATGGACAACTACCAAGTTTATTATTATTCTTTTGTTTCATTACGCTTTTAATTATATTTTCCAATAACTCACTTGCTTTAAAGCAAAAAAAAAACTTTTTTGAGTGAGTTTTTGACGTGGGTTTGTGTGGAAATCCATTCTAAATAGCATGAGGTCTGTTTTTATATTTTAAATGGACAACTTCCAAGTTTATTATTATTCTTTTGTTTCATTACGCTTTTAATTATATTTTCCAAAAACTCACTTGCTTTAAAGCAAAAAAAAACTTTTTGAATATTTTGGAAAGTGAGTGTTTGACGTGGGTTTTTGTGGAAATCCATTCCAAATAGCATGAGGTCTGTTTCTATATTTTAAATGCACAATTTGCGTCTTTATTATTATTCTTTTGTTTCATTACGCTTTTAATTATATTTTCCAAAAACTCACTTGCTTTAAAGCAAAAAAAAACTTTTTGAATATTTTGGAAAGTGAGTGTTTGACGTGGGTTTTTGTGGAAATCCATTCCAAATAGCATGAGGTCCGTTTCTATATTTTAAATGCACAACTTGCGTCTTTGTTATCATTCTTTTGTTTCATTACGCTTTTAATTATATTTTCCAAAAACTCACTTGCTTTAAAGCAAAAAAAAACTTTTTGAATATTTTGGAAAGTGAGTGTTTGACGTGGGTTTTTGTGAAAATCCATTCTAAATTAGGTGCGGCGTGTTCTTACTGTTTTAAATGCACAATTTGCGTCTTTATTATTATCCTTTTGTTTCATTACGCTTTTAATTATATTTTCCAAAAACTCACTTGCTTTAAAGCAAAAAAAAACTTTTTGAATATTTTGGAAAGTGAGTGTTTGACGTGGGTTTTTGTGGAAATCCATTCTACATAGCATGAGGTCCGTTTCTATATTTTAAATGCACAACTTGCGTCTTTGTTATCATTCTTTTGTTTCATTACGCTTTTAATTATATTTTCCAAAAACTCACTTGCTTTAAAGCAAAAAAAAACTTTTTGAATATTTTGGAAAGTGAGTGTTTGACGTGGGTTTTTGTGGAAATCCATTCCAAATAGCATGAGGTCTGTTTCTATATTTTAAATGCACAATTTGCGTCTTTATTATTATTCTTTTGTTTCATTACGCTTTTAATTATATTTTCCAAAAACGCACTTGCTTTAAAGCAAAAAAAAACTTTTTGAATATTTTGGAAAGTGAGTGTTTGACGTGGGTTTTTGTGGAAATCCATTCCAAATAGCATGAGGTCTGTTTCTATATTTTAAATGCACAATTTCCGTCTTTACTATTATTCTTTTGTTTCATTACGCTTATAATTATATTTTTCAAAAACGCACTTGCTTTAAAGCAAAAAAAAACTTTTTGAATATTTTGGAAAGTGAGTGTTTGACGTGGGTTTTCGTGGAAATCCATTCTAAATTAGGTGCGGCGTGTTCTTACTGTTTTAAATGCACAATTTGCGTCTTCATTATTATTCTTTTGTTTCATTACGCTTTTAATTATATTTTCCAAAAACTCACTTGCTTTAAAGCAAAAAAAAACCTTTTGAATATTTTGGAAAGTGAGTGTTTGACGTGGGTTTTTGTGGAAATCCATTCCAAATAGCATGAGGTCTGTTTCTATATTTTAAATGCACAATTTGCGTCTTTATTATTATTCTTTTGTTTCATTACGCTTTTAATTATATTTTCCAATAACTCACTTGCTTTAAAGCAAAAAAAAAACTTTTTTGAGTGAGTTTTTGATGTGGGTTTGTGTGGAAATCCATTCTAAATAGCATGAGGTCTGTTTCTATATTTTAAATGCACAATTTCCGTCTTTACTATTATTCTTTTGTTTCATTACGCTTTTAATTATATTTTCCAAAAAGTCACTTGCTTTAAAGCAGAAAAAAACTTTTTGAATATTTTGGAAAGTGAGTGTTTGACGTGGTTTTTTGTGGAAATCCATTCCAAATAGCATGAAGTCTGTTTCTATATTTTAAATGCACAACTTCCGTCTTTATTATTATTCTTTTGTTTCATTACGCTTTTAATTATATATTCCAATAACTCACTTGCTTTAAAGCAAAAAAAAACTTTTTTGAGTGAGTTTTTGACGTGGGTTTGGGTGGAAATCCATTCTAAATAGCATGAGGTCTGTTTTTATATTTTAAATGGACAACTACCAAGTTTATTATTATTCTTTTGTTTCATTACGCTTTTAATTATATTTTCCAATAACTCACTTGCTTTAAAGCAAAAAAAAAACTTTTTTGAGTGAGTTTTTGACGTGGGTTTGTGTGGAAATCCATTCTAAATAGCATGAGGTCTGTTTTTATATTTTAAATGGACAACTTCCAAGTTTATAATTATTCTTTTGTTTCATTACGCTTTTAATTATATTTTCCAAAAACTCACTTGCTTTAAAGCAGAAAAAAACTTTTTGAATATTTTGGAAAGTGAGTTTTTGACGTGGGTTTGTGTGGAAATCCATTCTAAATAGCATGAGGTCTGTTTCTATATTTTAAATGCACAATTTCCGTCTTTACTATTATTCTTTTGTTTCATTACGCTTTTAATTATATTTTCCAAAAAGTCACTTGCTTTAAAGCAGAAAAAAACTTTTTGAATATTTTGGAATGTGAGTGTTTGACGTGGTTTTTTGTGGAAATCCATTCCAAATAGCATGAAGTCTGTTTCTATATTTTAAATGCACAACTTCCGTCTTTATTATTATTCTTTTGTTTCATTACGCTTTTAATTATATATTCCAATAACTCACTTGCTTTAAAGCAAAAAAAAACTTTTTTGAGTGAGTTTTTGACGTGGGTTTGTGTGGAAATCCATTCTAAATAGCATGAGGTCTGTTTTTATATTTTAAATGGACAACTACCAAGTTTATTATTATTCTTTTGTTTCATTACGCTTTTAATTATATTTTCCAATAACTCACTTGCTTTAAAGCAAAAAAAAAACTTTTTTGAGTGAGTTTTTGACGTGGGTTTGTGTGGAAATCCATTCTAAATAGCATGAGGTCTGTTTTTATATTTTAAATGGACAACTTCCAAGTTTATAATTATTCTTTTGTTTCATTACGCTTTTAATTATATTTTCCAAAAACTTACTTGCTTTAAAGCAGAAAAAAACTTTTTGAATATTTTGGAAAGTGAGTTTTTGACGTGGGTTTGTGTGGAAATCCATTCTAAATAGCATGAGGTCTGTTTTTATATTTTAAATGGACAACTTCCAAGTTTATTATTATTCTTTTGTTTCATTACGCTTTTAATTATATTTTCCAAAAACTCACTTGCTTTAAAGCAGAAAAAAACTTTTTGAATATTTTGGAAAGTGAGTGTTTGACGTGGGTTTTTGTGGAAATCCATTCCAAATAGCATGAGGTCTGTTTCTATATTTTATATGCACAACTTCCATCTTTATTATTATTCTTTTGTTTCATTACGCTTTTAATTATATTTTCCAATAACTCACTTGCTTTAAAGCAAAAAAAAACTTTTTTGAGTGAGTTTTTGACGTGGGTTAGTGTGGAAATCCATTCTAAATAGCATGAGGTCTGTTTTTATATTTTAAATGGACAACTTCCAAGTTTATTATTATTCTTTTGTTTCATTACGCTTTTAATTATATTTTCCAAAAACTCACTTGCTTTAAAGCAAAAAAAAACTTTTTTGAGTGAGTTTTTGACGTGGGTTTGTGTGGAAATCCATTCTAAATAGCATGAGGTCTGTTTTTATATTTTAAATGGACAACTTCCAAGTTTATTATTATTCTTTTGTTTCATTACGCTTTTAATTATATTTTCCAAAAACTCACTTGCTTTAAAGCAGAAAAAAACTTTTTTGAGTGAGTTTTTGACGTGGGTTTGTGTGGAAATCCATTCTAAATAGCATGAATGGACAACTTGGACAACTTCCAAGTTTATTATTATTCTTTTGTTTCATTACGCTTTTAATTATATTTTCCAAAAACTCACTTGCTTTAAAGCAAAAAAAAACTTTTTTGAGTGAGTTTTTGGCGTGGGTTTGTGTGGAAATCCATTCTAAATAGCATGAGGTCTGTTTTTATATTTTAAATGGACAACTACCAAGTTTATTATTATTCTTTTGTTTCATTACGCTTTTAATTATATTTTCCAATAACTCACTTGCTTTAAAGCAAAAAAAAAACTTTTTTGAGTGAGTTTTTGACGTGGGTTTGTGTGGAAATCCATTCTAAATAGCATGAGGTCTGTTTCTATATTTTAAATGCACAATTTCCGTCTTTACTATTATTCTTTTGTTTCATTACGCTTTTAATTATATTTTCCAAAAACTCACTTGCTTTAAAGCAGAAAAAAACTTTTTGAATATTTTGGAAAGTGAGTGTTTGACGTGGGTTTTTGTGGAAATCCATTCCAAATAGCATGAGGTCTGTTTCTATATTTTATATGCACAACTTCCATCTTTATTATTATTCTTTTGTTTCATTACGCTTTTAATTATATTTTCCAAAAACTCACTTGCTTTAAAGCAAAAAAAAACTTTTTTGAGTGAGTTTTTGGCGTGGGTTTGTGTGGAAATCCATTCTAAATAGCATGAGGTCTGTTTTTATATTTTAAATGGACAACTACCAAGTTTATTATTATTCTTTTGTTTCATTACGCTTTTAATTATATTTTCCAATAACTCACTTGCTTTAAAGCAAAAAAAAAACTTTTTTGAGTGAGTTTTTGACGTGGGTTTGTGTGGAAATCCATTCTAAATAGCATGAGGTCTGTTTCTATATTTTAAATGCACAATTTCCGTCTTTACTATTATTCTTTTGTTTCATTACGCTTTTAATTATATTTTCCAAAAACTCACTTGCTTTAAAGCAGAAAAAAACTTTTTGAATATTTTGGAAAGTGAGTGTTTGACGTGGGTTTTTGTGGAAATCCATTCCAAATAGCATGAGGTCTGTTTCTATATTTTATATGCACAACTTCCATCTTTATTATTATTCTTTTGTTTCATTACGCTTTTAATTATATTTTCCAATAACTCACTTGCTTTAAAGCAAAAAAAAACTTTTTTGAGTGAGTTTTTGACGTGGGTTAGTGTGGAAATCCATTCTAAATAGCATGAGGTCTATTTTTATATTTTAAATGGACAACTTCCAAGTTTATTATTATTCTTTTGTTTCATTACGCTTTTAATTATATTTTCCAATAACTCACTTGCTTTAAAGCAGAAAAAAACTTTTTTGAGTGAGTTTTTGACGTGGGTTTGTGTGGAAATCCATTCTAAATAGCATGAGGTCTGTTTTTATATTTTAAATGGACAACTTCCAAGTTTATTATTATTCTTTTGTTTCATTACGCTTTTAATTATATTTTCCAAAAACTCACTTGCTTTAAAGCAGAAAAAAACTTTTTGAATATTTTGGAAAGTGAGTGTTTGACGTGGGTTTTTGTGGAAATCCATTCCAAATAGCATGAGGTCTGTTTCTATATTTTATATGCACAACTTCCATCTTTATTATTATTCTTTTGTTTCATTACGCTTTTAATTATATTTTCCAATAACTCACTTGCTTTAAAGCAAAAAAAAACTTTTTTGAGTGAGTTTTTGACGTGGGTTAGTGTGGAAATCCATTCTAAATAGCATGAGGTCTATTTTTATATTTTAAATGGACAACTTCCAAGTTTATTATTATTCTTTTGTTTCATTACGCTTTTAATTATATTTTCCAAAAACTCACTTGCTTTAAAGCAGAAAAAAACTTTTTTGAGTGAGTTTTTGACGTGGGTTTGTGTGGAAATCCATTCCAAATAGCATGAGGTCTGTTTCTATATTTTATATGCACAACTTCCATCTTTATTATTATTCTTTTGTTTCATTACGCTTTTAATTATATTTTCCAATAACTCACTTGCTTTAAAGCAAAAAAAAAACTTTTTTGAGTGAGTTTTTGACGTGGGTTTGTGTGGAAATCCATTCTAAATAGCATGAGGTCTGTTTTTATATTTTAAATGGACAACTTCCAAGTTTATAATTATTCTTTTGTTTCATTACGCTTTTAATTATATTTTCCAAAAACTTACTTGCTTTAAAGCAGAAAAAAACTTTTTGAATATTTTGGAAAGTGAGTTTTTGACGTGGGTTTGTGTGGAAATCCATTCTAAATAGCATGAGGTCTGTTTTTATATTTTAAATGGACAACTTCCAAGTTTATTATTATTCTTTTGTTTCATTACGCTTTTAATTATATTTTCCAAAAACTCACTTGCTTTAAAGCAGAAAAAAACTTTTTGAATATTTTGGAAAGTGAGTGTTTGACGTGGGTTTTTGTGGAAATCCATTCCAAATAGCATGAGGTCTGTTTCTATATTTTATATGCACAACTTCCATCTTTATTATTATTCTTTTGTTTCATTACGCTTTTAATTATATTTTCCAATAACTCACTTGCTTTAAAGCAAAAAAAACTTTTTTGAGTGAGTTTTTGACGTGGGTTAGTGTGGAAATCCATTCTAAATAGCATGAGGTCTGTTTTTATATTTTAAATGGACAACTTCCAAGTTTATTATTATTCTTTTGTTTCATTACGCTTTTAATTATATTTTCCAAAAACTCACTTGCTTTAAAGCAAAAAAAAACTTTTTTGAGTGAGTTTTTGACGTGGGTTTGTGTGGAAATCCATTCTAAATAGCATGAGGTCTGTTTTTATATTTTAAATGGACAACTTCCAAGTTTATTATTATTCTTTTGTTTCATTACGCTTTTAATTATATTTTCCAAAAACTCACTTGCTTTAAAGCAGAAAAAAACTTTTTTGAGTGAGTTTTTGACGTGGGTTTGTGTGGAAATCCATTCTAAATAGCATGAATGGACAACTTGGACAACTTCCAAGTTTATTATTATTCTTTTGTTTCATTACGCTTTTAATTATATTTTCCAAAAACTCACTTGCTTTAAAGCAAAAAAAAACTTTTTTGAGTGAGTTTTTGGCGTGGGTTTGTGTGGAAATCCATTCTAAATAGCATGAGGTCTGTTTTTATATTTTAAATGGACAACTACCAAGTTTATTATTATTCTTTTGTTTCATTACGCTTTTAATTATATTTTCCAATAACTCACTTGCTTTAAAGCAAAAAAAAAACTTTTTTGAGTGAGTTTTTGACGTGGGTTTGTGTGGAAATCCATTCTAAATAGCATGAGGTCTGTTTCTATATTTTAAATGCACAATTTCCGTCTTTACTATTATTCTTTTGTTTCATTACGCTTTTAATTATATTTTCCAAAAACTCACTTGCTTTAAAGCAGAAAAAAACTTTTTGAATATTTTGGAAAGTGAGTGTTTGACGTGGGTTTTTGTGGAAATCCATTCCAAATAGCATGAGGTCTGTTTCTATATTTTATATGCACAACTTCCATCTTTATTATTATTCTTTTGTTTCATTACGCTTTTAATTATATTTTCCAAAAACTCACTTGCTTTAAAGCAAAAAAAAACTTTTTTGAGTGAGTTTTTGGCGTGGGTTTGTGTGGAAATCCATTCTAAATAGCATGAGGTCTGTTTTTATATTTTAAATGGACAACTACCAAGTTTATTATTATTCTTTTGTTTCATTACGCTTTTAATTATATTTTCCAATAACTCACTTGCTTTAAAGCAAAAAAAAAACTTTTTTGAGTGAGTTTTTGACGTGGGTTTGTGTGGAAATCCATTCTAAATAGCATGAGGTCTGTTTCTATATTTTAAATGCACAATTTCCGTCTTTACTATTATTCTTTTGTTTCATTACGCTTTTAATTATATTTTCCAAAAACTCACTTGCTTTAAAGCAGAAAAAAACTTTTTGAATATTTTGGAAAGTGAGTGTTTGACGTGGGTTTTTGTGGAAATCCATTCCAAATAGCATGAGGTCTGTTTCTATATTTTATATGCACAACTTCCATCTTTATTATTATTCTTTTGTTTCATTACGCTTTTAATTATATTTTCCAATAACTCACTTGCTTTAAAGCAAAAAAAAACTTTTTTGAGTGAGTTTTTGACGTGGGTTAGTGTGGAAATCCATTCTAAATAGCATGAGGTCTATTTTTATATTTTAAATGGACAACTTCCAAGTTTATTATTATTCTTTTGTTTCATTACGCTTTTAATTATATTTTCCAATAACTCACTTGCTTTAAAGCAGAAAAAAACTTTTTTGAGTGAGTTTTTGACGTGGGTTTGTGTGGAAATCCATTCTAAATAGCATGAGGTCTGTTTTTATATTTTAAATGGACAACTTCCAAGTTTATTATTATTCTTTTGTTTCATTACGCTTTTAATTATATTTTCCAAAAACTCACTTGCTTTAAAGCAGAAAAAAACTTTTTGAATATTTTGGAAAGTGAGTGTTTGACGTGGGTTTTTGTGGAAATCCATTCCAAATAGCATGAGGTCTGTTTCTATATTTTATATGCACAACTTCCATCTTTATTATTATTCTTTTGTTTCATTACGCTTTTAATTATATTTTCCAATAACTCACTTGCTTTAAAGCAAAAAAAACTTTTTTGAGTGAGTTTTTGACGTGGGTTAGTGTGGAAATCCATTCTAAATAGCATGAGGTCTGTTTTTATATTTTAAATGGACAACTTCCAAGTTTATTATTATTCTTTTGTTTCATTACGCTTTTAATTATATTTTCCAAAAACTCACTTGCTTTAAAGCAAAAAAAAACTTTTTTGAGTGAGTTTTTGACGTGGGTTTGTGTGGAAATCCATTCTAAATAGCATGAGGTCTGTTTTTATATTTTAAATGGACAACTTCCAAGTTTATTATTATTCTTTTGTTTCATTACGCTTTTAATTATATTTTCCAAAAACTCACTTGCTTTAAAGCAGAAAAAAACTTTTTTGAGTGAGTTTTTGACGTGGGTTTGTGTGGAAATCCATTCTAAATAGCATGAATGGACAACTTGGACAACTTCCAAGTTTATTATTATTCTTTTGTTTCATTACGCTTTTAATTATATTTTCCAAAAACTCACTTGCTTTAAAGCAAAAAAAAACTTTTTTGAGTGAGTTTTTGACGTGGGTTAGTGTGGAAATCCATTCTAAATAGCATGAGGTCTATTTTTATATTTTAAATGGACAACTTCCAAGTTTATTATTATTCTTTTGTTTCATTACGCTTTTAATTATATTTTCCAATAACTCACTTGCTTTAAAGCAAAAAAAAACTTTTTTGAGTGAGTTTTTGACGTGGGTTAGTGTGGAAATCCATTCTAAATAGCATGAGGTCTATTTTTATATTTTAAATGGACAACTTCCATCTTTATTATTATTCTTTTGTTTCATTACGCTTTTAATTATATTTTCCAATAACTCACTTGCTTTAAAGCAAAAAAAAAACTTTTTTGAGTGAGTTTTTGACGTGGGTTTGTGTGGAAATCCATTCTAAATAGCATGAGGTCTGTTTTTATATTTTAAATGGACAACTTCCAAGTTTATAATTATTCTTTTGTTTCATTACGCTTTTAATTATATTTTCCAAAAACTTACTTGCTTTAAAGCAGAAAAAAACTTTTTGAATATTTTGGAAAGTGAGTTTTTGACGTGGGTTTGTGTGGAAATCCATTCTAAATAGCATGAGGTCTGTTTTTATATTTTAAATGGACAACTTCCAAGTTTATTATTATTCTTTTGTTTCATTACGCTTTTAATTATATTTTCCAAAAACTCACTTGCTTTAAAGCAGAAAAAAACTTTTTGAATATTTTGGAAAGTGAGTGTTTGACGTGGGTTTTTGTGGAAATCCATTCCAAATAGCATGAGGTCTGTTTCTATATTTTATATGCACAACTTCCATCTTTATTATTATTCTTTTGTTTCATTACGCTTTTAATTATATTTTCCAATAACTCACTTGCTTTAAAGCAAAAAAAACTTTTTTGAGTGAGTTTTTGACGTGGGTTAGTGTGGAAATCCATTCTAAATAGCATGAGGTCTGTTTTTATATTTTAAATGGACAACTTCCAAGTTTATTATTATTCTTTTGTTTCATTACGCTTTTAATTATATTTTCCAAAAACTCACTTGCTTTAAAGCAAAAAAAAACTTTTTTGAGTGAGTTTTTGACGTGGGTTTGTGTGGAAATCCATTCTAAATAGCATGAGGTCTGTTTTTATATTTTAAATGGACAACTTCCAAGTTTATTATTATTCTTTTGTTTCATTACGCTTTTAATTATATTTTCCAAAAACTCACTTGCTTTAAAGCAGAAAAAAACTTTTTTGAGTGAGTTTTTGACGTGGGTTTGTGTGGAAATCCATTCTAAATAGCATGAATGGACAACTTGGACAACTTCCAAGTTTATTATTATTCTTTTGTTTCATTACGCTTTTAATTATATTTTCCAAAAACTCACTTGCTTTAAAGCAAAAAAAAACTTTTTTGAGTGAGTTTTTGGCGTGGGTTTGTGTGGAAATCCATTCTAAATAGCATGAGGTCTGTTTTTATATTTTAAATGGACAACTACCAAGTTTATTATTATTCTTTTGTTTCATTACGCTTTTAATTATATTTTCCAATAACTCACTTGCTTTAAAGCAAAAAAAAAACTTTTTTGAGTGAGTTTTTGACGTGGGTTTGTGTGGAAATCCATTCTAAATAGCATGAGGTCTGTTTCTATATTTTAAATGCACAATTTCCGTCTTTACTATTATTCTTTTGTTTCATTACGCTTTTAATTATATTTTCCAAAAACTCACTTGCTTTAAAGCAGAAAAAAACTTTTTGAATATTTTGGAAAGTGAGTGTTTGACGTGGGTTTTTGTGGAAATCCATTCCAAATAGCATGAGGTCTGTTTCTATATTTTATATGCACAACTTCCATCTTTATTATTATTCTTTTGTTTCATTACGCTTTTAATTATATTTTCCAAAAACTCACTTGCTTTAAAGCAAAAAAAAACTTTTTTGAGTGAGTTTTTGGCGTGGGTTTGTGTGGAAATCCATTCTAAATAGCATGAGGTCTGTTTTTATATTTTAAATGGACAACTACCAAGTTTATTATTATTCTTTTGTTTCATTACGCTTTTAATTATATTTTCCAATAACTCACTTGCTTTAAAGCAAAAAAAAAACTTTTTTGAGTGAGTTTTTGACGTGGGTTTGTGTGGAAATCCATTCTAAATAGCATGAGGTCTGTTTCTATATTTTAAATGCACAATTTCCGTCTTTACTATTATTCTTTTGTTTCATTACGCTTTTAATTATATTTTCCAAAAACTCACTTGCTTTAAAGCAGAAAAAAACTTTTTGAATATTTTGGAAAGTGAGTGTTTGACGTGGGTTTTTGTGGAAATCCATTCCAAATAGCATGAGGTCTGTTTCTATATTTTATATGCACAACTTCCATCTTTATTATTATTCTTTTGTTTCATTACGCTTTTAATTATATTTTCCAATAACTCACTTGCTTTAAAGCAAAAAAAAACTTTTTTGAGTGAGTTTTTGACGTGGGTTAGTGTGGAAATCCATTCTAAATAGCATGAGGTCTATTTTTATATTTTAAATGGACAACTTCCAAGTTTATTATTATTCTTTTGTTTCATTACGCTTTTAATTATATTTTCCAATAACTCACTTGCTTTAAAGCAGAAAAAAACTTTTTTGAGTGAGTTTTTGACGTGGGTTTGTGTGGAAATCCATTCTAAATAGCATGAGGTCTGTTTTTATATTTTAAATGGACAACTTCCAAGTTTATTATTATTCTTTTGTTTCATTACGCTTTTAATTATATTTTCCAAAAACTCACTTGCTTTAAAGCAGAAAAAAACTTTTTGAATATTTTGGAAAGTGAGTGTTTGACGTGGGTTTTTGTGGAAATCCATTCCAAATAGCATGAGGTCTGTTTCTATATTTTATATGCACAACTTCCATCTTTATTATTATTCTTTTGTTTCATTACGCTTTTAATTATATTTTCCAATAACTCACTTGCTTTAAAGCAAAAAAAAACTTTTTTGAGTGAGTTTTTGACGTGGGTTAGTGTGGAAATCCATTCTAAATAGCATGAGGTCTATTTTTATATTTTAAATGGACAACTTCCAAGTTTATTATTATTCTTTTGTTTCATTACGCTTTTAATTATATTTTCCAATAACTCACTTGCTTTAAAGCAGAAAAAAACTTTTTTGAGTGAGTTTTTGACGTGGGTTTGTGTGGAAATCCATTCTAAATAGCATGAGGTCTGTTTTTATATTTTAAATGGACAACTTCCAAGTTTATTATTATTCTTTTGTTTCATTACGCTTTTAATTATATTTTCCAAAAACTCACTTGCTTTAAAGCAGAAAAAAACTTTTTGAATATTTTGGAAAGTGAGTGTTTGACGTGGGTTTTTGTGGAAATCCATTCCAAATAGCATGAGGTCTGTTTCTATATTTTATATGCACAACTTCCATCTTTATTATTATTCTTTTGTTTCATTACGCTTTTAATTATATTTTCCAATAACTCACTTGCTTTAAAGCAAAAAAAACTTTTTTGAGTGAGTTTTTGACGTGGGTTAGTGTGGAAATCCATTCTAAATAGCATGAGGTCTGTTTTTATATTTTAAATGGACAACTTCCAAGTTTATTATTATTCTTTTGTTTCATTACGCTTTTAATTATATTTTCCAAAAACTCACTTGCTTTAAAGCAAAAAAAAACTTTTTTGAGTGAGTTTTTGACGTGGGTTTGTGTGGAAATCCATTCTAAATAGCATGAGGTCTGTTTTTATATTTTAAATGGACAACTTCCAAGTTTATTATTATTCTTTTGTTTCATTACGCTTTTAATTATATTTTCCAAAAACTCACTTGCTTTAAAGCAGAAAAAAACTTTTTTGAGTGAGTTTTTGACGTGGGTTTGTGTGGAAATCCATTCTAAATAGCATGAATGGACAACTTGGACAACTTCCAAGTTTATTATTATTCTTTTGTTTCATTACGCTTTTAATTATATTTTCCAAAAACTCACTTGCTTTAAAGCAAAAAAAAACTTTTTTGAGTGAGTTTTTGACGTGGGTTAGTGTGGAAATCCATTCTAAATAGCATGAGGTCTATTTTTATATTTTAAATGGACAACTTCCAAGTTTATTATTATTCTTTTGTTTCATTACGCTTTTAATTATATTTTCCAATAACTCACTTGCTTTAAAGCAAAAAAAAACTTTTTTGAGTGAGTTTTTGACGTGGGTTAGTGTGGAAATCCATTCTAAATAGCATGAGGTCTATTTTTATATTTTAAATGGACAACTTCCATCTTTATTATTATTCTTTTGTTTCATTACGCTTTTAATTATATTTTCCAATAACTCACTTGCTTTAAAGCAAAAAAAAAACTTTTTTGAGTGAGTTTTTGACGTGGGTTTGTGTGGAAATCCATTCTAAATAGCATGAGGTCTGTTTTTATATTTTAAATGGACAACTTCCAAGTTTATAATTATTCTTTTGTTTCATTACGCTTTTAATTATATTTTCCAAAAACTTACTTGCTTTAAAGCAGAAAAAAACTTTTTGAATATTTTGGAAAGTGAGTTTTTGACGTGGGTTTGTGTGGAAATCCATTCTAAATAGCATGAGGTCTGTTTTTATATTTTAAATGGACAACTTCCAAGTTTATTATTATTCTTTTGTTTCATTACGCTTTTAATTATATTTTCCAAAAACTCACTTGCTTTAAAGCAGAAAAAAACTTTTTGAATATTTTGGAAAGTGAGTGTTTGACGTGGGTTTTTGTGGAAATCCATTCCAAATAGCATGAGGTCTGTTTCTATATTTTATATGCACAACTTCCATCTTTATTATTATTCTTTTGTTTCATTACGCTTTTAATTATATTTTCCAATAACTCACTTGCTTTAAAGCAAAAAAAACTTTTTTGAGTGAGTTTTTGACGTGGGTTAGTGTGGAAATCCATTCTAAATAGCATGAGGTCTGTTTTTATATTTTAAATGGACAACTTCCAAGTTTATTATTATTCTTTTGTTTCATTACGCTTTTAATTATATTTTCCAAAAACTCACTTGCTTTAAAGCAAAAAAAAACTTTTTTGAGTGAGTTTTTGACGTGGGTTTGTGTGGAAATCCATTCTAAATAGCATGAGGTCTGTTTTTATATTTTAAATGGACAACTTCCAAGTTTATTATTATTCTTTTGTTTCATTACGCTTTTAATTATATTTTCCAAAAACTCACTTGCTTTAAAGCAGAAAAAAACTTTTTTGAGTGAGTTTTTGACGTGGGTTTGTGTGGAAATCCATTCTAAATAGCATGAATGGACAACTTGGACAACTTCCAAGTTTATTATTATTCTTTTGTTTCATTACGCTTTTAATTATATTTTCCAAAAACTCACTTGCTTTAAAGCAAAAAAAAACTTTTTTGAGTGAGTTTTTGGCGTGGGTTTGTGTGGAAATCCATTCTAAATAGCATGAGGTCTGTTTTTATATTTTAAATGGACAACTACCAAGTTTATTATTATTCTTTTGTTTCATTACGCTTTTAATTATATTTTCCAATAACTCACTTGCTTTAAAGCAAAAAAAAAACTTTTTTGAGTGAGTTTTTGACGTGGGTTTGTGTGGAAATCCATTCTAAATAGCATGAGGTCTGTTTCTATATTTTAAATGCACAATTTCCGTCTTTACTATTATTCTTTTGTTTCATTACGCTTTTAATTATATTTTCCAAAAACTCACTTGCTTTAAAGCAGAAAAAAACTTTTTGAATATTTTGGAAAGTGAGTGTTTGACGTGGGTTTTTGTGGAAATCCATTCCAAATAGCATGAGGTCTGTTTCTATATTTTATATGCACAACTTCCATCTTTATTATTATTCTTTTGTTTCATTACGCTTTTAATTATATTTTCCAAAAACTCACTTGCTTTAAAGCAAAAAAAAACTTTTTTGAGTGAGTTTTTGGCGTGGGTTTGTGTGGAAATCCATTCTAAATAGCATGAGGTCTGTTTTTATATTTTAAATGGACAACTACCAAGTTTATTATTATTCTTTTGTTTCATTACGCTTTTAATTATATTTTCCAATAACTCACTTGCTTTAAAGCAAAAAAAAAACTTTTTTGAGTGAGTTTTTGACGTGGGTTTGTGTGGAAATCCATTCTAAATAGCATGAGGTCTGTTTCTATATTTTAAATGCACAATTTCCGTCTTTACTATTATTCTTTTGTTTCATTACGCTTTTAATTATATTTTCCAAAAACTCACTTGCTTTAAAGCAGAAAAAAACTTTTTGAATATTTTGGAAAGTGAGTGTTTGACGTGGGTTTTTGTGGAAATCCATTCCAAATAGCATGAGGTCTGTTTCTATATTTTATATGCACAACTTCCATCTTTATTATTATTCTTTTGTTTCATTACGCTTTTAATTATATTTTCCAATAACTCACTTGCTTTAAAGCAAAAAAAAACTTTTTTGAGTGAGTTTTTGACGTGGGTTAGTGTGGAAATCCATTCTAAATAGCATGAGGTCTATTTTTATATTTTAAATGGACAACTTCCAAGTTTATTATTATTCTTTTGTTTCATTACGCTTTTAATTATATTTTCCAATAACTCACTTGCTTTAAAGCAGAAAAAAACTTTTTTGAGTGAGTTTTTGACGTGGGTTTGTGTGGAAATCCATTCTAAATAGCATGAGGTCTGTTTTTATATTTTAAATGGACAACTTCCAAGTTTATTATTATTCTTTTGTTTCATTACGCTTTTAATTATATTTTCCAAAAACTCACTTGCTTTAAAGCAGAAAAAAACTTTTTGAATATTTTGGAAAGTGAGTGTTTGACGTGGGTTTTTGTGGAAATCCATTCCAAATAGCATGAGGTCTGTTTCTATATTTTATATGCACAACTTCCATCTTTATTATTATTCTTTTGTTTCATTACGCTTTTAATTATATTTTCCAATAACTCACTTGCTTTAAAGCAAAAAAAAACTTTTTTGAGTGAGTTTTTGACGTGGGTTAGTGTGGAAATCCATTCTAAATAGCATGAGGTCTATTTTTATATTTTAAATGGACAACTTCCAAGTTTATTATTATTCTTTTGTTTCATTACGCTTTTAATTATATTTTCCAAAAACTCACTTGCTTTAAAGCAGAAAAAAACTTTTTTGAGTGAGTTTTTGACGTGGGTTTGTGTGGAAATCCATTCTAAATAGCATGAGGTCTGTTTCTATATTTTAAATGCACAATTTCCGTCTTTACTATTATTCTTTTGTTTCATTACGCTTTTAATTATATTTTCCAAAAACTCACTTGCTTTAAAGCAGAAAAAAACTTTTTGAATATTTTGGAAAGTGAGTGTTTGACGTGGGTTTTTGTGGAAATCCATTCCAAATAGCATGAGGTCTGTTTCTATATTTTATATGCACAACTTCCATCTTTATTATTATTCTTTTGTTTCATTACGCTTTTAATTATATTTTCCAAAAACTCACTTGCTTTAAAGCAAAAAAAAACTTTTTTGAGTGAGTTTTTGGCGTGGGTTTGTGTGGAAATCCATTCTAAATAGCATGAGGTCTGTTTTTATATTTTAAATGGACAACTACCAAGTTTATTATTATTCTTTTGTTTCATTACGCTTTTAATTATATTTTCCAATAACTCACTTGCTTTAAAGCAAAAAAAAAACTTTTTTGAGTGAGTTTTTGACGTGGGTTTGTGTGGAAATCCATTCTAAATAGCATGAGGTCTGTTTCTATATTTTAAATGCACAATTTCCGTCTTTACTATTATTCTTTTGTTTCATTACGCTTTTAATTATATTTTCCAAAAACTCACTTGCTTTAAAGCAGAAAAAAACTTTTTGAATATTTTGGAAAGTGAGTGTTTGACGTGGGTTTTTGTGGAAATCCATTCCAAATAGCATGAGGTCTGTTTCTATATTTTATATGCACAACTTCCATCTTTATTATTATTCTTTTGTTTCATTACGCTTTTAATTATATTTTCCAATAACTCACTTGCTTTAAAGCAGAAAAAAACTTTTTTGAGTGAGTTTTTGACGTGGGTTTGTGTGGAAATCCATTCTAAATAGCATGAGGTCTGTTTTTATATTTTAAATGGACAACTTCCAAGTTTATTATTATTCTTTTGTTTCATTACGCTTTTAATTATATTTTCCAAAAACTCACTTGCTTTAAAGCAGAAAAAAACTTTTTGAATATTTTGGAAAGTGAGTGTTTGACGTGGGTTTTTGTGGAAATCCATTCCAAATAGCATGAGGTCTGTTTCTATATTTTATATGCACAACTTCCATCTTTATTATTATTCTTTTGTTTCATTACGCTTTTAATTATATTTTCCAATAACTCACTTGCTTTAAAGCAAAAAAAAACTTTTTTGAGTGAGTTTTTGACGTGGGTTAGTGTGGAAATCCATTCTAAATAGCATGAGGTCTATTTTTATATTTTAAATGGACAACTTCCAAGTTTATTATTATTCTTTTGTTTCATTACGCTTTTAATTATATTTTCCAAAAACTCACTTGCTTTAAAGCAGAAAAAAACTTTTTTGAGTGAGTTTTTGACGTGGGTTTGTGTGGAAATCCATTCTAAATAGCATGAGGTCTGTTTTTATATTTTAAATGGACAACTTCCAAGTTTATTATTATTCTTTTGTTTCATTACGCTTTTAATTATATTTTCCAAAAACTCACTTGCTTTAAAGCAAAAAAAAACTTTTTTGAGTGAGTTTTTGGCGTGGGTTTGTGTGGAAATCCATTCTAAATAGCATGAGGTCTGTTTTTATATTTTAAATGCACAACTTCCGTCTTTATTATTATTCTTTTGTTTCATTACGCTTTTAATTATATATTCCAATAACTCTCTTGCTTTAAAGCAAAAAAAAAACTTTTTTGAGTGAGTTTTTGACGTGGGTTTGTGTGGAAATCCATTCTAAATAGCATGAGGTCAGTTTTTATATTTTAAATGGACAACTTCCAAGTTTATTATTATTCTTTTGTTTCATACGCTTTTAATTATATTTTCCAATAACTCACTTGCTTTAAAGCAAAAAAAAAACTTTTTTGAGTGAGTTTTTGACATGGGTTTGTGTGGAAATCCATTCTAAATAGCATGAGGTCTGTTTTTATATTTTAAATGGACAACTTCCAAGTTTATTATTATTCTTTTGTTTCATTACGCTTTTAATTATATTTTCCAAAAACTCACTTGCTTTAAAGCAAAAAAAAACTTTTTTGAGTGAGTTTTTGGCGTGGGTTTGTGTGGAAATCCATTCTAAATAGCATGAGGTCTGTTTTTATATTTTAAATGCACAACTTCCGTCTTTATTATTATTCTTTTGTTTCATTACGCTTTTAATTATATATTCCAATAACTCTCTTGCTTTAAAGCAAAAAAAAAACTTTTTTGAGTGAGTTTTTGACGTGGGTTTGTGTGGAAATCCATTCTAAATAGCATGAGGTCAGTTTTTATATTTTAAATGGACAACTTCCAAGTTTATTATTATTCTTTTGTTTTATACGCTTTTAATTATATTTTCCAATAACTCACTTGCTTTAAAGCAAAAAAAAAACTTTTTTGAGTGAGTTTTTGACATGGGTTTGTGTGGAAATCCATTCTAAATAGCATGAGGTCTGTTTTTATATTTTAAATGGACAACTTCCAAGTTTATAATTATTCTTTTGTTTCATTACGCTTTTAATTATATCTTCCAAAAACTCACTTGCTTTAAAGCAAAAAAAAACTTTTTGAATATTTTGGAAACTGAGTGTTTGACGTGGGTTTTTGTGGAAATCCATTCCAAATAGCATGAGGTCTGTTTCTATATTTTAAATGCACAACTTCCGTCTTTATTATTATTCTTTTGTTTTATTACGCTTTTAATTATATTTTCCAATAACTCATTTGCTTTAAAGCAAAATAAAAATTTTTTGAGTGAGTTTTTGACGTGGGTTTGTGTGGAAATCCATTCTAAATAGCATGAGGTCTGTTTTTATATTTTAAATGGGCAACTTCCAAGTTTTTTATTATTTTTTTGTTTCATTACGCTTTTAATTATATTTTCCAAAAACTCACTTGCTTTAAAGCAAAAAAAAACTTTTTGATTATTTTGGAAAGTGAGTTTTTGACGTGGGTTTGTGTGGAAATCCATTCTAAATTAGGTGAGGCGTGTTCTTACTTTTTTAAATGCACAACTTCCGTCTATATAATTATTCTTTTGTTTCATTACGCTTTTTATTATATTTTCCAAAAACTCACTTGCTTTAAAGCAAAAAAAAACTTTTTAATTATTTTGGAAAGTGAGTTTTTGACGTGGGTTTGTGTGGAAATCCATTCTAAATAGCATGAGGTCTGTTTTTATATTTTAAATGGACAACTTCCAAGTTTATTATTATTCTTTTGTTTCATTACGCTTTTAATTATATTTTCCAAAAACTCACTTGCTTTAAAGCAAAAAAAAACTTTTTTGAGTGAGTTTTTGACGTGGGTTTGTGTGGAAATCCATTCTAAATAGCATGAGGTCTGTTTTTATATTTTAAATGGACAACTTCCAAGTTTATTATTATTCTTTTGTTTCATTACGCTTTTAATTATATTTTCCAAAAACTCACTTGCTTTAAAGCAAAAAAAAACTTTTTGATTATTTTGGAAAGTGAGTTTTTGACGTGGGTTTGTGTGGAAATCCATTCTAAATTAGGTGAGGCGTGTTCTTACTTTTTTAAATGCACAACTTCCGTCTATATAATTATTCTTTTGTTTCATTACGCTTTTTATTATATTTTCCAAAAACTCACTTGCTTTAAAGCAAAAAAAAACTTTTTGATTATTTTGGAAAGTGAGTTTTTGACATGGGTTTGTGTGGAAATCCATTCTAAATTAGGTGAGGCGTGTTCTTACTTTTTTAAATGCACAACTTCAGTCTTTATTATTATTCTTTTGTTTCATTACGCTTTTAATTATATTTTCCAAAAACTCACTTGCTTTAAAGCAAAAAAAAACTTTTTAATTATTTTGGAAAGTGAGTTTTTGACGTGGGTTTGTGTGGAAATCCATTCTAAATAGCATGAGGTCTGTTTTTATATTTTAAATGGACAACTTCCTAGTTTATTATTATTCTTTTGTTTCATTACGCTTTTAATTATATTTTCCACAAACTCACTTGCTTTAAAGCAAAAAAAAACTTTTTGATTATTTTGGAAAGTGAGTTTTTGACATGGGTTTGTGTGGAAATCCATTCTAAATTAGGTGAGGCGTGTTCTTACTTTTTTAAATGCACAACTTCAGTCTTTATTATTATTCTTTTGTTTCATTACGCTTTTAATTATATTTTCCAAAAACTCACTTGCTTTAAAGCAAAAAAAAACTTTTTAATTATTTTGGAAAGTGAGTTTTTGACGTGGGTTTGTGTGGAAATCCATTCTAAATAGCATGAGGTCTGTTTTTATATTTTAAATGGACAACTTCCTAGTTTATTATTATTCTTTTGTTTCATTACGCTTTTAATTATATTTTCCACAAACTCACTTGCTTTAAAGCAAAAAAAAACTTTTTTGAGTGAGTTTTTGACGTGGGTTTGTGTGGAAATCCATTCTAAATAGCATGAGGTCTGTTTTTATATTTTAAATGGACAACTTCCAAGTTTATAATTATTCTTTTGTTTCATTACGCTTTTAATTATATTTTCCAAAAACTCACTTGCTTTAAAGCAAAAAAAAACTTTTTGAATATTTTGGAAAGTGAGTGTTTGACGTGGGTTTTTGTGGAAATCCATTCCAAATAGCATGAGGTCTGTTTCTATATTTTAAATGCACAACTTCCGTCTTTATTATTATTCTTTTGTTTTATTACGCTTTTAATTATATTTGCGAAAAACTCACTTGCTTTAAAGCAAAACAAACTTTTTGAATATTTCGGAAAGTGAGTGTTTGACGTGTGTTTTTGTGGAAATACATTTTAAATTAGGTGAGGCATGTTCTTACTTTTTTAAATGCACAACTTCCGTCTTTATTATTATTCTTTTGTTTCATTACGCTTTTAATTATATTTGCGAAAAACTCACTTGCTTTAAAGCAAAAAAAAACTTTTTGAATATTTTGGAAAGTGAGTGTTTGACGTGGGTTTTTGTGGAAATCCATTCCAAATAGCATGAGGTCTGTTTCTATATTTTAAATGCACAACTTCCGTCTTTATTATTATTCTTTTGTTTTATTACGCTTTTAATTATATTATCCAATAACTCATTTGCTTTAAAGCAAAATAAAAATTTTTTGAGTGAGTTTTTGACGTGGGTTTGTGTGGAAATCCATTCTAAATAGCATGAGGTCTGTTTTTATATTTTAAATGGACAACTTCCAAGTTTATTATTATTCTTTTGTTTCATTACGCTTTTAATTATATTTTCCAAAAACTCACTTGCTTTAAAGCAAAAAAAAACTTTTTTGAGTGAGTTTTTGACGTGGGTTTGTGTGGAAATCCATTCTAAATAGCATGAGGTCTGTTTTTATATTTTAAATGGCAAACTTCCAAGTTTATTATTATTCTTTTGTTTCATTACGCTTTTAATTATATTTTCCAAAAACTCACTTGCTTTAAAGCAAAAAAAAACTTTTTTGAGTGAGTTTTTGACGTGGGTTTGTGCGGAAATCCATTCTAAATAGCATGAGGTCTGTTTTTATATTTTAAATGGACAACTTCCAAGTTTATTATTATTCTTTTGTTTCATTACGCTTTTAATTATATTTTCCAAAAACTCACTTGCTTTAAAGCAGAAAAAAACTTTTTTGAGTGAGTTTTTGACGTGGGTTTGTGTGGAAATCCATTCTAAATAGCATGAGGTCTGTTTTTATATTTTAAATGGACAACTTCCAAGTTTATTATTATTCTTTTGTTTCATTACGCTTTTAATTATATTTTCCAAAAACTCACTTGCTTTAAAGCAAAAAAAAACTTTTTTGAGTGAGTTTTTGACGTGGGTTTGTGTGGAAATCCATTCTAAATAGCATGAGGTCTGTTTTTATATTTTAAATGGACAACTTCCAAGTTTATTATTATTCTTTTGTTTCATTACGCTTTTAATTATATTTTCCAAAAACTCACTTGCTTTAAAGCAGAAAAAAACTTTTTTGAGTGAGTTTTTGACGTGGGTTTGTGTGGAAATCCATTCTAAATAGCATGAGGTCTGTTTTTATATTTTAAATGGACAACTTCCAAGTTTTTTATTATTTTTTTGTTTCATTACGCTTTTAATTATATTTTCCAAAAACTCACTTGCTTTAAAGCAAAAAAAAACTTTTTGATTATTTTGGAAAGTGAGTTTTTGACGTGGGTTTGTGTGGAAATCCATTCTAAATTAGGTGAGGCGTGTTCTTACTTTTTTAAATGCTCAACTTCCGTCTATATAATTATTCTTTTGTTTCATTACGCTTTTTATTATATTTTCCAAAAACTCACTTGCTTTAAAGCAAAAAAAAACTTTTTGATTATTTTGGAAAGTGAGTTTTTGACATGGGTTTGTGTGGAAATCCATTCTAAATTAGGTGAGGCGTGTTCTTACTTTTTTAAATGCACAACTTCAGTCTTTATTATTATTCTTTTGTTTCATTACGCTTTTAATTATATTTTCCAAAAACTCACTTGCTTTAAAGCAAAAAAAAACTTTTTAATTATTTTGGAAAGTGAGTTTTTGACGTGGGTTTGTGTGGAAATCCATTCTAAATTAGGTGAGGCGTGTTCTTACTTTTTTAAATGCACAACTTCCGTCTATATAATTATTCTTTTGTTTCATTACGCTTTTTATTATATTTTCCAAAAACTCACTTGCTTTAAAGCAAAAAAAAACTTTTTGATTATTTTGGAAAGTGAGTTTTTGACATGGGTTTGTGTGGAAATCCATTCTAAATTAGGTGAGGCGTGTTCTTACTTTTTTAAATGCACAACTTCAGTCTTTATTATTATTCTTTTGTTTCATTACGCTTTTAATTATATTTTCCAAAAACTCACTTGCTTTAAAGCAAAAAAAAACTTTTTAATTATTTTGGAAAGTGAGTTTTTGACGTGGGTTTGTGTGGAAATCCATTCTAAATAGCATGAGGTCTGTTTTTATATTTTAAATGGACAACTTCCAAGTTTATTATTATTCTTTTGTTTCATTACGCTTTTAATTATATTTTCCAAAAACTCACTTGCTTTAAAGCAAAAAAAAACTTTTTTGAGTGAGTTTTTGACGTGGGTTTGTGTGGAAATCCATTCCAAATAGCATGAGGTCTGTTTTTATATTTTAAATGGACAACTTCCAAGTTTATAATTATTCTTTTGTTTCATTACGCTTTTAATTATATTTTCCAAAAACTCACTTGCTTTAAAGCAAAAAAAAACTTTTTTGAGTGAGTTTTTGACGTGGGTTTGTGTGGAAATTCATTCCAAATAGCATGAGGTCTGTTTTTATATTTTAAATGGACAACTTCCAAGTTTATAATTATTCTTTTGTTTCATTACGCTTTTAATTATATTTTCCAAAAACTCACTTGCTTTAAAGCAAAAAAAAAATTTTGAATATTTTGGAAAGTGAGTGTTTGACGTGGGTTTTTGTGGAAATCCATTCCAAATAGCATGAGGTCTGTTTCTATATTTTAAATGCACAACTTCCGTCTTTATTATTATTCTTTTGTTTTATTACGCTTTTAGTTATATTATCCAATAACTCATTTGCTTTAAAGCAAAATAAAAATTTTTTGAGTGAGTTTTTGACGTGGGTTTGTGTGGAAATCCATTCTAAATAGCATGAGGTCTGTTTTTATATTTTAAATGGACAACTTCCAAGTTTATTATTATTCTTTTGTTTCATTACGCTTTTAATTATATTTTCCAAAAACTCACTTGCTTTAAAGCAAAAAAAAACTTTTTTGAGTGAGTTTTTGACGTGGGTTTGTGTGGAAATCCATTCTAAATAGCATGAGGTCTGTTTTTATATTTTAAATGGACAACTTCCAAGTTTATTATTATTCTTTTGTTTCATTACGCTTTTAATTATATTTTCCAAAAACTCACTTGCTTTAAAGCTGAAAAAAACTTTTTTGAGTGAGTTTTTGACGTGGGTTTGTGTGGAAATCCATTCTAAATAGCATGAGGTCTGTTTTTATATTTTAAATGGACAACTTCCAAGTTTTTTATTATTTTTTTGTTTCATTACGCTTTTAATTATATTTTCCAAAAACTCACTTGCTTTAAAGCAAAAAAAAACTTTTTGATTATTTTGGAAAGTGAGTTTTTGACGTGGGTTTGTGTGGAAATCCATTCTAAATTAGGTGAGGCGTGTTCTTACTTTTTTAAATGCACAACTTCCGTCTATATAATTATTCTTTTGTTTCATTACGCTTTTTATTATATTTTCCAAAAACTCACTTGCTTTAAAGCAAAAAAAAACTTTTTGATTATTTTGGAAAGTGAGTTTTTGACATGGGTTTGTGTGGAAATCCATTCTAAATTAGGTGAGGCGTGTTCTTACTTTTTTAAATGCACAACTTCAGTCTTTATTATTATTCTTTTGTTTCATTACGCTTTTAATTATATTTTCCAAAAACTCACTTGCTTTAAAGCAAAAAAAAACTTTTTAATTATTTTGGAAAGTGAGTTTTTGACGTGGGTTTGTGTGGAAATCCATTCTAAATAGCATGAGGTCTGTTTTTATATTTTAAATGGACAACTTCCTAGTTTATTATTATTCTTTTGTTTCATTACGCTTTTAATTATATTTTCCACAAACTCACTTGCTTTAAAGCAAAAAAAAACTTTTTTGAGTGAGTTTTTGACGTGGGTTTGTGTGGAAATCCATTCTAAATAGCATGAGGTCTGTTTTTATATTTTAAATGGACAACTTCCAAGTTTATAATTATTCTTTTGTTTCATTACGCTTTTAATTATATTTTCCAAAAACTCACTTGCTTTAAAGCAAAAAAAAACTTTTTGATTATTTTGGAAAGTGAGTTTTTGACGTGGGTTTTTGTGGAAATCCATTCCAAATAGCATGAGGTCTGTTTCTATATTTTAAATGGACAACTTCCTAGTTTATTATTATTCTTTTGTTTCATTACGCTTTTAATTATATTTTCCACAAACTCACTTGCTTTAAAGCAAAAAAAAACTTTTTTGAGTGAGTTTTTGACGTGGGTTTGTGTGGAAATCCATTCTAAATAGCATGAGGTCTGTTTTTATATTTTAAATGGCAAACTTCCAAGTTTATTATTATTCTTTTGTTTCATTACGCTTTTAATTATATTTTCCAAAAACTCACTTGCTTTAAAGCAAAAAAAAACTTTTTTGAGTGAGTTTTTGACGTGGGTTTGTGCGGAAATCCATTCTAAATAGCATGAGGTCTGTTTTTATATTTTAAATGGACAACTTCCAAGTTTATTATTATTCTTTTGTTTCATTACGCTTTTAATTATATTTTCCAAAAACTCACTTGCTTTAAAGCAGAAAAAAACTTTTTTGAGTGAGTTTTTGACGTGGGTTTGTGTGGAAATCCATTCTAAATAGCATGAGGTCTGTTTTTATATTTTAAATGGACAACTTCCAAGTTTATTATTATTCTTTTGTTTCATTACGCTTTTAATTATATTTTCCAAAAACTCACTTGCTTTAAAGCAAAAAAAAACTTTTTTGAGTGAGTTTTTGACGTGGGTTTGTGTGGAAATCCATTCTAAATAGCATGAGGTCTGTTTTTATATTTTAAATGGACAACTTCCAAGTTTATTACTATTCTTTTGTTTCATTACGCTTTTAATTATATTTTCCAAAAACTCACTTGCTTTAAAGCAGAAAAAAACATTTTTGAGTGAGTTTTTGACGTGGGTTTGTGTGGAAATCCATTCTAAATAGCATGAGGTCTGTTTTTATATTTTAAATGGACAACTTCCAAGTTTTTTATTATTTTTTTGTTTCATTACGCTTTTAATTATATTTTCCAAAAACTCACTTGCTTTAAAGCAAAAAAAAACTTTTTGATTATTTTGGAAAGTGAGTTTTTGACGTGGGTTTGTGTGGAAATCCATTCTAAATTAGGTGAGGCGTGTTCTTACTTTTTTAAATGCTCAACTTCCGTCTATATAATTATTCTTTTGTTTCATTACGCTTTTTATTATATTTTCCAAAAACTCACTTGCTTTAAAGCAAAAAAAAACTTTTTGATTATTTTGGAAAGTGAGTTTTTGACATGGGTTTGTGTGGAAATCCATTCTAAATTAGGTGAGGCGTGTTCTTACTTTTTTAAATGCACAACTTCAGTCTTTATTATTATTCTTTTGTTTCATTACGCTTTTAATTATATTTTCCAAAAACTCACTTGCTTTAAAGCAAAAAAAAACTTTTTAATTATTTTGGAAAGTGAGTTTTTGACGTGGGTTTGTGTGGAAATCCATTCTAAATTAGGTGAGGCGTGTTCTTACTTTTTTAAATGCACAACTTCCGTCTATATAATTATTCTTTTGTTTCATTACGCTTTTTATTATATTTTCCAAAAACTCACTTGCTTTAAAGCAAAAAAAAACTTTTTGATTATTTTGGAAAGTGAGTTTTTGACATGGGTTTGTGTGGAAATCCATTCTAAATTAGGTGAGGCGTGTTCTTACTTTTTTAAATGCACAACTTCAGTCTTTATTATTATTCTTTTGTTTCATTACGCTTTTAATTATATTTTCCAAAAACTCACTTGCTTTAAAGCAAAAAAAAACTTTTTAATTATTTTGGAAAGTGAGTTTTTGACGTGGGTTTGTGTGGAAATCCATTCTAAATAGCATGAGGTCTGTTTTTATATTTTAAATGGACAACTTCCAAGTTTATTATTATTCTTTTGTTTCATTACGCTTTTAATTATATTTTCCAAAAACTCACTTGCTTTAAAGCAAAAAAAAACTTTTTTGAGTGAGTTTTTGACGTGGGTTTGTGTGGAAATCCATTCCAAATAGCATGAGGTCTGTTTTTATATTTTAAATGGACAACTTCCAAGTTTATAATTATTCTTTTGTTTCATTACGCTTTTAATTATATTTTCCAAAAACTCACTTGCTTTAAAGCAAAAAAAAACTTTTTTGAGTGAGTTTTTGACGTGGGTTTGTGTGGAAATTCATTCCAAATAGCATGAGGTCTGTTTTTATATTTTAAATGGACAACTTCCAAGTTTATAATTATTCTTTTGTTTCATTACGCTTTTAATTATATTTTCCAAAAACTCACTTGCTTTAAAGCAAAAAAAAACTTTTTGAATATTTTGGAAAGTGAGTGTTTGACGTGGGTTTTTGTGGAAATCCATTCCAAATAGCATGAGGTCTGTTTCTATATTTTAAATGCACAACTTCCGTCTTTATTATTATTCTTTTGTTTTATTACGCTTTTAGTTATATTATCCAATAACTCATTTGCTTTAAAGCAAAATAAAAATTTTTTGAGTGAGTTTTTGACGTGGGTTGGTGTGGAAATCCATTCTAAATAGCATGAGGTCTGTTTTTATATTTTAAATGGACAACTTCCAAGTTTATTATTATTCTTTTGTTTCATTACGCTTTTAATTATATTTTCCAAAAACTCACTTGCTTTAAAGCAAAAAAAAACTTTTTTGAGTGAGTTTTTGACGTGGGTTTGTGTGGAAATCCATTCTAAATAGCATGAGGTCTGTTTTTATATTTTAAATGGACAACTTCCAAGTTTATTATTATTCTTTTGTTTCATTACGCTTTTAATTATATTTTCCAAAAACTCACTTGCTTTAAAGCTGAAAAAAACTTTTTTGAGTGAGTTTTTGACGTGGGTTTGTGTGGAAATCCATTCTAAATAGCATGAGGTCTGTTTTTATATTTTAAATGGACAACTTCCAAGTTTATTATTATTCTTTTGTTTCATTACGCTTTTAATTATATTTTCCAAAAACTCACTTGCTTTAAAGTAGAAAAAAACTTTTTTGAGTGAGTTTTTGACGTGGGTTTGTGTGGAAATCCATTCTAAATAGCATGAGGTCTGTTTTTATATTTTAAATGGACAACTTCCAAGTTTATTATTATTCTTTTGTTTCATTACACTTTTAATTATATTTTCCAAAAACTCACTTGCTTTAAAGCAGAAAAAAACTTTTTTGAGTGAGTTTTTGACGTGGGTTTGTGTGAAAATCCATTCTAAATAGCATGAGGTCTGTTTTCATATTTTAAATGGACAACTTCCAAGTTTATTATTATTCTTTTGTTTCATTACGCTTTTAATTATATTTTCCAAAAACTCACTTGCTTTAAAGCAAAAAAAAACTTTTTTGAGTGAGTTTTTGACGTGGGTTTGTGTGGAAATCCATTCTAAATAGCATGAGGTCTGTTTTTATATTTTAAATGGACAACTTCCAAGTTTATTATTATTCTTTTGTTTCATTACGCTTTTAATTATATTTTCCAAAAACTAACTTGCTTTAAAGCAGAAAAAAACTTTTTGAATATTTTGGAAAGTGAGTGTTTGACGTGGGTTTTGTGGAAATCCATTCCAAATAGCATGAGGTCTGTTTCTATATTTTAAATGCACAACTTCCGTCTTTATTATTATTCTTTTGTTTCATTACGCTTTTAATTATATTTTCCAATAACTCACTTGCTTTAAAGCAAAAAAAAACTTTTTTGAGTGAGTTTTTGACGTGGGTTTGTGTGGAAATCCATTCTAAATAGCATGAGGTCTGTTTTTTATATTTTAAATGGACAACTTCCGTCTTTATTGTTATTTTTTTGTTTCATTACGTTTTTAATTATATTTTCCGAAAACTCACTTGCTTTAATGCAAAAAAAAACTTTTTGATTATTTTGGAAAGTGAGTGTTTAACGTGGGTTTTTGTGGAAATCCATTCCAAATAGCATGAGGTCTGTTTCTATATTTTAAATGCACAACTTCCGTCTTTATTATTATTTTTTTGTTTCATTACGCTTTTAATTATATTTTCCGAAAACTCACTTGCTTTAATGCAAAAAAAAACTTTTTGAATATTTTGGAAAGTGAGTGTTTGACGTGGGTTTTTGTGGAAATCCATTCCAAACAGCATAAGGTCTGTTTTTATATTTTAAATGGACAACTTCCAAGTTTATTATTATTCTTTTGTTTCATTACGCTTTTAATTATATTTTCCAAAAACTCACTTGCTTTAAAGCAGAAAAAAACTTTTTTGAGTGAGTTTTTGACGTGGGTTTGTGTGGAAATCCATTCTAAATAGCATGAGGTCTGTTTTTATATTTTAAATGGACAACTTCCAAGTTTATTATTATTCTTTTGTTTCATTACGCTTTTAATTATATTTTCCAAAAACTCACTTGCTTTAAAGCAGAAAAAAACTTTTTTGAGTGAGTTTTTGACGTGGGTTTGTATGGAAATCCATTCTAAATAGCATGAGGTCTGTTTTTATATTTTAAATGGACAACTTCCAAGTTTATTATTATTCTTTTGTTTCATTACGCTTTTAATTATATTTTCCAAAAACTCACTTGCTTTAAAGCAAAAAAAAACTTTTTTGAGTGAGTTTTTGACGTGGGTTTGTGTGGAAATCCATTCTAAATAGCATGAGGTCTGTTTTTATATTTTAAATGGACAACTTCCAAGTTTATTATTATTCTTTTGTTTCATTACGCTTTTAATTATATTTTCCAAAAACTCACTTGCTTTAAAGCAGAAAAAAACTTTTTTGAGTGAGTTTTTGACGTGGGTTTGTGTGGAAATCCATTCTAAATAGCATGAGGTCTGTTTTTATATTTTAAATGGACAACTTCCAAGTTTATTATTATTCTTTTGTTTCATTACGCTTTTAATTATATTTTCCAAAAACTCACTTGCTTTAAAGCAAAAAAAAACTTTTTTGAGTGAGTTTTTGACGTGGGTTTGTGTGGAAATCCATTCTAAATAGCATGAGGTCTGTTTTTATATTTTAAATGGACAACTTCCAAGTTTATTATTATTCTTTTGTTTCATTACGCTTTTAATTATATTTTCCAAAAACTCACTTGCTTTAAAGCAGAAAAAAACTTTTTTAATATTTTGGAAAGTGAGTTTTTTACGTGGGTTTGTGTGGAAATCCATTCTAAATAGCATGAGGTCTGTTTTTATATTTTAAATGGACAACTTCCAAGTTTATTATTATTCTTTTGTTTCATTACGCTTTTAATTATATTTTCCAAAAACTCACTTGCTTTAAAGCAGAAAAAAACTTTTTTGAGTGAGTTTTTGACGTGGGTTTGTGTGGAAATCCATTCTAAATAGCATGAGGTCTGTTTTTATATTTTAAATGGACAACTTCCAAGTTTATTATTATTCTTTTGTTTCATTACGCTTTTAATTATATTTTCCAAAAACTCACTTGCTTTAAAGCAGAAAAAAACTTTTTTGAGTGAGTTTTTGACGTGGGTTTGTGTGGAAATCCATTCTAAATTCGGTGAGGCATGTTCTTACTTTTTTAAATGCACAACTTCCGTCTTTATTATTATTCTTTTGTTTCATTACGCTTTTAATTATATTTTCCAAAAACTCACTTGCTTTAAAGCAAAAAAAAAATTTTTTTGAGTGAGTTTTTGACGTGGGTTTGTGTGGAAATCCATTCCAAATAGCATGAGGTCTGTTTCTATATTTTAAATGCACAACTTCCGTCTTTATTATTATTCTTTTGTTTCATTACGCTTTTAATTATATTTTCCAATAACTCACTTGCTTTAATGCAAAAAAAAACTTTTTGATTATTTTGGAAAGTGAGTGTTTGACGTGAGTTTTTGTGGAAATCCATTCCAAATAGCATGAGGTCTGTTTCTATATTTTAAATGCACAACTTCCGTCTTTATTATTATTCTTTTGTTTCATTACGCTTTTAATTATATTTTCCAATAACTCACTTGCTTTAATGCAAAAAAAAACTTTTTGATTATTTTGGAAAGTGAGTGTTTGACGTGGGTTTTTGTGGAAATCCATTCCAAATAGCATAAGGTCTGTTTCTATATTTTAAATGCACAACTTCCGTCTTTATTGTTATTTTTTTGTTTCATTACGCTTTTAATTATATTTTCCAAAAACTCACTTGCTTTAAAGCAGAAAAAAACTTTTTGAATATTTTGGAAAGTGAGTGTTTGACGTGGGTTTTTGTGGAAATCCATTCCAAATAGCATGAGGTCTGTTTCTATATTTTAAATGCACAACTTCCGTCTTTATTGTTATTTTTTTGTTTCATTACGCTTTTAATTATATTTTCCGAAAACTCACTTGCTTTAATGCAAAAAAAAACTTTTTGAATATTTTGGAAAGTGAGTGTTTGACGTGCGTTTTTGTGGAAATCCATTCCAAATAGCATGACGTCTGTTTTTATATTTTAAATGGACAACTTCCAAGTTTATTATTATTTTTTTATTTCATTACGCTTTTAATTATATTTTCCAAAAACTCACTTGCTTTAAAGCAAAAAAAAACTTATTTGAGTGAGTTTTTGACGTGGGTTTGTGTGGAAATCCATTCTAAATAGCATGAGGTCTGTTTTTATATTTTAAATGGACAACTTCCAAGTTTATTATTATTCTTTTGTTTCATTACGCTTTTAATTATATTTTCCAAAAACTCACTTGCTTTAAAGCAAAAAAAAACTTTTTTGAGTGAGTTTTTGACGTGGGTTTGTGTGGAAATCCATTCTAAATAGCATGAGGTCTGTTTTTATATTTTAAATGGACAACTTCCAAGTTTATTATTATTCTTTTGTTTCATTACGCTTTTAATTATATTTTCCAAAAACTCACATGCTTTAAAGCAGAAAAAAACTTTTTGAATATTTTGGAAAGTGAGTGTTTGACGTGGGTTTTTGTGGAAATCCATTCCAAATAGCATGAGGTCTGTTTCTATATTTTAAATGCACAACATCCGTCTTTATTATTATTCTTTTGTTTCATTACGCTTTTAATTATATTTTCCAATAACTCACTTGCTTTAATGCAAAAAAAAACTTTTTGATTATTTTGGAAAGTGAGTGTTTGACGTGGGTTTTTGTGGAAATCCATTCCAAATAGCATAAGGTCTGTTTCTATATTTTAAATGCACAACTTCCGTCTTTATTGTTATTTTTTTGTTTCATTACGCTTTTAATTATATTTTCCAAAAACTCACTTGCTTTAAAGCAGAAAAAAACTTTTTGAATATTTTGGAAAGTGAGTGTTTGACGTGGGTTTTTGTGGAAATCCATTCCAAATAGCATGAGGTCTGTTTCTATATTTTAAATGCACAACTTCCGTCTTTATTGTTATTTTTTTGTTTCATTACGCTTTTAATTATATTTTCCGAAAACTCACTTGCTTTAATGCAAAAAAAAACTTTTTGAATATTTTGGAAAGTGAGTGTTTGACGTGGGTTTTTGTGGAAATCCATTCCAAATAGCATGACGTCTGTTTTTATATTTTAAATGGACAACTTCCAAGTTTATTATTATTTTTTTATTTCATTACGCTTTTAATTATATTTTCCAAAAACTCACTTGCTTTAATGCAAAAAAAAACTTTTTTGAGTGAGTTTTTGACGTGGGTTTGTGTGGAAATCCATTCTAAATAGCAGGAGGTCTGTTTTTATATTTTAAATGGACTACTTCCAAGTTTATTATTATTCTTTTGTTTCATTACGCTTTCAATTATATTTTCCAAAAACTCACTTGCTTTAAAGCAGAAAAAAACTTTTTTGAGTGAGTTTTTGACGTGGGTTTGTGTGGAAATCCATTCTAAATAGCATGAGGTCTGTTTCTATATTTTAAATGGACAACTTCCAAGTTTATTATTATTCTTTTGTTTCATTACGCTTTTAATTATATTTTCCAAAAACTCACTTGCTTTAAAGCAAAAAAAAACTTTTTTGAGTGAGTTTTTGACGTGGGTTTGTGTGGAAATCCATTCTAAATAGCATGAGGTCTGTTTTTATATTTTAAATGGACAACTTCCAAGTTTATTATTATTCTTTTGTTTCATTACGCTTTTAATTATATTTTCCAAAAACTCACTTGCTTTAAAGCAGAAAAAAACTTTTTGAATGTTTTGGAAAGTGAGTGTTTGACGTGGGTTTTTGTGGAAATCCATTCCAAATAGCATGAGGTCTGTTTCTATATTTTAAATGCACAACTTCCGTCTTTATTATTATTCTTTTGTTTCATTACGCTTTTAATTATATTTTCCAATAACTCACTTGCTTTAATGCAAAAAAAAACTTTTTGATTATTTTGGAAAGTGAGTGTTTGACGTGGGTTTTTGTGGAAATCCATTCCAAATAGCATAAGGTCTGTTTCTATATTTTAAATGCACAACTTCCGTCTTTATTGTTATTTTTTTGTTTCATTACGCTTTTAATTATATTGTCCAAAAACTCACTTGCTTTAAAGCAGAAAAAAACTTTTTGAATATTTTGGAAAGTGAGTGTTTGACGTGGGTTTTTGTGGAAATCCATTCCAAATAGCATAAGGTCTGTTTCTATATTTTAAATGCACAACTTCCGTCTTTATTGTTATTTTTTTGTTTCATTACGCTTTTAATTATATTTTCCGAAAACTCACTTGCTTTAATGCAAAAAAAAACTTATTGAATATTTTGGAAAGTGAGTGTTTGACGTGGGTTTTTGTGGAAATCCATTCTAAATAGCATGACGTCTGTTTTTATATTTTAAATGGACAACTTCCAAGTTTATTATTATTTTTTTATTTCATTACGCTTTTAATTATATTTTCCAAAAACTCACTTGCTTTAAAGCAAAAAAAAACTTTTTTGAGTGAGTTTTTGACGTGGGTTTGTGTGGAAATCCATTCTAAATAGCAGGAGGTCTATTTTTATATTTTAAATGGACAACTTCCAAGTTTATTATTATTCTTTTGTTTCATTACGCTTTTAATTATATTTTCCAAAAACTCACTTGCTTTAAAGCAGAAAAAAACTTTTTTGAGTGAGTTTTTGACGTGGGTTTGTGTGGAAATCCATTCTAAATAGCAGGAGGTCTGTTTTTATATTTTAAATGGACTACTTCCAAGTTTATTATTATTCTTTTGTTTCATTACGCTTTCAATTATATTTTCCAAAAACTCACTTGCTTTAAAGCAGAAAAAAACTTTTTTGAGTGAGTTTTTGACGTGGGTTTGTGTGGAAATCCATTCTAAATAGCATGAGGTCTGTTTCTATATTTTAAATGGACAACTTCCAAGTTTATTATTATTCTTTTGTTTCATTACGCTTTTAATTATATTTTCCAAAAACTCACTTGCTTTAAAGCAAAAAAAAACTTTTTTGAGTGAGTTTTTGACGTGGGTTTGTGTGGAAATCCATTCTAAATAGCATGAGGTCTGTTTTTATATTTTAAATGGACAACTTCCAAGTTTATTATTATTCTTTTGTTTCATTACGCTTTTAATTATATTTTCCAAAAACTCACTTGCTTTAAAGCAGAAAAAAACTTTTTGAATGTTTTGGAAAGTGAGTGTTTGACGTGGGTTTTTGTGGAAATCCATTCCAAATAGCATGAGGTCTGTATCTATATTTTAAATGCACAACTTCCGTCTTTATTATTATTCTTTTGTTTCATTACGCTTTTAATTATATTTTCCAATAACTCACTTGCTTTAATGCAAAAAAAAACTTTTTGATTATTTTGGAAAGTGAGTGTTTGACGTGGGTTTTTGTGGAAATCCATTCCAAATAGCATAAGGTCTGTTTCTATATTTTAAATGCACAACTTCCGTCTTTATTGTTATTTTTTTGTTTCATTACGCTTTTAATTATATTGTCCAAAAACTCACTTGCTTTAAAGCAGAAAAAAACTTTTTGAATATTTTGGAAAGTGAGTGTTTGACGTGGGTTTTTGTGGAAATCCATTCCAAATAGCATAAGGTCTGTTTCTATATTTTAAATGCACAACTTCCGTCTTTATTGTTATTTTTTTGTTTCATTACGCTTTTAATTATATTTTCCGAAAACTCACTTGCTTTAATGCAAAAAAAAACTTATTGAATATTTTGGAAAGTGAGTGTTTGACGTGGGTTTTTGTGGAAATCCATTCTAAATAGCATGACGTCTGTTTTTATATTTTAAATGGACAACTTCCAAGTTTATTATTATTTTTTTATTTCATTACGCTTTTAATTATATTTTCCAAAAACTCACTTGCTTTAAAGCAAAAAAAAACTTTTTTGAGTGAGTTTTTGACGTGGGTTTGTGTGGAAATCCATTCTAAATAGCAGGAGGTCTATTTTTATATTTTAAATGGACAACTTCCAAGTTTATTATTATTCTTTTGTTTCATTACGCTTTTAATTATATTTTCCAAAAACTCACTTGCTTTAAAGCAGAAAAAAACTTTTTTGAGTGAGTTTTTGACGTGGGTTTGTGTGGAAATCCATTCTAAATAGCATGAGGTCTGTTTCTATATTTTAAATGGACAACTTCCAAGTTTATTATTATTCTTTTGTTTCATTACGCTTTTAATTATATTTTCCAAAAACTCACATGCTTTAAAGCAGAAAAAAACTTTTTGAATATTTTGGAAAGTGAGTGTTTGACGTGGGTTTTTGTGGAAATCCATTCCAAATAGCATGAGGTCTGTTTCTATATTTTAAATGCACAACTTCCGTCTTTATTATTATTCTTTTGTTTCATTACGCTTTTAATTATATTTTCCAATAACTCACTTGCTTTAATGCAAAAAAAAACTTTTTGATTATTTTGGAAAGTGAGTGTTTGACGTGGGTTTTTGTGGAAATCCATTCCAAATAGCATAAGGTCTGTTTCTATATTTTAAATGCACAACTTCCGTCTTTATTGTTATTTTTTTGTTTCATTACGCTTTTAATTATATTGTCCAAAAACTCACTTGCTTTAAAGCAGAAAAAAACTTTTTGAATATTTTGGAAAGTGAGTGTTTGACGTGGGTTTTTGTGGAAATCCATTCCAAATAGCATAAGGTCTGTTGCTATATTTTAAATGCACAACTTCCGTCTTTATTGTTATTTTTTTGTTTCATTACGCTTTTAATTATATTTTCCGAAAACTCACTTGCTTTAATGCAAAAAAAAACTTATTGAATATTTTGGAAAGTGAGTGTTTGACGTGGGTTTTTGTGGAAATCCATTCTAAATAGCATGACGTCTGTTTTTATATTTTAAATGGACAACTTCCAAGTTTATTATTATTTTTTTATTTCATTACGCTTTTAATTATATTTTCCAAAAACTCACTTGCTTTAAAGCAAAAAAAAACTTTTTTGAGTGAGTTTTTGACGTGGGTTTGTGTGGAAATCCATTCTAAATAGCAGGAGGTCTATTTTTATATTTTAAATGGACAACTTCCAAGTTTATTATTATTCTTTTGTTTCATTACGCTTTTAATTATATTTTCCAAAAACTCACTTGCTTTAAAGCAGAAAAAAACTTTTTTGAGTGAGTTTTTGACGTGGGTTTGTGTGGAAATCCATTCTAAATAGCATGAGGTCTGTTTCTATATTTTAAATGGACAACTTCCAAGTTTATTATTATTCTTTTGTTTCATTACGCTTTTAATTATATTTTCCAAAAACTCACTTGCTTTAAAGCAGAAAAAAACTTTTTTGAGTGAGTTTTTGACGTGGGTTTGTGTGGAAATCCATTCTAAATAGCATGAGGTCTGTTTTTATATTTTAAATGGACAACTTCCAAGTTTATTATTATTCTTTTGTTTCATTACGCTTTTAATTATATTTTCCAAAAACTCACTTGCTTTAAAGCAAAAAAAAACTTTTTGAATATTTTGGAAAGTGAGTGTTTGACGTGTGTTTTTGTGCAAATACATTTTAAATTAGGTGAGGCGTGTTCTTACTTTTTTAAATGCACAACTTACGTCTTTATTATTATTCTTTTGTTTCATTACGCTTTTAATTATATTCTCGAAAAACTCACTTGCTTTAAAGCAAAAAAAACTTTTTGAATATTTTGGAAAGTGAGTGTTTGACGTGGGTTTTTGTGGAAATCCATTCTAAATTCGGTGAGGCATGTTCTTACTTTTTTAAATGCACAACTTCCGTCTTTATTATTATTCTTTTGTTTCATTACGCTTTTAATTATATTTGCGAAAAACTCACTTGCTTTAAAGCAAAAAAAAACTTTTTGAATATTTCGGAAAGTGAGTGTTTGACGTGGGTTTTTGTGGAAATCCATTCTAAATTAGGTGAGGCGTGTTCTTACTTTTTTAAATGCACAACTTACGTCTTTATTATTATTCTTTTGTTTCATTATGCTTTTAATTATATTTTCCAAAAACTCACTTGCTTTAAAGCAAAGAAAAAACTTTTTGAATATTTTGGAAAGTGAGTGTTTGACGTGGGTTTTTGTGGAAATCCATTCTAAATTCGGTGAGGCATGTTCTTACTTTTTTAAATGCACAACTTCCGTCTTTATTATTATTCTTTTGTTTCATTACGCTTTTAATTATATTTTCCAAAAACTCACTTGCTTCAAAGCAAAGAAAAAAATTTTGAATATTTCGGAAAGTGAGTGTTTACGTGTGTTTTTGTGGAAATACATTTTAAATTAGGTGAGGCGTGTTCTTACTTTTTTAAATGCACAACTTACGTCTTTATTATTACTCTTTTGTTTCATTATGCTTTTAATTATATTTGCGAAAAACTCACTTGCTTTAAAGCAAAACAAACTTTTTGAATATTTTGGAAAGTGAGTGTTTGACGTGTGTTTTTGTGCAAATACATTTTAAATTAGGTGAGGCGTGTTCTTACTTTTTTAAATGCACAACTTACGTCTTTATTATTATTCTTTTGTTTCATTACGCTTTTAATTATATTTGCGAAAAACTCACTTGCTTTAAAGCAAAACAAACTTTTTGAATATTTCGGAAAGTGAGTGTTTGACGTGTGTTTTTGTGGAAATACATTTTAAATTAGGCGAGGCGTGTTCTTACTTTTTTAAATGCACAACTTACGTCTTTATTATTATTCTTTTGTTTCATTATGCTTTTAATTATATTTTTCAAAAACTCACTTGCTTTAAAGCAAAGAAAAAACTTTTTGAATATTTCGGAAAGTGAGTGTTTGACGTGGGTTTTTGTGGAAATCCATTCTAAATTCGGTGAGGCATGTTCTTACTTTTTTAAATGCACAACTTCCGTCTTTATTATTATTCTTTTGTTTCATTACGCTTTTAATTATATTTGCGAAAAACTCACTTGCTTTAAAGCAAAACAAACTTTTTGAATATTTCGGAAAGTGAGTGTTTGACGTGTGTTTTTGTGGAAATACATTTTAAATTAGGTGAGGCGTGTTCTTACTTTTTTAAATGCACAACTTACGTCTTTATTATTATTCTTTTGTTTCATTATGCTTTTAATTATATTTTCCAAAAACTCACTTGCTTTAAAGCAAAGAAAAAACTTTTTGAATATTTCGGAAAATGAGTGTTTGACGTGGGTTTTTGTGGAAATCCATTCCAAATAGCATGAGGTCTGTTTCTATATTTTAAATGCACAACTTCCGTCTTTATTATTATTCTTTTGTTTCATTACGCTTTTAATTATATTTTCCAATAACTCACTTGCTTTAATGCAAAAAAAAACTTTTTGATTATTTTGGAAAGTGAGTGTTTGACGTGGGTTTTTGTGGAAATCCATTCCAAATAGCATAAGGTCTGTTTCTATATTTTAAATGCACAACTTCCGTCTTTATTGTTATTTTTTTGTTTCATTACGCTTTTAATTATATTGTCCAAAAACTCACTTGCTTTAAAGCAGAAAAAAACTTTTTGAATATTTTGGAAAGTGAGTGTTTGACGTGGGTTTTTGTGGAAATCCATTCCAAATAGCATAAGGTCTGTTTCTATATTTTAAATGCACAACTTCCGTCTTTATTGTTATTTTTTTGTTTCATTACGCTTTTAATTATATTTTCCGAAAACTCACTTGCTTTAATGCAAAAAAAAACTTATTGAATATTTTGGAAAGTGAGTGTTTGACGTGTGTTTTTGTGCAAATACATTTTAAATTAGGTGAGGCGTGTTCTTACTTTTTTAAATGCACAACTTACGTCTTTATTATTATTCTTTTGTTTCATTACGCTTTTAATTATATTCTCGAAAAACTCACTTGCTTTAAAGCAAAAAAAAACTTTTTTGAGTGAGTTTTTGACGTGGGTTTGTGTGGAAATCCATTCTAAATAGCAGGAGGTCTATTTTTATATTTTAAATGGACAACTTCCAAGTTTATTATTATTCTTTTGTTTCATTACGCTTTTAATTATATTTTCCAAAAACTCACTTGCTTTAAAGCAGAAAAAAACTTTTTTGAGTGAGTTTTTGACGTGGGTTTGTGTGGAAATCCATTCTAAATAGCATGAGGTCTGTTTCTATATTTTAAATGGACAACTTCCAAGTTTATTATTATTCTTTTGTTTCATTACGCTTTTAATTATATTTTCCAAAAACTCACTTGCTTTAAAGCAGAAAAAAACTTTTTGAATATTTTGGAAAGTGAGTGTTTGACGTGTGTTTTTGTGCAAATACATTTTAAATTAGGTGAGGCGTGTTCTTACTTTTTTAAATGCACAACTTACGTCTTTATTATTATTCTTTTGTTTCATTACGCTTTTAATTATATTCTCGAAAAACTCACTTGCTTTAAAGCAAAAAAAACTTTTTGAATATTTTGGAAAGTGAGTGTTTGACGTGGGTTTTTGTGGAAATCCATTCTAAATTCGGTGAGGCATGTTCTTACTTTTTTAAATGCACAACTTCCGTCTTTATTATTATTCTTTTGTTTCATTACGCTTTTAATTATATTTGCGAAAAACTCACTTGCTTTAAAGCAAAACAAACTTTTTGAATATTTCGGAAAGTGAGTGTTTGACGTGTGTTTTTGTGGAAATACATTTTAAATTAGGTGAGGCGTGTTCTTACTTTTTTAAATGCACAACTTACGTCTTTATTATTATTCTTTTGTTTCATTATGCTTTTAATTATATTTTCCAAAAACTCACTTGCTTTAAAGCAAAGAAAAAACTTTTTGAATATTTCGGAAAGTGAGTGTTTGACGTGGGTTTTTGTGGAAATCCATTCTAAATTAGGTGAGGCGTGTTCTTACTTTTTTAAATGCACAACTTACGTCTTTATTATTATTCTTTTGTTTCATTATGCTTTTAATTATATTTTCCAAAAACTCACTTGCTTTAAAGCAAAGAAAAAACTTTTTGAATATTTCGGAAATTGAGTGTTTGACGTGGGTTTTTGTGGAAATCCATTCTAAATTAGGTGAGGCGTGTTCTTACTTTTTTAAATGCACAATTTGCGTCTTTATTATTATTCTTTTGTTTCATTACGCTTTTAATTATATTTTCCAAAAACTCACTTGCTTTAAAGCAAAAAAAACTTTTTGAATATTTTGGAAAGTGAGTGTTTGACGTGGGTTTTTGTGGAAATACATTTTTAATTCGGTGAGGCGTGTTCTTACTTTTTTAAATGCACAACTTACATCTTTATTATTATTCTTTTGTTTCATTACGCTTTTAATTATATTTGCGAAAAACTCACTTGCTTTAAAGCAAAACAAACTTTTTGAATATTTTGGAAAGTGAGTTTTTGACGTGTGTTTTTGTGGAAATACATTTTAAATTAGGTGAGGCGTGTTCTTACTTTTTTAAATGCACAATTTGCGTCTTTATTATTATTCTTTTGTTTCATTACGCTTTTAATTATATTTTCCAAAAACTCACTTGCTTTAAAGCAAAGAAAAAACTTTTTGAATATTTCGGAAATTGAGTGTTTGACGTGGGTTTTTGTGGAAATCCATTCTAAATTAGGTGAGGCGTGTTCTTACTTTTTTAAATGCACAATTTGCGTCTTTATTATTATTCTTTTGTTTCATTACGCTTTTAATTATATTTTCCAAAAATTCACTTGCTTTAAAGCAAAAAAAACTTTTTGAATATTTTGGAAAGTGAGTGTTTGACGTGGGTTTTTGTGGAAATACATTTTTAATTCGGTGAGGCGTGTTCTTACTTTTTTAAATGCACAACTTACATCTTTATTATTATTCTTTTGTTTCATTACGCTTTTAATTATATTTGCGAAAAACTCACTTGCTTTAAAGCAAAGAAAAAACTTTTTGAATATTTCGGAAAGTGAGTGTTTGACGTGGGTTTTTGTGGAAATCCATTCTAAATTAGGTGAGGCGTGTTCTTACTTTTTTAAATGCACAATTTGCGTCTTTATTATTATTCTTTTGTTTCATTACGCTTTTAATTATATTTTCCAAAAATTCACTTGCTTTAAAGCAAAAAAAACTTTTTGAATATTTTGGAAAGTGAGTGTTTGACGTGGGTTTTTGTGGAAATACATTTTTAATTCGGTGAGGCGTGTTCTTACTTTTTTAAATGCACAACTTACATCTTTATTATTATTCTTTTGTTTCATTACGCTTTTAATTATATTTGCGAAAAACTCACTTGCTTTAAAGCAAAGAAAAAACTTTTTGAATATTTCGGAAAGTGAGTGTTTGACGTGGGTTTTTGTGGAAATACATTTTTAATTCGGTGAGGCGTGTTCTTACTTTTTTAAATGCACAACTTCCGTCTTTATTATTATTCTTTTGTTTCATTACGCTTTTAATTATATTTTCCAAAAACTCACTTGCTTCAAAGCAAAGAAAAAACTTTTTGAATATTTCGGAAAGTGAGTGTTTGACGTGGGTTTTTGTCGAAATCCATTCTAAATTCGGTGAGGCGTGTTCTTATTTTTTTTTATTCACAACTTGCGTCTTTATTATTATTCTTTTGTTTCATTATGCTTTTAATTATATTTGCGAAAAACTCACTTGCTTTAAAGCAAAACAAACTTTTTGAATATTTTGGAAAGTGAGTGTTTGACGTGATTTTTTGTGCAAATACATTTTAAATTAGGTGAGGCGTGTTCTTACTTTTTTAAATGCACAACTTACATCTTTATTATTATTCTTTTGTTTCATTACGCTTTTAATTATATTTGCGAAAAACTCACTTGCTTTAAAGCAAAGAAAAAACTTTTTGAATATTTCGGAAAGTGAGTGTTTGACGTGGGTTTTTGTGGAAATCCATTCTAAATTAGGTGAGGCGTGTTCTTACTTTTTTAAATGCACAATTTGCGTCTTTATTATTATTCTTTTGTTTCATTACGCTTTTAATTATATTTTCCAAAAATTCACTTGCTTTAAAGCAAAAAAAACTTTTTGAATATTTTGGAAAGTGAGTGTTTGACGTGGGTTTTTGTGGAAATACATTTTTAATTCGGTGAGGCGTGTTCTTACTTTTTTAAATGCACAACTTACATCTTTATTATTATTCTTTTGTTTCATTACGCTTTTAATTATATTTGCGAAAAACTCACTTGCTTTAAAGCAAAGAAAAAACTTTTTGAATATTTCGGAAAGTGAGTGTTTGACGTGGGTTTTTGTGGAAATACATTTTTAATTCGGTGAGGCGTGTTCTTACTTTTTTAAATGCACAACTTCCGTCTTTATTATTATTCTTTTGTTTCATTACGCTTTTAATTATATTTTCCAAAAACTCACTTGCTTCAAAGCAAAGAAAAAACTTTTTGAATATTTCGGAAAGTGAGTGTTTGACGTGGGTTTTTGTCGAAATCCATTCTAAATTCGGTGAGGCGTGTTCTTATTTTTTTTTATTCACAACTTGCGTCTTTATTATTATTCTTTTGTTTCATTATGCTTTTAATTATATTTGCGAAAAACTCACTTGCTTTAAAGCAAAACAAACTTTTTGAATATTTTGGAAAGTGAGTGTTTGACGTGATTTTTTGTGCAAATACATTTTAAATTAGGTGAGGCGTGTTCTTACTTTTTTAAATGCACAACTTACGTCTTTATTATTATTCTTTTGTTTCATTACGCTTTTAATTATATTCTCGAAAAACTCACTTGCTTTAAAGCAAAAAAAACTTTTTGAATATTTTGGAAAGTGAGTGTTTGACGTGGGTTTTTGTGGAAATCCATTGTAAATTCGGTGAGGCGTGTTCTTACTTTTTTAAATGCACAATTTGCGTCTTTATTATTATTCTTTTGTTTCATTACGCTTTTAATTATATTTTCCAAAAACTCACCTGCTTTAGAGCAAAAAAAACTTTTTGATTATTTTGGAAAGTGAGTGTTTGACGTGGGTTTTTGTGGAAATCCATTGTAAATTAGGTGAGGCGTGTTCTTACTTTTTTAAATGCACAACTTACGTCTTTATTATTATTCTTTTGTTTCATTACGCTTTTAATTATATTTGCGAAAAACTCACTTGCTTTAAAGCAAAACAAACTTTTTGAATATTTCGGAAAGTGAGTGTTTGACGTGGGTTTTTGTGGAAATCCATTCTGAATTAGGTGAGGCGTGTTCTTACTTTTTTAAATGCACAATTTGCGTCTTTATTATTATTCTTTTGTTTCATTACGCTTTTAATAATATTTTCCAATAACTCACTTGCTTTAGAGCAAAAAAAACTTTTTGAATATTTTGGAAAGTGAGTGTTTGACGTGAGTTTTTGTGGAAATCCATTCTGAATTAGGTGAGGCGTGTTCTTACTTTTTTAAATGCACAATTTGCGTCTTTATTATTATTCTTTTGTTTCATTACGCTTTTAATAATATTTTCCAATAACTCACTTGCTTTAGAGCAAAAAAAATCTTTTTGAATATTTTGGAAAGTGAGTGTTTGACGTGGGTTTTTGTGGAAATCCATTCTAAATTAGGTGAGGCGTGTCAAACACTCACTTTTTTAAATGCACAATTTGCGTCTTTATTATTATTCTTTTGTTTCATTACGCTTTTAATTATATTTTCCAAAAACTCACCTGCTTTAGAGCAAAAAAAACTTTTTGATTATTTTGGAAAGTGAGTGTTTGACGTGCGTTTTTGTGGAAATCCATTCTAAATTAGATGAGGTGTGTTGTTACTTTTTTAAATGCACAATTTGCGTCTTTATTATTATTCTTTTGTTTCATTACGCTTTTAATTATATTTTCCAAAAACTCACCTGCTTTAGAGCAAAAAAACTTTTTGAATATTTTGGAAAGTGAGTGTTTAACGTGGGTTTTTGTGGAAATCCATTGTAAATTAGGTGAGGCGTGTTGTTACTTTTTTAAATGCACTACTTCCGTCTTTATTATTATCCTTTTGTTTCATTACGCTTTTAATTATATTTTCCAAAAACTCACTTGCTTTAAAGCAAAAAAAAACGTTTTGAATATTTTGGAAAGTGAGTGTTTGACGTGTGTTTTTGTGCAAATACATTTTAAATTAGGTGAGGCGTGTTCTTACTTTTTTAAATGCACAACTTACGTCTTTATTATTATTCTTTTGTTTCATTACGCTTTTAATTATATTTGCGAAAAACTCACTTGCTTTAAAGCAAAACAAACTTTTTGAATATTTCGGAAAGTGAGTGTTTGACGTGTGTTTTTGTGGAAATACATTTTAAATTAGGTGAGGCGTGTTCTTACTTTTTTAAATGCACAACTTACGTCTTTATTATTATTCTTTTGTTTCATTATGCTTTTAATTATATTTTCCAAAAACTCACTTGCTTTAAAGCAAAGAAAAAACTTTTTGAATATTTCGGAAAGTGAGTGTTTGACGTGGGTTTTTGTGGAAATCCATTCTAAATTCGGTGAGGCGTGTTCTTACTTTTTTAAATGCACAACTTCCGTCTTTATTATTATTCTTTTGTTTCATTACGCTTTTAATTATATTTTCCAAAAACTCACCTGCTTTAGAGCAAAAAAAACTTTTTGATTATTTTCGAAAGTGAGTGTTTGACGTGCGTTTTTGTGGAAATCCATTCTGAATTAGGTGAGGCGTGTTCTTACTTTTTTAAATGCACAATTTGCGTCTTTATTATTATTCTTTTGTTTCATTATGCTTTTAATTATATTTTCCAATAACTCACTTGCTTTAGAGCAAAAAAAACTTTTTGAATATTTTGGAAAGTGAGTGTTTGACGTGGGTTTTTGTGGAAATCCATTCTAAATTAGGTGAGGCGTGTTCTTACTTTTTTAAATGCACAATTTGCGTCTTTATTATTATTCCTTTATTTCATTACGCTTTTAATCATATTTTCCAAAAACTCACTTGCTTTAAAGCAAAAAAAAACTTTTTGAATATTTTGAAAGTGAGTGTTTGTCGTGAGTTTTTGTGGAAATCCATTCTAAATTAAATGAGGTGTGTTGTTACTTTTTTAAATGCACAATTTGCGTCTTTATTATTATTCTTTTGTTTCATTACGCTTTTAATTATATTTTCCAAAAACTCACTTGCTTTAGAGCAAAAAAACTTTTTGAATATTTTGGAAAGTGAGTGTTTAACGTGGGTTTTTGTGGAAATCCATTGTAAATTAGGTGAGGCGTGTTGTTACTTTTTTAAATGCACTACTTCCGTCTTTATTATTATCCTTTTGTTTCATTACGCTTTTAATTATATTTTCCAAAAACTCACTTGCTTTAAAGCAAAAAAACACTTTTTGAATATTTTGGAAAGTGAGTGTTTGACGTGGGTTTTTGAAATCCATTCTAAATTCGGTGAGGCGTGTTCTTACTTTTTTAAATGCACTACTTCCGTCTTTATTATTATCCTTTTGTTTCATTACGCTTTTAATTATATTTTCCAAAAACTCACCTGCTTTAGAGCAAAAAAAACTTTTTGATTATTTTGGAAAGTGAGTGTTTGACGTGGGTTTATGTGGAAATCCATTCTGAATTAGGTGAGGCGTGTTCTTACTTTTTTAAATGCACAATTTGCGTCTTTATTATTATTCTTTTGTTTCATTACGCTTTTAATTATATTTTCCAATAACTCACTTGCTTTAGAGCAAAAAAAATCTTTTTGAATATTTTGGAAAGTGAGTGTTTGACGTGGGTTTTTGTGGAAATCTATTCTAAATTAGGTGAGGCGTGTTCTTACTTTTTTAAATGCACAATTTGCGTCTTTATTATTATTCTTTTGTTTCATTACGCTTTTAATTATATTTTCCAAAAACTCACCTGCTTTAGAGCAAAAAAAACTTTTTGATTATTTTGGAAAGTGAGTGTTTGACGTGCGTTTTTGTGGAAATCCATTCTGAATTAGGTGAGGCGTGTTCTTACTTTTTTAAATGCACAATTTGCGTCTTTATTATTATTCCTTTATTTCATTACGCTTTTAATCATATTTTCCAAAAACTCACTTGCTTTAAAGCAAAAAAAAACTTTTTGAATATTTTGGAAAGTGAGTGTTTGTCGTGAGTTTTTGTGGAAATCCATTCTAAATTAGATGAGGTGTGTTGTTACTTTTTTAAATGCACAATTTGCGTCTTTATTATTATTCTTTTGTTTCATTACGCTTTTAATTATATTTTCCAAAAACTCACTTGCTTTAGAGCAAAAAAACTTTTTGAATATTTTGGAAAGTGAGTGTTTAACGTGGGTTTTTGTGGAAATCCATTGTAAATTAGGTGAGGCGTGTTGTTACTTTTTTAAATGCAGTACTTCCGTCTTTATTATTATCCTTTTGTTTCATTACGCTTTTAATTATATTTTCCAAAAACTCACTTGCTTTAAAGCAAAAAAAAACTTTTTGAATATTTTGGAAAGTGAGTGTTTGACGTGGGTTTTTGAAATCCATTCTAAATTCGGTGAGGCGTGTTCTTACTTTTTTAAATGCACAACTTCCGTCTTTATTATTATTCTTTTGTTTCATTACGCTTTTAATTATATTTTCCAAAAACTCACCTGCTTTAGAGCAAAAAAAACTTTTTGATTATTTTGGAAAGTGAGTGTTTGACGTGGGTTTTTGTGGAAATCCATTCTGAATTAGGTGAGGCGTGTTCTTACTTTTTTAAATGCACAATTTGCGTCTTTATTATTATTCTTTTGTTTCATTACGCTTTTAATAATATTTTCCAATAACTCACTTGCTTTAGAGCAAAAAAAACTTTTTGAATATTTTGGAAAGTGAGTGTTTGACGTGAGTTTTTGTGGAAATCCATTCTAAATTAGGTGAGGCGTGTTCTTATTTTTTAAATGCACAACTTGCGTCTTTATTACTATTCTTTTGTTTCATTACGCTTTTAATTATATTTTCCAATAACTCACTTGCTTTAGAGCAAAAAAAAACTTTTTGAATATTTTGGAAAGTGAGTGTTTGACGTGGGTTTTTGTGGAAATCCATTCTAAATTAGGTGAGGCGTGTTCTTATTTTTTAAATACACAATTTGCGTCTTTATTATTATTCTTTTGTTTCATTACGCTATTAATTATATTTTCCAATAACTCACTTGCTTTAGAGCAAAAAAAACTTTTTGAATATTTTGGAAAGTGAGTGTTTGACGTGGGTTTTTGTGGAAATCCATTCTAAATTAGGTGAGGCGTGTTCTTACTTTTTTAAATGCACAATTTGCGTCTTTATTATTATTCCTTTATTTCATTACGCTTTTAATCATATATTCCAAAAACTCGCTTGCTTTAAAGCAAAAAAAAACTTTTTGAATATTTTGGAAAGTGAGTGTATGACGTGGGTTTTTGTGGAAATCCATTCTAAATTCGGTGAGGCGTGTTCTTACTTTTTTAAATGCACAACTTCCGTCTTTATTATTATTCTTTTGTTTCATTACGCTTTTAATTATATTTTCAAAAACTCACCTGCTTTAGAGCAAAAAAAACTTTTTGAATATTTTGGAAAGTGAGTGTTTGACGTGAGTTTTTGTGGAAATCCATTCTAAATTAGGTGAGGCGTGTTCTTACTTTTTTAAATGCACAATTTGCGTCTTTATTATTATTCCTTTATTTCATTACGCTTTTAATCATATATTCCAAAAACTCGCTTGCTTTAAAGCAAAAAAAAACTTTTTGAATATTTTGGAAAGTGAGTGTTTGACGTGGGTTTTTGTGGAAATCCATTCCAAATTAGGTGAGGCGTGTTCTTACTTTTTTAAATGCACAATTTGCGTCTTTATTATTATTCTTTTGTTTCATTACGCTTTTAATTATATTTTCCAAAAACTCACCTGCTTTAGAGCAAAAAAAACTTTTTGATTATTTTGGAAAGTGAGTGTTTGACGTGGGTTATTGTGGAAATCCATTCTGAATTAGGTGAGGCGTGTTCTTACTTTTTTAAATGCACAATTTGCGTCTTTATTATTATTCTTTTGTTTCATTACGCTTTTAATTATATTTTCCAATAACTCACTTGCTTTAGAGCAAAAAAACTTTTTGAATATTTTGGAAAGTGAGTGTTTGACGTGGGTTTTTGTGGAAATCCATTCTAAATTAGGTGAGGCGTGTTCTTACTTTTGTAAATGCACAATTTGCATCTTTATTATTATTCTTTTGTTTCATTACGCTTTTAATTATATTTTCCAATAACTCACTTGCTTTAGAGCAAAAAAAACTTTTTGAATATTTTGGAAAGTGAGTGTTTGACGTGGGTTTTTGTGGAAATCCATTCTAAATTAGGTGAGGCGTGTTCTTACTTTTGTAAATGCACAATTTGCGTCTTTATTATTATTCCTTTATTTCATTACGCTTTTAATCATATTTTCCAAAATCTCACTTGCTTTAGAGCAAAAAAACTTTTTGAATATTTTGGAAAGTGAGTGTTTAACGTGGGTTTTTGTGGAAATCCATTGTAAATTAGGTGAGGCGTGTTCTTATTTTTTAAATACACAATTTGCGTCTTTATTATTATTCTTTTGTTTCATTACGCTATTAATTATATTTTCCAAAAACTCACCTGCTTTAGAGCAAAAAAAACTTTTTGATTATTTTGGAAAGTGAGTGTTTGACGTGGGTTTTTGAAATCCATTCTAAATTCGGTGAGGCGTGTTCTTACTTTTTTAAATGCACAACTTCCGTCTTTATTATTATTCTTTTGTTTCATTACGCTTTTAATTATATTTTCCAAAAACTCACCTGCTTTAGAGCAAAAAAAACTTTTTGATTATTTTGGAAAGTGAGTGTTTGACGTGGGTTTTTGAAATCCATTCTAAATTAGGTGAGGCGTGTTGTTACTTTTTTAAATGCACAATTTGCGTCTTTATTATTATTCTTTTGTTTCATTACGCTTTTAATTATATTTTCCAAAAACTCACCTGCTTTAGAGCAAAAAAAACTTTTTGATTATTTTGGAAAGTGAGTGTTTGACGTGGGTTTTTGTGGAAATCCATTCTGAATTAGGTGTGGCGTGTTCTTACTTTTTTAAATGCACAATTTGCGTCTTTATTATTATTCTTTTGTTTCATTACGCTTTTAATAATATTTTCCAATAACTCACTTGCTTTAGAGCAAAAAAAACTTTTTGAATATTTTGGAAAGTGAGTGTTTGACGTGAGTTTTTGTGGAAATCCATTCTGAATTAGGTGAGGCGTGTTCTTACTTTTTTAAATGCACAATTTGCGTCTTTATTATTATTCTTTTGTTTCATTACGCTTTTAATAATATTTTCCAATAACTCACTTGCTTTAGAGCAAAAAAAATCTTTTTGAATATTTTGGAAAGTGAGTGTTTGACGTGGGTTTTTGTGGAAATCCATTCTAAATTAGGTGAGGCGTGTTCTTACTTTTTTAAATGCACAATTTGCGTCTTTATTATTATTCTTTTGTTTCATTACGCTTTTAATTATATTTTCCAAAAACTCACCTGCTTTAGAGCAAAAAAAACTTTTTGATTATTTTGGAAAGTGAGTGTTTGACGTGGGTTTTTGTGGAAATCCATTCTGAATTAGGTGAGGCGTGTTCTTACTTTTTTAAATGCACAATTTGCGTCTTTATTATTATTCTTTTGTTTCATTACGCTTTTAATTATATTTTCCAATAACTCACTTGCTTTAGAGCAAAAAAACTTTTTGAATATTTTGGAAAGTGAGTGTTTGACGTGGGTTTTTGTGGAAATCCATTCTAAATTAGGTGAGGCGTGTTCTTACTTTTGTAAATGCACAATTTGCGTCTTTATTATTATTCTTTTGTTTCATTACGCTTTTAATTATATTTTCCAATAACTCACTTGCTTTAGAGCAAAAAAACTTTTTGAATATTTTGGAAAGTGAGTGTTTGACGTGGGTTTTTGTGGAAATCCATTCTGAATTAGGTGAGGCGTGTTCTTACTTTTGTAAATGCACAATTTGCGTCTTTATTATTATTCTTTTGTTTCATTACGCTTTTAATTATATTTTCCAATAACTCACTTGCTTTAGAGCAAAAAAAACTTTTTGAATATTTTGGAAAGTGAGTGTTTGACGTGGGTTTTTGTGGAAATCCATTCTAAATTAGGTGAGGCGTGTTCTTACTTTTGTAAATGCACAATTTGCGTCTTTATTATTATTCCTTTATTTCATTACGCTTTTAATCATATTTTCCAAAAACTCACTTGCTTTAGAGCAAAAAAACTTTTTGAATATTTTGGAAAGTGAGTGTTTAACGTGGGTTTTTGTGGAAATCCATTGTAAATTAGGTGAGGCGTGTTCTTATTTTTTAAATACACAATTTGCGTCTTTATTATTATTCTTTTGTTTCATTACGCTATTAATTATATTTTCCAAAAACTCACCTGCTTTAGAGCAAAAAAAACTTTTTGATTATTTTGGAAAGTGAGTGTTTGACGTGGGTTTTTGAAATCCATTCTAAATTCGGTGAGGCGTGTTCTTACTTTTTTAAATGCACAACTTCCGTCTTTATTATTATTCTTTTGTTTCATTACGCTTTTAATTATATTTTCCAAAAACTCACCTGCTTTAGAGCAAAAAAAACTTTTTGATTATTTTGGAAAGTGAGTGTTTGACGTGGGTTTTTGAAATCCATTCTAAATTAGGTGAGGCGTGTTGTTACTTTTTTAAATGCACTACTTCCGTCTTTATTATTATCCTTTTGTTTCATTACGCTTTTAATTATATTTTCCAAAAACTCACTTGCTTTAAAGCAAAAAAAAACTTTTTGAATATTTTGGAAAGTGAGTGTTTGACGTGGGTTTTTGTGGAAATCCATTCTGAATTAGGTGAGGCGTGTTCTTACTTTTTTAAATGCACAATTTGCGTCTTTATTATTATTCTTTTGTTTCATTACGCTTTTAATAATATTTTCCAATAACTCACTTGCTTTAGAGCAAAAAAAACTTTTTGAATATTTTGGAAAGTGAGTGTTTGACGTGAGTTTTTGTGGAAATCCATTCTAAATTAGGTGAGGCGTGTTCTTACTTTTTTAAATGCACAATTTGCGTCTTTATTATTATTCCTTTATTTCATTACGCTTTTAATCATATTTTCCAAAAACTCGCTTGCTTTAAAGCAAAAAAAAACTTTTTGAATATTTTGGAAAGTGAGTGTTTGACGTGGGTTTTTGTGGAAATCCATTCTAAATTCGGTGAGTCGTGTTCTTACTTTTTTAAATGCACAACTTCCGTCTTTATTATTATTCTTTTGTTTCATTACGCTTTTAATTATATTTTCCAAAAACTCGCCTGCTTTAGAGCAAAAAAACTTTTTGAATATTTTGGAAAGTGAGTGTTTGACGTGAGTTTTTGTGGAAATCCATTCTAAATTAGGTGAGGCGTGTTGTTACTTTTTTAAATGCACAATTTGCGTCTTTATTATTATTCCTTTATTTCATTACGCTTTTAATCATATTTTCCAAAAACTCGCTTGCTTTAAAGCAAAAAAAAACTTTTTGATTATTTTGGAAAGTGAGTGTTTGACGTGGGTTTTTGAAATCCATTCTAAATTCGGTGAGGCGTGTTCTTACTTTTTTAAATGCACAACTTCCGTCTTTATTATTATTCTTTTGTTTCATTACGCTTTTAATTATATTTTCCAAAAACTCACCTGCTTTAGAGCAAAAAAAACTTTTTGATTATTTTGGAAAGTGAGTGTTTGACGTGGGTTTTTGAAATCCATTCTAAATTAGGTGAGGCGTGTTGTTACTTTTTTAAATGCACAATTTGCGTCTTTATTATTATTCTTTTGTTTCATTACGCTTTTAATTATATTTTCCAAAAACTCACCTGCTTTAGAGCAAAAAAAACTTTTTGATTATTTTGGAAAGTGAGTGTTTGACGTGGGTTTTTGTGGAAATCCATTCTGAATTAGGTGAGGCGTGTTCTTACTTTTTTAAATGCACAATTTGCGTCTTTATTATTATTCTTTTGTTTCATTACGCTTTTAATAATATTTTCCAATAACTCACTTGCTTTAGAGCAAAAAAAACTTTTTGAATATTTTGGAAAGTGAGTGTTTGACGTGAGTTTTTGTGGAAATCCATTCTGAATTAGGTGAGGCGTGTTCTTACTTTTTTAAATGCACAATTTGCGTCTTTATTATTATTCTTTTGTTTCATTACGCTTTTAATAATATTTTCCAATAACTCACTTGCTTTAGAGCAAAAAAAATCTTTTTGAATATTTTGGAAAGTGAGTGTTTGACGTGGGTTTTTGTGGAAATCCATTCTAAATTAGGTGAGGCGTGTTCTTACTTTTTTAAATGCACAATTTGCGTCTTTATTATTATTCTTTTGTTTCATTACGCTTTTAATTATATTTTCCAAAAACTCACCTGCTTTAGAGCAAAAAAAACTTTTTGATTATTTTGGAAAGTGAGTGTTTGACGTGGGTTTTTGTGGAAATCCATTCTGAATTAGGTGAGGCGTGTTCTTACTTTTTTAAATGCACAATTTGCGTCTTTATTATTATTCTTTTGTTTCATTACGCTTTTAATTATATTTTCCAATAACTCACTTGCTTTAGAGCAAAAAAACTTTTTGAATATTTTGGAAAGTGAGTGTTTGACGTGGGTTTTTGTGGAAATCCATTCTAAATTAGGTGAGGCGTGTTCTTACTTTTGTAAATGCACAATTTGCGTCTTTATTATTATTCTTTTGTTTCATTACGCTTTTAATTATATTTTCCAATAACTCACTTGCTTTAGAGCAAAAAAACTTTTTGAATATTTTGGAAAGTGAGTGTTTGACGTGGGTTTTTGAAATCCATTCTAAATTCGGTGAGGCGTGTTCTTACTTTTTTAAATGCACAACTTCCGTCTTTATTATTATTCTTTTGTTTCATTACGCTTTTAATTATATTTTCCAAAAACTCACCTGCTTTAGAGCAAAAAAAACTTTTTGATTATTTTGGAAAGTGAGTGTTTGACGTGGGTTTTTGAAATCCATTCTAAATTAGGTGAGGCGTGTTGTTACTTTTTTAAATGCACAATTTGCGTCTTTATTATTATTCTTTTGTTTCATTACGCTTTTAATTATATTTTCCAAAAACTCACCTGCTTTAGAGCAAAAAAAACTTTTTGATTATTTTGGAAAGTGAGTGTTTGACGTGGGTTTTTGTGGAAATCCATTCTGAATTAGGTGAGGCGTGTTCTTACTTTTTTAAATGCACAATTTGCGTCTTTATTATTATTCTTTTGTTTCATTACGCTTTTAATAATATTTTCCAATAACTCACTTGCTTTAGAGCAAAAAAAACTTTTTGAATATTTTGGAAAGTGAGTGTTTGACGTGAGTTTTTGTGGAAATCCATTCTGAATTAGGTGAGACGTGTTCTTACTTTTTTAAATGCACAATTTGCGTCTTTATTATTATTCTTTTGTTTCATTACGCTTTTAATTATATTTTCCAAAAACTCACCTGCTTTAGAGCAAAAAAAACTTTTTGATTATTTTGGAAAGTGAGTGTTTGACGTGGGTTTTTGTGGAAATCCATTCTGAATTAGGTGAGGCGTGTTCTTACTTTTTTAAATGCACAATTTGCGTCTTTATTATTATTCTTTTGTTTCATTACGCTTTTAATAATATTTTCCAATAACTCACTTGCTTTAGAGCAAAAAAAACTTTTTGAATATTTTGGAAAGTGAGTGTTTGACGTGAGTTTTTGTGGAAATCCATTCTGAATTAGGTGAGGCGTGTTCTTACTTTTTTAAATGCACAATTTGCGTCTTTATTATTATTCTTTTGTTTCATTACGCTTTTAATAATATTTTCCAATAACTCACTTGCTTTAGAGCAAAAAAAATCTTTTTGAATATTTTGGAAAGTGAGTGTTTGACGTGGGTTTTTGTGGATATCCATTCTAAATTAGGTGAGGCGTGTTCTTACTTTTGTAAATGCACAATTTGCGTCTTTATTATTATTCTTTTGTTTCATTACGCTTTTAATCATATTTTCCAAAAACTCACTTGCTTTAGAGCAAAAAAACTTTTTGAATATTTTGGAAAGTGAGTGTTTAACGTGGGTTTTTGTGGAAATCCATTGTAAATTAGGTGAGGCGTGTTCTTACTTTTGTAAATGCACAATTTGCGTCTTTATTATTATTCTTTTGTTTCATTACGCTTTTAATTATATTTTCCAATAACTCACTTGCTTTAGAGCAAAAAAAACTTTTTGAATATTTTGGAAAGTGAGTGTTTGACGTGGGTTTTTGTGGAAATCCATTCTAAATTAGGTGAGGCGTGTTCTTACTTTTGTAAATGCACAATTTGCGTCTTTATTATTATTCCTTTATTTCATTACGCTTTTAATCATATTTTCCAAAAACTCACTTGCTTTAGAGCAAAAAAACTTTTTGAATATTTTGGAAAGTGAGTGTTTAACGTGGGTTTTTGTGGAAATACATTCTGAATTAGGTGAGGCGTGTTCTTACTTTTTTAAATGCACAACTTACGTCTTTATTATTATTCTTTTGTTTCATTACGCTATTAATTATATTTTCCAAAAACTCACCTGCTTTAGAGCAAAAAAAACTTTTTGAATATTTTGGAAAGTGAGTGTTTGACGTGGGTTTTTGAAATCCATTCTAAATTCGGTGAGGCGTGTTCTTACTTTTTTAAATGCACAACTTCCGTCTTTATTATTATTCTTTTGTTTCATTACGCTTTTAATTATATTTTCCAAAAACTCACCTGCTTTAGAGCAAAAAAAACTTTTTGATTATTTTGGAAAGTGAGTGTTTGACGTGGGTTTTTGAAATCCATTCTAAATTAGGTGAGGCGTGTTGTTACTTTTTTAAATGCACTACTTCCGTCTTTATTATTATCCTTTTGTTTCATTACGCTTTTAATTATATTTTCCAAAAACTCACTTGCTTTAAAGCAAAAAAAAACTTTTTGAATATTTTGGAAAGTGAGTGTTTGACGTGGGTTTTTGAAATCCATTCTAAATTCGGTGAGGCGTGTTCTTACTTTTTTAAATGCACAACTTCCGTCTTTATTATTATTCTTTTGTTTCATTACGCTTTTAATTATATTTTCCAAAAACTCACCTGCTTTAGAGCAAAAAAAACTTTTTGATCATTTTGGAAAGTGAGTGTTTGACGTGGGTTTTTGAAATCCATTCTAAATTAGGTGAGGCGTGTTGTTACTTTTTTAAATGCACTACTTCCGTCTTTATTATTATCCTTTTGTTTCATTACGCTTTTAATTATATTTTCCAAAAACTCACTTGCTTTAAAGCAAAAAAAAACTTTTTGAATATTTTGGAAAGTGAGTGTTTGACGTGGGTTTTTGAAATCCATTCTAAATTCGGTGAGGCGTGTTCTTACTTTTTTAAATGCACAACTTCCGTCTTTATTATTATTCTTTTGTTTCATTACGCTTTTAATTATATTTTCCAAAAACTCACCTGCTTTAGAGCAAAAAAAACTTTTTGATTATTTTGGAAAGTGAGTGTTTGACGTGGGTTTTTGTGGAAATCCATTCTGAATTAGGTGAGGCGTGTTCTTACTTTTTTAAATGCACAATTTGCGTCTTTATTATTATTCTTTTGTTTCATTACGCTTTTAATAATATTTTCCAATAACTCACTTGCTTTAGAGCAAAAAAAACTTTTTGAATATTTTGGAAAGTGAGTGTTTGACGTGAGTTTTTGTGGAAATCCATTCTAAATTAGGTGAGGCGTGTTCTTACTTTTTTAAATGCACAATTTGCGTCTTTATTATTATTCCTTTATTTCATTACGCTTTTAATCATATTTTCCAAAAACTCGCCTGCTATAGAGCAAAAAAAACTTTTTGAATATTTTGGAAAGTGAGTGTTTGACGTGAGTTTTTGTGGAAATCCATTGTAAATTAGGTGAGGCGTGTTCTTATTTTTTAAATGCACAACTTGCGTCGTTATTATTATTCTTTTGTTTCACTACGCTTTTAATTATATTTTCCAATAACTCACTTGCTTTAGAGCAAAAAAAACTTTTTGAATATTTTGGAAAGTGAGTGTTTGACGTGGGTTTTTGTGGAAATCCATTCTGAATTAGGTGAGGCGTGTTCTTACTTTTTTAAATGCACAATTTGCGTCTTTATTATTATTCCTTTATTTCATTACGCTTTTAATCATATTTTCCAAAAACTCACTTGCTTTAGAGCAAAAAAACTTTTTGAATATTTTGGAAAGTGAGTGTTTAACGTGGGTTTTTGTGGAAATCCATTCTAAATTAGGTGAGGCGTGTTCTTACTTTTGTAAATGCACAATTTGCGTCTTTATTATTATTCCTTTATTTCATTACGCTTTTAATCATATTTTCCAAAAACTCACTTGCTTTAGAGCAAAAAAACTTTTTGAATATTTTGGAAAGTGAGTGTTTAACGTGGGTTTTTGTGGAAATCCATTGTAAATTAGGTGAGGCGTGTTCTTACTTTTGTAAATGCACAATTTGCGTCTTTATTATTATTCTTTTGTTTCATTACGCTTTTAATTATATTTTCCAATAACTCACTTGCTTTAGAGCAAAAAAAACTTTTTGAATATTTTGGAAAGTGAGTGTTTGACGTGGGTTTTTGTGGAAATCCATTCTGAATTAGGTGAGGCGTGTTCTTACTTTTTTAAATGCACAATTTGCGTCTTTATTATTATTCTTTTGTTTCATTACGCTTTTAATAATATTTTCCAATAACTCACTTGCTTTAGAGCAAAAAAAACTTTTTGAATATTTTGGAAAGTGAGTGTTTGACGTGAGTTTTTGTGGAAATCCATTCTAAATTAGGTGAGGCGTGTTCTTACTTTTGTAAATGCACAATTTGCGTCTTTATTATTATTCCTTTATTTCATTACGCTTTTAATCATATTTTCCAAAAACTCACTTGCTTTAGAGCAAAAAAACTTTTTGAATATTTTGGAAAGTGAGTGTTTAACGTGGGTTTTTGTGGAAATCCATTGTAAATTAGGTGAGGCGTGTTCTTACTTTTGTAAATGCACAATTTGCGTCTTTATTATTATTCTTTTGTTTCATTACGCTTTTAATTATATTTTCCAATAACTCACTTGCTTTAGAGCAAAAAAAACTTTTTGAATATTTTGGAAAGTGAGTGTTTGACGTGGGTTTTTGTGGAAATCCATTCTAAATTAGGTGAGGCGTGTTCTTACTTTTGTAAATGCACAATTTGCGTCTTTATTATTATTCCTTTATTTCATTACGCTTTTAATCATATTTTCCAAAAACTCACTTGCTTTAGAGCAAGTGAGTTTTTGAATATTTTGGAAAGTGAGTGTTTAACGTGGGTTTTTGTGGAAATCCATTGTAAATTAGGTGAGGCGTGTTCTTATTTTTTTAAATACACAATTTGCGTCTTTATTATTATTCTTTTGTTTCATTACGCTATTAATTATATTTTCCAAAAACTCACCTGCTTTAGAGCAAAAAAAACCTTTTGGATTATTTTGGAAAGTGAGTGTTTGACGTGGGTTTTTGAAATCCATTCTAAATTCGGTGAGGCGTGTTCTTACTTTTTTAAATGCACAACTTCCGTCTTTATTATTATTCTTTTGTTTCATTACGCTTTTAATAATATTTTCCAATAACTCACTTGCTTTAGAGCAAAAAAAACTTTTTGAATATTTTGGAAAGTGAGTGTTTGACGTGAGTTTTTGTGGAAATCCATTCTAAATTAGGTGAGGCGTGTTCTTACTTTTGTAAATGCACAATTTGCGTCTTTATTATTATTCCTTTATTTCATTACGCTTTTAATCATATTTTCCAAAAACTCACTTGCTTTAGAGCAAAAAAACTTTTTGAATATTTTGGAAAGTGAGTGTTTAACGTGGGTTTTTGTGGAAATCCATTGTAAATTAGGTGAGGCGTGTTCTTACTTTTGTAAATGCACAATTTGCGTCTTTATTATTATTCCTTTATTTCATTACGCTTTTAATCATATTTTCCAAAAACTCACTTGCTTTAGAGCAAGTGAGTTTTTGAATATTTTGGAAAGTGAGTGTTTAACGTGGGTTTTTGTGGAAATCCATTGTAAATTAGGTGAGGCGTGTTCTTATTTTTTAAATACACAATTTGCGTCTTTATTATTATTCTTTTGTTTCATTACGCTATTAATTATATTTTCCAAAAACTCACCTGCTTTAGAGCAAAAAAAACTTTTTGATTATTTTGGAAAGTGAGTGTTTGACGTGGGTTTTTGAAATCCATTCTAAATTCGGTGAGGCGTGTTCTTACTTTTTTAAATGCACAACTTCCGTCTTTATTATTATTCTTTTGTTTCATTACGCTTTTAATAATATTTTCCAATAACTCACTTGCTTTAGAGCAAAAAAAACTTTTTGAATATTTTGGAAAGTGAGTGTTTGACGTGAGTTTTTGTGGAAATCCATTCTAAATTAGGTGAGGCGTGTTCTTACTTTTGTAAATGCACAATTTGCGTCTTTATTATTATTCCTTTATTTCATTACGCTTTTAATCATATTTTCCAAAAACTCACTTGCTTTAGAGCAAAAAAACTTTTTGAATATTTTGGAAAGTGAGTGTTTAACGTGGGTTTTTGTGGAAATCCATTGTAAATTAGGTGAGGCGTGTTCTTACTTTTGTAAATGCACAATTTGCGTCTTTATTATTATTCTTTTGTTTCATTACGCTTTTAATTATATTTTCCAATAACTCACTTGCTTTAGAGCAAAAAAAACTTTTTGAATATTTTGGAAAGTGAGTGTTTGACGTGGGTTTTTGTGGAAATCCATTCTAAATTAGGTGAGGCGTGTTCTTACTTTTGTAAATGCACAATTTGCGTCTTTATTATTATTCCTTTATTTCATTACGCTTTTAATCATATTTTCCAAAAACTCACTTGCTTTAGAGCAAGTGAGTTTTTGAATATTTTGGAAAGTGAGTGTTTAACGTGGGTTTTTGTGGAAATCCATTGTAAATTAGGTGAGGCGTGTTCTTATTTTTTAAATACACAATTTGCGTCTTTATTATTATTCTTTTGTTTCATTACGCTATTAATTATATTTTCCAAAAACTCACCTGCTTTAGAGCAAAAAAAACTTTTTGATTATTTTGGAAAGTGAGTGTTTGACGTGGGTTTTTGAAATCCATTCTAAATTCGGTGAGGCGTGTTCTTACTTTTTTAAATGCACAACTTCCGTCTTTATTATTATTCTTTTGTTTCATTACGCTTTTAATTATATTTTCCAAAAACTCGCCTGCTATAGAGCAAAAAAAACTTTTTGAATATTTTGGAAAGTGAGTGTTTGACGTGAGTTTTTGTGGAAATCCATTCTAAATTAGGTGAGGCATGTTGTTACTTTTTTAAATGCACAATTTGCGTCTTTATTATTATTCTTTTGTTTCATTACGCTTTTAATAATATTTTCCAATAACTCACTTGCTTTAGAGCAAAAAAAAACTTTTTGAATATTTTGGAAAGTGAGTGTTTGACGTGAGTTTTTGTGGAAATCCATTGTAAATTAGGTGAGGCGTGTTCTTATTTTTTAAATGCACAACTTGCGTCGTTATTACTATTCTTTTGTTTCATTACGCTTTTAATTATATTTTCCAATAACTCACTTGCTTTAGAGCAAAAAAAAACTTTTTGAATATTTTGGAAAGTGAGTGTTTGACGTGAGTTTTTGTGGAAATCCATTCTAAATTAGGTGAGGCGTGTTGTTACTTTTTTAAATGCACAATTTGCGTCTTTATTATTATTCTTTTGTTTCATTACGCTTTTAATTATATTTTCCAAAAACTCACCTGCTTTAGAGCAAAAAAAACTTTTTGATTATTTTGGAAAGTGAGTGTTTGACGTGGGTTTTTGTGGAAATCCATTCTGAATTAGGTGAGGCGTGTTCTTACTTTTTTAAATGCACAATTTGCGTCTTTATTATTATTCTTTTGTTTCATTACGCTATTAATTATATTTTCCAATAACTCACTTGCTTTAGAGCAAAAAAAACTTTTTGAATATTTTGGAAAGTGAGTGTTTGACGTGGGTTTTTGTGGAAATCCATTCTAAATTAGGTGAGGCGTGTTCTTACTTTTTTAAATGCACAATTTGCGTCTTTATTATTATTCTTTTGTTTCATTACGCTTTTAATTATATTTTCCAATAACTCACTGGCTTTAGAGCAAAAAAAAACTTTTTGAATATTTTGGAAAGTGAGTGTTTGACGTGGGTTTTTGTGGAAATCCATTGTAAATTAGGTGAGGCGTGTTCTTACTTTTGTAAATGCACAATTTGCGTCTTTATTATTATTCTTTTGTTTCATTACGCTTTTAATTATATTTTCCAATAACTCACTTGCTTTAGAGCAAAAAAAACTTTTTGAATATTTTGGAAAGTGAGTGTTTGACGTGGGTTTTTGTGGAAATCCATTCTAAATTAGGTGAGGCGTGTTCTTACTTTTGTAAATGCACAATTTGCGTCTTTATTATTATTCCTTTATTTCATTACGCTTTTAATCATATTTTCCAAAAACTCACTTGCTTTAGAGCAAGTGAGTTTTTGAATATTTTGGAAAGTGAGTGTTTAACGTGGGTTTTTGTGGAAATCCATTGTAAATTAGGTGAGGCGTGTTCTTATTTTTTAAATACACAATTTGCGTCTTTATTATTATTCTTTTGTTTCATTACGCTATTAATTATATTTTCCAAAAACTCACCTGCTTTAGAGCAAAAAAAACTTTTTGATTATTTTGGAAAGTGAGTGTTTGACGTGGGTTTTTGAAATCCATTCTAAATTCGGTGAGGCGTGTTCTTACTTTTTTAAATGCACAACTTCCGTCTTTATTATTATTCTTTTGTTTCATTACGCTTTTAATTATATTTTCCAAAAACTCGCCTGCTATAGAGCAAAAAAAACTTTTTGAATATTTTGGAAAGTGAGTGTTTGACGTGAGTTTTTGTGGAAATCCATTCTAAATTAGGTGAGGCATGTTGTTACTTTTTTAAATGCACAATTTGCGTCTTTATTATTATTCTTTTGTTTCATTACGCTTTTAATAATATTTTCCAATAACTCACTTGCTTTAGAGCAAAAAAAAACTTTTTGAATATTTTGGAAAGTGAGTGTTTGACGTGAGTTTTTGTGGAAATCCATTGTAAATTAGGTGAGGCGTGTTCTTATTTTTTAAATGCACAACTTGCGTCGTTATTACTATTCTTTTGTTTCATTACGCTTTTAATTATATTTTCCAATAACTCACTTGCTTTAGAGCAAAAAAAAACTTTTTGAATATTTTGGAAAGTGAGTGTTTGACGTGAGTTTTTGTGGAAATCCATTCTAAATTAGGTGAGGCGTGTTGTTACTTTTTTAAATGCACAATTTGCGTCTTTATTATTATTCTTTTGTTTCATTACGCTTTTAATTATATTTTCCAAAAACTCACCTGCTTTAGAGCAAAAAAAACTTTTTGATTATTTTGGAAAGTGAGTGTTTGACGTGGGTTTTTGTGGAAATCCATTCTGAATTAGGTGAGGCGTGTTCTTACTTTTTTAAATGCACAATTTGCGTCTTTATTATTATTCTTTTGTTTCATTACGCTATTAATTATATTTTCCAATAACTCACATGCTTTAGAGCAAAAAAAACTTTTTGAATATTTTGGAAAGTGAGTGTTTGACGTGGGTTTTTGTGGAAATCCATTCTAAATTAGGTGAGGCGTGTTCTTACTTTTTTAAATGCACAATTTGCGTCTTTATTATTATTCTTTTGTTTCATTACGCTTTAAATTATATTTTCCAATAACTCACTGGCTTTAGAGCAAAAAAAAACTTTTTGAATATTTTGGAAAGTGAGTGTTTGACGTGAGTTTTTGTGGAAATCCATTCTAAATTAGGTGAGGCGTGTTGTTACTTTTTTAAATGCACTACTTCCGTCTTTATTATTATCCTTTTGTTTCATTACGCTTTTAATTATATTTTCCAAAAACTCACTTGCTTTAAAGCAAAAAAAAACTTTTTGAATATTTTGGAAAGTGAGTGTTTGACGTGGGTTTTTGTGGAAATCCATTCTAAATTCGTTGAGGCGTGTTCTTACTTTTTTAAATGCACAACTTCCGTCTTTATTATTATTCTTTTGTTTCATTACGCTTTTAATTATATTTTCCAAAAACTCACCTGCTTTAGAGCAAAAAAAACTTTTTGAATATTTTGGAAAGTAAGTGTTTGACGTGAGTTTTTGTGGAAATCCATTGTAAATTAGGTGAGGCGTGTTGTTACTTTTTAAAATGCACAATTTGCGTCTTTATTATTATTCTTTTGTTTCATTACGCTTTTAATAATATTTTCCAATAACTCACTTGCTTTAGAGCAAAAAAAACTTTTTGAATATTTTGGAAAGTGAGTGTTTGACGTGAGTTTTTGTGGAAATCCATTCTAAATTAGGTGAGGCGTGTTCTTACTTTTTTAAATGCACAACTTACGTCTTTATTATTATTCTTTTGTTTCATTACGCTTTTAATTATATTTTCCAAAAACTCACCTGCTTTAGAGCAAAAAAAACTTTTTGATTATTTTGGAAAGTGAGTGTTTGACGTGGGTTTTTGTGGAAATCCATTCTGAATTAGGCGAGGCGTGTTCTTACTATTTTAAATGCACAATTTGCGTCTTTATTATTATTCCTTTATTTCATTACGCTTTTAATCATATTTTCCAAAAACTCACTTGCTTTAAAGCAAAAAAAAACTTTTTGAATATTTTGGAAAGTGAGTGTTTGACGTGAGTTTTTGTGGAAATCCATTCTAAATTAGATGAGGTGTGTTGTTACTTTTTTAAATGCACAATTTGCGTCTTTATTATTATTCTTTTGTTTCATTACACTTTTAATTATGTTTTCCAAAAACTCACTTGCTTTAGAGCAAAAAAACTTTTTGAATATTTTGGAAAGTGAGTGTTTGACGTGGGTTTTTGTGGAAATCCATTGTAAATTAGGTGAGGCGTGTTGTTACTTTTTTAAATGCACAACTTCCGTCTTTATTATTATTCTTTTGTTTCATTACGCTTTTAATTATATTTTCCAAAAACTCACTTGCTTTAAAGCAAAAAAAAACTTTTTGAATATTTTGGAAAGTGAGTGTTTGACGTGGGTTTTTGTGGAAATACATTCTGAATTAGGTGAGGCGTGTTCTTACTTTTTTAAATGCACAATTTGCGTCTTTATTATTATTCTTTTGTTTCATTACGCTTTTAATAATATTTTCCAATAACTCACTTGCTTTAGAGCAAAAAAAACTTTTTGAATATTTTGGAAAGTGAGTGTTTGACGTGGGTTTTTGTGGAAATCCATTCTAAATTAGGTGAGGCGTGTTCTTATTTTTTAAATGCACAACTTGCGTCTTTATTACTATTCTTTTGTTTCATTACGCTTTTAATTATATTTTCACTTGCTTTAGAGCAAAAAAAAACTTTTTGAATATTTTGGAAAGTGAGTGTTTGACGTGGGTTTTTGTGGAAATCCATTCTAAATTAGGTGAGGCGTGTTCTTATTTTTTAAATACACAATTTGCGTCTTTATTACTATTCTTTTGTTTCATTACGCTTTTAATTATATTTTCCAATAACTCACTTGCTTTAGAGCAAAAAAAAACTTTTTGAATATTTTGGAAAGTGAGTGTTTGACGTGGGTTTTTGTGGAAATCCATTCTAAATTAGGTGAGGCGTGTTCTTATTTTTTAAATACACAATTTGCGTCTTTATTACTATTCTTTTGTTTCATTACGCTTTTAATTATATTTTCCAATAACTCACTTGCTTTAGAGCAAAAAAAAACTTTTTGAATATTTTGGAAAGTGAGTGTTTGACGTGGGTTTTTGTGGAAATCCATTCTAAATTAGGTGAGGCGTGTTCTTATTTTTTAAATGCACAACTTGCGTCTTTATTATTATTATTTTGTTTCATTACGCTTTTAATTATATTTTCCAAAAACTCACTTGCTTTAAAGCAAAAAAAAACTTTTTGAATATTTTTGAAAGTGAGTGTTTGACGTGGGTTTTTGTGGAAATACATTCTGAATTAGGTGAGGCGTGTTCTTACTTTTTTAAATGCACAATTTGCGTCTTTATTATTATTCTTTTGTTTCATTACGCTTTTAATAATATTTTCCAATAACTCACTTGCTTTAGAGCAAAAAAAACTTTTTGAATATTTTGGAAAGTGAGTGTTTGACGTGGGTTTTTGTGGAAATCCATTCTAAATTAGGTGAGGCGTGTTCTTATTTTTTAAATGCACAACTTGCGTCTTTATTACTATTCTTTTGTTTCATTACGCTTTTAATTATATTTTCCAATAACTCACTTGCTTTAGAGCAAAAAAAAACTTTTTGAATATTTTGGAAAGTGAGTGTTTGACGTGGGTTTTTGTGGAAATCCATTCTAAATTATGTGAGGCGTGTTCTTATTTTTTAAATACACAATTTGCGTCTTTATTACTATTCTTTTGTTTCATTACGCTTTTAATTATATTTTCCAATAACTCACTTGCTTTAGAGCAAAAAAAAACTTTTTGAATATTTTGGAAAGTGAGTGTTTGACGTGGGTTTTTGTGGAAATCCATTCTAAATTATGTGAGGCGTGTTCTTACTTTTTTAAATGCACAATTTGCGTCTTTATTATTATTCCTTTATTTCATTACGCTTTTAATCATATTTTCCAAAAACTCGCTTGCTTTAAAGCAAAAAAAAACTTTTTGAATATTTTGGAAAGTGAGTGTTTGACGTGGGTTTTTGTGGAAATCCATTGTAAATTAGGTGAGGCGTGTTGTTACTTTTTTAAATGCACTACTTCCGTCTTTATTATTACCCTTTTGTTTCATTACGCTTTTAATTATATTTTCCAAAAACTCACTTGCTTTAAAGCAAAAAAAAACTTTTTGAATATTTTGGAAAGTGAGTGTTTGACGTGGGTTTTTGTGGAAATCCATTCTAAATTCGGTGAGGCGTGTTCTTACTTTTTTAAATGCACAACTTCCGTCTTTATTATTATTCTTTTGTTTCATTACGCTTTTAATTATATTTTCCAAAAACTCACCTGCTTTAGAGCAAAAAAAACTTTTTGAATATTTTGGAAAGTGAGTGTTTGACGTGAGTTTTTGTGGAAATCCATTCTGAATTAGGTGAGGCGTGTTCTTACTTTTTTAAATGCACAATTTGCGTCTTTATTATTATTCTTTTGTTTCATTACGCTTTTAATTATATTTTCCAAAAACTCACCTGCTTTAGAGCAAAAAAAACTTTTTGAATATTTTGGAAAGTGAGTGTTTGACGTGAGTTTTTGTGGAAATCCATTCTGAATTAGGTGAGGCGTGTTCTTACTTTTTTAAATGCACAACTTCCGTCTTTATTATTATTCTTTTGTTTCATTACGCTTTTAATTATATTTTCCAAAAACTCACCTGCTTTAGAGCAAAAAAAACTTTTTGAATATTTTGGAAAGTGAGTGTTTGACGTGAGTTTTTGTGGAAATCCATTCTGAATTAGGTGAGGCGTGTTCTTACTTTTTTAAATGCATAATTTGCGTCTTTATTATTATTCTTTTGTTTCATTACGCTTTTAATTATATTTTCCAAAAACTCACTTGCTTTAGAGCAAAAAAACTTTTTGAATATTTTGGAAAGTGAGTGTTTGACGTGGGTTTTTGTGGAAATCCATTGTAAATTAGGTGAGGCGTGTTGTTACTTTTTTAAATGCACTACTTCCGTCTTTATTATTATCATTTTGTTTCATTACGCTTTTAATTATATTTTCCAAAAACTCACCTGCTTTAGAGCAAAAAAAACTTTTTGAATATTTTGGAAAGTGAGTGTTTGACGTGAGTTTTTGTGGAAATCCATTCTAAATTAGGTGAGGCGTGTTGTTACTTTTTTAAATGCACTACTTCCGTCTTTATTATTATCCTTTTGTTTCATTACGCTTTTAATTATATTTTCCAAAAACTCACTTGCTTTAGAGCAAAAAAACTTTTTGAATATTTTGGAAAGTGAGTGTTTGACGTGGGTTTTTGTGGAAATCCATTCTGAATTAGGTGAGGCGTGTTCTTACTTTTTTAAATGCACAATTTGCGTCTTTATTATTATTCTTTGTTTCATTACGCTTTTAATTATATTTTCCAAAAACTCACCTGCTTTAGAGCAAAAAAAACTTTTTGATTATTTTGGAAAGTGAGTGTTTGACGTGGGTTTTTGTGGAAATCCATTCTGAATTAGGTGAGGCGTGTTCTTACTTTTTTAAATGCACAATTTGCGTCTTTATTATTATTCTTTTGTTTCATTACGCTTTTAATTATATTTTCCAAAAACTCACTTGCTTTAGAGCAAAAAAAACTTTTTGATTATTTTGGAAAGTGAGGGTTTGACGTGGGTTTTTGTGGAAATCCATTCTGAATTAGGTGAGGCGTGTTCTTACTTTTTTAAATGCACAATTTGCGTCTTTATTATTATTCTTTTGTTTCATTACGCTTTTAATTATATTTTCAAAAAACTCACCTGCTTTAGAGCAAAAAAAACTTTTTGAATATTTTGGAAAGTGAGTGTTTGACGTGGGTTTTTGTGGAAATCCATTGTAAATTAGGTGAGGCGTGTTGTTACTTTTTTAAATGCACTACTTCCGTCTTTATTATTATCCTTTTGTTTCATTACGCTTTTAATTATATTTTCCAAAAACTCACTTGCTTTAAAGCAAAAAAAAACTTTTTGAATATTTTGGAAAGTGAGTGTTTGACGTGGGTTTTTGTGGAAATCCATTCTGAATTAGGTGAGGCGTGTTCTTACTTTTTTAAATGCACAATTTGCGTCTTTATTATTATTCTTTTGTTTCATTACGCTTTTAATTATATTTTCCAAAAACTCACTTGCTTTAGAGCAAAAAAACTTTTTGAATATTTTGGAAAGTGAGTGTTTGACGTGGGTTTTTGTGGAAATCCATTCTGAATTAGGTGAGGCGTGTTCTTACTTTTTTAAATGCACAATTTGCGTCTTTATTATTATTCTTTTGTTTCATTACGCTTTTAATTATATTTTCCAAAAACTCACCTGCTTTAGAGCAAAAAAAACTTTTTGATTATTTTGGAAAGTGTGTGTTTGACGTGGGTTTTTGTGGAAATCCATTGTAAATTAGGTGAGGCGTGTTGTTACTTTTTTAAATGCACTACTTCCGTCTTTATTATTATCCTTTTGTTTCATTACGCTTTTAATTATATTTTCCAAAAACTCACTTGCTTTAAAGCAAAAAAAAACTTTTTGAATATTTTGGAAAGTGAGTGTTTGACGTGGGTTTTTGTGGAAATCCATTCTGAATTAGGTGAGGCGTGTTCTTACTTTTTTAAATGCACAATTTGCGTCTTTATTATTATTCTTTTGTTTCATTACGCTTTTAATTATATTTTCCAAAAACTCACCTGCTTTAGAGCAAAAAAAACTTTTTGATTATTTTGGAAAGTGTGTGTTTGACGTGGGTTTTTGTGGAAATCCATTGTAAATTAGGTGAGGCGTGTTGTTACTTTTTTAAATGCACTACTTCCGTCTTTATTATTATCCTTTTGTTTCATTACGCTTTTAATTATATTTTCCAAAAACTCACTTGCTTTAAAGCAAAAAAAAACTTTTTGAATATTTTGGAAAGTGAGTGTTTGACGTGGGTTTTTGTGGAAATCCATTCTGAATTAGGTGAGGCGTGTTCTTACTTTTTTAAATGCACAATTTGCGTCTTTATTATTATTCTTTTGTTTCATTACGCTTTTAATTATATTTTCCAAAAACTCACCTGCTTTAGAGCAAAAAAAACTTTTTGATTATTTTGGAAAGTGTGTGTTTGACGTAGGTTTTTGTGGAAATCCATTGTAAATTAGGTGAGGCGTGTTGTTACTTTTTTAAATGCACTACTTCCGTCTTTATTATTATCCTTTTGTTTCATTACGCTTTTAATTATATTTTCCAAAAACTCACTTGCTTTAAAGCAAAAAAAAACTTTTTGAATATTTTGGAAAGTGAGTGTTTGACGTGAGTTTTTGTGGAAATCCATTCTAAATTAGGTGAGGCGTGTTGTTACTTTTTTAAATGCACAATTTGCGTCTTTATTATTATTCTTTTGTTTCATTACGCTTTTAATTATATTTTCCAAAAACTCACCTGCTTTAGAGCAAAAAAAACTTTTTGAATATTTTGGAAAGTGAGTGTTTGACGTGGGTTTTTGTGGAAATCCATTCTGAATTAGGTGAGGCGTGTTCTTACTTTTTTAAATGCACAATTTGCGTCTTTATTATTATTCTTTTGTTTCATTACGCTTTTAATTATATTTTCCAAAAACTCACCTGCTATAGAGCAAAAAAAACTTTTTGATTATTTTGGAAAGTGAGTGTTTGACGTGGGTTTTTGTGGAAATCCATTGTAAATTAGGTGAGGCGTGTTGTTACTTTTTTAAATGCACTACTTCCGTCTTTATTATTATCCTTTTGTTTCATTACGCTTTTAATTATATTTTCCAAAAACTCACTTGCTTTAAAGCAAAAAAAAACTTTTTGAATATTTTGGAAAGTGAGTGTTTGACGTGAGTTTTTGTGGAAATCCATTCTAAATTAGGTGAGGCGTGTTGTTACTTTTTTAAATGCACAATTTGCGTCTTTATTATTATTCTTTTGTTTCATTACGCTTTTAATTATATTTTCCAAAAACTCACCTGCTTTAGAGCAAAAAAAACTTTTTGAATATTTTGGAAAGTGAGTGTTTGACGTGAGTTTTTGTGGAAATCCATTCTGAATTAGGTGAGGCGTGTTCTTACTTTTTTAAATGCATAATTTGCGTCTTTATTATTATTCTTTTGTTTCATTACGCTTTTAATTATATTTTCCAAAAACTCACCTGCTTTAGAGCAAAAAAACTTTTTGAATATTTTGGAAAGTGAGTGTTTGACGTGGGTTTTTGTGGAAATCCATTGTAAATTAGGTGAGGCGTGTTGTTACTTTTTTAAATGCACTACTTCCGTCTTTATTATTATCATTTTGTTTCATTACGCTTTTAATTATATTTTCCAAAAACTCACCTGCTTTAGAGCAAAAAAAACTTTTTGAATATTTTGGAAAGTGAGTGTTTGACGTGAGTTTTTGTGGAAATCCATTCTAAATTAGGTGAGGCGTGTTGTTACTTTTTTAAATGCACTACTTCCGTCTTTATTATTATCCTTTTGTTTCATTACGCTTTTAATTATATTTTCCAAAAACTCACTTGCTTTAGAGCAAAAAAACTTTTTGAATATTTTGGAAAGTGAGTGTTTGACGTGGGTTTTTGTGGAAATCCATTCTGAATTAGGTGAGGCGTGTTCTTACTTTTTTAAATGCACAATTTGCGTCTTTATTATTATTCTTTGTTTCATTACGCTTTTAATTATATTTTCCAAAAACTCACCTGCTTTAGAGCAAAAAAAACTTTTTGATTATTTTGGAAAGTGAGTGTTTGACGTGGGTTTTTGTGGAAATCCATTCTGAATTAGGTGAGGCGTGTTCTTACTTTTTTAAATGCACAATTTGCGTCTTTATTATTATTCTTTTGTTTCATTACGCTTTTAATTATATTTTCCAAAAACTCACTTGCTTTAGAGCAAAAAAAACTTTTTGATTATTTTGGAAAGTGAGGGTTTGACGTGGGTTTTTGTGGAAATCCATTCTGAATTAGGTGAGGCGTGTTCTTACTTTTTTAAATGCACAATTTGCGTCTTTATTATTATTCTTTTGTTTCATTACGCTTTTAATTATATTTTCCAAAAACTCACCTGCTTTAGAGCAAAAAAAACTTTTTGAATATTTTGGAAAGTGAGTGTTTGACGTGGGTTTTTGTGGAAATCCATTGTAAATTAGGTGAGGCGTGTTGTTACTTTTTTAAATGCACTACTTCCGTCTTTATTATTATCCTTTTGTTTCATTACGCTTTTAATTATATTTTCCAAAAACTCACTTGCTTTAAAGCAAAAAAAAACTTTTTGAATATTTTGGAAAGTGAGTGTTTGACGTGAGTTTTTGTGGAAATCCATTCTAAATTAGGTGAGGCGTGTTGTTACTTTTTTTAATGCACAATTTGTGTCTTTATTATTATTCTTTTGTTTCATTACGCTTTTAATTATATTTTCCAAAAACTCACCTGCTTTAGAGCAAAAAAAACTTTTTGATTATTTTGGAAAGTGAGTGTTTGACGTGGGTTTTTGTGGAAATCCATTCTGAATTAGGTGAGGCGTGTTCTTATCTTTTTAAATGCACAATTTGCGTCTTTATTATTATTCTTTTGTTTCATTACGCTTTTAATTATATTTTCCAAAAACTCACCTGCTTTAGAGCAAAAAAAACTTTTTGATTATTTTGGAAAGTGAGTGTTTGACGTGGGTTTTTGTGGAAATCCATTCTGAATTAGGTGAGGCGTGTTCTTACTTTTTTAAATGCACAATTTGCGTCTTTATTATTATTCTTTTGTTTCATTACGCTTTTAATTATATTTTCCAAAAACTCACCTGCTTTAGAGCAAAAAAAACTTTTTGATTATTTTGGAAAGTGTGTGTTTGACGTGGGTTTTTGTGGAAATCCATTGTAAATTAGGTGAGGCGTGTTGTTACTTTTTTAAATGCACTACTTCCGTCTTTATTATTATCCTTTTGTTTCATTACGCTTTTAATTATATTTTCCAAAAACTCACTTGCTTTAAAGCAAAAAAAAACTTTTTGAATATTTTGGAAAGTGAGTGTTTGACGTGGGTTTTTGTGGAAATCCATTCTGAATTAGGTGAGGCGTGTTCTTACTTTTTTAAATGCACAATTTGCGTCTTTATTATTATTCTTTTGTTTCATTACGCTTTTAATTATATTTTCCAAAAACTCACCTGCTTTAGAGCAAAAAAAACTTTTTGATTATTTTGGAAAGTGTGTGTTTGACGTGGGTTTTTGTGGAAATCCATTGTAAATTAGGTGAGGCGTGTTGTTACTTTTTTAAATGCACTACTTCCGTCTTTATTATTATCCTTTTGTTTCATTACGCTTTTAATTATATTTTCCAAAAACTCACTTGCTTTAAAGCAAAAAAAAACTTTTTGAATATTTTGGAAAGTGAGTGTTTGACGTGGGTTTTTGTGGAAATCCATTCTGAATTAGGTGAGGCGTGTTCTTACTTTTTTAAATGCACAATTTGCGTCTTTATTATTATTCTTTTGTTTCATTACGCTTTTAATTATATTTTCCAAAAACTCACCTGCTTTAGAGCAAAAAAAACTTTTTGATTATTTTGGAAAGTGTGTGTTTGACGTAGGTTTTTGTGGAAATCCATTGTAAATTAGGTGAGGCGTGTTGTTACTTTTTTAAATGCACTACTTCCGTCTTTATTATTATCCTTTTGTTTCATTACGCTTTTAATTATATTTTCCAAAAACTCACTTGCTTTAAAGCAAAAAAAAACTTTTTGAATATTTTGGAAAGTGAGTGTTTGACGTGAGTTTTTGTGGAAATCCATTCTAAATTAGGTGAGGCGTGTTGTTACTTTTTTAAATGCACAATTTGCGTCTTTATTATTATTCTTTTGTTTCATTACGCTTTTAATTATATTTTCCAAAAACTCACCTGCTTTAGAGCAAAAAAAACTTTTTGAATATTTTGGAAAGTGAGTGTTTGACGTGGGTTTTTGTGGAAATCCATTCTGAATTAGGTGAGGCGTGTTCTTACTTTTTTAAATGCACAATTTGCGTCTTTATTATTATTCTTTTGTTTCATTACGCTTTTAATTATATTTTCCAAAAACTCACCTGCTATAGAGCAAAAAAAACTTTTTGATTATTTTGGAAAGTGAGTGTTTGACGTGGGTTTTTGTGGAAATCCATTGTAAATTAGGTGAGGCGTGTTGTTACTTTTTTAAATGCACTACTTCCGTCTTTATTATTATCCTTTTGTTTCATTACGCCTTTAATTATATTTTCCAAAAACTCACTTGCTTTAAAGCAAAAAAAAACTTTTTGAATATTTTGGAAAGTGAGTGTTTGACGTGAGTTTTTGTGGAAATCCATTCTAAATTAGGTGAGGCGTGTTGTTACTTTTTTAAATGCACAATTTGCGTCTTTATTATTATTCTTTTGTTTCATTACGCTTTTAATTATATTTTCCAAAAACTCACTTGCTTTAGAGCAAAAAAACTTTTTGAATATTTTGGAAAGTGAGTGTTTGACGTGGGTTTTTGTGGAAATCCATTCTGAATTAGGTGAGGCGTGTTCTTACTTTTTTAAATGCACAATTTGCGTCTTTATTATTATTCTTTTGTTTCATTACGCTTTTAATTATATTTTCCAAAAACTCACCTGCTTTAGAGCAAAAAAAACTTTTTGATTATTTTGGAAAGTGTGTGTTTGACGTAGGTTTTTGTGGAAATCCATTGTAAATTAGGTGAGGCGTGTTGTTACTTTTTTAAATGCACTACTTCCGTCTTTATTATTATCCTTTTGTTTCATTACGCTTTTAATTATATTTTCCAAAAACTCACTTGCTTTAAAGCAAAAAAAAACTTTTTGAATATTTTGGAAAGTGAGTGTTTGACGTGAGTTTTTGTGGAAATCCATTCTAAATTAGGTGAGGCGTGTTGTTACTTTTTTAAATGCACAATTTGCGTCTTTATTATTATTCTTTTGTTTCATTACGCTTTTAATTATATTTTCCAAAAACTCACCTGCTTTAGAGCAAAAAAAACTTTTTGAATATTTTGGAAAGTGAGTGTTTGACGTGGGTTTTTGTGGAAATCCATTCTGAATTAGGTGAGGCGTGTTCTTACTTTTTTAAATGCACAATTTGCGTCTTTATTATTATTCTTTTGTTTCATTACGCTTTTAATTATATTTTCCAAAAACTCACCTGCTATAGAGCAAAAAAAACTTTTTGATTATTTTGGAAAGTGAGTGTTTGACGTGGGTTTTTGTGGAAATCCATTGTAAATTAGGTGAGGCGTGTTGTTACTTTTTTAAATGCACTACTTCCGTCTTTATTATTATCCTTTTGTTTCATTACGCTTTTAATTATATTTTCCAAAAACTCACTTGCTTTAAAGCAAAAAAAAACTTTTTGAATATTTTGGAAAGTGAGTGTTTGACGTGAGTTTTTGTGGAAATCCATTGTAAATTAGGTGAGGCGTGTTGTTACTTTTTTAAATGCACTACTTCCGTCTTTATTATTATCATTTTGTTTCATTACGCTTTTAATTATATTTTCCAAAAACTTACTTGCTTTAAAGCAAAAAAAAACTTTTTGAATATTTTGGAAAGTGAGTGTTTGACGTGGGTTTTTGTGGAAATCCATTGTAAATTAGGTGAGGCGTGTTGTTACTTTTTTAAATGCACTACTTCCGTCTTTATTATTACCCTTTTGTTTCATTACGCTTTTAATTATATTTTCCAAAAACTCACTTGCTTTAAAGCAAAAAAAACTTTTTGATTATTTTGGAAAGTGAGTGTTTGACGTGGGTTTTTGTGGAAATCCATTCTGAATTAGGTGAGGCGTGTTCTTACTTTTTTAAATGCACAATTTGCGTCTTTATTATTATTCTTTTGTTTCAATACGCTTTTAATTATATTTTCCAAAAACTCACCTGCTTTAGAGCAAAAAAACTTTTTGATTATTTTGGAAAGTGAGTGTTTGACGTGGGTTTTTGTGGAAATCCATTCTGAATTAGGTGAGGCGTGTTCTTACTTTTTTAAATGCACAATTTGCGTCTTTATTATTATTCTTTTGTTTCATTACGCTTTTAATTATATTTTCCAAAAACTCACCTGCTTCAGAGCAAAAAAAACTTTTTGATTATTTTGGAAAGTGAGTGTTTGACGTGGGTTTTTGTGGAAATCCATTCTGAATTAGGTGAGGCGTGTTGTTACTTTTTTAAATGCACTACTTCCGTCTTTATTATTATCCTTTTGTTTCATTACGCTTTTAATTATATTTTCCAAAAACTCACTTGCTTTAAAGCAAAAAAAAACTTTTTGAATATTTTGGAAAGTGAGTGTTTGACGTGGGTTTTTGTGGAAATCCATTCTAAATTCGGTGAGGCGTGTTCTTACTTTTTTAAATGCACAACTTCCGTCTTTATTATTATTCTTTTGTTTCATTACGCTTTTAATTATATTTTCCAAAAACTCACCTGCTTTAGAGCAAAAAAAACTTTTTGTATATTTTGGAAAGTGAGTGTTTGACGTGAGTTTTTGTGGAAATCCATTCTAAATTAGGTGAGGCGTGTTGTTACTTTTTTTAATGCACAATTTGCGTCTTTATTATTATTCTTTTGTTTCATTACGCTTTTAATTATATTTTCCAAAAACTCACCTGCTTTAGAGCAAAAAAAACTTTTTGATTATTTTGGAAAGTGAGTGTTTGACGTGGGTTTTTGTGGAAATCCATTGTAAATTAGGTGAGGCGTGTTGTTACTTTTTTAAATGCACTACTTCCGTCTTTGTTATTATCCTTTTGTTTCATTACGCTTTTAATTATATTTTCCAAAAACTCACTTGCTTTAAAGCAAAAAAAACTTTTTGAATATTTTGGAAAGTGAGTGTTTGACGTGGGTTTTTGTGGAAATCCATTCTAAATTCGGTGAGGCGTGTTCTTACTTTTTTAAATGCACAACTTCCGTCTTTATTATTATTCTTTTGTTTCATTACGCTTTTAATTATATTTTCCAAAAACTCACCTGCTTTAGAGCAAAAAAAACTTTTTGATTATTTTGGAAAGTGAGTGTTTGACGTGGGTTTTTGTGGAAATCCATTCTGAATTAGGTGAGGCGTGTTCTTACTTTTTTAAATGCACAATTTGCGTCTTTATTATTATTCTTTTGTTTCATTACACTTTTAATTATATTTTCCAAAAACTCACTTGCTTTAAAGCAAAAAAAAACTTTTTGAATATTTTGGAAAGTGAGTGTTTGACGTGGGTTTTTGTGGAAATCCATTCTGAATTAGGTGAGGCGTGTTCTTACTTTTTTAAATGCACAATTTGCGTCTTTATTATTATCCTTTTGTTTCATTACGCTTTTAATTATATTTTCCAAAAACTCACTTGCTTTAGAGCAAAAAAAAACTTTTTGATTATTTTGGAAAGTGAGTGTTTGACGTGGGTTTTTGTGGAAATCCATTGTAAATTAGGTGAGGCGTGTTGTTACTTTTTTAAATGCACTACTTCCGTCTTTATTATTATCCTTTTGTTTCATTACGCTTTTAATTATATTTTCCAAAAACTCACTTGCTTTAAAGCAAAAAAAAACTTTTTGAATATTTTGGAAAGTGAGTGTTTGACGTGGGTTTTTGTGGAAATCCATTCTGAATTAGGTGAGGCGTGTTGTTACTTTTTTAAATGCACAATTTGCATCTTTATTATTATTCTTTTGTTTCATTACGCTTTTAATTATATTTTCCAAAAACTCACCTGCTTTAGAGCAAAAAAAACTTTTTGATTATTTTGGAAAGTGAGTGTTTGACGTGGGTTTTTGTGGAAATCCATTGTAAATTAGGTGAGGCGTGTTGTTACTTTTTTAAATGCACTACTTCCGTCTTTATTATTATCCTTTTGTTTCATTACGCTTTTAATTATATTTTCCAAAAACTCACTTGCTTTAAAGCAAAAAAAAACTTTTTGAATATTTTGGAAAGTGAGTGTTTGACGTAGGTTTTTGTGGAAATCCATTCTAAATTAGGTGAGGCGTGTTGTTACTTTTTTAAATGCACAATTTGCGTCTTTATTATTATTCTTTTGTTTCATTACGCTTTTAATTATATTTTCCAAAAACTCACCTGCTTTAGAGCAAAAAAAACTTTTTGATTATTTTGGAAAGTGAGTGTTTGACGTGGGTTTTTGTGGAAATCCATTCTGAATTAGGTGAGGCGTGTTCTTACTTTTTTAAATGCACAATTTGCGTCTTTATTATTATTCTTTTGTTTCATTACGCTTTTAATTATATTTTCCAAAAACTCACCTGCTTTAGAGCAAAAAAAACTTTTTGATTATTTTGGAAAGTGAGTGTTTGACGTGGGTTTTTGTGGAAATCCATTCTGAATTAGGTGAGGCGTGTTCTTACTTTTTTAAATGCACAATTTGCGTCTTTATTATTATTCTTTTGTTTCATTACGCTTTTAATTATATTTTCCAAAAACTCACCTGCTTTAGAGCAAAAAAAACTTTTTGATTATTTTGGAAAGTGAGTGTTTGACGTGGGTTTTTGTGGAAATCCATTCTGAATTAGGTGAGGCGTGTTCTTACTTTTTTAAATGCACAATTTGCGTCTTTATTATTATTCTTTTGTTTCATTACGCTTTTAATTATATTTTCCAAAAACTCACTTGCTTTAAAGCAAAAAAAAACTTTTTGAATATTTTGGAAAGGGAGTGTTTGACGTGGGTTTTTGTGGAAATCCATTCTGAATTAGGTGAGGCGTGTTCTTACTTTTTTAAATGCACAATTTGCGTCTTTATTATTATCCTTTTGTTTCATTACGCTTTTAATTATATTTTCCAAAAACTCACTTGCTTTAAAGCAAAAAAAAACTTTTTGAATATTTTGGAAAGTGAGTGTTTGACGTGGGTTTTTGTGGAAATCCATTCTAAATTAGGTGCGGCGTGTTCTTACTGTTTTAAATGCACAATTTGCATCTTTATTATTATTCTTTTGTTTCATTACGCTTTTAATTATATTTTCCAAAAACTCACCTGCTTTAGAGCAAAAAAAACTTTTTGATTATTTTGGAAAGTGAGTGTTTGACGTGGGTTTTTGTGGAAATCCATTCTGAATTAGGTGAGGCGTGTTCTTACTTTTTTAAATGCACAATTTGCGTCTTTATTATTATTCTTTTGTTTCATTACGCTTTTAATTATATTTTCCAAAAACTCACTTGCTTTAAAGCAAAAAAAAACTTTTTGAATATTTTGGAAAGTGAGTGTTTGACGTGGGTTTTTGTGGAAATCCATTCTGAATTAGGTGAGGCGTGTTCTTACTTTTTTAAATGCACAATTTGCGTCTTTATTATTATCCTTTTGTTTCATTACGCTTTTAATTATATTTTCCAAAAACTCACTTGCTTTAAAGCAAAAAAAAACTTTTTGAATATTTTGGAAAGTGAGTGTTTGACGTGGGTTTTTGTGGAAATCCATTCTAAATTAGGTGCGGCGTGTTCTTACTGTTTTAAATGCACAATTTGCATCTTTATTATTATTCTTTTGTTTCATTACGCTTTTAATTATATTTTCCAAAAACTCACCTGCTTTAGAGCAAAAAAAACTTTTTGATTATTTTGGAAAGTGAGTGTTTGACGTGGGTTTTTGTGGAAATCCATTGTAAATTAGGTGAGGCGTGTTGTTACTTTTTTAAATGCACTACTTCCGTCTTTATTATTATCCTTTTGTTTCATTACGCTTTTAATTATATTTTCCAAAAACTCACCTGCTTTAGAGCAAAAAAAACTTTTTGATTATTTTGGAAAGTGAGTGTTTGACGTAGGTTTTTGTGGAAATCCATTCTAAATTAGGTGAGGCGTGTTCTTACTTTTTTAAATGCACAATTTGCGTCTTTATTATTATTCTTTTGTTTCATTACGCTTTTAATTATATTTTCCAAAAACGCACTTGCTTTAAAGCAAAAAAAAAACTTTTTGAATATTTTGGAAAGTGAGTGTTTGACGTGGGTTTTTGTAGAAATCCATTCCAAATAGCATGAGGTCTGTTTCTATATTTTAAATGCACAATTTGCGTCTTTATTATTATTCTTTTGTTTCATTACGCTTTTAATTATATTTTCCAAAAAGTCACTTGCTTTAAAGCAAAAAAAAACTTTTTGAATATTTTGGAAAGTGAGTGTTTGACGTAGGTTTTTGTGGAAATCCATTCTAAATTAGGTGAGGCGTGTTGTTACTTTTTTAAATGCACAATTTTCGTCTTTATTATTATTCTTTTGTTTCATTACGCTTTTAATTATATTTTCCAAAAACTCACCTGCTTTAGAGCAAAAAAAACTTTTTGATTATTTTGGAAAGTGAGTGTTTGACGTGGGTTTTTGTGGAAATCCATTGTAAATTAGGTGAGGCGTGTTGTTACTTTTTTAAATGCACTACTTCCGTCTTTGTTATTATCCTTTTGTTTCATTACGCTTTTAATTATATTTTCCAAAAACTCACCTGCTTTAGAGCAAAAAAAACTTTTTGATTATTTTGGAAAGTGAGTGTTTGACGTGGGTTTTTGTGGAAATCCATTCTGAATTAGGTGAGGCGTGTTCTTACTTTTTTAAATGCACAATTTGCGTCTTTATTATTATTCTTTTGTTTCATTACGCTTTTAATTATATTTTCCAAAAACTCACTTGCTTTAGAGCAAAAAAACTTTTTGAATATTTTGGAAAGTGAGTGTTTGACGTGGGTTTTTGTGGAAATCCATTGTAAATTAGGTGAGGCGTGTTGTTACTTTTTTAAATGCACTACTTCCGTCTTTATTATTATCCTTTTGTTTCATTACGCTTTTAATTATATTTTCCAAAAACTCACTTGCTTTAAAGCAAAAAAAAACTTTTTGAATATTTTGGAAAGTGAGTGTTTGACGTGGGTTTTTGTGGAAATCCATTCTGAATTAGGTTAGGCGTGTTCTTACTTTTTTAAATGCACAATTTGCGTCTTTATTATTATTCTTTTGTTTCATTACGCTTTTAATTATATTTTCCAAAAACTCACCTGCTTTAGAGCAAAAAAAACTTTTTGATTATTTTGGAAAGTGAGTGTTTGACGTGGGTTTTTGTGGAAATCCATTCTGAATTAGGTGAGGCGTGTTCTTACTTTTTTAAATGCACAATTTGCGTCTTTATTATTATTCTTTTGTTTCATTACGCTTTTAATTATATTTTCCAAAAACTCACTTGCTTTAAAGCAAAAAAAAACTTTTTGAATATTTTGGAAAGTGAGTGTTTGACGTGGGTTTTTGTGGAAATCCATTGTAAATTAGGTGAGGCGTGTTGTTACTTTTTTAAATGCACTACTTCCGTCTTTATTATTATCCTTTTGTTTCATTACGCTTTTAATTATATTTTCCAAAAACTCACTTGCTTTAAAGCAAAAAAAAACTTTTTGAATATTTTGGAAAGTGAGTGTTTGACGTGGGTTTTTGTGGAAATCCATTCTGAATTAGGTTAGGCGTGTTCTTACTTTTTTAAATGCACAATTTGCGTCTTTATTATTATCCTTTTGTTTCATTACGCTTTTAATTATATTTTCCAAAAACTCACTTGCTTTAGAGCAAAAAAACTTTTTGATTATTTTGGAAAGTGAGTGTTTGACGTGGGTTTTTGTGGAAATCCATTGTAAATTAGGTGAGGCGTGTTGTTACTTTTTTAAATGCACTACTTCCGTCTTTATTATTATCCTTTTGTTTCATTACGCTTTTAATTATATTTTCCAAAAACTCACTTGCTTTAAAGCAAAAAAAAACTTTTTGAATATTTTGGAAAGTGAGTGTTTGACGTGAGTTTTTGTGGAAATCCATTCTAAATTAGGTGAGGCGTGTTGTTACTTTTTTAAATGCACTACTTCCGTCTTTATTATTATCCTTTTGTTTCATTACGCTTTTAATTATATTTTCCAAAAACTCACCTGCTTTAGAGCAAAAAAAACTTTTTGTATATTTTGGAAAGTGAGTGTTTGACGTGAGTTTTTGTGGAAATCCATTCTAAATTAGGTGAGGCGTGTTGTTACTTTTTTTAATGCACAATTTGCGTCTTTATTATTATTCTTTTGTTTCATTACGCTTTTAATTATATTTTCCAAAAACTCACCTGCTTTAGAGCAAAAAAAACTTTTTGATTATTTTGGAAAGTGAGTGTTTGACGTGGGTTTTTGTGGAAATCCATTGTAAATTAGGTGAGGCGTGTTGTTACTTTTTTAAATGCACTACTTCCGTCTTTGTTATTATCCTTTTGTTTCATTACGCTTTTAATTATATTTTCCAAAAACTCACCTGCTTTAGAGCAAAAAAAACTTTTTGATTATTTTGGAAAGTGAGTGTTTGACGTGGGTTTTTGTGGAAATCCATTCTGAATTAGGTGAGGCGTGTTCTTACTTTTTTAAATGCACAATTTGCGTCTTTATTATTATTCTTTTGTTTCATTACGCTTTTAATTATATTTTCCAAAAACTCACTTGCTTTAGAGCAAAAAAACTTTTTGAATATTTTGGAAAGTGAGTGTTTGACGTGGGTTTTTGTGGAAATCCATTGTAAATTAGGTGAGGCGTGTTGTTACTTTTTTAAATGCACTACTTCCGTCTTTATTATTATCCTTTTGTTTCATTACGCTTTTAATTATATTTTCCAAAAACTCACTTGCTTTAAAGCAAAAAAAAACTTTTTGAATATTTTGGAAAGTGAGTGTTTGACGTGGGTTTTTGTGGAAATCCATTCTGAATTAGGTTAGGCGTGTTCTTACTTTTTTAAATGCACAATTTGCGTCTTTATTATTATTCTTTTGTTTCATTACGCTTTTAATTATATTTTCCAAAAACTCACCTGCTTTAGAGCAAAAAAAACTTTTTGATTATTTTGGAAAGTGAGTGTTTGACGTGGGTTTTTGTGGAAATCCATTCTGAATTAGGTGAGGCGTGTTCTTACTTTTTTAAATGCACAATTTGCGTCTTTATTATTATTCTTTTGTTTCATTACGCTTTTAATTATATTTTCCAAAAACTCACTTGCTTTAGAGCAAAAAAACTTTTTGAATATTTTGGAAAGTGAGTGTTTGACGTGGGTTTTTGTGGAAATCCATTGTAAATTAGGTGAGGCGTGTTGTTACTTTTTTAAATGCACTACTTCCGTCTTTATTATTATCCTTTTGTTTCATTACGCTTTTAATTATATTTTCCAAAAACTCACTTGCTTTAAAGCAAAAAAAAACTTTTTGAATATTTTGGAAAGTGAGTGTTTGACGTGGGTTTTTGTGGAAATCCATTCTGAATTAGGTTAGGCGTGTTCTTACTTTTTTAAATGCACAATTTGCGTCTTTATTATTATCCTTTTGTTTCATTACGCTTTTAATTATATTTTCCAAAAACTCACTTGCTTTAGAGCAAAAAAACTTTTTGATTATTTTGGAAAGTGAGTGTTTGACGTGGGTTTTTGTGGAAATCCATTGTAAATTAGGTGAGGCGTGTTGTTACTTTTTTAAATGCACTACTTCCGTCTTTATTATTATCCTTTTGTTTCATTACGCTTTTAATTATATTTTCCAAAAACTCACTTGCTTTAAAGCAAAAAAAAACTTTTTGAATATTTTGGAAAGTGAGTGTTTGACGTGAGTTTTTGTGGAAATCCATTCTAAATTAGGTGAGGCGTGTTGTTACTTTTTTAAATGCACAATTTGCGTCTTTATTATTATTCTTTTGTTTCATTACGCTTTTAATTATATTTTCCAAAAACTCACCTGCTTTAGAGCAAAAAAAACTTTTTGATTATTTTGGAAAGTCAGTGTTTGACGTGGGTTTTTGTGGAAATCCATTCTGAATTAGGTGAGGCGTGTTCTTACTTTTTTAAATGCACAATTTGCATCTTTATTATTATTCTTTTGTTTCATTACGCTTTTAATTATATTTTCCAAAAACTCACTTGCTTTAGAGCAAAAAAACTTTTTGAATATTTTGGAAAGTGAGCGTTTGACGTGGGTTTTTGTGGAAATCCATTGTAAATTAGGTGAGGCGTGTTGTTACTTTTTTAAATGCACTACTTCCGTCTTTATTATTATCCTTTTGTTTCATTACGCTTTTAATTATATTTTCCAAAAACTCACTTGCTTTAAAGCAAAAAAAAACTTTTTGAATATTTTGGAAAGTGAGTGTTTGACGTGGGTTTTTGTGGAAATCCATTCTGAATTAGGTGAGGCGTGTTCTTACTTTTTTAAATGCACAATTTGCGTCTTTATTATTATTCTTTTGTTTCATTACGCTTTTAATTATATTTTCCAAAAACTCACCTGCTTTAGAGCAAAAAAAACTTTTTGATTATTTTGGAAAGTGAGTGTTTGACGTGGGTTTTTGTGGAAATCCATTCTGAATTAGGTGAGGCGTGTTCTTACTTTTTTAAATGCACAATTTGCGTCCTTATTATTATTCTTTTGTTTCATTACGCTTTTAATTATATTTTCCAAAAACTCACTTGCTTTAGAGCAAAAAAACTTTTTGAATATTTTGGAAAGTGAGTGTTTGACGTGGGTTTTTGTGGAAATCCATTCTAAATTCGGTGAGTCGTGTTCTTACTTTTTTAAATGCACAACTTCCGTCTTTATTATTATTCTTTTGTTTCATTACGCTTTTAATTATATTTTCCAATAACTCACTTGCTTTAGAGCAAAAAAAAACTTTTTGAATATTTTGGAAAGTGAGTGTTTGACGTGGGTTTTTGTGGAAATCCATTCTAAATTAGGTGAGGCGTGTTCTTACTTTTGTAAATGCACAATTTGCGTCTTTATTATTATTCCTTTATTTCATTACGCTTTTAATCATATTTTCCAAAAACTCACTTGCTTTAGAGCAAAAAAACTTTTTGAATATTTTGGAAAGTGAGTGTTTAACGTGGGTTTTTGTGGAAATCCATTGTAAATTAGGTGAGGCGTGTTCTTATTTTTTAAATACACAATTTGCGTCTTTATTATTATTCTTTTGTTTCATTACGCTATTAATTATATTTTCCAAAAACTCACCTGCTTTAGAGCAAAAAAAACTTTTTGATTATTTTGGAAAGTGAGTGTTTGACGTGGGTTTTTGTGGAAATCCATTCTGAATTAGGTGAGGCGTGTTCTTACTTTTTTAAATGCACAATTTGCGTCTTTATTATTATTCTTTTGTTTCATTACGCTTTTAATTATATTTTCCAAAAACTCACTTGCTTTAGAGCAAAAAAACTTTTTGAATATTTTGGAAAGTGAGTGTTTGACGTGGGTTTTTGTGGAAATCCATTGTAAATTAGGTGAGGCGTGTTGTTACTTTTTTAAATGCACTACTTCCGTCTTTATTATTATCCTTTTGTTTCATTACGCTTTTAATTATATTTTCCAAAAACTCACTTGCTTTAAAGCAAAAAAAAACTTTTTGAATATTTTGGAAAGTGAGTGTTTGACGTGAGTTTTTGTGGAAATCCATTCTAAATTAGGTGAGGCGTGTTGTTACTTTTTTAAATGCACAATTTGCGTCTTTATTATTATTCTTTTGTTTCATTACGCTTTTAATTATATTTTCCAAAAACTCACCTGCTTTAGAGCAAAAAAAACTTTTTGATTATTTTGGAAAGTCAGTGTTTGACGTGGGTTTTTGTGGAAATCCATTCTGAATTAGGTGAGGCGTGTTCTTACTTTTTTAAATGCACAATTTGCATCTTTATTATTATTCTTTTGTTTCATTACGCTTTTAATTATATTTTCCAAAAACTCACTTGCTTTAGAGCAAAAAAACTTTTTGAATATTTTGGAAAGTGAGCGTTTGACGTGGGTTTTTGTGGAAATCCATTGTAAATTAGGTGAGGCGTGTTGTTACTTTTTTAAATGCACTACTTCCGTCTTTATTATTATCCTTTTGTTTCATTACGCTTTTAATTATATTTTCCAAAAACTCACTTGCTTTAAAGCAAAAAAAAACTTTTTGAATATTTTGGAAAGTGAGTGTTTGACGTGGGTTTTTGTGGAAATCCATTCTGAATTAGGTGAGGCGTGTTCTTACTTTTTTAAATGCACAATTTGCGTCTTTATTATTATTCTTTTGTTTCATTACGCTTTTAATTATATTTTCCAAAAACTCACCTGCTTTAGAGCAAAAAAAACTTTTTGATTATTTTGGAAAGTCAGTGTTTGACGTGGGTTTTTGTGGAAATCCATTCTGAATTAGGTGAGGCGTGTTCTTACTTTTTTAAATGCACAATTTGCATCTTTATTATTATTCTTTTGTTTCATTACGCTTTTAATTATATTTTCCAAAAACTCACTTGCTTTAGAGCAAAAAAACTTTTTGAATATTTTGGAAAGTGAGCGTTTGACGTGGGTTTTTGTGGAAATCCATTGTAAATTAGGTGAGGCGTGTTGTTACTTTTTTAAATGCACTACTTCCGTCTTTATTATTATCCTTTTGTTTCATTACGCTTTTAATTATATTTTCCAAAAACTCACTTGCTTTAAAGCAAAAAAAAACTTTTTGAATATTTTGGAAAGTGAGTGTTTGACGTGGGTTTTTGTGGAAATCCATTCTGAATTAGGTGAGGCGTGTTCTTACTTTTTTAAATGCACAATTTGCGTCTTTATTATTATTCTTTTGTTTCATTACGCTTTTAATTATATTTTCCAAAAACTCACCTGCTTTAGAGCAAAAAAAACTTTTTGATTATTTTGGAAAGTGAGTGTTTGACGTGGGTTTTTGTGGAAATCCATTGTAAATTAGGTGAGGCGTGTTGTTACTTTTTTAAATGCACTACTTCCGTCTTTATTATTATCATTTTGTTTCATTACGCTTTTAATTATATTTTCCAAAAACTTACTTGCTTTAAAGCAAAAAAAAACTTTTTGAATATTTTGGAAAGTGAGCGTTTGACGTGGGTTTTTGTGGAAATCCATTGTAAATTAGGTGAGGCGTGTTGTTACTTTTTTAAATGCACTACTTCCGTCTTTATTATTATCCTTTTGTTTCATTACGCTTTTAATTATATTTTCCAAAAACTCACTTGCTTTAAAGCAAAAAAAAACTTTTTGAATATTTTGGAAAGTGAGTGTTTGACGTGGGTTTTTGTGGAAATCCATTCTGAATTAGGTGAGGCGTGTTCTTACTTTTTTAAATGCACAATTTGCGTCTTTATTATTATTCTTTTGTTTCATTACGCTTTTAATTATATTTTCCAAAAACTCACCTGCTTTAGAGCAAAAAAAACTTTTTGATTATTTTGGAAAGTGAGTGTTTGACGTGGGTTTTTGTGGAAATCCATTCTGAATTAGGTGAGGCGTGTTCTTACTTTTTTAAATGCACAATTTGCGTCTTTATTATTATTCTTTTGTTTCATTACGCTTTTAATTATATTTTCCAAAAACTCACTTGCTTTAGAGCAAAAAAACTTTTTGAATATTTTGGAAAGTGAGTGTTTGACGTGGGTTTTTGTGGAAATCCATTGTAAATTAGGTGAGGCGTGTTGTTACTTTTTTAAATGCACTACTTCCGTCTTTATTATTATCCTTTTGTTTCATTACGCTTTTAATTATATTTTCCAAAAACTCACTTGCTTTAAAGCAAAAAAAAACTTTTTGAATATTTTGGAAAGTGAGTGTTTGACGTGAGTTTTTGTGGAAATCCATTCTAAATTAGGTGAGGCGTGTTGTTACTTTTTTAAATGCACAATTTGCGTCTTTATTATTATTCTTTTGTTTCATTACGCTTTTAATTATATTTTCCAAAAACTCACCTGCTTTAGAGCAAAAAAAACTTTTTGATTATTTTGGAAAGTCAGTGTTTGACGTGGGTTTTTGTGGAAATCCATTCTGAATTAGGTGAGGCGTGTTCTTACTTTTTTAAATGCACAATTTGCATCTTTATTATTATTCTTTTGTTTCATTACGCTTTTAATTATATTTTCCAAAAACTCACTTGCTTTAGAGCAAAAAAACTTTTTGAATATTTTGGAAAGTGAGCGTTTGACGTGGGTTTTTGTGGAAATCCATTGTAAATTAGGTGAGGCGTGTTGTTACTTTTTTAAATGCACTACTTCCGTCTTTATTATTATCCTTTTGTTTCATTACGCTTTTAATTATATTTTCCAAAAACTCACTTGCTTTAAAGCAAAAAAAAACTTTTTGAATATTTTGGAAAGTGAGTGTTTGACGTGGGTTTTTGTGGAAATCCATTCTGAATTAGGTGAGGCGTGTTCTTACTTTTTTAAATGCACAATTTGCGTCTTTATTATTATTCTTTTGTTTCATTACGCTTTTAATTATATTTTCCAAAAACTCACCTGCTTTAGAGCAAAAAAAACTTTTTGATTATTTTGGAAAGTGAGTGTTTGACGTGGGTTTTTGTGGAAATCCATTCTGAATTAGGTGAGGCGTGTTCTTACTTTTTTAAATGCACAATTTGCGTCTTTATTATTATTCTTTTCTTTCATTACGCTTTTAATTATATTTTCCAAAAACTCACTTGCTTTAGAGCAAAAAAACTTTTTGAATATTTTGGAAAGTGAGCGTTTGACGTGGGTTTTTGTGGAAATCCATTGTAAATTAGGTGAGGCGTGTTGTTACTTTTTTAAATGCACTACTTCCGTCTTTATTATTATTCTTTTGTTTCATTACGCTTTTAATTATATTTTCCAAAAACTCACCTGCTTTAGAGCAAAAAAAACTTTTTGATTATTTTGGAAAGTGAGTGTTTGACGTGGGTTTTTGTGGAAATCCATTCTGAATTAGGTGAGGCGTGTTCTTACTTTTTTAAATGCACAATTTGCGTCTTTATTATTATTCTTTTGTTTCATTACGCTTTTAATTATATTTTCCAAAAACTCACCTGCTTTAGAGCAAAAAAAACTTTTTGAATATTTTGGAAAGTGAGTGTTTGACGTGGGTTTTTGTGGAAATCCATTGTAAATTAGGTGAGGCGTGTTGTTACTTTTTTAAATGCACTACTTCCGTCTTTATTATTATCCTTTTGTTTCATTACGCTTTTAATTATATTTTCCAAAAACTCACTTGCTTTAAAGCAAAAAAAAACTTTTTGAATATTTTGGAAAGTGAGTGTTTGACGTGAGTTTTTGTGGAAATCCATTCTAAATTAGGTGAGGTGTGTTGTTACTTTTTTAAATGCACAATTTGCGTCTTTATTATTATTCTTTTGTTTCATTACGCTTTTAATTATATTTTCCAAAAACTCACCTGCTTTAGAGCAAAAAAAACTTTTTGATTATTTTGGAAAGTGAGTGTTTGACGTGGGTTTTTGTGGAAATCCATTCTGAATTAGGTGAGGTGTGTTCTTACTTTTTTAAATGCACAATTTGCGTCTTTATTATTATTCTTTTGTTTCATTACGCTTTTAATTATATTTTCCAAAAACTCACTTGCTTTAGAGCAAAAAAACTTTTTGAATATTTTGGAAAGTGAGTGTTTGACGTGGGTTTTTGTGGAAATCCATTGTAAATTAAGTGAGGCGTGTTGTTACTTTTTTAAATGCACTACTTCCGTTTTTTTATTATCCTTTTGTTTCATTACGCTTTTAATTATATTTTCCAAAAACTCACTTGCTTTAAAGCAAAAAAAAACTTTTTGAATATTTTGGAAAGTGAGTGTTTGACGTGGGTTTTTGTGGAAATCCATTCTGAATTAGGTGAGGCGTGTTCTTACTTTTTTAAATGCACAATTTGCGTCTTTATTATTATTCTTTTGTTTCATTACGCTTTTAATTATATTTTCCAAAAACTCACCTGCTTTAGAGCAAAAAAAACTTTTTGATTATTTTGGAAAGTGCGTGTTTGACGTGGGTTTTTGTGGAAATCCATTCTGAATTAGGTGAGGCGTGTTCTTACTTTTTTAAATGCACAATTTGCGTCTTTATTATTATTCTTTTGTTTCATTACGCTTTTAATTATACTTTCCAAAAACTCACTTGCTTTAGAGCAAAAAAACTTTTTGAATATTTTGGAAAGTGAGCGTTTGACGTGGGTTTTTGTGGAAATCCATTGTAAATTAGGTGAGGCGTGTTGTTACTTTTTTAAATGCACTACTTCCGTCTTTATTATTATCCTTTTGTTTCATTACGCTTTTAATTATATTTTCCAAAAACTCACTTGCTTTAAAGCAAAAAAAAACTTTTTGAATATTTTGGAAAGTGAGTGTTTGACGTGGGTTTTTGTGGAAATCCATTCTGAATTAGGTGAGGCGTGTTCTTACTTTTTTAAATGCACAATTTGCGTCTTTATTATTATTCTTTTGTTTCATTACGCTTTTAATTATATTTTCCAAAAACTCACCTGCTTTAGAGCAAAAAAAACTTTTTGATTATTTTGGAAAGTGCGTGTTTGACGTGGGTTTTTGTGGAAATCCATTCTGAATTAGGTGAGGCGTGTTCTTACTTTTTTAAATGCACAATTTGCGTCTTTATTATTATTCTTTTGTTTCATTACGCTTTTAATTATACTTTCCAAAAACTCACTTGCTTTAGAGCAAAAAAACTTTTTGAATATTTTGGAAAGTGAGCGTTTGACGTGGGTTTTTGTGGAAATCCATTGTAAATTAGGTGAGGCGTGTTGTTACTTTTTTAAATGCACTACTTCCGTCTTTATTATTATCCTTTTGTTTCATTACGCTTTTAATTATATTTTCCAAAAACTCACTTGCTTTAAAGCAAAAAAAAACTTTTTGAATATTTTGGAAAGTGAGTGTTTGACGTGGGTTTTTGTGGAAATCCATTCTGAATTAGGTGAGGCGTGTTCTTACTTTTTTAAATGCACAATTTGCGTCTTTATTATTATTCTTTTGTTTCATTACGCTTTTAATTATATTTTCCAAAAACTCACTTGCTTTAGAGCAAAAAAAAACTTTTTGAATATTTTGGAAAGTGAGTGTTTGACGTGGGTTTTTGTGGAAATCCATTCTAAATTAGGTGAGGCGTGTTCTTACTTTTGTAAATGCACAATTTGCGTCTTTATTATTATTCCTTTATTTCATTACGCTTTTAATCATATTTTCCAAAAACTCACTTGCTTTAGAGCAAAAAAACTTTTTGAATATTTTGGAAAGTGAGTGTTTAACGTGGGTTTTTGTGGAAATCCATTCTAAATTCGGTGAGTCGTGTTCTTACTTTTTTAAATGCACAACTTCCGTCTTTATTATTATTCTTTTGTTTCATTACGCTTTTAATTATATTTTCCAATAACTCACTTGCTTTAGAGCAAAAAAAAACTTTTTGAATATTTTGGAAAGTGAGTGTTTGACGTGGGTTTTTGTGGAAATCCATTCTAAATTAGGTGAGGCGTGTTCTTACTTTTGTAAATGCACAATTTGCGTCTTTATTATTATTCCTTTATTTCATTACGCTTTTAATCATATTTTCCAAAAACTCACTTGCTTTAGAGCAAAAAAACTTTTTGAATATTTTGGAAAGTGAGTGTTTAACGTGGGTTTTTGTGGAAATCCATTGTAAATTAGGTGAGGCGTGTTCTTATTTTTTAAATACACAATTTGCGTCTTTATTATTATTCTTTTGTTTCATTACGCTATTAATTATATTTTCCAAAAACTCACCTGCTTTAGAGCAAAAAAAACTTTTTGATTATTTTGGAAAGTGAGTGTTTGACGTGGGTTTTTGTGGAAATCCATTCTGAATTAGGTGAGGCGTGTTCTTACTTTTTTAAATGCACAATTTGCGTCTTTATTATTATTCTTTTGTTTCATTACGCTTTTAATTATATTTTCCAAAAACTCACCTGCTTTAGAGCAAAAAAAACTTTTTGATTATTTTGGAAAGTGAGTGTTTGACGTGGGTTTTTGTGGAAATCCATTCTGAATTAGGTGAGGCGTGTTCTTACTTTTTTAAATGCACAATTTGCGTCTTTGTTATTATTCTTTTGTTTCATTACGCTTTTAATTATACTTTCCAAAAACTCACTTGCTTTAGAGCAAAAAAACTTTTTGAATATTTTGGAAAGTGAGCGTTTGACGTGGGTTTTTGTGGAAATCCATTGTAAATTAGGTGAGGCGTGTTGTTACTTTTTTAAATGCACTACTTCCGTCTTTATTATTATCCTTTTGTTTCATTACGCTTTTAATTATATTTTCCAAAAACTCACTTGCTTTAAAGCAAAAAAAAACTTTTTGAATATTTTGGAAAGTGAGTGTTTGACGTGGGTTTTTGTGGAAATCCATTCTGAATTAGGTGAGGCGTGTTCTTACTTTTTTAAATGCACAATTTGCGTCTTTATTATTATTCTTTTGTTTCATTACGCTTTTAATTATATTTTCCAAAAACTCACTTGCTTTAGAGCAAAAAAACTTTTTGAATATTTTGGAAAGTGAGTGTTTGACGTGGGTTTTTGTGGAAATCCATTCTAAATTCGGTGAGTCGTGTTCTTACTTTTTTAAATGCACAACTTCCGTCTTTATTATTATTCTTTTGTTTCATTACGCTTTTAATTATATTTTCCAATAACTCACTTGCTTTAGAGCAAAAAAAAACTTTTTGAATATTTTGGAAAGTGAGTGTTTGACGTGGGTTTTTGTGGAAATCCATTCTAAATTAGGTGAGGCGTGTTCTTACTTTTGTAAATGCACAATTTGCGTCTTTATTATTATTCCTTTATTTCATTACGCTTTTAATCATATTTTCCAAAAACTCACTTGCTTTAGAGCAAAAAAACTTTTTGAATATTTTGGAAAGTGAGTGTTTAACGTGGGTTTTTGTGGAAATCCATTGTAAATTAGGTGAGGCGTGTTCTTATTTTTTAAATACACAATTTGCGTCTTTATTATTATTCTTTTGTTTCATTACGCTATTAATTATATTTTCCAAAAACTCACCTGCTTTAGAGCAAAAAAAACTTTTTGATTATTTTGGAAAGTGAGTGTTTGACGTGGGTTTTTGAAATCCATTCTAAATTCGGTGAGGCGTGTTGTTACTTTTTTAAATGCACTACTTCCGTCTTTATTATTATCCTTTTGTTTCATTACGCTTTTAATTATATTTTCCAAAAACTCACTTGCTTTAAAGCAAAAAAAAACTTTTTGAATATTTTGGAAAGTGAGTGTTTGACGTGGGTTTTTGTGGAAATCCATTCTAAATTAGGTGAGGCGTGTTCTTACTTTTGTAAATGCACAATTTGCGTCTTTATTATTATTCCTTTATTTCATTACGCTTTTAATCATATTTTCCAAAAACTCACTTGCTTTAGAGCAAAAAAACTTTTTGAATATTTTGGAAAGTGAGTGTTTAACGTGGGTTTTTGTGGAAATCCATTGTAAATTAGGTGAGGCGTGTTCTTATTTTTTAAATACACAATTTGCGTCTTTATTATTATTCTTTTGTTTCATTACGCTATTAATTATATTTTCCAAAAACTCACCTGCTTTAGAGCAAAAAAAACTTTTTGATTATTTTGGAAAGTGAGTGTTTGACGTGGGTTTTTGAAATCCATTCTAAATTCGGTGAGGCGTGTTCTTACTTTTTTAAATGCACAACTTCCGTCTTTATTATTATTCTTTTGTTTCATTACGCTTTTAATTATATTTTCCAAAAACTCACCTGCTTTAGAGCAAAAAAAACTTTTTGATTATTTTGGAAAGTGAGTGTTTGACGTGGGTTTTTGAAATCCATTCTAAATTAGGTGAGGCGTGTTGTTACTTTTTTAAATGCACTACTTCCGTCTTTATTATTATCCTTTTGTTTCATTACGCTTTTAATTATATTTTCCAAAAACTCACTTGCTTTAAAGCAAAAAAAAACTTTTTGAATATTTTGGAAAGTGAGTGTTTGACGTGGGTTTTTGTGGAAATCCATTCTGAATTAGGTGAGGCGTGTTCTTACTTTTTTAAATGCACAATTTGCGTCTTTATTATTATTCTTTTGTTTCATTACGCTTTTAATTATATTTTCCAAAAACTCACCTGCTTTAGAGCAAAAAAAACTTTTTGATTATTTTGGAAAGTGAGTGTTTGACGTGGGTTTTTGTGGAAATCCATTCTGAATTAGGTGAGGCGTGTTCTTACTTTTTTAAATGCACAATTTGCGTCTTTATTATTATTCTTTTGTTTCATTACGCTTTTAATTATACTTTCCAAAAACTCACTTGCTTTAGAGCAAAAAAACTTTTTGAATATTTTGGAAAGTGAGCGTTTGACGTGGGTTTTTGTGGAAATCCATTGTAAATTAGGTGAGGCGTGTTGTTACTTTTTTAAATGCACTACTTCCGTCTTTATTATTATCCTTTTGTTTCATTACGCTTTTAATTATATTTTCCAAAAACTCACTTGCTTTAAAGCAAAAAAAAACTTTTTGAATATTTTGGAAAGTGAGTGTTTGACGTGGGTTTTTGTGGAAATCCATTCTGAATTAGGTGAGGCGTGTTCTTACTTTTTTAAATGCACAATTTGCGTCTTTATTATTATTCTTTTGTTTCATTACGCTTTTAATTATATTTTCCAAAAACTCACTTGCTTTAGAGCAAAAAAAATTTTTTAAATATTTTGGAAAGTGAGTGTTTGACGTGGGTTTTTGTGGAAATCCATTCTAAATTCGGTGAGTCGTGTTCTTACTTTTTTAAATGCACAACTTCCGTCTTTATTATTATTCTTTTGTTTCATTACGCTTTTAATTATATTTTCCAATAACTCACTTGCTTTAGAGCAAAAAAAAACTTTTTGAATATTTTGGAAAGTGAGTGTTTGACGTGGGTTTTTGTGGAAATCCATTCTAAATTAGGTGAGGCGTGTTCTTACTTTTGTAAATGCACAATTTGCGTCTTTATTATTATTCCTTTATTTCATTACGCTTTTAATCATATTTTCCAAAAACTCACTTGCTTTAGAGCAAAAAAACTTTTTGAATATTTTGGAAAGTGAGTGTTTAACGTGGGTTTTTGTGGAAATCCATTGTAAATTAGGTGAGGCGTGTTCTTATTTTTTAAATACACAATTTGCGTCTTTATTATTATTCTTTTGTTTCATTACGCTATTAATTATATTTTCCAAAAACTCACCTGCTTTAGAGCAAAAAAAACTTTTTGATTATTTTGGAAAGTGAGTGTTTGACGTGGGTTTTTGAAATCCATTCTAAATTCGGTGAGGCGTGTTCTTACTTTTTTAAATGCACAATTTGCGTCTTTATTATTATTCTTTTGTTTCATTACGCTTTTAATTATATTTTCCAAAAACTCACCTGCTTTAGAGCAAAAAAAACTTTTTGATTATTTTGGAAAGTGAGTGTTTGACGTGGGTTTTTGAAATCCATTCTAAATTAGGTGAGGCGTGTTGTTACTTTTTTAAATGCACTACTTCCGTCTTTATTATTATCCTTTTGTTTCATTACGCTTTTAATTATATTTTCCAAAAACTCACTTGCTTTAAAGCAAAAAAAAACTTTTTGAATATTTTGGAAAGTGAGTGTTTGACGTGGGTTTTTGTGGAAATCCATTCTGAATTAGGTGAGGCGTGTTCTTACTTTTTTAAATGCACAATTTGCGTCTTTATTATTATTCTTTTGTTTCATTACGCTTTTAATTATATTTTCCAAAAACTCACTTGCTTTAGAGCAAAAAAACTTTTTGAATATTTTGGAAAGTGAGTGTTTGACGTGGGTTTTTGTGGAAATCCATTCTAAATTCGGTGAGTCGTGTTCTTACTTTTTTAAATGCACAACTTCCGTCTTTATTATTATTCTTTTGTTTCATTACGCTTTTAATTATATTTTCCAATAACTCACTTGCTTTAGAGCAAAAAAAAACTTTTTGAATATTTTGGAAAGTGAGTGTTTGACGTGGGTTTTTGTGGAAATCCATTCTAAATTAGGTGAGGCGTGTTCTTACTTTTGTAAATGCACAATTTGCGTCTTTATTATTATTCCTTTATTTCATTACGCTTTTAATCATATTTTCCAAAAACTCACTTGCTTTAGAGCAAAAAAACTTTTTGAATATTTTGGAAAGTGAGTGTTTAACGTGGGTTTTTGTGGAAATCCATTGTAAATTAGGTGAGGCGTGTTCTTATTTTTTAAATACACAATTTGCGTCTTTATTATTATTCTTTTGTTTCATTACGCTTTTAATTATATTTTCCAAAAACTCACTTGCTTTAAAGCAAAAAAAAACTTTTTGAATATTTTGGAAAGTGAGTGTTTGACGTGGGTTTTTGTGGAAATCCATTCTGAATTAGGTGAGGCGTGTTCTTACTTTTTTAAATGCACAATTTGCGTCTTTATTATTATTCTTTTGTTTCATTACGCTTTTAATTATATTTTCCAAAAACTCACTTGCTTTAGAGCAAAAAAACTTTTTGAATATTTTGGAAAGTGAGTGTTTGACGTGGGTTTTTGTGGAAATCCATTCTAAATTCGGTGAGTCGTGTTCTTACTTTTTTAAATGCACAACTTCCGTCTTTATTATTATTCTTTTGTTTCATTACGCTTTTAATTATATTTTCCAATAACTCACTTGCTTTAGAGCAAAAAAAAACTTTTTGAATATTTTGGAAAGTGAGTGTTTGACGTGGGTTTTTGTGGAAATCCATTCTAAATTAGGTGAGGCGTGTTCTTACTTTTGTAAATGCACAATTTGCGTCTTTATTATTATTCCTTTATTTCATTACGCTTTTAATCATATTTTCCAAAAACTCACTTGCTTTAGAGCAAAAAAACTTTTTGAATATTTTGGAAAGTGAGTGTTTAACGTGGGTTTTTGTGGAAATCCATTGTAAATTAGGTGAGGCGTGTTCTTATTTTTTAAATACACAATTTGCGTCTTTATTATTATTCTTTTGTTTCATTACGCTATTAATTATATTTTCCAAAAACTCACCTGCTTTAGAGCAAAAAAAACTTTTTGATTATTTTGGAAAGTGAGTGTTTGACGTGGGTTTTTGAAATCCATTCTAAATTAGGTGAGGCGTGTTGTTACTTTTTTAAATGCACAATTTGCGTCTTTATTATTATTCTTTTGTTTCATTACGCTTTTAATTATATTTTCCAAAAACTCACTTGCTTTAGAGCAAAAAAACTTTTTGAATATTTTGGAAAGTGAGTGTTTGACGTGGGTTTTTGTGGAAATCCATTCTAAATTCGGTGAGTCGTGTTCTTACTTTTTTAAATGCACAACTTCCGTCTTTATTATTATTCTTTTGTTTCATTACGCTTTTAATTATGTTTTCCAATAACTCACTTGCTTTAGAGCAAAAAAAAACTTTTTGAATATTTTGGAAAGTGAGTGTTTGACGTGGGTTTTTGTGGAAATCCATTCTAAATTAGGTGAGGCGTGTTCTTACTTTTTTAAATGCACAACTTCCGTCTTTATTATTATTCTTTTGTTTCATTACGCTTTTAATTATATTTTCCAAAAACTCACCTGCTTTAAAGCAAAAAAAACTTTTTGATTATTTTGGAAAGTGAGTGTTTGACGTGAGTTTTTGTGGAAATCCATTCTAAATTAGGTGAGGCGTGTTGTTACTTTTTTAAATGCACAATTTGCGTCTTTATTATTATTCTTTTGTTTCATTACGCTATTAATTATATTTTCCAAAAACTCACCTGCTTTAGAGCAAAAAAACTTTTTGAATATTTTGGAAAGTGAGTGTTTGACGTGGGTTTTTGAAATCCATTCTAAATTCGGTGAGGCGTGTTCTTACTTTTTTAAATGCACAACTTCCGTCTTTATTATTATTCTTTTGTTTCATTACGCTTTTAATTATATTTTCCAAAAACTCACTTGCTTTAGAGCAAAAAAAACTTTTTGAATATTTTGGAAAGTGAGCGTTTGACGTGGGTTTTTGTGGAAATCCATTGTAAATTAGGTGAGGCGTGTTGTTACTTTTTTAAATGCACAATTTGCGTCTTTATTATTATTCTTTTGTTTCATTACGCTTTTAATTATATTTTCCAATAACTCACTTGCTTTAGAGCAAAAAAACTTTTTGAATATTTTGGAAAGTGAGTGTTTGACGTGGGTTTTTGAAATCCATTCTAAATTAGGTGAGGCGTGTTGTTACTTTTTTAAATGCACAATTTGCGTCTTTATTATTATTCTTTTGTTTCATTACGCTTTTAATTATATTTTCCAAAAACTCACCTGCTTTAGAGCAAAAAAAACTTTTTGATTATTTTGGAAAGTGAGTGTTTGACGTGGGTTTTTGTGGAAATCCATTCTGAATTAGGTGAGGCGTGTTCTTACTTTTTTAAATGCACAATTTGCGTCTTTATTATTATTCTTTTGTTTCATTACGCTTTTAATAATATTTTCCAATAACTCACTTGCTTTAGAGCAAAAAAAACTTTTTGAATATTTTGGAAAGTGAGTGTTTGACGTGAGTTTTTGTGGAAATCCATTCTGAATTAGGTGAGGCGTGTTCTTACTTTTTTAAATGCACAACTTCCGTCTTTATTATTATTCTTTTGTTTCATTACGCTTTTAATTATATTTTCCAAAAACTCACCTGCTTTAAAGCAAAAAAAACTTTTTGATTATTTTGGAAAGTGAGTGTTTGACGTGAGTTTTTGTGGAAATCCATTCTAAATTAGGTGAGGCGTGTTGTTACTTTTTTAAATGCACAATTTGCGTCTTTATTATTATTCTTTTGTTTCATTACGCTTTTAATTATATTTTCCAAAAACTCACTTGCTTTAGAGCAAAAAAAACTTTTTGAATATTTTGGAAAGTGAGCGTTTGACGTGGGTTTTTGTGGAAATCCATTGTAAATTAGGTGAGGCGTGTTGTTACTTTTTTAAATGCACTACTTCCGTCTTTATTATTATCCTTTTGTTTCATTAGGCTTTTAATTATATTTTCCAAAAACTCACTTGCTTTAAAGCAAAAAAAAACTTTTTGAATATTTTGGAAAGTGAGTGCTTGACGTGGGTTTTTGTGGAAATCCATTCTGAATTAGGTGAGGCGTGTTCTTACTTTTTTAAATGCACAATTTGCGTCTTTATTATTATTCTTTTGTTTCATTACGCTTTTAATTATATTTTCCAAAAACTCACTTGCTTTAAAGCAAAAAAAAACTTTTTGAATATTTTGGAAAGTGAGTGTTTGACGTGGGTTTTTGTGGAAATCCATTGTAAATTAGGTGAGGCGTGTTGTTACTTTTTTAAATGCACTACTTCCGTCTTTATTATTGTCCTTTTGTTTCATTACGCTTTTAATTATATTTTCCAAAAACTCACTTGCTTTAGAGCAAAAAAACTTTTTGAATATTTTGGAAAGTGAGTGTTTGACGTGGGTTTTTGTGGAAATCCATTGTAAATTAGGTGAGGCGTGTTGTTACTTTTTTAAATGCACTACTTCCGTCTTTATTATTATCCTTTTGTTTCATTACGCTTTTAATTATATTTTCCAAAAACTCACTTGCTTTAAAGCAAAAAAAAACTTTTTGAATATTTTGGAAAGTGAGTGTTTGACGTGGGTTTTTGTGGAAATCCATTCTGAATTAGGTGAGGCGTGTTCTTACTTTTTTAAATGCACAATTTGCGTCTTTATTATTATTCTTTTGTTTCATTACGCTTTTAATTATATTTTCCAAAAACTCACCTGCTTTAGAGCAAAAAAAACTTTTTGATTATTTTGGAAAGTGAGTGTTTGACGTGGGTTTTTGTGGAAATCCATTCTGAATTAGGTGAGGCGTGTTCTTACTTTTTTAAATGCACAATTTGCGTCTTTATTATTATTCTTTTGTTTCATTACGCTTTTAATTATACTTTCCAAAAACTCACTTGCTTTAGAGCAAAAAAACTTTTTGAATATTTTGGAAAGTGAGCGTTTGACGTGGGTTTTTGTGGAAATCCATTGTAAATTAGGTGAGGCGTGTTGTTACTTTTTTAAATGCACTACTTCCGTCTTTATTATTATCCTTTTGTTTCATTACGCTTTTAATTATATTTTCCAAAAACTCACTTGCTTTAAAGCAAAAAAAAACTTTTTGAATATTTTGGAAAGTGAGTGTTTGACGTGGGTTTTTGTGGAAATCCATTCTAAATTAGGTGAGGCGTGTTTTTAGTTTTTAAATGCACAATTTGCGTCTTTATTATTATCCTTTTGTTTTATTACGCTTTTAATTATATTTTCCAAAAACTCACTTGCTTTAAAGCAAAAAAAAACTTTTTGAATATTTTGGAAAGTGAGTGTTTGACGTGGGTTTTTGTGGAAATACATTTTAAATTAGGTGAGGCGTGTTCTTACTTTTTTAAATGCACAACTTACGTCTTTATTATTATTCTTTTGTTTCATTATGCTTTTAATTATATTTTCCAAAAACTCACTTGCTTTAAAGCAAAGAAAAAACTTTTTGAATATTTCGGAAATTGAGTGTTTGACGTGGGTTTTTGTGGAAATCCATTCTAAATTAGGTGAGGCGTGTTCTTACTTTTTTAAATGCACAATTTGCGTCTTTATTATTATTCTTTTGTTTCATTACGCTTTTTATTATATTTTCCAAAAACTCACTTGCTTTAAAGCAAAGAAAAAACTTTTTGAATATTTCGGAAATTGAGTGTTTGACGTGGGTTTTTGTGGAAATCCATTCTAAATTAGGTGAGGCGTGTTCTTACTTTTTTAAATGCACAATTTGCGTCTTTATTATTATTCTTTTGTTTCATTACGCTTTTAATTATATTTTCCAAAAACTCACTTGCTTTAAAGCAAAAAAAAACTTTTTGAATATTTTGGAAAGTGAGTGTTTGACGGGGGTTTTTGTGGAAATCCATTGTAAATTAGGTGAGGCGTGTTGTTACTTTTTTAAATGCACTACTTCCGTCTTTATTATTATCCTTTTGTTTCATTACGCTTTTAATTATATTTTCCAAAAACTCACTTGCTTTAAAGCAAAAAAAAACTTTTTGAATATTTTGGAAAGTGAGTGTTTGACGTGGGTTTTTGTGGAAATCCATTCTGAATTAGGTGAGGCGTGTTCTTACTTTTTTAAATGCACAATTTGCGTCTTTATTATTATTCTTTTGTTTCATTACGCTTTTAATTATATTTTCCAAAAACTCACCTGCTTTAGAGCAAAAAAAACTTTTTGAATATTTTGGAAAGTGAGTGTTTGACGGGGGTTTTTGTGGAAATCCATTGTAAATTAGGTGAGGCGTGTTGTTACTTTTTTAAATGCACTACTTCCGTCTTTATTATTATCCTTTTGTTTCATTACGCTTTTAATTATATTTTCCAAAAACTCACTTGCTTTAAAGCAAAAAAAAACTTTTTGAATATTTTGGAAAGTGAGTGTTTGACGTAGGTTTTTGTGGAAATCCATTCTGAATTAGGTGAGGCGTGTTCTTACTTTTTTAAATGCACAATTTGCGTCTTTATTATTATTCTTTTGTTTCATTACGCTTTTAATTATATTTTCCAAAAACTCACCTGCTTTAGAGCAAAAAAAACTTTTTGAATATTTTGGAAAGTGAGTGTTTGACGTGGGTTTTTGTGGAAATCCATTCTGAATTAGGTGAGGCGTGTTCTTACTTTTTTAAATGCACAATTTGCGTCTTTATTATTATTCTTTTGTTTCATTACGCTTTTAATTATATTTTCCAAAAACTCACTTGCTTTAGAGCAAAAAAACTTTTTGAATATTTTGGAAAGTGAGCGTTTGACGTGGGTTTTTGTGGAAATCCATTGTAAATTAGGTGAGGCGTGTTGTTACTTTTTTAAATGCACTACTTCCGTCTTTATTATTATCCTTTTGTTTCATTACGCTTTTAATTATATTTTCCAAAAACTCACTTGCTTTAAAGCAAAAAAAAACTTTTTGAATATTTTGGAAAGTGAGTGTTTGACGTGGGTTTTTGTGGAAATCCATTCTGAATTAGGTGAGGGGTGTTCTTACTTTTTTAAATGCACAATTTGCGTCTTTATTATTATTCTTTTGTTTCATTACGCTTTTAATTATATTTTCCAAAAACTCACTTGCTTCAGAGCAAAAAAACTTTTTGAATATTTTGGAAAGTGAGTGTTTGACGTGGGTTTTTGTGGAAATCCATTGTAAATTAGGTGAGGCGTGTTGTTACTTTTTTAAATGCACTACTTCCGTTTTTTTATTATCCTTTTGCTTCATTATGCTTTTAATTATATTTTCCAAAAACTCACTTGCTTTAAAGCAAAAAAAACTTTTTGAATATTTTGGAAAGTGAGTGTTTGACGTGGGTTTTTGTGGAAATCCATTCTGAATTAGGTGAGGCGTGTTCTTACTTTTTTAAATGCACAATTTGCGTCTTTATTATTATTCTTTTGTTTCATTACGCTTTTAATTATATTTTCCAAAAACTCACCTGCTTTAGAGCAAAAAAAACTTTTTGAATATTTTGGAAAGTGAGTGTTTGACGTGGGTTTTTGTGGAAATCCATTCTAAATTAGGTGAGGCGTGTTCTTACTTTTTTAAATGCACAATTTGCGTCTTTATTATTATTCTTTTGTTTCATTACGCTTTTAATTATATTTTCCAATAACTCACTTGCTTTAGAGCAAAAAAACTTTTTGAATATTTTGGAAAGTGAGTGTTTGACGTGGGTTTTTGTGGAAATCCATTCTAAATTAGGTGAGGCGTGTTCTTACTTTTGTAAATGCACAATTTGCGTCTTTATTATTATTCTTTTGTTTCATTACGCTTTTAATTATATTTTCCAATAACTCACTTGCTTTAGAGCAAAAAAACTTTTTGAATATTTTGGAAAGTGAGTGTTTGACGTGGGTTTTTGAAATCCATTCTAAATTAGGTGAGGCGTGTTCTTACTTTTTTAAATGCACAATTTGCGTCTTTATTATTATTCTTTTGTTTCATTACGCTTTTAATTATATTTTCCAAAAACTCACCTGCTTTAGAGCAAAAAAAACTTTTTGAATATTTTGGAAAGTGAGTGTTTGACGTGGGTTTTTGTGGAAATCCATTCTAAATTAGGTGAGGCGTGTTCTTACTTTTTTAAATGCACAATTTGCGTCTTTATTATTATTCTTTTGTTTCATTACGCTTTTAATTATATTTTCCAATAACTCACTTGCTTTAGAGCAAAAAAACTTTTTGAATATTTTGGAAAGTGAGTGTTTGACGTGGGTTTTTGTGGAAATCCATTCTAAATTAGGTGAGGCGTGTTCTTACTTTTGTAAATGCACAATTTGCGTCTTTATTATTATTCTTTTGTTTCATTACGCTTTTAATTATATTTTCCAATAACTCACTTGCTTTAGAGCAAAAAAACTTTTTGAATATTTTGGAAAGTGAGTGTTTGACGTGGGTTTTTGTGGAAATCCATTCTAAATTAGGTGAGGCGTGTTCTTACTTTTGTAAATGCACAATTTGCGTCTTTATTATTATTCTTTTGTTTCATTACGCTTTTAATTATATTTTCCAATAACTCACTTGCTTTAGAGCAAAAAAACTTTTTGAATATTTTGGAAAGTGAGTGTTTGACGTGGGTTTTTGTGGAAATCCATTCTAAATTAGGTGAGGCGTGTTCTTACTTTTGTAAATGCACAATTTGCGTCTTTATTATTATTCTTTTGTTTCATTACGCTTTTAATTATATTTTCCAATAACTCACTTGCTTTAGAGCAAAAAAACTTTTTGAATATTTTGGAAAGTGAGTGTTTGACGTGGGTTTTTGTGGAAATCCATTCTGAATTAGGTGAGGCGTGTTCTTACTTTTTTAAATGCACAATTTGCGTCTTTATTATTATTCTTTTGTTTCATTACGCTTTTAATTATACTTTCCAAAAACTCACTTGCTTTAGAGCAAAAAAACTTTTTGAATATTTTGGAAAGTGAGCGTTTGACGTGGGTTTTTGTGGAAATCCATTGTAAATTAGGTGAGGCGTGTTGTTACTTTTTTAAATGCACTACTTCCGTCTTTATTATTATCCTTTTGTTTCATTACGCTTTTAATTATATTTTCCAAAAACTCACTTGCTTTAGAGCAAAAAAACTTTTTGAATATTTTGGAAAGTGAGTGTTTGACGTGGGTTTTTGTGGAAATCCATTGTAAATTAGGTGAGGCGTGTTGTTACTTTTTTAAATGCACTACTTCCGTCTTTATTATTATCCTTTTGTTTCATTGCGCTTTTAATTATATTTTCCAAAAACTCACTTGCTTTAAAGCAAAAAAAAACTTTTTGAATATTTTGGAAAGTGAGTGTTTGACGTGGGTTTTTGTGGAAATCCATTCTGAATTAGGTGAGGCGTGTTCTTACTTTTTTAAATGCACAATTTGCGTCTTTATTATTATTCTTTTGTTTCATTACGCTTTTAATTATATTTTCCAAAAACTCACCTGCTTTAGAGCAAAAAAAACTTTTTGATTATTTTGGAAAGTGAGTGTTTGACGTGGGTTTTTGTGGAAATCCATTCTGAATTAGGTGAGGCGTGTTCTTACTTTTTTAAATGCACAATTTGCGTCTTTATTATTATTCTTTTGTTTCATTACGCTTTTAATTATACTTTCCAAAAACTCACTTGCTTTAGAGCAAAAAAACTTTTTGAATATTTTGGAAAGTGAGCGTTTGACGTGGGTTTTTGTGGAAATCCATTGTAAATTAGGTGAGGCGTGTTGTTACTTTTTTAAATGCACTACTTCCGTCTTTATTATTATCCTTTTGTTTCATTATGCTTTTAATTATATTTTCCAAAAACTCACTTGCTTTAAAGCAAAAAAAAACTTTTTGAATATTTTGGAAAGTGAGTGTTTGACGTGGGTTTTTGTGGAAATCCATTCTGAATTAGGTGAGGCGTGTTCTTACTTTTTTAAATGCACAATTTGCGTCTTTATTATTATTCTTTTGTTTCATTACGCTTTTAATTATATTTTCCAAAAACTCACCTGCTTTAGAGCAAAAAAAACTTTTTGATTATTTTGGAAAGTGAGTGTTTGACGTGGGTTTTTGTGGAAATCCATTCTGAATTAGGTGAGGCGTGTTCTTACTTTTTTAAATGCACAATTTGCGTCTTTATTATTATTCTTTTGTTTCATTACGCTTTTAATTATACTTTCCAAAAACTCACTTGCTTTAGAGCAAAAAAACTTTTTGAATATTTTGGAAAGTGAGCGTTTGACGTGGGTTTTTGTGGAAATCCATTGTAAATTAGGTGAGGCGTGTTGTTACTTTTTTAAATGCACTACTTCCGTCTTTATTATTATCCTTTTGTTTCATTATGCTTTTAATTATATTTTCCAAAAACTCACTTGCTTTAAAGCAAAAAAAAACTTTTTGAATATTTTGGAAAGTGAGTGTTTGACGTGGGTTTTTGTGGAAATCCATTCTGAATTAGGTGAGGCGTGTTCTTACTTTTTTAAATGCACAATTTGCGTCTTTATTATTATTCTTTTGTTTCATTACGCTTTTAATTATATTTTCCAAAAACTCACCTGCTTTAGAGCAAAAAAAACTTTTTGATTATTTTGGAAAGTGAGTGTTTGACGTGGGTTTTTGTGGAAATCCATTCTGAATTAGGTGAGGCGTGTTCTTACTTTTTTAAATGCACAATTTGCGTCTTTATTATTATTCTTTTGTTTCATTACGCTTTTAATTATATTTTCCAAAAACTCACTTGCTTTAGAGCAAAAAAACTTTTTGAATATTTTGGAAAGTGAGCGTTTGACGTGGGTTTTTGTGGAAATCCATTGTAAATTAGGTGAGGCGTGTTGTTACTTTTTTAAATGCACTACTTCCGTCTTTATTATTATCCTTTTGTTTCATTACGCTTTTAATTATATTTTCCAAAAACTCACTTGCTTTAAAGCAAAAAAAAACTTTTTGAATATTTTGGAAAGTGAGTGTTTGACGTGGGTTTTTGTGGATATCCATTCTGAATTAGGTGAGGCGTGTTCTTACTTTTTTAAATGCACAATTTGCGTCTTTATTATTATTCTTTTGTTTCATTACGCTTTTAATTATATTTTCCAAAAACTCACCTGCTTTAGAGCAAAAAAAACTTTTTGAATATTTTGGAAGGTGAGTGTTTGACGTGGGTTTTTGTGGAAATCCATTCTGAATTAGGTGAGGCGTGTTCTTACTTTTTTAAATGCACAATTTGCGTCTTTATTATTATTCTTTTGTTTCATTACGCTTTTAATTATATTTTCCAAAAACTCACTTGCTTTAGAGCAAAAGAACTTTTTGAATATTTTGGAAAGTGAGCGTTTGACGTGGGTTTTTGTGGAAATCCATTGTAAATTAGGTGAGGCGTGTTGTTACTTTTTTAAATGCACTACTTCCGTCTTTATTATTATCCTTTTGTTTCATTACGCTTTTAATTATATTTTCCAAAAACTCACTTGCTTTAAAGCAAAAAAAAACTTTTTGAATATTTTGGAAAGTGAGTGTTTGACGTGGGTTTTTGTGGAAATCCATTCTGAATTAGGTGAGGCGTGTTCTTACTTTTTTAAATGCACAATTTGCGTCTTTATTATTATTCTTTTGTTTCATTACGCTTTTAATTATATTTTCCAAAAACTCACCTGCTTTAGAGCAAAAAAAACTTTTTGATTATTTTGGAAAGTGAGTGTTTGACGTGGGTTTTTGTGGAAATCCATTCTGAATTAGGTGAGGTGTGTTCTTACTTTTTTAAATGCACAATTTGCGTCTTTATTATTATTCTTTTGTTTCATTACGCTTTTAATTATATTTTCCAAAAACTCACTTGCTTTAGAGCAAAAAAACTTTTTGAATATTTTGGAAAGTGAGTGTTTGACGTGGGTTTTTGTGGAAATCCATTGTAAATTAGGTGAGGCGTGTTGTTACTTTTTTAAATGCACTACTTCCGTTTTTTTATTATCCTTTTGTTTCATTACGCTTTTAATTATATTTTCCAAAAACTCACTTGCTTTAAAGCAAAAAAAAACTTTTTGAATATTTTGGAAAGTGAGTGTTTGACGTGGGTTTTTGTGGAAATCCATTCTGAATTAGGTGAGGCGTGTTCTTACTTTTTTAAATGCACAATTTGCGTCTTTATTATTATTCTTTTGTTTCATTACGCTTTTAATTATATTTTCCAAAAACTCACCTGCTTTAGAGCAAAAAAAACTTTTTGAATATTTTGGAAAGTGAGTGTTTGACGTGGGTTTTTGTGGAAATCCATTCTAAATTAGGTGAGGCGTGTTCTTACTTTTTTAAATGCACAATTTGCGTCTTTATTATTATTCTTTTGTTTCATTACGCTTTTAATTATATTTTCCAAAAACTCACCTGCTTTAGAGCAAAAAAAACTTTTTGATTATTTTGGAAAGTGAGTGTTTGACGTGGGTTTTTGTGGAAATCCATTCTGAATTAGGTGAGGCGTGTTCTTACTTTTTTAAATGCACAATTTGCGTCTTTATTATTATTCTTTTGTTTCATTACGCTTTTAATAATATTTTCCAATAACTCACTTGCTTTAGAGCAAAAAAAACTTTTTGAATATTTTGGAAAGTGAGTGTTTGACGTGAGTTTTTGTGGAAATCCATTCTGAATTAGGTGAGGCGTGTTCTTACTTTTTTAAATGCACAATTTGCGTCTTTATTATTATTCTTTTGTTTCATTACGCTTTTAATTATATTTTCCAAAAACTCACCTGCTTTAGAGCAAAAAAAACTTTTTGATTATTTTGGAAAGTGAGTGTTTGACGTGGGTTTTTGTGGAAATCCATTCTGAATTAGGTGAGGCGTGTTCTTACTTTTTTAAATGCACAATTTGCGTCTTTATTATTATTCTTTTGTTTCATTACGCTTTTAATAATATTTTCCAATAACTCACTTGCTTTAGAGCAAAAAAAACTTTTTGAATATTTTGGAAAGTGAGTGTTTGACGTGAGTTTTTGTGGAAATCCATTCTGAATTAGGTGAGGCGTGTTCTTACTTTTTTAAATGCACAATTTGCGTCTTTATTATTATTCTTTTGTTTCATTACGCTTTTAATTATATTTTCCAAAAACTCACCTGCTTTAGAGCAAAAAAAACTTTTTGATTATTTTGGAAAGTGAGTGTTTGACGTGGGTTTTTGTGGAAATCCATTCTGAATTAGGTGAGGCGTGTTCTTACTTTTTTAAATGCACAATTTGCGTCTTTATTATTATTCTTTTGTTTCATTACGCTTTTAATTATATTTTCCAAAAACTCACCTGCTTTAGAGCAAAAAAAACTTTTTGATTATTTTGGAAAGTGAGTGTTTGACGTGGGTTTTTGTGGAAATCCATTCTGAATTAGGTGAGGCGTGTTCTTACTTTTTTAAATGCACAATTTGCGTCTTTATTATTATTCTTTTGTTTCATTACGCTTTTAATTATATTTTCCAAAAACTCACCTGCTTTAGAGCAAAAAAAACTTTTTGAATATTTTGGAAAGTGAGTGTTTGACGTGGGTTTTTGTGGAAATCCATTCTAAATTAGGTGAGGCGTGTTCTTACTTTTTTAAATGCACAATTTGCGTCTTTATTATTATTCTTTTGTTTCATTACGCTTTTAATTATATTTTCCAATAACTCACTTGCTTTAGAGCAAAAAAACTTTTTGAATATTTTGGAAAGTGAGTGTTTGACGTGGGTTTTTGTGGAAATCCATTCTAAATTAGGTGAGGCGTGTTCTTACTTTTGTAAATGCACAATTTGCGTCTTTATTATTATTCTTTTGTTTCATTACGCTTTTAATTATATTTTCCAATAACTCACTTGCTTTAGAGCAAAAAAACTTTTTGAATATTTTGGAAAGTGAGTGTTTGACGTGGGTTTTTGAAATCCATTCTAAATTAGGTGAGGCGTGTTGTTACTTTTTTAAATGCACAATTTGCGTCTTTATTATTATTCTTTTGTTTCATTACGCTTTTAATTATATTTTCCAAAAACTCACCTGCTTTAGAGCAAAAAAAACTTTTTGATTATTTTGGAAAGTGAGTGTTTGACGTGGGTTTTTGTGGAAATCCATTCTGAATTAGGTGAGGCGTGTTCTTACTTTTTTAAATGCACAATTTGCGTCTTTATTATTATTCTTTTGTTTCATTACGCTTTTAATAATATTTTCCAATAACTCACTTGCTTTAGAGCAAAAAAAACTTTTTGAATATTTTGGAAAGTGAGTGATTGACGTGAGTTTTTGTGGAAATCCATTCTGAATTAGGTGAGGCGTGTTCTTACTTTTTTAAATGCACAATTTGCGTCTTTATTATTATTCTTTTGTTTCATTACGCTTTTAATTATATTTTCCAAAAACTCACCTGCTTTAGAGCAAAAAAAACTTTTTGATTATTTTGGAAAGTGAGTGTTTGACGTGGGTTTTTGTGGAAATCCATTCTGAATTAGGTGAGGCGTGTTCTTACTTTTTTAAATGCACAATTTGCGTCTTTATTATTATTCTTTTGTTTCATTACGCTTTTAATTATACTTTCCAAAAACTCACTTGCTTTAGAGCAAAAAAACTTTTTGAATATTTTGGAAAGTGAGCGTTTGACGTGGGTTTTTGTGGAAATCCATTGTAAATTAGGTGAGGCGTGTTGTTACTTTTTTAAATGCACTACTTCCGTCTTTATTATTATCCTTTTGTTTCATTACGCTTTTAATTATATTTTCCAAAAACTCACTTGCTTTAGAGCAAAAAAACTTTTTGAATATTTTGGAAAGTGAGTGTTTGACGTGGGTTTTTGTGGAAATCCATTGTAAATTAGGTGAGGCGTGTTGTTACTTTTTTAAATGCACTACTTCCGTCTTTATTATTATCCTTTTGTTTCATTACGCTTTTAATTATATTTTCCAAAAACTCACTTGCTTTAAAGCAAAAAAAAACTTTTTGAATATTTTGGAAAGTGAGTGTTTGACGTGGGTTTTTGTGGAAATCCATTCTGAATTAGGTGAGGCGTGTTCTTACTTTTTTAAATGCACAATTTGCGTCTTTATTATTATTCTTTTGTTTCATTACGCTTTTAATTATATTTTCCAAAAACTCACCTGCTTTAGAGCAAAAAAAACTTTTTGATTATTTTGGAAAGTGAGTGTTTGACGTGGGTTTTTGTGGAAATCCATTCTGAATTAGGTGAGGCGTGTTCTTACTTTTTTAAATGCACAATTTGCGTCTTTATTATTATTCTTTTGTTTCATTACGCTTTTAATTATACTTTCCAAAAACTCACTTGCTTTAGAGCAAAAAAACTTTTTGAATATTTTGGAAAGTGAGCGTTTGACGTGGGTTTTTGTGGAAATCCATTGTAAATTAGGTGAGGCGTGTTGTTACTTTTTTAAATGCACTACTTCCGTCTTTATTATTATCCTTTTGTTTCATTACGCTTTTAATTATATTTTCCAAAAACTCACTTGCTTTAAAGCAAAAAAAAACTTTTTGAATATTTTGGAAAGTGAGTGTTTGACGTGGGTTTTTGTGGAAATCCATTCTGAATTAGGTGAGGCGTGTTCTTACTTTTTTAAATGCACAATTTGCGTCTTTATTATTATTCTTTTGTTTCATTACGCTTTTAATTATATTTGCGAAAAACTCACTTGCTTTAAAGCAAAGAAAAAACTTTTTGAATATTTCGGAAATTGAGTGTTTGACGTGGGTTTTTGTGGAAATCCATTCTAAATTAGGTGAGGCGTGTTCTTACTTTTTTAAATGCACAATTTGCGTCTTTATTATTATTCTTTTGTTTCATTACGCTTTTAATTATATTTTCCAAAAACTCACTTGCTTTAAAGCAAAGAAAAAACTTTTTGAATATTTCGGAAATTGAGTGTTTGACGTGGGTTTTTGTGGAAATCCATTCTAAATTAGGTGAGGCGTGTTCTTACTTTTTTAAATGCACAATTTGCGTCTTTATTATTATTCTTTTGTTTCATTACGCTTTTAATTATATTTTCCAAAAACTCACCTGCTTTAGAGCAAAAAAAACTTTTTGATTATTTTGGAAAGTGAGTGTTTGACGTGGGTTTTTGTGGAAATCCATTCTGAATTAGGTGAGGCGTGTTCTTACTTTTTTAAATGCACAATTTGCGTCTTTATTATTATTCTTTTGTTTCATTACGCTTTTAATTATATTTTCTAAAAACTCACTTGCTTTAGAGCAAAAAAACTTTTTGAATATTTTGGAAAGTGAGTGTTTGACGTGGGTTTTTGTGGAAATCCATTGTAAATTAGGTGAGGCGTGTTGTTACTTTTTTAAATGCACTACTTCCGTCTTTATTATTATCCTTTTGTTTCATTACGCTTTTAATTATATTTTCCAAAAACTCACTTGCTTTAAAGCAAAAAAAAACTTTTTGAATATTTTGGAAAGTGAGTGTTTGACGTGGGTTTTTGTGGAAATCCATTGTAAATTAGGTGAGGCGTGTTGTTACTTTTTTAAATGCACTACTTCCGTCTTTATTATTATCCTTTTGTTTCATTACGCTTTTAATTATATTTTCCAAAAACTCACTTGCTTTAAAGCAAAAAAAAACTTTTTGAATATTTTGGAAAGTGAGTGTTTGACGTGGGTTTTTGTGGAAATCCATTCTGAATTAGGTGAGGCGTGTTCTTACTTTTTTAAATGCACAATTTGCGTCTTTATTATTATTCTTTTGTTTCATTACGCTTTTAATTATATTTTCCAAAAACTCACTTGCTTTAAAGCAAAGAAAAAACTTTTTGAATATTTCGGAAATTGAGTGTTTGACGTGGGTTTTTGTGGAAATCCATTCTAAATTAGGTGAGGCGTGTTCTTACTTTTTTAAATGCACAATTTGCGTCTTTATTATTATTCTTTTGTTTCATTACGCTTTTAATTATATTTTCCAAAAACTCACTTGCTTTAAAGCAAAAAAAAACTTTTTGAATATTTTGGAAAGTGAGTGTTTGACGTGGGTTTTTGTGGAAATCCATTCTGAATTAGGTGAGGCGTGTTCTTACTTTTTTAAATGCACAATTTGCGTCTTTATTATTATTCTTTTGTTTCATTACGCTTTTAATTATATTTTCCAAAAACTCACCTGCTTTAGAGCAAAAAAAACTTTTTGATTATTTTGGAAAGTGAGTGTTTGACGTGGGTTTTTGTGGAAATCCATTCTGAATTAGGTGAGGCGTGTTGTTACTTTTTTAAATGCACTACTTCCGTTTTTTTATTATCCTTTTGTTTCATTACGCTTTTAATTATATTTTCCAAAAACTCACTTGCTTTAAAGCAAAAAAAAACTTTTTGAATATTTTGGAAAGTGAGTGTTTGACGTGGGTTTTTGTGGAAATCCATTCTAAATTAGGTGAGGCGTGTTCTTATATTTTTAAATGCACAATTTGCGTCTTTATTATTATTCTTTTGTTTCATTACGCTTTTAATTATATTTTCCAAAAACTCACCTGCTTTAGAGCAAAAAAAACTTTTTGATTATTTTGGAAAGTGAGTGTTTGACGTGGGTTTTTGTGGAAATCCATTCTGAATTAGGTGAGGCGTGTTCTTACTTTTTTAAATGCACAATTTGCGTCTTTATTATTATTCTTTTGTTTCATTACCCTTTTAATTATACTTTCCAAAAACTCACTTGCTTTAGAGCAAAAAAACTTTTTGAATATTTTGGAAAGTGAGCGTTTGACGTGGGTTTTTGTGGAAATCCATTGTAAATTAGGTGAGGCGTGTTGTTACTTTTTTAAATGCACTACTTCCGTCTTTATTATTATCCTTTTGTTTCATTACGCTTTTAATTATATTTTCCAAAAACTCACTTGCTTTAAAGCAAAAAAAAACTTTTTGAATATTTTGGAAAGTGAGTGTTTGACGTGGGTTTTTGTGGAAATCCATTCTGAATTAGGTGAGGCGTGTTCTTACTTTTTTAAATGCACAATTTGCGTCTTTATTATTATTCTTTTGTTTCATTACGCTTTTAATTATATTTTCCAAAAACTCACCTGCTTTAGAGCAAAAAAAACTTTTTGATTATTTTGGAAAGTGAGTGTTTGACGTGGGTTTTTGTGGAAATCCATTCTGAATTAGGTGAGGCGTGTTGTTACTTTTTTAAATGCACTACTTCCGTCTTTATTATTATCCTTTTGTTTCATTACGCTTTTAATTATATTTTCCAAAAACTCACTTGCTTTAGAGCAAAAAAACTTTTTGAATATTTTGGAAAGTGAGTGTTTGACGTGGGTTTTTGTGGAAATCCATTGTAAATTAGGTGAGGCGTGTTGTTACTTTTTTAAATGCACTACTTCCGTCTTTATTATTATCCTTTTGTTTCATTACGCTTTTAATTATATTTTCCAAAAACTCACTTGCTTTAGAGCAAAAAAACTTTTTGAATATTTTGGAAAGTGAGTGTTTGACGTGGGTTTTTGTGGAAATCCATTGTAAATTAGGTGAGGCGTGTTGTTACTTTTTTAAATGCACTACTTCCGTCTTTATTATTATCCTTTTGTTTCATTACGCTTTTAATTATATTTTCCAAAAACTCACTTGCTTTAAAGCAAAAAAAAACTTTTTGAATATTTTGGAAAGTGAGTGTTTGACGTGGGTTTTTGTGGAAATCCATTCTGAATTAGGTGAGGCGTGTTCTTACTTTTTTAAATGCACAATTTGCGTCTTTATTATTATTCTTTTGTTTCATTACGCTTTTAATTATATTTTCCAAAAACTCACCTGCTTTAGAGCAAAAAAAACTTTTTGATTATTTTGGAAAGTGAGTGTTTGACGTGGGTTTTTGTGGAAATCCATTCTGAATTAGGTGAGGCGTGTTCTTACTTTTTTAAATGCACAATTTGCGTCTTTATTATTATTCTTTTGTTTCATTACGCTTTTAATTATATTTTCCAAAAACTCACTTGCTTTAGAGCAAAAAAACTTTTTGAATATTTTGGAAAGTGAGTGTTTGACGTGGGTTTTTGTGGAAATCCATTGTAAATTAGGTGAGGCGTGTTGTTACTTTTTTAAATGCACTACTTCCGTCTTTATTATTATCCTTTTGTTTCATTACGCTTTTAATTATATTTTCCAAAAACTCACTTGCTTTAAAGCAAAAAAAAACTTTTTGAATATTTTGGAAAGTGAGTGTTTGACGTGGGTTTTTGTGGAAATCCATTCTAAATTCGGTGAGGCGTGTTCTTACTTTTTAAATGCACAACTTCCGTCTTTATTATTATTCTTTTGTTTCATTACGCTTTTAATTATATTTTCAAAAAACTCACCTGCTTTAGAGCAAAAAAAACTTTTTGAATATTTTGGAAAGTGAGTGTTTGACGTGAGTTTTTGTGGAAATCCATTCTAAATTAGGTGAGGCGTGTTGTTACTTTTTTTAATGCACAATTTGCGTCTTTATTATTATTCTTTTGTTTCATTACGCTTTTAATTATATTTTCCAAAAACTCACCTGCTTTAGAGCAAAAAAAACTTTTTGATTATTTTGGAAAGTGAGTGTTTGACGTGGGTTTTTGTGGAAATCCATTCTGAATTAGGTGAGGCGTGTTCTTACTTTTTTAAATGCACAATTTGCGTCTTTATTATTATTCTTTTGTTTCATTACGCTTTTAATTATATTTTCCAAAAACTCACTTGCTTTAGAGCAAAAAAACTTTTTGAATATTTTGGAAAGTGAGTGTTTGACGTGGGTTTTTGTGGAAATCCATTGTAAATTAGGTGAGGCGTGTTGTTACTTTTTTAAATGCACTACTTCCGTCTTTATTATTATCCTTTTGTTTCATTACGCTTTTAATTATATTTTCCAAAAACTCACTTGCTTTAAAGCAAAAAAAAACTTTTTGAATATTTTGGAAAGTGAGTGTTTGACGTGGGTTTTTGTGGAAATCCATTCTAAATTCGGTGAGGCGTGTTCTTACTTTTTAAATGCACAACTTCCGTCTTTATTATTATTCTTTTGTTTCATTACGCTTTTAATTATATTTTCAAAAAACTCACCTGCTTTAGAGCAAAAAAAACTTTTTGAATATTTTGGAAAGTGAGTGTTTGACGTGAGTTTTTGTGGAAATCCATTCTAAATTAGGTGAGGCGTGTTGTTACTTTTTTTAATGCACAATTTGCGTCTTTATTATTATTCTTTTGTTTCATTACGCTTTTAATTATATTTTCCAAAAACTCACTTGCTTTAAAGCAAAAAAAAACTTTTTGAATATTTTGGAAAGTGAGTGTTTGACGTGGGTTTTTGTGGAAAACCATTCTAAATTCGGTGAGGCGTGTTCTTAATTTTTAAATGCACAACTTGCGTCTTTATTACTATTCTTTTGTTTCATTACGCTTTTAATAATATTTTCCAATAACTCACTTGCTTTAGAGCAAAAAAAACTCTTTGAATATTTTGGAAAGTGAGTGTTTGACGTGAGTTTTTGTGGAAATCCATTCTAAATTAGGTGAGGCGTTTTCTTATTTTTTAAATGCACAACTTGCGTCTTTATTACTCTTCTTTTGTTTCATTACGCTTTTAATTATATTTTCCAATAACTCACTTGCTTTAAAGCAAAAAAAAACTTTTTGAATATTTTGGAAAGTAAGTGTTTGACGTGGGTTTTTGTGGAAATCCATTCTACATAGCATGAGGTTTTTTTCTATATTTTAAATGCACAATTTGCGTCTTTATTATTATTCTTTTGTTTCATTACGCTTTTAATTATACTTTCCAAAAACTCACTTGCTTTAGAGCAAAAAAACTTTTTGAATATTTTGGAAAGTGAGTGTTTGACGTGGGTTTTTGTGGAAATCCATTGTAAATTAGGTGAGGCGTGTTGTTACTTTTTTAAATGCACTACTTCCGTCTTTATTATTATCCTTTTGTTTCATTACGCTTTTAATTATATTTTCCAAAAACTCACTTGCTTTAAAGCAAAAAAAAACTTTTTGAATATTTTGGAAAGTGAGTGTTTGACGTGGGTTTTTGTGGAAATCCATTCTAAATTAGGTGAGGGGTGTTCTTATTTTTTAAATACACAATTTGCGTCTTTATTACTATTCTTTTGTTTCATTACGCTTTTAATTATATTTTCCAATAACTCACTTGCTTTAGAGCAAAAAAAAACTTTTTGAATATTTTGGAAAGTGAGTGTTTTACGTGGGTTTTTGTGGAAATCCATTCTAAATTCGGTGAGGCGTGTTGTTACTTTTTTAAATGCACAATTTGCGTCTTTATTATTATTCTTTTGTTTCATTACGCTTTTAATTATATTTTCCAAAAACTCACCTGCTTTAGAGAAAAAAAACTTTTTGAATATTTTGGAAAGTGAGTGTTTGACGTGGGTTTTTGAAATCCATTCTAAATTCGGTGAGGCGTGTTCTTACTTTTTTAAATGCACAACTTCCGTCTTTATTATTATTCTTTTGTTTCATTACGCTTTTAATTATATTTTCCAAAAACTCACTTGCTTTAGAGCAAAAAAAAACTTTTTGAATATTTTGGAAAGTGAGTGTTTGACGTGGGTTTTTGTGGAAATCCATTCTAAATTAGGTGAGGCGTGTTCTTACTTTTGTAAATGCACAATTTGCGTCTTTATTATTATTCCTTTATTTCATTACGCTTTTAATCATATTTTCCAAAAACTCACTTGCTTTAGAGCAAAAAAACTTTTTGAATATTTTGGAAAGTGAGTGTTTAACGTGGGTTTTTGTGGAAATCCATTGTAAATTAGGTGAGGCGTGTTCTTATTTTTTAAATACACAATTTGCGTCTTTATTATTATTCTTTTGTTTCATTACGCTTTTAATTATATTTTCCAAAAACTCACTTGCTTTAAAGCAAAAAAAAACTTTTTGAATATTTTGGAAAGTGAGTGTTTGACGTGGGTTTTTGTGGAAATCCATTCTGAATTAGGTGAGGCGTGTTCTTACTTTTTTAAATGCACAATTTGCGTCTTTATTATTATTCTTTTGTTTCATTACGCTTTTAATTATATTTTCCAAAAACTCACTTGCTTTAGAGCAAAAAAACTTTTTGAATATTTTGGAAAGTGAGTGTTTGACGTGGGTTTTTGTGGAAATCCATTCTAAATTAGGTGAGGCGTGTTCTTAGTTTTTAAATGCACAATTTGCGTCTTTATTATTATTCTTTTGTTTCATTACGCTTTTAATTATATTTTCCAAAAACGCACTTGCTTTAAAGCAAAAAAAAACTTTTTGAATATTTTGGAAAGTGAGTGTTTGACGTTGGTTTTTGTGGAAATCCATTCTAAATTAGGTGCGGCGTGTTCTTACTTTTTTAAATGCACAATTTGCATCTTTATTATTATTCTTTTGTTTCATTACGCTTTTAATTATATTTTCCAAAAACTCACTTGCTTTAAAGCAAAAAAAAACTTTTTGAATATTTTGGAAAGTGAGTGTTTGACGTGGGTTTTTGTGGAAATCCATTCTGAATTAGGTGAGGCGTGTTCTTACTTTTTTAAATGCACAATTTGCATCTTTATTATTATTCTTTTGTTTCATTACGCTTTTAATTATATTTTCCAAAAACTCACTTGCTTTAAAGCAAAAAAAAACTTTTTGAATATTTTGGAAAGTGAGTGTTTGACGTGGGTTTTTGTGGAAATCCATTCTAAATTAGGTGAGGCGTGTTCTTATTTTTTAAATACACAATTTGCGTCTTTATTACTATTCTTTTGTTTCATTACGCTTTTAATTATATTTTCCAATAACTCACTTGCTTTAGAGCAAAAAAAAACTTTTTGAATATTTTGGAAAGTGAGTGTTTGACGTGGGTTTTTGTGGAAATCCATTCTAAATTAGGTGAGGCGTGTTCTTACTTTTTTAAATGCACAATTTGCGTCTTTATTATTATTCCTTTATTTCATTACGCTTTTAATCATATTTTCCAAAAACTCGCTTGCTTTAAAGCAAAAAAAAACTTTTTGAATATTTTGGAAAGTGAGTGTTTGACGTGAGTTTTTGTGGAAATCCATTCTAAATTAGGTGGGGCGTGTTGTTACTTTTTTAAATGCACAATTTGCATCTTTATTATTATTCTTTTGTTTCATTACGCTTTTAATTATATTTTCCAAAAACTCACTTGCTTTAAAGCAAAAAAAAACTTTTTGAATATTTTGGAAAGTGAGTGTTTGACGTGGGTTTTTGTGGAAATCCATTCTGAATTAGGTGAGGCGTGTTCTTACTTTTTTAAATGCACAATTTGCGTCTTTATTATTATTCTTTTGTTTCATTACGCTTTTAATAATATTTTTTTCAATAACTCACTTGCTTTAGAGCAAAAAAAACTTTTTGAATATTTTGGAAAGTGAGTGTTTGACGTGAGTTTTTGTGGAAATCCATTCTAAATTAGGTGAGGCGTGTTCTTATTTTTTAAATGCACAACTTGCGTCTTTATTACTATTCTTTTGTTTCATTACGCTTTTAATTATATTTTCCAATAACTCACTTGCTTTAGAGCAAAAAAAAACTTTTTGAATATTTTGGAAAGTGAGTGTTTGACGTGAGTTTTTGTGGAAATCCATTCTAAATTAGGTGAGGCGTGTTGTTACTTTTTTAAATGCACAATTTGCGTCTTTATTATTATTCTTTTGTTTCATTACGCTTTTAATTATATTTTCCAAAAACTCACCTGCTTTAGAGCAAAAAAAACTTTTTGATTATTTTGGAAAGTGAGTGTTTGACGTGGGTTTTTGTGGAAATCCATTCTGAATTAGGTGAGGCGTGTTCTTACTTTTTTAAATGCACAATTTGCGTCTTTATTATTATTCTTTTGTTTCATTACGCTTTTAATTATATTTTCCAAAAACTCACTTGCTTTAAAGCAAAAAAAAACTTTTTGAATATTTTGGAAAGTGAGTGTTTGACGTGAGTTTTTGTGGAAATCCATTCTAAATTAGGAGAGGCGTGTTCTTACTTTTTTAAATGCACAATTTGCGTCTTTATTATTATTCTTTTATTTCATTACGCTTTTAATTATATTTTCCAAAAACTCACTTGCTTTAAAGCAAAAAAAAACTTTTTGAATATTTTGGAAAGTGAGTGTTTGACGTGGGTTTTTGTGAAAATCCATTCTAAATTAGGTGCGGCGTGTTCTTACTGTTTTAAATGCACAATTTGCGTCTTTATTATTATCCTTTTGCTTCATTACGCTTTTAATTATATTTTCCAAAAACTCACTTGCTTTAAGGCAAAAAAAACTTTTTGAATATTTTGGAAAGTGAGTGTTTGACGTGGGTTTTTGTGGAAATCCATTCCAAATAGCATGAGGTCTGTTTCTATATTTTAAATGCACAATTTGCGTCTTTATTATTATTCTTTTGTTTCATTACGCTTTTAATTATATTTTCCAAAAACTCACTTGCTTTAAAGCAAAAAAAAACTTTTTGAATATTTTGGAAAGTGAGTGTTTGACGTGGGTTTTTGTGGAAATCCATTCTAAATTAGGTGAGGCGTGTTCTTATTTTTTAAATGCACAACTTGCGTCTTTATTACTCTTCTTTTGTTTCATTACGCTTTTAATTATATTTTCCAATAACTCACTTGCTTTAGAGCAAAAAAAAACTTTTTGAATATTTTGGAAAGTGAGTGTTTTACGTGAGTTTTTATGGAAATCCATTCTAAATTAGGAGAGGCGTGTTCTTACTTTTTTAAATGCACAATTTGCGTCTTTATTATTATTCTTTTGTTTCATTACGCTTTTAATTATATTTTCCAAAAACTCACTTGCTTTAAAGCAAAAAAAAACTTTTTGAATATTTTGGAAAGTGAGTGTTTGACGTGGGTTTTTGTGGAAATCCATTCCAAATAGCATGAGGTCTGTTTCTATATTTTAAATGCACAATTTGCGTCTTTATTATTATTCTTTTGTTTCATTACGCTTTTAATTATATTTTCCAAAAACTCACTTGCTTTAAAGCAAAAAAAAACTTTTTGAATATTTTGGAAAGTGAGTGTTTGACTTGGTTTTTTGTGAAAATCCATTCTAAATTAGGTGCGGCGTGTTCTTACTGTTTTAAATGCACAATTTGCGTTTTTATTATTATCCTTTTGCTTCATTACGCTTTGAATTATATTTTCCAAAAACTCACTTGCTTTAAAGCAAAAAAAAACTTTTTGAATATTTTGGAAAGTGAGTGTTTGACGTGGGTTTTTGTGGAAATCCATTCCAAATAGCATGAGGTCTGTTTCTATATTTTAAATGCAAAATTTGCGTCTTTATTATTATTCTTTTGTTTCATTACGCTTTTAATTATATTTTCCAAAAACTCACTTGCTTTAAAGCAAAAAAAAACTTTTTGAATATTTTGGAAAGTGAGTGTTTGACGTGGGTTTTTGTGAAAATCCATTCTAAATTAGGTGCGGCGTGTTCTTACTGTTTTAAATGCACAATTTGCGTTTTTATTATTATCCTTTTGCTTCATTACGCTTTGAATTATATTTTCCAAAAACTCACTTGCTTTAAAGCAAAAAAAAACTTTTTGAATATTTTGGAAAGTGAGTGTTTGACGTGGGTTTTTGTGGAAATCCATTCTAAATTAGGTGAGGCGTGTTCTTATTTTTTAAATGCAGAACTTGCGTCTTTATTACTATTCTTTTGTTTCATTACGCTTTTAATTATATTTTCCAAAAACTCACTTGCTTTAAAGCAAAAAAAAACTTTTTGAATATTTTGGAAAGTGAGTGTTTGACGTGAGTTTTTGTGGAAATCCATTCTAAATTAGGAGAGGCGTGTTCTTACTTTTTTAAATGCACAATTTGCGTCTTTATTATTATTCTTTTATTTCATTACGCTTTTAATTATATTTTCCAAAAACTCACTTGCTTTAAAGCAAAAAAAAACTTTTTGAATATTTTGGAAAGTGAGTGTTTGACGTGGGTTTTTGTGAAAATCCATTCTAAATTAGGTGCGGCGTGTTCTTACTGTTTTAAATGCACAATTTGCGTCTTTATTATTATCCTTTTGCTTCATTACGCTTTTAATTATATTTTCCAAAAACTCACTTGCTTTAAGGCAAAAAAAACTTTTTGAATATTTTGGAAAGTGAGTGTTTGACGTGGGTTTTTGTGGAAATCCATTCCAAATAGCATGAGGTCTGTTTCTATATTTTAAATGCACAATTTGCGTCTTTATTATTATTCTTTTGTTTCATTACGCTTTTAATTATATTTTCCAAAAACTCACTTGCTTTAAAGCAAAAAAAAACTTTTTGAATATTTTGGAAAGTGAGTGTTTGACGTGGGTTTTTGTGGAAATCCATTCTAAATTAGGTGAGGCGTGTTCTTATTTTTTAAATGCACAACTTGCGTCTTTATTACTCTTCTTTTGTTTCATTACGCTTTTAATTATATTTTCCAATAACTCACTTGCTTTAGAGCAAAAAAAAACTTTTTGAATATTTTGGAAAGTGAGTGTTTGACGTGAGTTTTTATGGAAATCCATTCTAAATTAGGAGAGGCGTGTTCTTACTTTTTTAAATGCACAATTTGCGTCTTTATTATTATTCTTTTGTTTCATTACGCTTTTAATTATATTTTCCAAAAACTCACTTGCTTTAAAGCAAAAAAAAACTTTTTGAATATTTTGGAAAGTGAGTGTTTGACGTGGGTTTTTGTGGAAATCCATTCCAAATAGCATGAGGTCTGTTTCTATATTTTAAATGCACAATTTGCGTCTTTATTATTATTCTTTTGTTTCATTACGCTTTTAATTATATTTTCCAAAAACTCACTTGCTTTAAAGCAAAAAAAAACTTTTTGAATATTTTGGAAAGTGAGTGTTTGACGTGGGTTTTTGTGGAAATCCATTCTAAATTAGGTGAGGCGTGTTCTTATTTTTTAAATGCACAACTTGCGTCTTTATTACTCTTCTTTTGTTTCATTACGCTTTTAATTATATTTTCCAATAACTCACTTGCTTTAGAGCAAAAAAAAACTTTTTGAATATTTTGGAAAGTGAGTGTTTGACGTGAGTTTTTATGGAAATCCATTCTAAATTAGGAGAGGCGTGTTCTTACTTTTTTAAATGCACAATTTGCGTCTTTATTATTATTCTTTTGTTTCATTACGCTTTTAATTATATTTTCCAAAAACTCACTTGCTTTAAAGCAAAAAAAAACTTTTTGAATATTTTGGAAAGTGAGTGTTTGACGTGAGTTTTTGTGGAAATCCATTCTAAATTAGGAGAGGCGTGTTCTTACTTTTTTAAATGCACAATTTGCGTCTTTATTATTATTCTTTTATTTCATTACGCTTTTAATTATATTTTCCAAAAACTCACTTGCTTTAAAGCAAAAAAAAACTTTTTGAATATTTTGGAAAGTGAGTGTTTGACGTGGGTTTTTGTGAAAATCCATTCTAAATTAGGTGCGGCGTGTTCTTACTGTTTTAAATGCACAATTTGCGTCTTTATTATTATCCTTTTGCTTCATTACGCTTTTAATTATATTTTCCAAAAACTCACTTGCTTTAAGGCAAAAAAAACTTTTTGAATATTTTGGAAAGTGAGTGTTTGACGTGGGTTTTTGTGGAAATCCATTCCAAATAGCATGAGGTCTGTTTCTATATTTTAAATGCACAATTTGCGTCTTTATTATTATTCTTTTGTTTCATTACGCTTTTAATTATATTTTCCAAAAACTCACTTGCTTTAAAGCAAAAAAAAACTTTTTGAATATTTTGGAAAGTGAGTGTTTGACGTGGGTTTTTGTGGAAATCCATTCTAAATTAGGTGAGGCGTGTTCTTATTTTTTAAATGCACAACTTGCGTCTTTATTACTCTTCTTTTGTTTCATTACGCTTTTAATTATATTTTCCAATAACTCACTTGCTTTAGAGCAAAAAAAAACTTTTTGAATATTTTGGAAAGTGAGTGTTTGACGTGAGTTTTTATGGAAATCCATTCTAAATTAGGAGAGGCGTGTTCTTACTTTTTTAAATGCACAATTTGCGTCTTTATTATTATTCTTTTGTTTCATTACGCTTTTAATTATATTTTCCAAAAACTCACTTGCTTTAAAGCAAAAAAAAACTTTTTGAATATTTTGGAAAGTGAGTGTTTGACGTGGGTTTTTGTGGAAATCCATTCCAAATAGCATGAGGTCTGTTTCTATATTTTAAATGCACAATTTGCGTCTTTATTATTATTCTTTTGTTTCATTACGCTTTTAATTATATTTTCCAAAAACTCACTTGCTTTAAAGCAAAAAAAAACTTTTTGAATATTTTGGAAAGTGAGTGTTTGACGTGGGTTTTTGTGAAAATCCATTCTAAATTAGGTGCGGCGTGTTCTTACTGTTTTAAATGCACAATTTGCGTTTTTATTATTATCCTTTTGCTTCATTACGCTTTGAATTATATTTTCCAAAAACTCACTTGCTTTAAAGCAAAAAAAAACTTTTTGAATATTTTGGAAAGTGAGTGTTTGACGTGGGTTTTTGTGGAAATCCATTCTAAATTAGGTGAGGCGTGTTCTTATTTTTTAAATGCACAACTTGCGTCTTTATTACTATTCTTTTGTTTCATTACGCTTTTAATTATATTTTCCAATAACTCACTTGCTTTAGAGCAAAAAAAATTTTTGAATGTTTGGGAAAGTGAGTGTTTGACGTGGGTTTTTGTGGAAATCCATTCTAAATTAGGTGAGGCGTGTTGTTACTTTTTTAAATGCACAATTTGCGTCTTTATTATTATTCCTTTGTTTCATTACGCTTTTAATTATATTTTCCAAAAACTCACTTGCTTTAAAGCAAAAAAAACTTTTTGAATATTTTGGAAAGTGAGTGTTTGACGTGAGTTTTTGTGGAAATCCATTCTAAATTAGGTGAGGCGTGTTGTTACTTTTTTAAATGCACAATTTGCGTCTTTATTATTATTCTTTTGTTTCATTACGCTTTTAATTATATTTTCCAAAAACTCACCTGCTTTAGAGCAAAAAAAACTTTTTGATTATTTTGGAAAGTGAGTGTTTGACGTGGGTTTTTGTGGAAATCCATTCTGAATTAGGTGAGGCGTGTTCTTACTTTTTTAAATGCACAATTTGCGTCTTTATTATTATTCTTTTGTTTCATTACGCTTTTAATTATATTTTCCAAAAACTCACTTGCTTTAAGGCAAAAAAAAACTTTTTGAATATTTTGGAAAGTGAGTGTTTGACGTGGGTTTTTGTGGAAATCCATTCTAAATTAGGTGAGGCGTGTTGTTACTTTTTTAAATGCACAATTTGCGTCTTTATTATTATTCCTTTGTTTCATTACGCTTTTAATTATATTTTCCAAAAACTCACTTGCTTTAAAGCAAAAAAAACTTTTTGAATATTTTGGAAAGTGAGTGTTTGACGTGAGTTTTTGTGGAAATCCATTCTAAATTAGGTGAGGCGTGTTGTTACTTTTTTAAATGCACAATTTGCGTCTTTATTATTATTCTTTTGTTTCATTACGCTTTTAATTATATTTTCCAAAAACTCACCTGCTTTAGAGCAAAAAAAACTTTTTGATTATTTTGGAAAGTGAGTGTTTGACGTGGGTTTTTGTGGAAATCCATTCTGAATTAGGTGAGGCGTGTTCTTACTTTTTTAAATGCACAATTTGCGTCTTTATTATTATTCTTTTGTTTCATTACGCTTTTAATTATATTTTCCAAAAACTCACTTGCTTTAAAGCAAAAAAAAACTTTTTGAATATTTTGGAAAGTGAGTGTTTGACGTGGGTTTTTGTGGAAATCCATTCTAAATTAGGTGAGGCGTGTTCTTATTTTTTAAATGCACAACTTGCGTCTTTATTACTATTCTTTTGTTTCATTACGCTTTTAATTATATTTTCCAATAACTCACTTGCTTTAAAGCAAAAAAAAACTTTTGAATATTTTGGAAAGTGAGTGTTTGACGTGGGTTTTTGTGAAAATCCATTCTAAATTAGGTGCGGCGTGTTCTTACTGTTTTAAATGCACAATTTGCGTCTTTATTATTATTCTTTTGTTTCATTACGCTTTTAATTATATTTTCCAAAAACTCACTTGCTTTAAAGCAAAAAAAAACTTTTTGAATATTTTGGAAAGTGAGTGTTTGACGTGGGTTTTTGTGGAAATCCATTCTAAATTAGGTGAGGCGTGTTCTTATTTTTTAAATGCACAACTTGCGTCTTTATTACTATTCTTTTGTTTCATTACGCTTTTAATTATATTTTCCAATAACTCACTTGCTTTAAAGCAAAAAAAAACTTTTGAATATTTTGGAAAGTGAGTGTTTGACGTGGGTTTTTGTGAAAATCCATTCTAAATTAGGTGCGGCGTGTTCTTACTGTTTTAAATGCACAATTTGCGTCTTTATTATTATTCTTTTGTTTCATTACGCTTTTAATTATATTTTCCAAAAACTCACTTGCTTTAAAGCAAAAAAAAACTTTTTGAATATTTTGGAAAGTGAGTGTTTGACGTGGGTTTTTGTGGAAATCCATTCTAAATTAGGTGAGGCGTGTTCTTATTTTTTAAATGCACAACTTGCGTCTTTATTACTATTCTTTTGTTTCATTACGCTTTTAATTATATTTTCCAATAACTCACTTGCTTTAGAGCAAAAAAAAACCTTTTGAATATTTTGGAAAGTGAGTGTTTGACGTGAGTTTTTGTGGAAATCCACTCTAAATTAGGAGAGGCGTGTTCTTACTTTTTTAAATGCACAATTTGCGTCTTTATTATTATTCTTTTGTTTCATTACGCTTTTAATTATATTTTCCAAAAACTCACTTGCTTTAAAGCAAAAAAAAACTTTTTGAATATTTTGGAAAGTGAGTGTTTGACGTGGGTTTTTGTGGAAATCCATTCCAAATAGCATGAGGTCTGTTTCTATATTTTAAATGCACAATTTGCGTCTTTATTATTATTCATTTGTTTCATTACGCTTTTAATTATATTTTCCAAAAACTCACTTGCTTTAAAGCAAAAAAAAACTTTTTGAATATTTTGGAAAGTGAGTCTTTGACGTGGGTTTTTGTGGAAATCCATTCTAAATTAGGTGAGGCGTGTTCTTATTTTTTAAATGCACAACTTGCGTCTTTATTACTATTCTTTTGTTTCATTACGCTTTTAATTATATTTTCCAATAACTCACTTGCTTTAGAGCAAAAAAAATTTTTGAATGTTTGGGAAAGTGAGTGTTTGACGTGGGTTTTTGTGGAAATCCATTCTAAATTAGGTGAGGCGTGTTGTTACTTTTTTAAATGCACAATTTGCGTCTTTATTATTATTCTTTTGTTTCATTACGCTTTTAATTATATTTTCCAAAAACTCACCTGCTTTAGAGCAAAAAAAACTTTTTGATTATTTTGGAAAGTGAGTGTTTGACGTGGGTTTTTGTGGAAATCCATTCTGAATTAGGTGAGGCGTGTTCTTACTTTTTTAAATGCACAATTTACGTCTTTATTATTATTCTTTTGTTTCATTACGCTTTTAATTATATTTTCCAAAAACTCACTTGCTTTAAAGCAAAAAAAAACTTTTTGAATATTTTGGAAAGTGAGTGTTTGATGTGGGTTTTTGTGGAAATCCATTCTAAATTAGGAGAGGCGTGTTTTTACTTTTTTAAATGCACAATTTGCGTCTTTATTATTATTCTTTTGTTTCATTACGCTTTTAATTATATTTTCCAAAAACTCACTTGCTTTAAAGCAAAAAAAAACTTTTTGAATATTTTGGAAAGTGAGTGTTTGACGTGGGTTTTTGTGGAAATCCATTCCAAATAGCATGAGGTCTGTTTCTATATTTTAAATGCACAATTTGCGTCTTTATTATTATTCTTTTGTTTCATTACGCTTTTAATTATATTTTCCAAAAACTCACTTGCTTTAAAGCAAAAAAAAACTTTTTGAATATTTTGGAAAGTGAGTGTTTGACGTGGGTTTTTGTGAAAATCCATTCTAAATTAGGTGCGGCGTGTTCTTACTGTTTTAAATGCACAATTTGCGTTTTTATTATTATCCTTTTGCTTCATTACGCTTTGAATTATATTTTCCAAAAACTCACTTGCTTTAAAGCAAAAAAAAACTTTTTGAATATTTTGGAAAGTGAGTGTTTGACGTGGGTTTTTGTGGAAATAAATTCCAAATAGCATGAGGTCTGTTTCTATATTTTAAATGCACAATTTGCGTCTTTATTATTATTCTTTTGTTTCATTACGCTTTTAATTATATTTTCCAAAAACTCACTTGCTTTAAAGCAAAAAAAAACTTTTTGAATATTTTGGAAAGTGAGTGTTTGACGTGGGTTTTTGTGAAAATCCATTCTAAATTAGGTGCGGCGTGTTCTTACTGTTTTAAATGCACAATTTGCGTTTTTATTATTATCCTTTTGCTTCATTACGCTTTGAATTATATTTTCCAAAAACTCACTTGCTTTAAAGCAAAAAAAAACTTTTTGAATATTTTGGAAAGTGAGTGTTTGACGTGGGTTTTTGTGGAAATCCATTCTAAATTAGGTGAGGCGTGTTCTTATTTTTTAAATGCACAACTTGCGTCTTTATTACTATTCTTTTGTTTCATTACGCTTTTAATTATATTTTCCAATAACTCACTTGCTTTAGAGCAAAAAAAATTTTTGAATGTTTGGGAAAGTGAGTGTTTGACGTGGGTTTTTGTGGAAATCCATTCTAAATTAGGTGAGGCGTGTTGTTACTTTTTTAAATGCACAATTTGCGTCTTTATTATTATTCTTTTGTTTCATTACGCTTTTAATTATATTTTCCAAAAACTCACTTGCTTTAAAGCAAAAAAAAACTTTTTGAATATTTTGGAAAGTGAGTGTTTGATGTGGGTTTTTGTGGAAATCCATTCTAAATTAGGAGAGGCGTGTTTTTACTTTTTTAAATGCACAATTTGCGTCTTTATTATTATTCTTTTGTTTCATTACGCTTTTAATTATATTTTCCAAAAACTCACTTGCTTTAAAGCAAAAAAAAACTTTTTGAATATTTTGGAAAGTGAGTGTTTGACGTGGGTTTTTGTGGAAATCCATTCCAAATAGCATGAGGTCTGTTTCTATATTTTAAATGCACAATTTGCGTCTTTATTATTATTCTTTTGTTTCATTACGCTTTTAATTATATTTTCCAAAAACTCACTTGCTTTAAAGCAAAAAAAAACTTTTTGAATATTTTGGAAAGTGAGTGTTTGACGTGGGTTTTTGTGAAAATCCATTCTAAATTAGGTGCGGCGTGTTCTTACTGTTTTAAATGCACAATTTGCGTTTTTATTATTATCCTTTTGCTTCATTACGCTTTGAATTATATTTTCCAAAAACTCACTTGCTTTAAAGCAAAAAAAAACTTTTTGAATATTTTGGAAAGTGAGTGTTTGACGTGGGTTTTTGTGGAAATAAATTCCAAATAGCACGAGGTCTGTTTCTATATTTTAAATGCACAATTTGCGTCTTTATTATTATTCTTTTGTTTCATTACGCTTTTAATTATATTTTCCAAAAACTCACTTGCTTTAAAGCAAAAAAAAACTTTTTGAATATTTTGGAAAGTGAGTGTTTGACGTGGGTTTTTGTGAAAATCCATTCTAAATTAGGTGCGGCGTGTTCTTACTGTTTTAAATGCACAATTTGCGTTTTTATTATTATCCTTTTGCTTCATTACGCTTTGAATTATATTTTCCAAAAACTCACTTGCTTTAAAGCAAAAAAAAACTTTTTGAATATTTTGGAAAGTGAGTGTTTGACGTGGGTTTTTGTGGAAATCCATTCTAAATTAGGTGAGGCGTGTTCTTATTTTTTAAATGCACAACTTGCGTCTTTATTACTATTCTTTTGTTTCATTACGCTTTTAATTATATTTTCCAATAACTCACTTGCTTTAGAGCAAAAAAAATTTTTGAATGTTTGGGAAAGTGAGTGTTTGACGTGGGTTTTTGTGGAAATCCATTCTAAATTAGGTGAGGCGTGTTGTTACTTTTTTAAATGCACAATTTGCGTCTTTATTATTATTCCTTTGTTTCATTACGCTTTTAATTATATTTTCCAAAAACTCACTTGCTTTAAAGCAAAAAAAACTTTTTGAATATTTTGGAAAGTGAGTGTTTGACGTGAGTTTTTGTGGAAATCCATTCTAAATTAGGTGAGGCGTGTTGTTACTTTTTTAAATGCACAATTTGCGTCTTTATTATTATTCTTTTGTTTCATTACGCTTTTAATTATATTTTCCAAAAACTCACCTGCTTTAGAGCAAAAAAAACTTTTTGATTATTTTGGAAAGTGAGTGTTTGACGTGGGTTTTTGTGGAAATCCATTCTGAATTAGGTGAGGCGTGTTCTTACTTTTTTAAATGCACAATTTGCGTCTTTATTATTATTCTTTTGTTTCATTACGCTTTTAATTATATTTTCCAAAAACTCACTTGCTTTAAGGCAAAAAAAAACTTTTTGAATATTTTGGAAAGTGAGTGTTTGACGTGGGTTTTTGTGGAAATCCATTCTAAATTAGGTGAGGCGTGTTGTTACTTTTTTAAATGCACAATTTGCGTCTTTATTATTATTCCTTTGTTTCATTACGCTTTTAATTATATTTTCCAAAAACTCACTTGCTTTAAAGCAAAAAAAACTTTTTGAATATTTTGGAAAGTGAGTGTTTGACGTGAGTTTTTGTGGAAATCCATTCTAAATTAGGTGAGGCGTGTTGTTACTTTTTTAAATGCACAATTTGCGTCTTTATTATTATTCTTTTGTTTCATTACGCTTTTAATTATATTTTCCAAAAACTCACCTGCTTTAGAGCAAAAAAAACTTTTTGATTATTTTGGAAAGTGAGTGTTTGACGTGGGTTTTTGTGGAAATCCATTCTGAATTAGGTGAGGCGTGTTCTTACTTTTTTAAATGCACAATTTGCGTCTTTATTATTATTCTTTTGTTTCATTACGCTTTTAATTATATTTTCCAAAAACTCACTTGCTTTAAAGCAAAAAAAAACTTTTTGAATATTTTGGAAAGTGAGTGTTTGACGTGGGTTTTTGTGGAAATCCATTCTAAATTAGGTGAGGCGTGTTCTTATTTTTTAAATGCACAACTTGCGTCTTTATTACTATTCTTTTGTTTCATTACGCTTTTAATTATATTTTCCAATAACTCACTTGCTTTAAAGCAAAAAAAAACTTTTGAATATTTTGGAAAGTGAGTGTTTGACGTGGGTTTTTGTGAAAATCCATTCTAAATTAGGTGCGGCGTGTTCTTACTGTTTTAAATGCACAATTTGCGTCTTTATTATTATTCTTTTGTTTCATTACGCTTTTAATTATATTTTCCAAAAACTCACTTGCTTTAAAGCAAAAAAAAACTTTTTGAATATTTTGGAAAGTGAGTGTTTGACGTGGGTTTTTGTGGAAATCCATTCTAAATTAGGTGAGGCGTGTTCTTATTTTTTAAATGCACAACTTGCGTCTTTATTACTATTCTTTTGTTTCATTACGCTTTTAATTATATTTTCCAATAACTCACTTGCTTTAGAGCAAAAAAAAACCTTTTGAATATTTTGGAAAGTGAGTGTTTGACGTGAGTTTTTGTGGAAATCCACTCTAAATTAGGAGAGGCGTGTTCTTACTTTTTTAAATGCACAATTTGCGTCTTTATTATTATTCTTTTGTTTCATTACGCTTTTAATTATATTTTCCAAAAACTCACTTGCTTTAAAGCAAAAAAAAACTTTTTGAATATTTTGGAAAGTGAGTGTTTGACGTGGGTTTTTGTGGAAATCCATTCCAAATAGCATGAGGTCTGTTTCTATATTTTAAATGCACAATTTGCGTCTTTATTATTATTCATTTGTTTCATTACGCTTTTAATTATATTTTCCAAAAACTCACTTGCTTTAAAGCAAAAAAAAACTTTTTGAATATTTTGGAAAGTGAGTCTTTGACGTGGGTTTTTGTGGAAATCCATTCTAAATTAGGTGAGGCGTGTTCTTATTTTTTAAATGCACAACTTGCGTCTTTATTACTATTCTTTTGTTTCATTACGCTTTTAATTATATTTTCCAATAACTCACTTGCTTTAGAGCAAAAAAAATTTTTGAATGTTTGGGAAAGTGAGTGTTTGACGTGGGTTTTTGTGGAAATCCATTCTAAATTAGGTGAGGCGTGTTGTTACTTTTTTAAATGCACAATTTGCGTCTTTATTATTATTCTTTTGTTTCATTACGCTTTTAATTATATTTTCCAAAAACTCACCTGCTTTAGAGCAAAAAAAACTTTTTGATTATTTTGGAAAGTGAGTGTTTGACGTGGGTTTTTGTGGAAATCCATTCTAAATTAGGTGCGGCGTGTTCTTACTGTTTTAAATGCACAATTTGCGTCTTTATTATTATTCTTTTGTTTCATTACGCTTTTAATTATATTTTCCAAAAACTCACTTGCTTTAAAGCAAAAAAAAACTTTTTGAATATTTTGGAAAGTGAGTGTTTGACGTGGGTTTTTGTGGAAATCCATTCTAAATTAGGAGAGGCGTGTTTTTACTTTTTTAAATGCACAATTTGCGTCTTTATTATTATTCTTTTGTTTCATTACGCTTTTAATTATATTTTCCAAAAACTCACTTGCTTTAAAGCAAAAAAAAACTTTTTGAATATTTTGGAAAGTGAGTGTTTGACGTGGGTTTTTGTGGAAATCCATTCTAAATTAGGAGAGGCGTGTTTTTACTTTTTTAAATGCACAATTTGCGTCTTTATTATTATTCTTTTGTTTCATTACGCTTTTAATTATATTTTCCAAAAACTCACCTGCTTTAGAGCAAAAAAAACTTTTTGATTATTTTGGAAAGTGAGTGTTTGACGTGGGTTTTTGTGGAAATCCATTCTGAATTAGGTGAGGCGTGTTCTTACTTTTTTAAATGCACAATTTACGTCTTTATTATTATTCTTTTGTTTCATTACGCTTTTAATTATATTTTCCAAAAACTCACTTGCTTTAAAGCAAAAAAAAACTTTTTGAATATTTTGGAAAGTGAGTGTTTGACGTGGGTTTTTGTGGAAATCCATTCTAAATTAGGAGAGGCGTGTTTTTACTTTTTTAAATGCACAATTTGCGTCTTTATTATTATTCTTTTGTTTCATTACGCTTTTAATTATATTTTCCAAAAACTCACTTGCTTTAAAGCAAAAAAAAACTTTTTGAATATTTTGGAAAGTGAGTGTTTGACGTGGGTTTTTGTGGAAATCCATTCTAAATTAGGAGAGGCGTGTTTTTACTTTTTTAAATGCACAATTTGCGTCTTTATTATTATTCTTTTGTTTCATTACGCTTTTAATTATATTTTCCAAAAACTCACTTGCTTTAAAGCAAAAAAAAACTTTTTGAATATTTTGGAAAGTGAGTGTTTGACGTTGGTTTTTGTGGAAATCCATTCTAAATTAGGAGAGGCGTGTTTTTACTTTTTTAAATGCACAATTTGCGTCTTTATTATTATTCTTTTGTTTCATTACGCTTTTAATTATATTTTCCAAAAACTCACTTGCTTTAAAGCAAAAAAAAACTTTTTGAATATTTTGGAAAGTGAGTGTTTGACGTGGGTTTTTGTGGAAATCCATTGTAAATTAGGTGAGGCGTGTTGTTACTTTTTTAAATGCACTACTTCCGTCTTTATTATTATCCTTTTGTTTCATTACGCTTTTAATTATATTTTCCAAAAACTCACTTGCTTTAAAGCAAAAAAAAACTTTTTGAATATTTTGGAAAGTGAGTGTTTGACGTGGGTTTTTGTGGAAATCCATTCTAAATTAGGAGAGGCGTGTTCGTACTGTTTTAAATGCACAATTTGCGTCTTTATTATTATTCTTTTGTTTCATTACGCTTTTAATTATATTTTCCAAAAACTCACTTGCTTTAAAGCAAAAAAAAATTTTTGAATATTTTGGAAAGTGAGTGTTTGACGTGGGTTTTTGTGGAAATCCATTCTGAATTAGGTGAGGCGTGTTCTTACTTTTTTAAATGCACAATTTGCGTCTTTATTATTATTCTTTTGTTTCATTATGCTTTTAATTATATTTTCCAAAAACTCACTTGCTTTAGAGCAAAAAAACTTTTTGAATATTTTGGAAAGTGAGTGTTTGACGTGGGTTTTTGTGGAAATCCATTGTAAATTAGGTGAGGCGTGTTGTTACTTTTTTAAATGCACTAGTTCCGTTTTTATTATTATCCTTTTGTTTCATTACGCTTTTAATTATATTTTCCAAAAACTCACTTGCTTTAAAGCAAAAAAAAACTTTTTGATTATTTTGGAAAGTGAGTGTTTGACTTGGGTTTTTGTGGAAATCCATTCTGAATTAGGTGAGGCGTGTTCTTACTTTTTTAAATGCACAATTTGCGTCTTTATTATTATTCCTTTATTTCATTACGCTTTTAATCATATTTTCCAAAAACTCACTTGCTTTAGAGCAAAAAAACTTTTTGAATATTTTGGAAAGTGAGTGTTTAACGTGGGTTTTTGTGGAAATACATTCTGAATTAGGTGAGGCGTGTTCTTACTTTTTTAAATGCACTACTTCCGTCTTTATTATTATCCTTTTGTTTCATTACGCTTTTAATTATATTTTCCAAAAACTCACTTGCTTTAGAGCAAAAAAACTTTTTGAATATTTTGGAAAGTGAGTGTTTGACGTGGGTTTTTGTGGAAATCCATTGTAAATTAGGTGAGGCGTGTTGTTACTTTTTTAAATGCACTACTTCCGTCTTTATTATTATCCTTTTGTTTCATTACGCTTTTAATTATATTTTCCAAAAACTCACTTGCTTTAGCGCAAAAAAACTTTTTGAATATTTTGGAAAGTGAGTGTTTGACGTGGGTTTTTGTGGAAATCCATTGTAAATTAGGTGAGGCGTGTTGTTACTTTTTTAAATGCACTACTTCCGTCTTTATTATTATCCTTTTGTTTCATTACGCTTTTAATTATATTTTCCAAAAACTCACTTGCTTTAAAGCAAAAAAAAACTTTTTGAATATTTTGGAAAGTGAGTGTTTGACGTGGGTTTTTGTGGAAATCCATTCTGAATTAGGTGAGGCGTGTTCTTACTTTTTTAAATGCACAATTTGCGTCTTTATTATTATTCTTTTGTTTCATTACGCTTTTAATTATATTTTCCAAAAACTCACCTGCTTTAGAGCAAAAAAAACTTTTTGAATATTTTGGAAAGTGAGTGTTTGACGTGAGTTTTTGTGGAAATCCATTCTAAATTACGTGAGGCGTGTTGTTACTTTTTTAAATGCACAATTTGCGTCTTTATTATTATTCTTTTGTTTCATTACGCTTTTAATTATATTTTCCAAAAACTCACCTGCTTTAGAGCAAAAAAAACTTTTTGAATATTTTGGAAAGTGAGTGTTTGACGTGAGTTTTTGTGGAAATCCATTCTAAATTACGTGAGGCGTGTTGTTACTTTTTTAAATGCACAATTTGCGTCTTTATTATTATTCTTTTGTTTCATTATGCTTTTAATTATATTTTCCAAAAACTCACTTGCTTTAGAGCAAAAAAACTTTTTGAATATTTTGGAAAGTGAGTGTTTAACGTGGGTTTTTGTGGAAATACATTCTGAATTAGGTGAGGCGTGTTCTTACTTTTTTAAATGCACTACTTCCGTCTTTATTATTATCCTTTTGTTTCATTACGCTTTTAATTATATTTTCCAAAAACTCACTTGCTTTAGAGCAAAAAAACTTTTTGAATATTTTGGAAAGTGAGTGTTTGACGTGGGTTTTTGTGGAAATCCATTGTAAATTAGGTGAGGCGTGTTGTTACTTTTTTAAATGCACTACTTCCGTCTTTATTATTATCCTTTTGTTTCATTACGCTTTTAATTATATTTTCCAAAAACTCACTTGCTTTAGCGCAAAAAAACTTTTTGAATATTTTGGAAAGTGAGTGTTTGACGTGGGTTTTTGTGGAAATCCATTGTAAATTAGGTGAGGCGTGTTGTTACTTTTTTAAATGCACTACTTCCGTCTTTATTATTATCCTTTTGTTTCATTACGCTTTTAATTATATTTTCCAAAAACTCACTTGCTTTAAAGCAAAAAAAAACTTTTTGAATATTTTGGAAAGTGAGTGTTTGACGTGGGTTTTTGTGGAAATCCATTCTGAATTAGGTGAGGCGTGTTCTTACTTTTTTAAATGCACAATTTGCGTCTTTATTATTATTCTTTTGTTTCATTACGCTTTTAATTATATTTTCCAAAAACTCACCTGCTTTAGAGCAAAAAAAACTTTTTGAATATTTTGGAAAGTGAGTGTTTGACGTGAGTTTTTGTGGAAATCCATTCTAAATTACGTGAGGCGTGTTGTTACTTTTTTAAATGCACAATTTGCGTCTTTATTATTATTCTTTTGTTTCATTACGCTTTTAATTATATTTTCCAAAAACTCACCTGCTTTAGAGCAAAAAAAACTTTTTGAATATTTTGGAAAGTGAGTGTTTGACGTGAGTTTTTGTGGAAATCCATTCTAAATTACGTGAGGCGTGTTGTTACTTTTTTAAATGCACAATTTGCGTCTTTATTATTATTCTTTTGTTTCATTATGCTTTTAATTATATTTTCCAAAAACTCACTTGCTTTAGAGCAAAAAAACTTTTTGAATATTTTGGAAAGTGAGTGTTTGACGTGGGTTTTTGTGGAAATCCATTGTAAATTAGGTGAGGCGTGTTGTTACTTTTTTAAATGCACTAGTTCCGTTTTTATTATTATCCTTTTGTTTCATTACGCTTTTAATTATATTTTCCAAAAACTCACTTGCTTTAAAGCAAAAAAAAACTTTTTGATTATTTTGGAAAGTGAGTGTTTGACTTGGGTTTTTGTGGAAATCCATTCTGAATTAGGTGAGGCGTGTTCTTACTTTTTTAAATGCACAATTTGCGTCTTTATTATTATTCCTTTATTTCATTACGCTTTTAATCATATTTTCCAAAAACTCACTTGCTTTAGAGCAAAAAAACTTTTTGAATATTTTGGAAAGTGAGTGTTTAACGTGGGTTTTTGTGGAAATACATTCTGAATTAGGTGAGGCGTGTTCTTACTTTTTTAAATGCACTACTTCCGTCTTTATTATTATCCTTTTGTTTCATTACGCTTTTAATTATATTTTCCAAAAACTCACTTGCTTTAGAGCAAAAAAACTTTTTGAATATTTTGGAAAGTGAGTGTTTGACGTGGGTTTTTGTGGAAATCCATTGTAAATTAGGTGAGGCGTGTTGTTACTTTTTTAAATGCACTACTTCCGTCTTTATTATTATCCTTTTGTTTCATTACGCTTTTAATTATATTTTCCAAAAACTCACTTGCTTTAGCGCAAAAAAACTTTTTGAATATTTTGGAAAGTGAGTGTTTGACGTGGGTTTTTGTGGAAATCCATTGTAAATTAGGTGAGGCGTGTTGTTACTTTTTTAAATGCACTACTTCCGTCTTTATTATTATCCTTTTGTTTCATTACGCTTTTAATTATATTTTCCAAAAACTCACTTGCTTTAAAGCAAAAAAAAACTTTTTGAATATTTTGGAAAGTGAGTGTTTGACGTGGGTTTTTGTGGAAATCCATTCTGAATTAGGTGAGGCGTGTTCTTACTTTTTTAAATGCACAATTTGCGTCTTTATTATTATTCTTTTGTTTCATTACGCTTTTAATTATATTTTCCAAAAACTCACCTGCTTTAGAGCAAAAAAAACTTTTTGAATATTTTGGAAAGTGAGTGTTTGACGTGAGTTTTTGTGGAAATCCATTCTAAATTACGTGAGGCGTGTTGTTACTTTTTTAAATGCACAATTTGCGTCTTTATTATTATTCTTTTGTTTCATTACGCTTTTAATTATATTTTCCAAAAACTCACCTGCTTTAGAGCAAAAAAAACTTTTTGAATATTTTGGAAAGTGAGTGTTTGACGTGGGTTTTTGAAATCCATTCTAAATTCGGTGAGGCGTGTTCTTATTTTTTTAAATGCACAACTTCCGTCTTTATTATTATTCTTTTGTTTCATTACGCTTTTAATTATATTTTCCAAAAACTCACTTGCTTTAAAGCAAAAAAAAACTTTTTGAATATTTTGGAAAGTGAGTGTTTGACGTGGGTTTTTGCGGAAATCCATTCTAAATTCGGTGAGGCGTGTTCTTACTTTTTAAATGCACAACTTCCGTCTTTATTATTATTCTTTTGTTTCATTACGCTTTTAATTATATTTTCCAAAAACTCACCTGCTTTAGAGCAAAAAAAACTTTTTGATTATTTTGGAAAGTGAGTGTTTGACGTGGGTTTTTGTGGAAATCCATTCTGAATTAGGTGAGGCGTGTTCTTACTTTTTTAAATGCACAATTTGCGTCTTTATTATTATTCTTTTGTTTCATTACGCTTTTAATTATATTTTCCAAAAACTCACTTGCTTTAGAGCAAAAAAAACTTTTTGAATATTTTGGAAAGTGAGTGTTTGACGTGAGTTTTTGTGGAAATCCATTCTAAATTAGGTGAGGCGTGTTCTTATTTTTTAAATGCACAACTTGCGTCTTTATTACTATTCTTTTGTTTCATTACGCTTTTAATTATATTTTCCAATAACTCAGTTGCTTTAGAGCAAAAAAAAACTTTTTGAATATTTTGGAAAGTGAGTGTTTGACGTGGGTTTTTGTGGAAATCCATTCTAAATTCGGTGAGGCGTGTTCTTATTTTTTAAATGCACAACTTGCGTCTTTATTACTATTCTTTTGTTTCATTACGCTTTTAATAATATTTTCCAATAACTCACTTGCTTTAGAGCAAAAAAAACTCTTTGAATATTTTGGAAAGTGAGTGTTTGACGTGAGTTTTTGTGGAAATCCATTCTAAATTAGGTGAGGCATGTTCTTATTTTTTAAATGCACAACTTGCGTCTTTATTACTCTTCTTTTGTTTCATTACGCTTTTAATTATATTTTCCAATAACTCACTTGCTTTAGAGCAAAAAAAAACTTTTTGAATATTTTGGAAAGTGAGTGTTTGACGTTGGTTTTTGTGGAAATCCATTCTAAATTAGGTGAGGGGTGTTCTTATTTTTTAAATACACAATTTGCGTCTTTATTACTATTCTTTTGTTTCATTACGCTTTTAATTATATTTTCCAATAACTCACTTGCTTTAGAGCAAAAAAAAACTTTTTGAATATTTTGGAAAGTGAGTGTTTTACGTGGGTTTTTGTGGAAATCCATTCTAAATTCGGTGAGGCGTGTTCTTACTTTTTTAAATGCACAACTTCCGTCTTTATTATTATTCTTTTGTTTCATTACGCTTTTAATTATATTTTCCAAAAACTCACCTGCTTTAGAGCAAAAAAAACTTTTTGAATATTTTGGAAAGTGAGTGTTTGACGTGAGTTTTTGTGGAAATCCATTCTAAATTACGTGAGGCGTGTTGTTACTTTTTTAAATGCACAATTTGCGTCTTTATTATTATTCTTTTGTTTCATTACGCTTTTAATTATATTTTCCAAAAACTCACCTGCTTTAGAGCAAAAAAAACTTTTTGAATATTTTGGAAAGTGAGTGTTTGACGTGGGTTTTTGAAATCCATTCTAAATTCGGTGAGGCGTGTTCTTATTTTTTTAAATGCACAACTTCCGTCTTTATTATTATTCTTTTGTTTCATTACGCTTTTAATTATATTTTCCAAAAACTCACTTGCTTTAAAGCAAAAAAAAACTTTTTGAATATTTTGGAAAGTGAGTGTTTGACGTGGGTTTTTGTGGAAATCCATTCTGAATTAGGTGAGGCGTGTTCTTACTTTTTTAAATGCACAATTTGCGTCTTTATTATTATTCTTTTGTTTCATTACGCTTTTAATTATATTTTCCAAAAACTCACCTGCTTTAGAGCAAAAAAAACTTTTTGAATATTTTGGAAAGTGAGTGTTTGACGTGGGTTTTTGAAATCCATTCTAAATTCGGTGAGGCGTGTTCTTACTTTTTTAAATGCACAACTTCCGTCTTTATTATTATTCTTTTGTTTCATTACGCTTTTAATTATATTTTCCAAAAACTCACTTGCTTTAAAGCAAAAAAAAACTTTTTGAATATTTTGGAAAGTGAGTGTTTGACGTGAGTTTTTGTGGAAATTCATTCTAAATTAGGTGAGGCGTGTTGTTACTTTTTTAAATGCACAATTTGCGTCTTTATTATTATTCTTTTGTTTCATTACGCTTTTAATTATATTTTCCAAAAACTCACCTGCTTTAGAGCAAAAAAAACTTTTTGAATATTTTGGAAAGTGAGTGTTTGACGTGGGTTTTTGAAATCCATTCTAAATTCGGTGAGGCGTGTTCTTACTTTTTTAAATGCACAACTTCCGTCTTTATTATTATTCTTTTGTTTCATTACGCTTTTAATTATATTTTCCAAAAACTCACTTGCTTTAAAGCAAAAAAAACTTTTTGAATATTTTGGAAAGTGAGTGTTTGACGTGGGTTTTTGTGGAAATCCATTCTAAATTAGGTGAGGCGTGTTCTTATTTTTTAAATACACAATTTGCGTTTTTATTACTATTCTTTTGTTTCATTACGCTTTTAATTATATTTTCCAATAACTCACTTGCTTTAGAGCAAAAAAAAACTTTTTGAATATTTTGGAAAGTGAGTGTTTGACGTGGGTTTTTGTGGAAATCCATTCTAAATTAGGTGAGGCGTGTTGTTACTTTTTTAAATGCACAATTTGCGTCTTTATTATTATTCTTTTGTTTCATTACGCTTTTAATTATATTTTCCAAAAACTCACTTGCTTTAGAGCAAAAAAAAACTTTTTGAATATTTTGGAAAGTGAGTGTTTGACGTGGGTTTTTGTGGAAATCCATTCTAAATTAGGTGAGGCGTGTTGTTACTTTTTTAAATGCACAATTTGCGTCTTTATTATTATTCTTTTGTTTCATTACGCTTTTAATTATATTTTCCAAAAACTCACTTGCTTTAAAGCAAAAAAAAACTTTTTGAATATTTTGGAAAGTGAGTGTTTGACGTGGGTTTTTGTGGAAATCCATTCTGAATTAGGTGAGGCGTGTTCTTACTTTTTTAAATGCACAATTTGCGTCTTTATTATTATTCTTTTGTTTCATTACGCTTTTAATAATATTTTCCAATAACTCACTTGCTTTAGAGCAAAAAAAAACTTTTTGAATATTTTGGAAAGTGAGTGTTTGACGTGGGTTTTTGTGGAAATCCATTCTAAATTAGGTGAGGCGTGTTGTTACTTTTTTAAATGCACAATTTGCGTCTTTATTATTATTCTTTTGTTTCATTACGCTTTTAATTATATTTTCCAAAAACTCACTTGCTTTAGAGCAAAAAAAACTTTTTGAATATTTTGGAAAGTGAGTGTTTGACGTGAGTTTTTGTGGAAATCCATTCTAAATTAGGTGAGGCGTGTTCTTATTTTTTAAATGCACAACTTGCGTCTTTATTACTATTCTTTTGTTTCATTACGCTTTTAATTATATTTTCCAATAACTCAGTTGCTTTAGAGCAAAAAAAAACTTTTTGAATATTTTGGAAAGTGAGTGTTTGACGTGAGTTTTTGTGGAAATCCATTCTAAATTAGGTGAGGCGTGTTGTTACTTTTTTAAATGCACAATTTGCGTCTTTATTATTATTCTTTTGTTTCATTACGCTTTTAATTATATTTTCCAAAAACTCACCTGCTTTAGAGCAAAAAAAACTTTTTGATTATTTTGGAAAGTGAGTGTTTGACGTGGGTTTTTGTGGAAATCCATTCTGAATTAGGTGAGGCGTGTTCTTACTTTTTTAAATGCACAATTTGCGTCTTTATTATTATTCTTTTGTTTCATTACGCTTTTAATAATATTTTCCAATAACTCACTTGCTTTAGAGCAAAAAAAAACTTTTTGAATATTTTGGAAAGTGAGTGTTTGACGTGGGTTTTTGTGGAAATCCATTCTAAATTAGGTGAGGCGTGTTGTTACTTTTTTAAATGCACAATTTGCGTCTTTATTATTATTCTTTTGTTTCATTACGCTTTTAATTATGTTTTCCAAAAACTCACTTGCTTTAGAGCAAAAAAAACTTTTTGAATATTTTGGAAAGTGAGTGTTTGACGTGAGTTTTTGTGGAAATCCATTCTAAATTAGGTGAGGCGTGTTCTTATTTTTTAAATGCACAACTTGCGTCTTTATTACTATTCTTTTGTTTCATTACGCTTTTAATTATATTTTCCAATAACTCACTTGCTTTAGAGCAAAAAAAAACTTTTTGAATATTTTGGAAAGTGAGTGTTTGACGTGAGTTTTTGTGGAAATCCATTCTAAATTAGGTGAGGCGTGTTGTTACTTTTTTAAATGCACAATTTGCGTCTTTATTATTATTCTTTTGTTTCATTACGCTTTTAATTATATTTTCCAAAAACTCACCTGCTTTAGAGCAAAAAAAACTTTTTGATTATTTTGGAAAGTGAGTGTTTGACGTGGGTTTTTGTGGAAATCCATTCTGAATTAGGTGAGGCGTGTTCTTACTTTTTTAAATGCACAATTTGCGTCTTTATTATTATTCTTTTGTTTCATTACGCTTTTAATTATATTTTCCAATAACTCACTTGCTTTAGAGCAAAAAAAACTTTTTGAATATTTTGGAAAGTGAGTGTTTGACGTGAGTTTTTGTGGAAATCCATTCTAAATTAGGAGAGGCGTGTTCTTACTTTTTTAAATGCACAATTTGCGTCTTTATTATTATTCTTTTGTTTCATTACGCTTTTAATTATATTTTCCAAAAACTCACTTGCTTTAAAGCAAAAAAAAACTTTTTGAATATTTTGGAAAGTGAGTGTTTGACGTGAGTTTTTGTGGAAATCCATTCTAAATTAGGAGAGGCGTGTTCTTACTTTTTTAAATGCACAATTTGCGTCTTTATTATTATTCTTTTATTTCATTACGCTTTTAATTATATTTTCCAAAAACTCACTTGCTTTAAAGCAAAAAAAAACTTTTTGAATATTTTGGAAAGTGAGTGTTTGACGTGGGTTTTTGTGGAAATCCATTCCAAATAGCATGAGGTCTGTTTCTATATTTTAAATGCACAATTTGCGTCTATATTATTATTCTTTTGTTTCATTACGCTTTTAATTATATTTTCCAAAAACTCACTTGCTTTAAAGCAAAAAAAAACTTTTTGAATATTTTGGAAAGTGAGTGTTTGACGTGGGTTTTTGTGAAAATCCATTCTAAATTAGGTGCGGCGTGTTCTTACTGTTTTAAATGCACAATTTGCGTCTTTATTATTATCCTTTTGCTTCATTACGCTTTTAATTATATTTTCCAAAAACTCACTTGCTTTAAAGCAAAAAAAAACTTTTTGAATATTTTGGAAAGTGAGTGTTTGACGTGGGTTTTTGTGGAAATCCATTCTAAATTAGGTGAGGCGTGTTCTTATTTTTTAAATGCACAACTTGCGTCTTTATTACTATTCTTTTGTTTCATTACGCTTTTAATTATATTTTCCAAAAACTCACTTGCTTTAAAGCAAAAAAAAACTTTTTGAATATTTTGGAAAGTGAGTGTTTGACGTGAGTTTTTGTGGAAATCCATTCTAAATTAGGAGAGGCGTGTTCTTACTGTTTTAAATGCACAATTTGCGTCTTTATTATTATCCTTTTGCTTCATTACGCTTTGAATTATATTTTCCAAAAACTCACTTGCTTTAAAGCAAAAAAAAACTTTTTGAATATTTTGGAAAGTGAGTGTTTGACGTGGGTTTTTGTGGAAATCCATTCCAAATAGCATGAGGTCTGTTTCTATATTTTAAATGCACAATTTGCGTCTTTATTATTATTCTTTTGTTTCATTACGCTTCTAATTATATTTTCCAAAAACTCACTTGCTTTAAAGCAAAAAAAAACTTTTTGAATATTTTGGAAAGTGAGTCTTTGACGTGGGTTTTTGTGGAAATCCATTCTAAATTAGGTGAGGCGTGTTCTTATTTTTTAAATGCACAACTTGCGTCTTTATTACTATTCTTTTGTTTCATTACGCTTTTAATTATATTTTCCAATAACTCACTTGCTTTAGAGCAAAAAAAATTTTTGAATGTTTGGGAAAGTGAGTGTTTGACGTGGGTTTTTGTGGAAATCCATTCTAAATTAGGTGAGGCGTGTTGTTACTTTTTTAAATGCACAATTTGCGTCTTTATTATTATTCCTTTGTTTCATTACGCTTTTAATTATATTTTCCAAAAACTCACTTGCTTTAAAGCAAAAAAAACTTTTTGAATATTTTGGAAAGTGAGTGTTTGACGTGAGTTTTTGTGGAAATCCATTCTAAATTAGGTGAGGCGTGTTGTTACTTTTTTAAATGCACAATTTGCGTCTTTATTATTATTCTTTTGTTTCATTACGCTTTTAATTATATTTTCCAAAAACTCACCTGCTTTAGAGCAAAAAAAACTTTTTGATTATTTTGGAAAGTGAGTGTTTGACGTGGGTTTTTGTGGAAATCCATTCTGAATTAGGTGAGGCGTGTTCTTACTTTTTTAAATGCACAATTTGCGTCTTTATTATTATTCTTTTGTTTCATTACGCTTTTAATTATATTTTCCAAAAACTCACTTGCTTTAAAGCAAAAAAAAACTTTTTGAATATTTTGGAAAGTGAGTGTTTGACGTGAGTTTTTGTGGAAATCCATTCTAAATTAGGAGAGGCGTGTTCTTACTGTTTTAAATGCACAATTTGCGTCTTTATTATTATCCTTTTGCTTCATTACGCTTTGAATTATATTTTCCAAAAACTCACTTGCTTTAAAGCAAAAAAAAACTTTTTGAATATTTTGGAAAGTGAGTGTTTGACGTGGGTTTTTGTGGAAATCCATTCCAAATAGCATGAGGTCTGTTTCTATATTTTAAATGCACAATTTGCGTCTTTATTATTATTCTTTTGTTTCATTACGCTTTTAATTATATTTTCCAAAAACTCACTTGCTTTAGAGCAAAAAAAACTTTTTGAATATTTTGGAAAGTGAGTGTTTGACGTGAGTTTTTGTGGAAATCCATTCTAAATTAGGTGAGGCGTGTTCTTATTTTTTAAATGCACAACTTGCGTCTTTATTACTATTCTTTTGTTTCATTACGCTTTTAATTATATTTTCCAATAACTCACTTGCTTTAGAGCAAAAAAAAACTTTTTGAATATTTTGGAAAGTGAGTGTTTGACGTGAGTTTTTGTGGAAATCCATTCTAAATTAGGTGAGGCGTGTTGTTACTTTTTTAAATGCACAATTTGCGTCTTTATTATTATTCTTTTGTTTCATTACGCTTTTAATTATATTTTCCAAAAACTCACCTGCTTTAGAGCAAAAAAAACTTTTTGATTATTTTGGAAAGTGAGTGTTTGACGTGGGTTTTTGTGGAAATCCATTCTGAATTAGGTGAGGCGTGTTCTTACTTTTTTAAATGCACAATTTGCGTCTTTATTATTATTCTTTTGTTTCATTATGCTTTTAATAATATTTTCCAATAACTCACTTGCTTTAGAGCAAAAAAAAACTTTTTGAATATTTTGGAAAGTGAGTGTTTGACGTGGGTTTTTGTGGAAATCCATTCTAAATTCGGTGAGGCGTGTTCTTACTTTTTTAAATGCACAACTTCCGTCTTTATTATTATTCTTTTGTTTCATTACGCTTTTAATTATATTTTCCAAAAACTCACTTGCTTTAAAGCAAAAAAAACTTTTTGAATATTTTGGAAAGTGAGTGTTTGACGTGGGTTTTTGTGGAAATCCATTCTAAATTAGGTGAGGCGTGTTCTTATTTTTTAAATACACAATTTGCGTTTTTATTACTATTCTTTTGTTTCATTACGCTTTTAATTATATTTTCCAATAACTCACTTGCTTTAGAGCAAAAAAAAACTTTTTGAATATTTTGGAAAGTGAGTGTTTGACGTGGGTTTTTGTGGAAATCCATTCTAAATTAGGTGAGGCGTGTTGTTACTTTTTTAAATGCACAATTTGCGTCTTTATTATTATTCTTTTGTTTCATTACGCTTTTAATTATATTTTCCAAAAACTCACTTGCTTTAGAGCAAAAAAAAACTTTTTGAATATTTTGGAAAGTGAGTGTTTGACGTGGGTTTTTGTGGAAATCCATTCTAAATTAGGTGAGGCGTGTTGTTACTTTTTTAAATGCACAATTTGCGTCTTTATTATTATTCTTTTGTTTCATTACGCTTTTAATTATATTTTCCAAAAACTCACTTGCTTTAAAGCAAAAAAAAACTTTTTGAATATTTTGGAAAGTGAGTGTTTGACGTGGGTTTTTGTGGAAATCCATTCTGAATTAGGTGAGGCGTGTTCTTACTTTTTTAAATGCACAATTTGCGTCTTTATTATTATTCTTTTGTTTCATTACGCTTTTAATAATATTTTCCAATAACTCACTTGCTTTAGAGCAAAAAAAAACTTTTTGAATATTTTGGAAAGTGAGTGTTTGACGTGGGTTTTTGTGGAAATCCATTCTAAATTAGGTGAGGCGTGTTGTTACTTTTTTAAATGCACAATTTGCGTCTTTATTATTATTCTTTTGTTTCATTACGCTTTTAATTATATTTTCCAAAAACTCACTTGCTTTAGAGCAAAAAAAACTTTTTGAATATTTTGGAAAGTGAGTGTTTGACGTGAGTTTTTGTGGAAATCCATTCTAAATTAGGTGAGGCGTGTTCTTATTTTTTAAATGCACAACTTGCGTCTTTATTACTATTCTTTTGTTTCATTACGCTTTTAATTATATTTTCCAATAACTCACTTGCTTTAGAGCAAAAAAAAACTTTTTGAATATTTTGGAAAGTGAGTGTTTGACGTGAGTTTTTGTGGAAATCCATTCTAAATTAGGTGAGGCGTGTTGTTACTTTTTTAAATGCACAATTTGCGTCTTTATTATTATTCTTTTGTTTCATTACGCTTTTAATTATATTTTCCAAAAACTCACCTGCTTTAGAGCAAAAAAAACTTTTTGATTATTTTGGAAAGTGAGTGTTTGACGTGGGTTTTTGTGGAAATCCATTCTGAATTAGGTGAGGCGTGTTCTTACTTTTTTAAATGCACAATTTGCGTCTTTATTATTATTCTTTTGTTTCATTACGCTTTTAATAATATTTTCCAATAACTCACTTGCTTTAGAGCAAAAAAAAACTTTTTGAATATTTTGGAAAGTGAGTGTTTGACGTGGGTTTTTGTGGAAATCCATTCTAAATTAGGTGAGGCGTGTTGTTACTTTTTTAAATGCACAATTTGCGTCTTTATTATTATTCTTTTGTTTCATTACGCTTTTAATTATGTTTTCCAAAAACTCACTTGCTTTAGAGCAAAAAAAACTTTTTGAATATTTTGGAAAGTGAGTGTTTGACGTGAGTTTTTGTGGAAATCCATTCTAAATTAGGTGAGGCGTGTTCTTATTTTTTAAATGCACAACTTGCGTCTTTATTACTATTCTTTTGTTTCATTACGCTTTTAATTATATTTTCCAATAACTCACTTGCTTTAGAGCAAAAAAAAACTTTTTGAATATTTTGGAAAGTGAGTGTTTGACGTGAGTTTTTGTGGAAATCCATTCTAAATTAGGTGAGGCGTGTTGTTACTTTTTTAAATGCACAATTTGCGTCTTTATTATTATTCTTTTGTTTCATTACGCTTTTAATTATATTTTCCAAAAACTCACCTGCTTTAGAGCAAAAAAAACTTTTTGATTATTTTGGAAAGTGAGTGTTTGACGTGGGTTTTTGTGGAAATCCATTCTGAATTAGGTGAGGCGTGTTCTTACTTTTTTAAATGCACAATTTGCGTCTTTATTATTATTCTTTTGTTTCATTACGCTTTTAATTATATTTTCCAATAACTCACTTGCTTTAGAGCAAAAAAAACTTTTTGAATATTTTGGAAAGTGAGTGTTTGACGTGAGTTTTTGTGGAAATCCATTCTAAATTAGGAGAGGCGTGTTCTTACTTTTTTAAATGCACAATTTGCGTCTTTATTATTATTCTTTTGTTTCATTACGCTTTTAATTATATTTTCCAAAAACTCACTTGCTTTAAAGCAAAAAAAAACTTTTTGAATATTTTGGAAAGTGAGTGTTTGACGTGAGTTTTTGTGGAAATCCATTCTAAATTAGGAGAGGCGTGTTCTTACTTTTTTAAATGCACAATTTGCGTCTTTATTATTATTCTTTTATTTCATTACGCTTTTAATTATATTTTCCAAAAACTCACTTGCTTTAAAGCAAAAAAAAACTTTTTGAATATTTTGGAAAGTGAGTGTTTGACGTGGGTTTTTGTGGAAATCCATTCCAAATAGCATGAGGTCTGTTTCTATATTTTAAATGCACAATTTGCGTCTTTATTATTATTCTTTTGTTTCATTACGCTTTTAATTATATTTTCCAAAAACTCACTTGCTTTAAAGCAAAAAAAAACTTTTTGAATATTTTGGAAAGTGAGTGTTTGACGTGGGTTTTTGTGAAAATCCATTCTAAATTAGGTGCGGCGTGTTCTTACTGTTTTAAATGCACAATTTGCGTCTTTATTATTATCCTTTTGCTTCATTACGCTTTTAATTATATTTTCCAAAAACTCACTTGCTTTAAAGCAAAAAAAAACTTTTTGAATATTTTGGAAAGTGAGTCTTTGACGTGGGTTTTTGTGGAAATCCATTCTAAATTAGGTGAGGCGTGTTCTTATTTTTTAAATGCACAACTTGCGTCTTTATTACTATTCTTTTGTTTCATTACGCTTTTAATTATATTTTCCAATAACTCACTTGCTTTAGAGCAAAAAAAAACTTTTTGAATATTTTGGAAAGTGAGTGTTTGACGTGAGTTTTTGTGGAAATCCATTCTAAATTAGGAGAGGCGTGTTCTTACTTTTTTAAATGCACAATTTGCGTCTTTATTATTATTCTTTTGTTTCATTACGCTTTTAATTATATTTTCCAAAAACTCACTTGCTTTAAAGCAAAAAAAAACTTTTTGAATATTTTGGAAAGTGAGTGTTTGACGTGAGTTTTTGTGGAAATCCATTCTAAATTAGGAGAGGCGTGTTCTTACTGTTTTAAATGCACAATTTGCGTCTTTATTATTATCCTTTTGCTTCATTACGCTTTGAATTATATTTTCCAAAAACTCACTTGCTTTAAAGCAAAAAAAAACTTTTTGAATATTTTGGAAAGTGAGTGTTTGACGTGGGTTTTTGTGGAAATCCATTCCAAATAGCATGAGGTCTGTTTCTATATTTTAAATGCACAATTTGCGTCTTTATTATTATTCTTTTGTTTCATTACGCTTTTAATTATATTTTCCAAAAACTCACTTGCTTTAAAGCAAAAAAAAACTTTTTGAATATTTTGGAAAGTGAGTCTTTGACGTGGGTTTTTGTGGAAATCCATTCTAAATTAGGTGAGGCGTGTTCTTATTTTTTAAATGCACAACTTGCGTCTTTATTACTATTCTTTTGTTTCATTACGCTTTTAATTATATTTTCCAATAACTCACTTGCTTTAGAGCAAAAAAAATTTTTGAATGTTTGGGAAAGTGAGTGTTTGACGTGGGTTTTTGTGGAAATCCATTCTAAATTAGATGAGGCGTGTTGTTACTTTTTTAAATGCACAATTTGCGTCTTTATTATTATTCCTTTGTTTCATTACGCTTTTAATTATATTTTCCAAAAACTCACTTGCTTTAAAGCAAAAAAAACTTTTTGAATATTTTGGAAAGTGAGTGTTTGACGTGAGTTTTTGTGGAAATCCATTCTAAATTAGGTGAGGCGTGTTGTTACTTTTTTAAATGCACAATTTGCGTCTTTATTATTATTCTTTTGTTTCATTACGCTTTTAATTATATTTTCCAAAAACTCACCTGCTTTAGAGCAAAAAAAACTTTTTGATTATTTTGGAAAGTGAGTGTTTGACGTGGGTTTTTGTGGAAATCCATTCTGAATTAGGTGAGGCGTGTTCTTACTTTTTTAAATGCACAATTTGCGTCTTTATTATTATTCTTTTGTTTCATTACGCTTTTAATTATATTTTCCAAAAACTCACTTGCTTTAAAGCAAAAAAAAACTTTTTGAATATTTTGGAAAGTGAGTGTTTGACGTGAGTTTTTGTGGAAATCCATTCTAAATTAGGAGAGGCGTGTTCTTACTGTTTTAAATGCACAATTTGCGTCTTTATTATTATCCTTTTGCTTCATTACGCTTTGAATTATATTTTCCAAAAACTCACTTGCTTTAAAGCAAAAAAAAACTTTTTGAATATTTTGGAAAGTGAGTGTTTGACGTGGGTTTTTGTGGAAATCCATTCCAAATAGCATGAGGTCTGTTTCTATATTTTAAATGCACAATTTGCGTCTTTATTATTATTCTTTTGTTTCATTACGCTTTTAATTATATTTTCCAAAAACTCACTTGCTTTAAAGCAAAAAAAAACTTTTTGAATATTTTGGAAAGTGAGTCTTTGACGTGGGTTTTTGTGGAAATCCATTCTAAATTAGGTGAGGCGTGTTCTTATTTTTTAAATGCACAACTTGCGTCTTTATTACTATTCTTTTGTTTCATTACGCTTTTAATTATATTTTCCAATAACTCACTTGCTTTAGAGCAAAAAAAATTTTTGAATGTTTGGGAAAGTGAGTGTTTGACGTGGGTTTTTGTGGAAATCCATTCTAAATTAGGTGAGGCGTGTTGTTACTTTTTTAAATGCACAATTTGCGTCTTTATTATTATTCCTTTGTTTCATTACGCTTTTAATTATATTTTCCAAAAACTCACTTGCTTTAAAGCAAAAAAAACTTTTTGAATATTTTGGAAAGTGAGTGTTTGACGTGAGTTTTTGTGGAAATCCATTCTAAATTAGGTGAGGCGTGTTGTTACTTTTTTAAATGCACAATTTGCGTCTTTATTATTATTCTTTTGTTTCATTACGCTTTTAATTATATTTTCCAAAAACTCACCTGCTTTAGAGCAAAAAAAACTTTTTGATTATTTTGGAAAGTGAGTGTTTGACGTGGGTTTTTGTGGAAATCCATTCTGAATTAGGTGAGGCGTGTTCTTACTTTTTTAAATGCACAATTTGCGTCTTTATTATTATTCTTTTGTTTAATTACGCTTTTAATTATATTTTCCAAAAACTCACTTGCTTTAAAGCAAAAAAAAACTTTTTGAATATTTTGGAAAGTGAGTGTTTGACGTGGGTTTTTGTGGAAATCCATTCTGAATTAGGTGAGGCGTGTTTTTACTTTTTTAAATGCACAATTTGCGTCTTTATTATTATTCTTTTGTTTCATTACGCTTTTAATTATATTTTCCAAAAACTCACTTGCTTTAAAGCAAAAAAAAACTTTTTGAATATTTTGGAAAGTGAGTGTTTGACGTAGGTTTTTGTGGAAATCCATTCTAAATTAGGTGAGGCGTATTCTTACTTTTTTAAATGCACAATTTTCGTCTTTATTATTATTCTTTTGTTTCATTACGCTTTTAATTATATTTTCCAAAAACTCACTTGCTTTAAAGCAAAAAAAAACTTTTTGATTATTTTGGAAAGTGAGTGTTTGACGTGGGTTTTTGTGGAAATCCATTCTAAATTAGGAGAGGCGTGTTCGTACTGTTTTAAATGCACAATTTGCGTCTTTATTATTATTCTTTTGTTTCATTACGCTTTTAATTATATTTTCCAAAAACTCACTTGCTTTAAAGCAAAAAAAAACTTTTTGAGTATTTTGGAAAGTGAGTGTTTGACGTGGGTTTTTGTGGAAATCCATTCCAAATAGCATGAGGTCTGTTTCTATATTTTAAATGCACAATTTGCGTCTTTATTATTATTCTTTTGTTTCATTACGCTATTAATTATATTTTCCAAAAACGCACTTGCTTTAAAGCAAAAAAAAACTTTTTGAATATTTTGGAAAGTGAGTGTTTGACGTGGATTTTTGTGGAAATCCATTCTAAATTAGGTGAGGCGTATTCTTACTTTTTTAAATGCACAATTTGCGTCTTTATTATTATTCTTTTTGTCATTACGCTTTTAATTATATTTTCCAAAAACTCACTTGCTTTAAAGCAAAAAAAAACTTTTTGAATATTTTGGAAAGTGAGTGTTTGACGTGGGTTTTTGTGGAAATCCATTCTAAATTAGGAGAGGCGTGTTCGTACTGTTTTAAATGCACAATTTGCGTCTTTATTATTATTCTTTTGTTTCATTACGCTTTTAATTATATTTTCCAAAAACTCACTTGCTTTAAAGCAAAAAAAAACTTTTTGAGTATATTGGAAAGTGAGTGTTTGACGTGGGTTTTTATGGAAATCCATTCCAAATAGCATGAGGTCTGTTTCTATATTTTAAATGCACAATTTGCGTCTTTATTATTATTCTTTTGTTTCATTACGCTTTTAATTATATTTTCCAAAAACTCACTTGCTTTAAAGCAAAAAAAAACTTTTTGAGTATTTTGGAAAGTGAGTGTTTGACGTGGGTTTTTGTGGAAATCCATTCCAAATAGCATGAGGTCTGTTTCTATATTTTAAATGCACAATTTGCGTCTTTATTATTATTCTTTTGTTTCATTACGCTATTAATTATATTTTCCAAAAACGCACTTGCTTTAAAGCAAAAAAAAACTTTTTGAATATTTTGGAAAGTGAGTGTTTGACGTGGATTTTTGTGGAAATCCATTCTAAATTAGGTGAGGCGTATTCTTACTTTTTTAAATGCACAATTTGCATCTTTATTATTATTCTTTTTGTCATTACGCTTTTAATTATATTTTCCAAAAACTCACTTGCTTTAAAGCAAAAAAAAACTTTTTGAATATTTTGGAAAGTGAGTATTTGACGTAGGTTTTTGTGGAAATCCATTCTAAATTAGGTGAGGCGTATTCTTACTTTTTTAAATGCACAATTTGCGTCTTTATTATTATTCTTTTGTTTCATTACGCTTTTAATTATATTTTCCAAAAACTCACTTGTTTAAAGCAAAAAAAAACTTTTTGAATATTTTGGAAAGTGAGTGTTTGACGTGGGTTTTTGTGGAAATCCATTCTAAATTAGGAGAGGCGTGTTCGTACTGTTTTAAATGCACAATTTGCGTCTTTATTATTATTCTTTTGTTTCATTACGCTTTTAATTATATTTTCCAAAAACTCACTTGCTTTAAAGCAAAAAAAAACTTTTTGAATATTTTGGAAAGTGAGTGTTTGACGTAGGTTTTTGTGGAAATCCATTCTAAATTAGGTGAGGCGTATTCTTACTTTTTTAAATGCACAATTTGCGTCTTTATTATTATTCTTTTGTTTCATTACGCTTTTAATTATATTTTCCAAAAACTCACTTGCTTTAAAGCAAAAAAAAACTTTTTGAATATTTTGGAAAGTGAGTGTTTGACGTAGGTTTTTGTGGAAATCCATTCTAAATTAGGTGAGGCGTATTCTTACTTTTTTAAATGCACAATTTGCGTCTTTATTATTATTCTTTTGTTTCATTACGCTTTTAATTATATTTTCCAAAAACTCACTTGCTTTAAAGCAAAAAAAAACTTTTTGAATATTTTGGAAAGTGAGTGTTTGACGTGGGTTTTTGTGGAAATCCATTCTAAATTAGGTGCGGCGTGTTCTTACTGTTTTAAATGCACAATTTGCGTCTTTATTATTATTCTTTTGTTTCATTACGCTTTTAATTATATTTTCCAAAAACTCACTTGCTTTAAAGCAAAAAAAAACTTTTTGAGTATTTTGGAAAGTGAGTGTTTGACGTGGGTTTTTGTGGAAATCCATTCCAAATAGCATGAGGTCTGTTTCTATATTTTAAATGCACAATTTGCGTCTTTATTATTATTCTTTTGTTTCATTACGCTTTTAATTATATTTTCCAAAAACTCACTTGCTTTAAAGCAAAAAAAAACTTTTTGAATATTTTGGAAAGTGAGTGTTTGACGTTGGTTTTTGTGGAAATCCATTCTAAATTAGGTGCGGCGTGTTCTTACTGTTTTAAATGCACAATTTGCATCTTTATTATTATTCTTTTGTTTCATTACGCTTTTAATTATATTTTCCAAAAACTCACTTGCTTTAAAGCAAAAAAAAACTTTTTGAATATTTTGGAAAGTGAGTGTTTGACGTAGGTTTTTGTGGAAATCCATTCTAAATTAGGTGAGGCGTATTCTTACTTTTTTAAATTCACAATTTGCGTCTTTATTATTATTCCTTTGTTTCATTACGCTTTTAATTATATTTTCCAAAAACTCACTTGCTTTAAAGCAAAAAAAACTTTTTGAATATTTTGGAAAGTGAGTGTTTGACGTGAGTTTTTGTGGAAATCCATTCTAAATTAGGTGAGGCGTGTTCGTACTGTTTTAAATGCACAATTTGCGTCTTTATTATTATTCTTTTGTTTCATTACGCTTTTAATTATATTTTCCAAAAACTCACCTGCTTTAGAGCAAAAAAAACTTTTTGATTATTTTGGAAAGTGAGTGTTTGACGTGGGTTTTTGTGGAAATCCGTTCTGAATTAGGTGAGGCGTGTTCTTACTTTTTTAAATGCACAATTTGCGTCTTTATTATTATTCTTTTGTTTCATTACGCTATTAATTATATTTTCCAAAAACGCACTTGCTTTAAAGCAAAAAAAAACTTTTTGAATATTTTGGAAAATGAGTGTTTGACGTGGATTTTTGTGGGAATCCATTCTAAATTAGGTGAGGCGTATTCTTACTTTTTTAAATGCACAATTTGCATCTTTATTATTATTCTTTTTGTCATTACGCTTTTAATTATATTTTCCAAAAACTCACTTGCTTTAAAGCAAAAAAAAACTTTTTGAATATTTTGGAAAGTGAGTATTTGACGTAGGTTTTTGTGGAAATCCATTCTAAATTAGGTGAGGCGTATTCTTACTTTTTTAAATGCACAATTTGCGTCTTTATTATTATTCTTTTGTTTCATTACGCTTTTAATTATATTTTCCAAAAACTCACTTGCTTTAAAGCAAAAAAAAACTTTTTGAATATTTTGGAAAGTGAGTGTTTGACGTGGGTTTTTGTGGAAATCCATTCTAAATTAGGAGAGGCGTGTTCGTACTGTTTTAAATGCACAATTTGCGTCTTTATTATTATTCTTTTGTTTCATTACGCTTTTAATTATATTTTCCAAAAACTCACTTGCTTTAAAGCAAAAAAAAACTTTTTGAATATTTTGGAAAGTGAGTGTTTGACGTAGGTTTTTGTGGAAATCCATTCTAAATTAGGTGAGGCGTATTCTTACTTTTTTAAATGCACAATTTGCGTCTTTATTATTATTCTTTTGTTTCATTACGCTTTTAATTATATTTTCCAAAAACTCACTTGCTTTAAAGCAAAAAAAAACTTTTTGAATATTTTGGAAAGTGAGTGTTTGACGTGGGTTTTTGTGGAAATCCATTCTAAATTAGGAGAGGCGTGTTCGTACTGTTTTAAATGCACAATTTGCGTCTTTATTATTATTCTTTTGTTTCATTACGCTTTTAATTATATTTTCCAAAAACTCACTTGCTTTAAAGCAAAAAAAAACTTTTTGAGTATTTTGGAAAGTGAGTGTTTGACGTGGGTTTTTGTGGAAATCCATTCCAAATAGCATGAGGTCTGTTTCTATATTTTAAATGCACAATTTGCGTCTTTATTATTATTCTTTTGTTTCATTACGCTATTAATTATATTTTCCAAAAACGCACTTGCTTTAAAGCAAAAAAAAACTTTTTGAATATTTTGGAAAGTGAGTGTTTGACGTGGATTTTTGTGGAAATCCATTCTAAATTAGGTGAGGCGTATTCTTACTTTTTTAAATGCACAATTTGCATCTTTATTATTATTCTTTTTGTCATTACGCTTTTAATTATATTTTCCAAAAACTCACTTGCTTTAAAGCAAAAAAAAACTTTTTGAATATTTTGGAAAGTGAGTATTTGACGTAGGTTTTTGTGGAAATCCATTCTAAATTAGGTGAGGCGTATTCTTACTTTTTTAAATGCACAATTTGCGTCTTTATTATTATTCTTTTGTTTCATTACGCTTTTAATTATATTTTCCAAAAACTCACTTGCTTTAAAGCAAAAAAAAACTTTTTGAATATTTTGGAAAGTGAGTGTTTGACGTGGGTTTTTGTGGAAATCCATTCTAAATTAGGAGAGGCGTGTTCGTACTGTTTTAAATGCACAATTTGCGTCTTTATTATTATTCTTTTGTTTCATTACGCTTTTAATTATATTTTCCAAAAACTCACTTGCTTTAAAGCAAAAAAAAACTTTTTGAATATTTTGGAAAGTGAGTGTTTGACGTAGGTTTTTGTGGAAATCCATTCTAAATTAGGTGAGGCGTATTCTTACTTTTTTAAATGCACAATTTGCGTCTTTATTATTATTCTTTTGTTTCATTACGCTTTTAATTATATTTTCCAAAAACTCACTTGCTTTAAAGCAAAAAAAAACTTTTTGAATATTTTGGAAAGTGAGTGTTTGACGTAGGTTTTTGTGGAAATCCATTCTAAATTAGGTGAGGCGTATTCTTACTTTTTTAAATGCACAATTTGCGTCTTTATTATTATTCTTTTGTTTCATTACGCTTTTAATTATATTTTCCAAAAACTCACTTGCTTTAAAGCAAAAAAAAACTTTTTGAATATTTTGGAAAGTGAGTGTTTGACGTAGGTTTTTGTGGAAATCCATTCTAAATTAGGTGAGGCGTATTCTTACTTTTTTAAATGCACAATTTGCGTCTTTATTATTATTCTTTTGTTTCATTACGCTTTTAATTATATTTTCCAAAAACTCACTTGCTTTAAAGCAAAAAAAAACTTTTTGAATATTTTGGAAAGTGAGTGTTTGACGTGGGTTTTTGTGGAAATCCATTCTAAATTAGGAGAGGCGTGTTCGTACTGTTTTAAATGCACAATTTGCGTCTTTATTATTATTCTTTTGTTTCATTACGCTTTTAATTATATTTTCCAAAAACTCACTTGCTTTAAAGCAAAAAAAACTTTTTGAATATTTTGGAAAGTGAGTGTTTGACGTGGGTTTTTGTGGAAATCCATTCTAAATTAGGAGAGGCGTGTTCGTACTGTTTTAAATGCACAATTTGCGTCTTTATTATTATTCTTTTGTTTCATTACGCTTTTAATTATATTTTCCAAAAACTCACTTGCTTTAAAGCAAAAAAAACTTTTTGAATATTTTGGAAAGTGAGTGTTTGACGTGAGTTTTTGTGGAAATCCATTCTAAATTAGGTGAGGTGTGTTCGTACTGTTTTAAATGCACAATTTGCGTCTTTATTATTATTCTTTTGTTTCATTACGCTTTTAATTATATTTTCCAAAAACTCACCTGCTTTAGAGCAAAAAAAACTTTTTGATTATTTTGGAAAGTGAGTGTTTGACGTAGGTTTTTGTGGAAATCCATTCTAAATTAGGTGAGGCGTATTCTTACTTTTTTAAATGCACAATTTGCGTCTTTATTATTATTCTTTTGTTTCATTACGCTTTTAATTATATTTTCCAAAAACTCACTTGCTTTAAAGCAAAAAAAAACTTTTTGAATATTTTGGAAAGTGAGTGTTTGACGTGAGTTTTTGTGGAAATCCATTCTAAATTAGGTGAGGTGTGTTCGTACTGTTTTAAATGCACAATTTGCGTCTTTATTATTATTCTTTTGTTTCATTACGCTTTTAATTATATTTTCCAAAAACTCACCTGCTTTAGAGCAAAAAAAACTTTTTGATTATTTTGGAAAGTGAGTGTTTGACGTAGGTTTTTGTGGAAATCCATTCTAAATTAGGTGAGGCGTATTCTTACTTTTTTAAATGCACAATTTGCGTCTTTATTATTATTCTTTTGTTTCATTACGCTTTTAATTATATTTTCCAAAAACTCACCTGCTTTAGAGCAAAAAAAAACTTTTTGATTATTTTGGAAAGTGAGTGTTTGACGTGGGTTTTTGTGGAAATCCATTCTGAATTAGGTGAGGCGTGTTCTTACTTTTTTAAATGCACAATTTGCGTCTTTATTATTATTCTTTTGTTTCATTACGCTTTTAATTATATTTTCCAAAAACTCACTTGCTTTAGAGCAAAAAAACTTTTTGAATATTTTGGAAAGTGAGCGTTTGACGTGGGTTTTTGTGGAAATCCATTGTAAATTAGGTGAGGCGTGTTGTTACTTTTTTAAATGCACTACTTCCGTCTTTATTATTATTCTTTTGTTTCATTACGCTTTTAATTATATTTTCCAAAAACTCACTTGCTTTAAAGCAAAAAAAACTTTTTGAATATTTTGGAAAGTGAGTGTTTGACGTGGGTTTTTGTGGAAATCCATTCTAAATTAGGAGAGGCGTGTTCGTACTGTTTTAAATGCACAATTTGCGTCTTTATTATTATTCTTTTGTTTCATTACGCTTTTAATTATATTTTCCAAAAACTCACTTGCTTTAAAGCAAAAAAAACTTTTTGAATATTTTGGAAAGTGAGTGTTTGACGTGAGTTTTTGTGGAAATCCATTCTAAATTAGGTGAGGTGTGTTCGTACTGTTTTAAATGCACAATTTGCGTCTTTATTATTATTCTTTTGTTTCATTACGCTTTTAATTATATTTTCCAAAAACTCACCTGCTTTAGAGCAAAAAAAACTTTTTGATTATTTTGGAAAGTGAGTGTTTGACGTAGGTTTTTGTGGAAATCCATTCTAAATTAGGTGAGGCGTATTCTTACTTTTTTAAATGCACAATTTGCGTCTTTATTATTATTCTTTTGTTTCATTACGCTTTTAATTATATTTTCCAAAAACTCACTTGCTTTAAAGCAAAAAAAAACTTTTTGAATATTTTGGAAAGTGAGTGTTTGACGTAGGTTTTTGTGGAAATCCATTCTAAATTAGGTGAGGCGTATTCTTACTTTTTTAAATGCACAATTTGCGTCTTTATTATTATTCTTTTGTTTCATTACGCTTTTAATTATATTTTCCAAAAACTCACTTGCTTTAAAGCAAAAAAAAACTTTTTGAATATTTTGGAAAGTGAGTGTTTGACGTGGGTTTTTGTGGAAATCCATTCTAAATTAGGAGAGGCGTGTTCGTACTGTTTTAAATGCACAATTTGCGTCTTTATTATTATTCTTTTGTTTCATTACGCTTTTAATTATATTTTCCAAAAACTCACTTGCTTTAAAGCAAAAAAAACTTTTTGAATATTTTGGAAAGTGAGTGTTTGACGTGAGTTTTTGTGGAAATCCATTCTAAATTAGGTGAGGTGTGTTCGTACTGTTTTAAATGCACAATTTGCGTCTTTATTATTATTCTTTTGTTTCATTACGCTTTTAATTATATTTTCCAAAAACTCACCTGCTTTAGAGCAAAAAAAACTTTTTGATTATTTTGGAAAGTGAGTGTTTGACGTGGGTTTTTGTGGAAATCCGTTCTGAATTAGGTGAGGCGTGTTCTTACTTTTTTAAATGCACAATTTGCGTCTTTATTATTATTCTTTTGTTTCATTACGCTATTAATTATATTTTCCAAAAACGCACTTGCTTTAAAGCAAAAAAAAACTTTTTGAATATTTTGGAAAGTGAGTGTTTGACGTGGATTTTTGTGGAAATCCATTCTAAATTAGGTGAGGCGTATTCTTACTTTTTTAAATGCACAATTTGCATCTTTATTATTATTCTTTTTGTCATTACGCTTTTAATTATATTTTCCAAAAACTCACTTGCTTTAAAGCAAAAAAAAACTTTTTGAATATTTTGGAAAGTGAGTATTTGACGTAGGTTTTTGTGGAAATCCATTCTAAATTAGGTGAGGCGTATTCTTACTTTTTTAAATGCACAATTTGCGTCTTTATTATTATTCTTTTGTTTCATTACGCTTTTAATTATATTTTCCAAAAACTCACTTGCTTTAAAGCAAAAAAAAACTTTTTGAATATTTTGGAAAGTGAGTGTTTGACGTGGGTTTTTGTGGAAATCCATTCTAAATTAGGAGAGGCGTGTTCGTACTGTTTTAAATGCACAATTTGCGTCTTTATTATTATTCTTTTGTTTCATTACGCTTTTAATTATATTTTCCAAAAACTCACTTGCTTTAAAGCAAAAAAAAACTTTTTGAATATTTTGGAAAGTGAGTGTTTGACGTAGGTTTTTGTGGAAATCCATTCTAAATTAGGTGAGGCGTATTCTTACTTTTTTAAATGCACAATTTGCGTCTTTATTATTATTCTTTTGTTTCATTACGCTTTTAATTATATTTTCCAAAAACTCACTTGCTTTAAAGCAAAAAAAAACTTTTTGAATATTTTGGAAAGTGAGTGTTTGACGTAGGTTTTTGTGGAAATCCATTCTAAATTAGGTGAGGCGTATTCTTACTTTTTTAAATGCACAATTTGCGTCTTTATTATTATTCTTTTGTTTCATTACGCTTTTAATTATATTTTCCAAAAACTCACTTGCTTTAAAGCAAAAAAAAACTTTTTGAATATTTTGGAAAGTGAGTGTTTGACGTAGGTTTTTGTGGAAATCCATTCTAAATTAGGTGAGGCGTATTCTTACTTTTTTAAATGCACAATTTGCGTCTTTATTATTATTCTTTTGTTTCATTACGCTTTTAATTATATTTTCCAAAAACTCACTTGCTTTAAAGCAAAAAAAAACTTTTTGAATATTTTGGAAAGTGAGTGTTTGACGTAGGTTTTTGTGGAAATCCATTCTAAATTAGGTGAGGCGTATTCTTACTTTTTTAAATGCACAATTTGCGTCTTTATTATTATTCTTTTGTTTCATTACGCTTTTAATTATATTTTCCAAAAACTCACTTGCTTTAAAGCAAAAAAAAACTTTTTGAATATTTTGGAAAGTGAGTGTTTGACGTGGGTTTTTGTGGAAATCCATTCTAAATTAGGAGAGGCGTGTTCGTACTGTTTTAAATGCACAATTTGCGTCTTTATTATTATTCTTTTGTTTCATTACGCTTTTAATTATATTTTCCAAAAACTCACTTGCTTTAAAGCAAAAAAAACTTTTTGAATATTTTGGAAAGTGAGTGTTTGACGTGAGTTTTTGTGGAAATCCATTCTAAATTAGGTGAGGTGTGTTCGTACTGTTTTAAATGCACAATTTGCGTCTTTATTATTATTCTTTTGTTTCATTACGCTTTTAATTATATTTTCCAAAAACTCACCTGCTTTAGAGCAAAAAAAACTTTTTGATTATTTTGGAAAGTGAGTGTTTGACGTGGGTTTTTGTGGAAATCCGTTCTGAATTAGGTGAGGCGTGTTCTTACTTTTTTAAATGCACAATTTGCGTCTTTATTATTATTCTTTTGTTTCATTACGCTATTAATTATATTTTCCAAAAACGCACTTGCTTTAAAGCAAAAAAAAACTTTTTGAATATTTTGGAAAGTGAGTGTTTGACGTGGATTTTTGTGGAAATCCATTCTAAATTAGGTGAGGCGTATTCTTACTTTTTTAAATGCACAATTTGCATCTTTATTATTATTCTTTTTGTCATTACGCTTTTAATTATATTTTCCAAAAACTCACTTGCTTTAAAGCAAAAAAAAACTTTTTGAATATTTTGGAAAGTGAGTATTTGACGTAGGTTTTTGTGGAAATCCATTCTAAATTAGGTGAGGCGTATTCTTACTTTTTTAAATGCACAATTTGCGTCTTTATTATTATTCTTTTGTTTCATTACGCTTTTAATTATATTTTCCAAAAACTCACTTGCTTTAAAGCAAAAAAAAACTTTTTGAATATTTTGGAAAGTGAGTGTTTGACGTGGGTTTTTGTGGAAATCCATTCTAAATTAGGAGAGGCGTGTTCGTACTGTTTTAAATGCACAATTTGCGTCTTTATTATTATTCTTTTGTTTCATTACGCTTTTAATTATATTTTCCAAAAACTCACTTGCTTTAAAGCAAAAAAAAACTTTTTGAATATTTTGGAAAGTGAGTGTTTGACGTAGGTTTTTGTGGAAATCCATTCTAAATTAGGTGAGGCGTATTCTTACTTTTTTAAATGCACAATTTGCGTCTTTATTATTATTCTTTTGTTTCATTACGCTTTTAATTATATTTTCCAAAAACTCACTTGCTTTAAAGCAAAAAAAAACTTTTTGAATATTTTGGAAAGTGAGTGTTTGACGTGGGTTTTTGTGGAAATCCATTCTAAATTAGGAGAGGCGTGTTCGTACTGTTTTAAATGCACAATTTGCGTCTTTATTATTATTCTTTTGTTTCATTACGCTTTTAATTATATTTTCCAAAAACTCACTTGCTTTAAAGCAAAAAAAAACTTTTTGAGTATTTTGGAAAGTGAGTGTTTGACGTGGGTTTTTGTGGAAATCCATTCCAAATAGCATGAGGTCTGTTTCTATATTTTAAATGCACAATTTGCGTCTTTATTATTATTCTTTTGTTTCATTACGCTATTAATTATATTTTCCAAAAACGCACTTGCTTTAAAGCAAAAAAAAACTTTTTGAATATTTTGGAAAGTGAGTGTTTGACGTGGATTTTTGTGGAAATCCATTCTAAATTAGGTGAGGCGTATTCTTACTTTTTTAAATGCACAATTTGCATCTTTATTATTATTCTTTTTGTCATTACGCTTTTAATTATATTTTCCAAAAACTCACTTGCTTTAAAGCAAAAAAAAACTTTTTGAATATTTTGGAAAGTGAGTATTTGACGTAGGTTTTTGTGGAAATCCATTCTAAATTAGGTGAGGCGTATTCTTACTTTTTTAAATGCACAATTTGCGTCTTTATTATTATTCTTTTGTTTCATTACGCTTTTAATTATATTTTCCAAAAACTCACTTGCTTTAAAGCAAAAAAAAACTTTTTGAATATTTTGGAAAGTGAGTGTTTGACGTGGGTTTTTGTGGAAATCCATTCTAAATTAGGAGAGGCGTGTTCGTACTGTTTTAAATGCACAATTTGCGTCTTTATTATTATTCTTTTGTTTCATTACGCTTTTAATTATATTTTCCAAAAACTCACTTGCTTTAAAGCAAAAAAAAACTTTTTGAATATTTTGGAAAGTGAGTGTTTGACGTAGGTTTGTGTGGAAATCCATTCTAAATTAGGTGAGGCGTATTCTTACTTTTTTAAATGCACAATTTGCGTCTTTATTATTATTCTTTTGTTTCATTACGCTTTTAATTATATTTTCCAAAAACTCACTTGCTTTAAAGCAAAAAAAAACTTTTTGAATATTTTGGAAAGTGAGTGTTTGACGTGGGTTTTTGTGGAAATCCATTCTAAATTAGGTGCGGCGTGTTCTTACTGTTTTAAATGCACAATTTGCGTCTTTATTATTATTCTTTTGTTTCATTACGCTTTTAATTATATTTTCCAAAAACTCACTTGCTTTAAAGCAAAAAAAAACTTTTTGAGTATTTTGGAAAGTGAGTGTTTGACGTGGGTTTTTGTGGAAATCCATTCCAAATAGCATGAGGTCTGTTTCTATATTTTAAATGCACAATTTGCGTCTTTATTATTATTCTTTTGTTTCATTACGCTTTTAATTATATTTTCCAAAAACTCACTTGCTTTAAAGCAAAAAAAAACTTTTTGAATATTTTGGAAAGTGAGTGTTTGACGTTGGTTTTTGTGGAAATCCATTCTAAATTAGGTGCGGCGTGTTCTTACTGTTTTAAATGCACAATTTGCATCTTTATTATTATTCTTTTGTTTCATTACGCTTTTAATTATATTTTCCAAAAACTCACTTGCTTTAAAGCAAAAAAAAACTTTTTGAATATTTTGGAAAGTGAGTGTTTGACGTAGGTTTTTGTGGAAATCCATTCTAAATTAGGTGAGGCGTATTCTTACTTTTTTAAATTCACAATTTGCGTCTTTATTATTATTCCTTTGTTTCATTACGCTTTTAATTATATTTTCCAAAAACTCACTTGCTTTAAAGCAAAAAAAACTTTTTGAATATTTTGGAAAGTGAGTGTTTGACGTGAGTTTTTGTGGAAATCCATTCTAAATTAGGTGAGGCGTGTTCGTACTGTTTTAAATGCACAATTTGCGTCTTTATTATTATTCTTTTGTTTCATTACGCTTTTAATTATATTTTCCAAAAACTCACCTGCTTTAGAGCAAAAAAAACTTTTTGATTATTTTGGAAAGTGAGTGTTTGACGTGGGTTTTTGTGGAAATCCGTTCTGAATTAGGTGAGGCGTGTTCTTACTTTTTTAAATGCACAATTTGCGTCTTTATTATTATTCTTTTGTTTCATTACGCTATTAATTATATTTTCCAAAAACGCAATTGCTTTAAAGCAAAAAAAAACTTTTTGAATATTTTGGAAAGTGAGTGTTTGACGTAGGTTTGTGTGGAAATCCATTCTAAATTAGGTGAGGCGTATTCTTACTTTTTTAAATGCACAATTTGCGTCTTTATTATTATTCTTTTGTTTCATTACGCTTTTAATTATATTTTCCAAAAACTCACTTGCTTTAAAGCAAAAAAAAACTTTTTGAATATTTTGGAAAGTGAGTGTTTGACGTGGGTTTTTGTGGAAATCCATTCTAAATTAGGTGCGGCGTGTTCTTACTGTTTTAAATGCACAATTTGCGTCTTTATTATTATTCTTTTGTTTCATTACGCTTTTAATTATATTTTCCAAAAACTCACTTGCTTTAAAGCAAAAAAAAACTTTTTGAGTATTTTGGAAAGTGAGTGTTTGACGTGGGTTTTTGTGGAAATCCATTCCAAATAGCATGAGGTCTGTTTCTATATTTTAAATGCACAATTTGCGTCTTTATTATTATTCTTTTGTTTCATTACGCTTTTAATTATATTTTCCAAAAACTCACTTGCTTTAAAGCAAAAAAAAACTTTTTGAATATTTTGGAAAGTGAGTGTTTGACGTTGGTTTTTGTGGAAATCCATTCTAAATTAGGTGCGGCGTGTTCTTACTGTTTTAAATGCACAATTTGCATCTTTATTATTATTCTTTTGTTTCATTACGCTTTTAATTATATTTTCCAAAAACTCACTTGCTTTAAAGCAAAAAAAAACTTTTTGAATATTTTGGAAAGTGAGTGTTTGACGTAGGTTTTTGTGGAAATCCATTCTAAATTAGGTGAGGCGTATTCTTACTTTTTTAAATTCACAATTTGCGTCTTTATTATTATTCCTTTGTTTCATTACGCTTTTAATTATATTTTCCAAAAACTCACTTGCTTTAAAGCAAAAAAAACTTTTTGAATATTTTGGAAAGTGAGTGTTTGACGTAGGTTTTTGTGGAAATCCATTCTAAATTAGGTGAGGCGTATTCTTACTTTTTTAAATGCACAATTTGCATCTTTATTATTATTCTTTTTGTCATTACGCTTTTAATTATATTTTCCAAAAACTCACTTGCTTTAAAGCAAAAAAAAACTTTTTGAATATTTTGGAAAGTGAGTATTTGACGTAGGTTTTTGTGGAAATCCATTCTAAATTAGGTGAGGCGTATTCTTACTTTTTTAAATTCACAATTTGCGTCTTTATTATTATTCTTTTGTTTCATTACGCTTTTAATTATATTTTCCAAAAACTCACTTGCTTTAAAGCAAAAAAAAACTTTTTGAATATTTTGGAAAGTGAGTGTTTGACGTGGGTTTTTGTGGAAATCCATTCTAAATTAGGAGAGGCGTGTTCGTACTGTTTTAAATGCACAATTTGCGTCTTTATTATTATTCTTTTGTTTCATTACGCTTTTAATTATATTTTCCAAAAACTCACTTGCTTTAAAGCAAAAAAAAACTTTTTGAATATTTTGGAAAGTGAGTGTTTGACGTAGGTTTTTGTGGAAATCCATTCTAAATTAGGTGAGGCGTATTCTTACTTTTTTAAATGCACAATTTGCGTCTTTATTATTATTCTTTTGTTTCATTACGCTTTTAATTATATTTTCCAAAAACTCACTTGCTTTAAAGCAAAAAAAAACTTTTTGAATATTTTGGAAAGTGAGTGTTTGACGTGGGTTTTTGTGGAAATCCATTCTAAATTAGGTGCGGCGTGTTCTTACTGTTTTAAATGCACAATTTGCGTCTTTATTATTATTCTTTTGTTTCATTACGCTTTTAATTATATTTTCCAAAAACTCACTTGCTTTAAAGCAAAAAAAAACTTTTTGAGTATTTTGGAAAGTGAGTGTTTGACGTGGGTTTTTGTGGAAATCCATTCCAAATAGCATGAGGTCTGTTTCTATATTTTAAATGCACAATTTGCGTCTTTATTATTATTCTTTTGTTTCATTACGCTTTTAATTATATTTTCCAAAAACTCACTTGCTTTAAAGCAAAAAAAAACTTTTTGAATATTTTGGAAAGTGAGTGTTTGACGTTGGTTTTTGTGGAAATCCATTCTAAATTAGGTGCGGCGTGTTCTTACTGTTTTAAATGCACAATTTGCATCTTTATTATTATTCTTTTGTTTCATTACGCTTTTAATTATATTTTCCAAAAACTCACTTGCTTTAAAGCAAAAAAAAACTTTTTGAATATTTTGGAAAGTGAGTGTTTGACGTGAGTTTTTGTGGAAATCCATTCTAAATTAGGTGAGGCGTGTTGTTACTTTTTTAAATGCACAATTTGCGTCTTTATTATTATTCTTTTGTTTCATTACGCTTTTAATTATATTTTCCAAAAACTCACCTGCTTTAGAGCAAAAAAAACTTTTTGATTATTTTGGAAAGTGAGTGTTTGACGTGGGTTTTTGTGGAAATCCATTCTGAATTAGGTGAGGCGTGTTCTTACTTTTTTAAATGCACAATTTGCGTCTTTATTATTATTCTTTTGTTTCATTACGCTTTTAATTATATTTTCCAAAAACTCACTTGCTTTAAAGCAAAAAAAAACTTTTTGAATATTTTGGAAAGTGAGTGTTTGACGTAGGTTTTTGTGGAAATACATTCTAAATTAGGTGAGGCGTATTCTTACTTTTTTAAATGCACAATTTGCGTCTTTATTATTATTCTTTTTGTCATTACGCTTTTAATTATATTTTCCAAAAACTCACTTGCTTTAAAGCAAAAAAAAACTTTTTGAATATTTTGGAAAGTGAGTGTTTGACGTAGGTTTTTGTGGAAATCCATTCTAAATTAGGTGAGGCGTATTCTTACTTTTTTAAATGCACAATTTGCGTCTTTATTATTATTCCTTTGTTTCATTACGCTTTTAATTATATTTTCCAAAAACTCACTTGCTTTAAAGCAAAAAAAAACTTTTTGAGTATTTTGGAAAGTGAGTGTTTGACGTGGGTTTTTGTGGAAATCCATTCCAAATAGCATGAGGTCTGTTTCTATATTTTAAATGCACAATTTGCGTCTTTATTATTATTCTTTTGTTTCATTACGCTTTTAATTATATTTTCCAAAAACTCACTTGCTTTAAAGCAAAAAAAAACTTTTTGAATATTTTGGAAAGTGAGTGTTTGACGTTGGTTTTTGTGGAAATCCATTCTAAATTAGGTGCGGCGTGTTCTTACTGTTTTAAATGCACAATTTGCATCTTTATTATTATTCTTTTGTTTCATTACGCTTTTAATTATATTTTCCAAAAACTCACTTGCTTTAAAGCAAAAAAAAACTTTTTGAATATTTTGGAAAGTGAGTGTTTGACGTAGGTTTTTGTGGAAATCCATTCTAAATTAGGTGAGGCGTATTCTTACTTTTTTAAATGCACAATTTGCGTCTTTATTATTATTCCTTTGTTTCATTACGCTTTTAATTATATTTTCCAAAAACTCACTTGCTTCAAAGCAAAAAAAACTTTTTGAATATTTTGGAAAGTGAGTGTTTGACGTGAGTTTTTGTGGAAATCCATTCTAAATTAGGTGAGGCGTGTTGTTACTTTTTTAAATGCACAATTTGCGTCTTTATTATTATTCTTTTGTTTCATTACGCTTTTAATTATATTTTCCAAAAACTCACCTGCTTTAGAGCAAAAAAAACTTTTTGATTATTTTGGAAAGTGAGTGTTTGACGTGGGTTTTTGTGGAAATCCATTCTGAATTAGGTGAGGCGTGTTCTTACTTTTTTAAATGCACAATTTGCGTCTTTATTATTATTCTTTTGTTTAATTACGCTTTTAATTATATTTTCCAAAAACTCACTTGCTTTAAAGCAAAAAAAAACTTTTTGAATATTTTGGAAAGTGAGTGTTTGACGTTGGTTTTTGTGGAAATCCATTCTAAATTAGGAGAGGCGTGTTTTTACTTTTTTAAATGCACAATTTGCGTCTTTATTATTATTCTTTTGTTTCATTACGCTTTTAATTATATTTTCCAAAAACTCACTTGCTTTAAAGCAAAAAAAAACTTTTTGAATATTTTGGAAAGTGAGTGTTTGACGTAGGTTTTTGTGGAAATCCATTCTAAATTAGGTGAGGCGTATTCTTACTTTTTTAAATGCACAATTTTCGTCTTTATTATTATTCTTTTGTTTCATTACGCTTTTAATTATATTTTCCAAAAACTCACTTGCTTTAAAGCAAAAAAAAACTTTTTGAATATTTTGGAAAGTGAGTGTTTGACGTTGGTTTTTGTGGAAATCCATTCTAAATTAGGAGAGGCGTGTTTTTACTTTTTTAAATGCACAATTTGCGTCTTTATTATTATTCTTTTGTTTCATTACGCTTTTAATTATATTTTCCAAAAACTCACTTGCTTTAAAGCAAAAAAAAACTTTTTGAATATTTTGGAAAGTGAGTGTTTGACGTGGGTTTTTGTGGAAATCCATTCTAAATTAGGAGAGGCGTGTTCGTACTGTTTTAAATGCACAATTTGCGTCTTTATTATTATTCTTTTGTTTCATTACGCTTTTAATTATATTTTCCAAAAACTCACTTGCTTTAAAGCAAAAAAAAACTTTTTGAGTATTTTGGAAAGTGAGTGTTTGACGTGGGTTTTTGTGGAAATCCATTCCAAATAGCATGAGGTCTGTTTCTATATTTTAAATGCACAATTTGCGTCTTTATTATTATTCTTTTGTTTCATTACGCTATTAATTATATTTTCCAAAAACGCACTTGCTTTAAAGCAAAAAAAAACTTTTTGAATATTTTGTAAAGTGAGTGTTTGACGTGGATTTTTGTGGAAATCCATTCTAAATTAGGTGAGGCGTATTCTTACTTTTTTAAATGCACAATTTGCGTCTTTATTATTATTCTTTTTGTCATTACGCTTTTAATTATATTTTCCAAAAACTCACTTGCTTTAAAGCAAAAAAAAACTTTTTGAATATTTTGGAAAGTGAGTGTTTGACGTAGGTTTTTGTGGAAATCCATTCTAAATTAGGTGAGGCGTATTCTTACTTTTTTAAATGCACAATTTGCGTCTTTATTATTATTCTTTTGTTTCATTACGCTTTTAATTATATTTTCCAAAAACTCACTTGCTTTAAAGCAAAAAAAAACTTTTTGAATATTTTGGAAAGTGAGTGTTTGACGTGGGTTTTTGTGGAAATCCATTCTAAATTAGGAGAGGCGAGTTCGTACTGTTTTAAATGCACAATTTGCGTCTTTATTATTATTCTCTTGTTTCATTACGCTTTTAATTATATTTTCCAAAAACTCACTTGCTTTAAAGCAAAAAAAAACTTTTTGAATATTTTGGAAAGTGAGTGTTTGACGTAGGTTTTTGTGGAAATCCATTCTAAATTAGGTGAGGCGTATTCTTACTTTTTTAAATGCACAATTTGCGTCTTTATTATTATTCTTTTGTTTCATTACGCTTTTAATTATATTTTCCAAAAACTCACTTGCTTTAAAGCAAAAAAAAACTTTTTGAATATTTTGGAAAGTGAGTGTTTGACGTGGGTTTTTGTGGAAATCCATTCTAAATTAGGAGAGGCGTGTTCGTACTGTTTTAAATGCACAATTTGCGTCTTTATTATTATTCTTTTGTTTCATTACGCTTTTAATTATATTTTCCAAAAACTCACTTGCTTTAAAGCAAAAAAAAACTTTTTGAATATTTTGGAAAGTGAGTGTTTGACGTAGGTTTTTGTGGAAATCCATTCTAAATTAGGTGAGGCGTATTCTTACTTTTTTAAATGCACAATTTGCGTCTTTATTATTATTCTTTTGTTTCATTACGCTTTTAATTATATTTTCCAAAAACTCACTTGCTTTAAAGCAAAAAAAAACTTTTTGAATATTTTGGAAAGTGAGTGTTTGACGTAGGTTTTTGTGGAAATCCATTCTAAATTAGGTGAGGCGTATTCTTACTTTTTTAAATGCACAATTTGCGTCTTTATTATTATTCTTTTGTTTCATTACGCTTTTAATTATATTTTCCAAAAACTCACTTGCTTTAAAGCAAAAAAAAACTTTTTGAATATTTTGGAAAGTGAGTGTTTGACGTGGGTTTTTGTGGAAATCCATTCTAAATTAGGAGAGGCGTGTTCGTACTGTTTTAAATGCACAATTTGCGTCTTTATTATTATTCTTTTGTTTCATTACGCTTTTAATTATATTTTCCAAAAACTCACTTGCTTTAAAGCAAAAAAAAACTTTTTGAGTATTTTGGAAAGTGAGTGTTTGACGTGGGTTTTTGTGGAAATCCATTCCAAATAGCATGAGGTCTGTTTCTATATTTTAAATGCACAATTTGCGTCTTTATTATTATTCTTTTGTTTCATTACGCTTTTAATTATATTTTCCAAAAACTCACTTGCTTTAAAGCAAAAAAAAACTTTTTGAATATTTTGGAAAGTGAGTGTTTGACGTAGGTTTTTGTGGAAATCCATTCTAAATTAGGTGAGGCGTATTCTTACTTTTTTAAATGCACAATTTGCGTCTTTATTATTATTCTTTTGTTTCATTACGCTTTTAATTATATTTTCCAAAAACTCACTTGCTTTAAAGCAAAAAAAAACTTTTTGAATATTTTGGAAAGTGAGTGTTTGACGTAGGTTTTTGTGGAAATCCATTCTAAATTAGGTGAGGCGTATTCTTACTTTTTTAAATGCACAATTTGCGTCTTTATTATTATTCTTTTGTTTCATTACGCTTTTAATTATATTTTCCAAAAACTCACTTGCTTTAAAGCAAAAAAAAACTTTTTGAATATTTTGGAAAGTGAGTGTTTGACGTGGGTTTTTGTGGAAATCCATTCTAAATTAGGAGAGGTGTGTTCGTACTGTTTTAAATGCACAATTTGCGTCTTTATTATTATTCTTTTGTTTCATTACGCTTTTAATTATATTTTCCAAAAACTCACTTGCTTTAAAGCAAAAAAAAACTTTTTGAATATTTTGGAAAGTGAGTGTTTGACGTGGGTTTTTGTGGAAATCCATTCCAAATAGCATGAGGTCTGTTTCTATATTTTAAATGCACAATTTGCGTCTTTATTATTATTCTTTTGTTTCATTACGCTTTTAATTATATTTTCCAAAAACTCACTTGCTTTAAAGCAAACAAAAACTTTTTGAATATTTTGGAAAGTGAGTGTTTGACGTAGGTTTTTGTGGAAATCCATTCTAAATTAGGTGAGGCGTATTCTTACTTTTTTAAATGCACAATTTGCGTCTTTATTATTATTCTTTTGTTTCATTACGCTTTTAATTATATTTTCCAAAAACTCACTTGCTTTAAAGCAAAAAAAAACTTTTTGAATATTTTGGAAAGTGAGTGTTTGACGTAGGTTTTTGTGGAAATCTATTCTAAATTAGGTGAGGCGTATTCTTACTTTTTTAAATGCACAATTTGCGTCTTTATTATTATTCTTTTGTTTCATTACGCTTTTAATTATATTTTCCAAAAACTCACTTGCTTTAAAGCAAAAAAAAACTTTTTGAATATTTTGGAAAGTGAGTGTTTGACGTGGGTTTTTGTGGAAATCCATTCTAAATTAGGAGAGGCGTGTTCGTACTGTTTTAAATGCATAATTTGCGTCTTTATTATTATTCTTTTGTTTCATTACGCTTTTAATTATATTTTCCAAAAACTCACTTGCTTTAAAGCAAAAAAAAAACTTTTTGAGTATTTTGGAAAGTGAGTGTTTGACGTGGGTTTTTGTGGAAATCCATTCCAAATAGCATGAGGTCTGTTTCTATATTTTAAATGCACAATTTGCGTCTTTATTATTATTCTTTTGTTTCATTACGCTATTAATTATATGTTCCAAAAACGCACTTGCTTTAAAGCAAAAAAAAACTTTTTGAATATTTTGGAAAGTGAGTGTTTGACGTAGGTTTTTGTGGAAATCCATTCTAAATTAGGTGAGGCGTATTCTTACTTTTTTAAATGCACAATTTGCGTCTTTATTATTATTCTTTTGTTTCATTACGCTTTTAATTATATTTTCCAAAAACTCACGTGCTTTAGAGCAAAAAAAACTTTTTGATTATTTTGGAAAGTGAGTGTTTGACGTGGGTTTTTGTGGAAATCCATTCTAAATTAGGAGAGGCGTGTTCGTACTGTTTTAAATGCACAATTTGCGTCTTTATTATTATTCTTTTGTTTCATTACGCTTTTAATTATATTTTCCAAAAACTCACTTGCTTTAAAGCAAAAAAAAACTTTTTGAATATTTTGGAAAGTGAGTGTTTGACGTAGGTTTTTGTGGAAATCCATTCTAAATTAGGTGAGGCGTATTCTTACTTTTTTAAATGCACAATTTGCGTCTTTATTATTATTCTTTTGTGTCATTACGCTTTTAATTATATTTTCCAAAAACTCACTTGCTTTAAAGCAAAAAAAAACTTTTTGAATATTTTGGAAAGTGCGTGTTTGACGTGGGTTTTTGTGGAAATCCATTCTAAATTAGGAGAGGCGTGTTCGTACTGTTTTAAATGCACAATTTGCGTCTTTATTATTATTCTTTTGTTTCATTACGCTTTTAATTATATTTTCCAAAAACTCACTTGCTTTAAAGCAAAAAAAAACTTTTTGAGTATTTTGGAAAGTGAGTGTTTGACGTGGGTTTTTGTGGAAATCCATTCCAAATAGCATGAGGTCTGTTTCTATATTTTAAATGCACAATTTGCGTCTTTATTATTATTCTTTTGTTTCATTACGCTATTAATTATATTTTCCAAAAACGCACTTGCTTTAAAGCAAAAAAAAACTTTTTGAATATTTTGGAAAGTGAGTGTTTGACGTGCGTTTTTGTGGAAATCCATTCTAAATTAGGTGAGGCGTATTCTTACTTTTTTATATGCACAATTTGCGTCTTTATTATTATTCTTTTGTGTCATTACGCTTTTAATTATATTTTCCAAAAACTCACTTGCTTTAAAGCAAAAAAAAACTTTTTGAATATTTTGGAAAGTGAGTGTTTGACGTAGGTTTTTGTGGAAATCCATTCTAAATTAGGTGAGGCGTATTCTTACTTTTTTAAATGCACAATTTGCGTCTTTATTATTATTCTTTTGTTTCATTACGCTTTTAATTATATTTTCCAAAAACTCACTTGCTTTAAAGCAAAAAAAAACTTTTTGAATATTTTGGAAAGTGAGTGTTTGACGTGGGTTTTTGTGGAAATCCATTCTAAATTAGGAGAGGCGTGTTCGTACTGTTTTAAATGCACAATTTGCGTCTTTATTATTATTCTTTTGTTTCATTACGCTTTTAATTATATTTTCCAAAAACTCACTTGCTTTAAAGCAAAAAAAAACTTTTTGAATATTTTGGAAAGTGAGTGTTTGACGTAGGTTTTTGTGGAAATCCATTCTAAATTAGGTGAGGCGTATTCTTACTTTTTTAAATGCACAATTTGCGTCTTTATTATTATTCTTTTGTGTCATTACGCTTTTAATTATATTTTCCAAAAACTCACTTGCTTTAAAGCAAAAAAAAACTTTTTGAATATTTTGGAAAGTGAGTGTTTGACGTAGGTTTTTGTGGAAATCCATTCTAAATTAGGTGAGGCGTATTCTTACTTTTTTAAATGCACAATTTGCGTCTTTATTATTATTCTTTTGTTTCATTACGCTTTTAATTATATTTTCCAAAAACTCACTTGCTTTAAAGCAAAAAAAAACTTTTTGAGTATTTTGGAAAGTGAGTGTTTGACGTGGGTTTTTGTGGAAATCCATTCCAAATAGCATGAGGTCTGTTTCTATATTTTAAATGCACAATTTGCGTCTTTATTATTATTCTTTTGTTTCATTACGCTATTAATTATATTTTCCAAAAACGCACTTGCTTTAAAGCAAAAAAAAACTTTTTGAATATTTTGGAAAGTGAGTGTTTGACGTGGGTTTTTGTGGAAATCCATTCTAAATTAGGAGAGGCGTGTTCGTACTGTTTTAAATGCACAATTTGCGTCTTTATTATTATTCTTTTGTTTCATTACGCTTTTAATTATATTTTCCAAAAACTCACTTGCTTTAAAGCAAAAAAAAACTTTTTGAGTATTTTGGAAAGTGAGTGTTTGACGTGGGTTTTTGTGGAAATCCATTCCAAATAGCATGAGGTCTGTTTCTATATTTTAAATGCACAATTTGCGTCTTTATTATTATTCTTTTGCTTCATTACGCTTTTAATTATATTTTCCAAAAACTCACTTGCTTTAAAGCAAAAAAAAACTTTTTGAATATTTTGGAAAGTGAGTGTTTGACGTGGGTTTTTGTGAAAATCCATTCTAAATTAGGTGCGGCGTGTTCTTACTGTTTTAAATGCACAATTTGCGTCTTTATTATTATTCTTTTGCTTCATTACGCTTTTAATTATATTTTCCAAAAACTCACTTGCTTTAAAGCAAAAAAAAACTTTTTGAGTATTTTGGAAAGTGAGTGTTTGACGTGGGTTTTTGTGGAAATCCATTCCAAATAGCATGAGGTCTGTTTCTATATTTTAAATGCACAATTTGCGTCTTTATTATTATTCTTTTGTTTCATTACGCTATTAATTATATTTTCCAAAAACGCACTTGCTTTAAAGCAAAAAAAAACTTTTTGAATATTTTGGAAAGTGAGTGTTTGACGTGGGTTTTTGTGGAAATCCATTCTAAATTAGGAGAGGCGTGTTCGTACTGTTTTAAATGCACAATTTGCGTCTTTATTATTATTCTTTTGTTTCATTACGCTTTTAATTATATTTTCCAAAAACTCACTTGCTTTAAAGCAAAAAAAAACTTTTTGAATATTTTGGAAAGTGAGTGTTTGACGTGGGTTTTTGTGGAAATCCATTCTACATAGCATGAGGTCCGTTTCTATATTTTAAATGCACAACTTGCGTCTTTGTTATCATTCTTTTGTTTCATTACGCTTTTAATTATATTTTCCAAAAACTCACTTGCTTTAAAGCAAAAAAAAACTTTTTGAATATTTTGGAAAGTGAGTGTTTGACGTAGGTTTTTGTGGAAATCCATTCCAAATAGCATGAGGTCTGTTTCTATATTTTAAATGCACAATTTGCGTCTTTATTATTATTCTTTTGTTTCATTACGCTTTTAATTATATTTTCCAAAAACTCACTTGCTTTAAAGCAAAAAAAAACTTTTTGAATATTTTGGAAAGTGAGTGTTTGACGTGGGTTTTTGTGAAAATCCATTCTAAATTAGGTGCGGCGTGTTCTTACTGTTTTAAATGCACAATTTGCGTCTTTATTATTATTCTTTTGCTTCATTACGCTTTTAATTATATTTTCCAAAAACTCACTTGCTTTAAAGCAAAAAAAAACTTTTTGAATATTTTGGAAAGTGAGTGTTTGACGTGGGTTTTTGTGAAAATCCATTCTAAATTAGGTGCGGCGTGTTCTTACTGTTTTAAATGCACAATTTGCGTCTTTATTATTATTCTTTTGCTTCATTACGCTTTTAATTATATTTTCCAAAAACTCACTTGCTTTAAAGCAAAAAAAAACTTTTTGAATATTTTGGAAAGTGAGTGTTTGACGTGGGTTTTTGTGAAAATCCATTCTAAATTAGGTGCGGCGTGTTCTTACTGTTTTAAATGCACAATTTGCGTCTTTATTATTATTCTTTTGCTTCATTACGCTTTTAATTATATTTTCCAAAAACTCACTTGCTTTAAAGCAAAAAAAAACTTTTTGAGTATTTTGGAAAGTGAGTGTTTGACGTGGGTTTTTGTGGAAATCCATTCCAAATAGCATGAGGTCTGTTTCTATATTTTAAATGCACAATTTGCGTCTTTATTATTATTCTTTTGTTTCATTACGCTATTAATTATATTTTCCAAAAACGCACTTGCTTTAAAGCAAAAAAAAACTTTTTGAATATTTTGGAAAGTGAGTGTTTGACGTGGGTTTTTGTGGAAATCCATTCTAAATTAGGAGAGGTGTGTTCGTACTGTTTTAAATGCACAATTTGCGTCTTTATTATTATTCTTTTGTTTCATTACGCTTTTAATTATATTTTCCAAAAACTCACTTGCTTTAAAGCAAAAAAAAACTTTTTGAATATTTTGGAAAGTGAGTGTTTGACGTAGGTTTTTGTGGAAATCCATTCTAAATTAGGTGAGGCGTGTTCTTACTTTTTTAAATGCACAATTTGCGTCTTTATTATTATTCTTTTATGTCATTACGCTTTTAATTATATTTTCCAAAAACTCACTTGCTTTAAAGCAAAAAAAAACTTTTTGAATATTTTGGAAAGTGAGTGTTTGACGTGGGTTTTTGTGGAAATCCATTCTAAATTAGGTGCGGCGTGTTCTTACTGTTTTAAATGCACAATTTGCGTCTTTATTATTATTCTTTTGTTTCATTACGCTTTTAATTATATTTTCCAAAAACTCACTTGCTTTAAAGCAAAAAAAAACTTTTTGAATATTTTGGAAAGTGAGTGTTTGACGTTGGTTTTTGTAGAAATCCATTCTAAATTAGGTGAGGCGTGTTCTTACTTTTTTAAATGCACAATTTGCGTCTTTATTATTATTCTTTTGTTTCATTACGCTTTTAATTATATTTTCCAAAAACTCACTTGCTTTAAAGCAAAAAAAAACTTTTTGAATATTTTGGAAAGTGAGTGTTTGACGTGGGTTTTTGTGGAAATCCATTCCAAATAGCATGAGGTCTGTTTCTATATTTTAAATGCACAATTTGCGTCTTTATTATTATTCTTTTGTTTCATTACGCTTTTAATTATATTTTCCAAAAACTCACTTGCTTTAAAGCAAAAAAAAACTTTTTGAATATTTTGGAAAGTGAGTGTTTGACGTGGGTTTTTGTGGAAATCCATTCTACATAGCATGAGGTCCGTTTCTATATTTTAAATGCACAACTTGCGTCTTTGTTATCATTCTTTTGTTTCATTACGCTTTTAATTATATTTTCCAAAAACTCACTTGCTTTAAAGCAAAAAAAAACTTTTTGAATATTTTGGAAAGTGAGTGTTTGACGTAGGTTTTTGTGGAAATCCATTCCAAATAGCATGAGGTCTGTTTCTATATTTTAAATGCACAATTTGCGTCTTTATTATTATTCTTTTGTTTCATTACGCTTTTAATTATATTTTCCAAAAACTCACTTGCTTTAAAGCAAAAAAAAACTTTTTGAATATTTTGGAAAGTGAGTGTTTGACGTGGGTTTTTGTGAAAATCCATTCTAAATTAGGTGCGGCGTGTTCTTACTGTTTTAAATGCACAATTTGCGTCTTTATTATTATTCTTTTGCTTCATTACGCTTTTAATTATATTTTCCAAAAACTCACTTGCTTTAAAGCAAAAAAAAACTTTTTGAATATTTTGGAAAGTGAGTGTTTGACGTGGGTTTTTGTGAAAATCCATTCTAAATTAGGTGCGGCGTGTTCTTACTGTTTTAAATGCACAATTTGCGTCTTTATTATTATTCTTTTGCTTCATTACGCTTTTAATTATATTTTCCAAAAACTCACTTGCTTTAAAGCAAAAAAAAACTTTTTGAATATTTTGGAAAGTGAGTGTTTGACGTGGGTTTTTGTGGAAATCCATTCTAAATTAGGAGAGGCGTGTTCGTACTGTTTTAAATGCACAATTTGCGTCTTTATTATTATTCTTTTGTTTCATTACGCTTTTAATTATATTTTCCAAAAACTCACTTGCTTTAAAGCAAAAAAAAACTTTTTGAATATTTTGGAAAGTGAGTGTTTGACGTAGGTTTTTGTGGAAATCCATTCTAAATTAGGTGAGGCGTGTTCTTACTTTTTTAAATGCACAATTTGCGTCTTTATTATTATTCTTTTATGTCATTACGCTTTTAATTATATTTTCCAAAAACTCACTTGCTTTAAAGCAAAAAAAAACTTTTTGAATATTTTGGAAAGTGAGTGTTTGACGTGGGTTTTTGTGGAAATCCATTCTAAATTAGGTGCGGCGTGTTCTTACTGTTTTAAATGCACAATTTGCGTCTTTATTATTATTCTTTTGTTTCATTACGCTTTTAATTATATTTTCCAAAAACTCACTTGCTTTAAAGCAAAAAAAAACTTTTTGAATATTTTGGAAAGTGAGTGTTTGACGTTGGTTTTTGTAGAAATCCATTCTAAATTAGGTGAGGCGTGTTCTTACTTTTTTAAATGCACAATTTGCGTCTTTATTATTATTCTTTTGTTTCATTACGCTTTTAATTATATTTTCCAAAAACTCACTTGCTTTAAAGCAAAAAAAAACTTTTTGAATATTTTGGAAAGTGAGTGTTTGACGTGGGTTTTTGTGGAAATCCATTCCAAATAGCATGAGGTCTGTTTCTATATTTTAAATGCACAATTTGCGTCTTTATTATTATTCTTTTGTTTCATTACGCTTTTAATTATATTTTCCAAAAACTCACTTGCTTTAAAGCAAAAAAAAACTTTTTGAATATTTTGGAAAGTGAGTGTTTGACGTGGGTTTTTGTGGAAATCCATTCTACATAGCATGAGGTCCGTTTCTATATTTTAAATGCACAACTTGCGTCTTTGTTATCATTCTTTTGTTTCATTACGCTTTTAATTATATTTTCCAAAAACTCACTTGCTTTAAAGCAAAAAAAAACTTTTTGAATATTTTGGAAAGTGAGTGTTTGACGTAGGTTTTTGTGGAAATCCATTCCAAATAGCATGAGGTCTGTTTCTATATTTTAAATGCACAATTTGCGTCTTTATTATTATTCTTTTGTTTCATTACGCTTTTAATTATATTTTCCAAAAACTCACTTGCTTTAAAGCAAAAAAAAACTTTTTGAATATTTTGGAAAGTGAGTGTTTGACGTGGGTTTTTGTGAAAATCCATTCTAAATTAGGTGCGGCGTGTTCTTACTGTTTTAAATGCACAATTTGCGTCTTTATTATTATTCTTTTGCTTCATTACGCTTTTAATTATATTTTCCAAAAACTCACTTGCTTTAAAGCAAAAAAAAACTTTTTGAATATTTTGGAAAGTGAGTGTTTGACGTGGGTTTTTGTGAAAATCCATTCTAAATTAGGTGCGGCGTGTTCTTACTGTTTTAAATGCACAATTTGCGTCTTTATTATTATTCTTTTGCTTCATTACGCTTTTAATTATATTTTCCAAAAACTCACTTGCTTTAAAGCAAAAAAAAACTTTTTGAATATTTTGGAAAGTGAGTGTTTGACGTGGGTTTTTGTGGAAATCCATTCTAAATTAGGAGAGGCGTGTTCGTACTGTTTTAAATGCACAATTTGCGTCTTTATTATTATTCTTTTGTTTCATTACGCTTTTAATTATATTTTCCAAAAACTCACTTGCTTTAAAGCAAAAAAAAACTTTTTGAATATTTTGGAAAGTGAGTGTTTGACGTAGGTTTTTGTGGAAATCCATTCTAAATTAGGTGAGGCGTGTTCTTACTTTTTTAAATGCACAATTTGCGTCTTTATTATTATTCTTTTATGTCATTACGCTTTTAATTATATTTTCCAAAAACTCACTTGCTTTAAAGCAAAAAAAAACTTTTTGAATATTTTGGAAAGTGAGTGTTTGACGTGGGTTTTTGTGGAAATCCATTCTAAATTAGGTGCGGCGTGTTCTTACTGTTTTAAATGCACAATTTGCGTCTTTATTATTATTCTTTTGTTTCATTACGCTTTTAATTATATTTTCCAAAAACTCACTTGCTTTAAAGCAAAAAAAAACTTTTTGAATATTTTGGAAAGTGAGTGTTTGACGTTGGTTTTTGTAGAAATCCATTCTAAATTAGGTGAGGCGTGTTCTTACTTTTTTAAATGCACAATTTGCGTCTTTATTATTATTCTTTTGTTTCATTACGCTTTTAATTATATTTTCCAAAAACTCACTTGCTTTAAAGCAAAAAAAAACTTTTTGAATATTTTGGAAAGTGAGTGTTTGACGTGGGTTTTTGTGGAAATCCATTCCAAATAGCATGAGGTCTGTTTCTATATTTTAAATGCACAATTTGCGTCTTTATTATTATTCTTTTGTTTCATTACGCTTTTAATTATATTTTCCAAAAACTCACTTGCTTTAAAGCAAAAAAAAACTTTTTGAATATTTTGGAAAGTGAGTGTTTGACGTGGGTTTTTGTGGAAATCCATTCTACATAGCATGAGGTCCGTTTCTATATTTTAAATGCACAACTTGCGTCTTTGTTATCATTTTCATTACGCTTTTAATTATATTTTCCAAAAACTCACTTGCTTTAAAGCAAAAAAAAACTTTTTGAATATTTTGGAAAGTGAGTGTTTGACGTAGGTTTTTGTGGAAATCCATTCCAAATAGCATGAGGTCTGTTTCTATATTTTAAATGCACAATTTGCGTCTTTATTATTATTCTTTTGTTTCATTACGCTTTTAATTATATTTTCCAAAAACTCACTTGCTTTAAAGCAAAAAAAAACTTTTTGAATATTTTGGAAAGTGAGTGTTTGACGTGGGTTTTTGTGAAAATCCATTCTAAATTAGGTGCGGCGTGTTCTTACTGTTTTAAATGCACAATTTGCGTCTTTATTATTATTCTTTTGCTTCATTACGCTTTTAATTATATTTTCCAAAAACTCACTTGCTTTAAAGCAAAAAAAAACTTTTTGAATATTTTGGAAAGTGAGTGTTTGACGTGGGTTTTTGTGAAAATCCATTCTAAATTAGGTGCGGCGTGTTCTTACTGTTTTAAATGCACAATTTGCGTCTTTATTATTATTCTTTTGCTTCATTACGCTTTTAATTATATTTTCCAAAAACTCACTTGATTTAAAGCAAAAAAAAACTTTTTGAATATTTTGGAAAGTGAGTGTTTGACGTGGGTTTTTGTGAAAATCCATTCTAAATTAGGTGCGGCGTGTTCTTACTGTTTTAAATGCACAATTTGCGTCTTTATTATTATTCTTTTGCTTCATTACGCTTTTAATTATATTTTCCAAAAACTCACTTGCTTTAAAGCAAAAAAAAACTTTTTGAATATTTTGGAAAGTGAGTGTTTGACGTGGGTTTTTGTGAAAATCCATTCTGAATTAGGTGAGGCGTGTTCTTACTTTTTTAAATGCACAATTTGCGTCTTTATTATTATTCTTTTGTTTAATTACGCTTTTAATTATATTTTCCAAAAACTCACTTGCTTTAAAGCAAAAAAAAACTTTTTGAATATTTTGGAAAGTGAGTGTTTGACGTGAGTTTTTGTGGAAATCCATTCTAAATTAGGAGAGGCGTGTTCTTACTTTTTTAAATGCACAATTTGCGTCTTTATTATTATTCTTTTGTTTCATTACGCTTTTAATTATATTTTCCAAAAACTCACCTGCTTTAGAGCAAAAAAAACTTTTTGATTATTTTGGAAAGTGAGTGTTTGACGTGGGTTTTTGTGGAAATCCATTCTGAATTAGGTGAGGCGTGTTCTTATTTTTTTAAATGCACAATTTGCGTCTTTATTATTATTCTTTTGTTTAATTACGCTTTTAATTATATTTTCCAAAAACTCACTTGCTTTAAAGCAAAAAAAAACTTTTTGAATATTTTGGAAAGTGAGTGTTTGACGTGAGTTTTTGTGGAAATCCATTCTAAATTAGGAGAGGCGTGTTCTTACTTTTTTAAATGCACAATTTGCGTCTTTATTATTATTCTTTTGTTTCATTACGCTTTTAATTATATTTTCCAAAAACTCACTTGCTTTAAAGCAAAAAAAAACTTTTTGAATATTTTGGAAAGTGAGTGTTTGACGTGGGTTTTTGTGGAAATCCATTCTACATAGCATGAGGTCCGTTTCTATATTTTAAATGCACAACTTGCGTCTTTGTTATCATTCTTTTGTTTCATTACGCTTTTAATTATATTTTCCAAAAACTCACTTGCTTTAAAGCAAAAAAAAACTTTTTGAATATTTTGGAAAGTGAGTGTTTGACGTGGGTTTTTGTGAAAATCCATTCTGAATTAGGTGAGGCGTGTTCTTACTTTTTTAAATGCACAATTTGCGTCTTTATTATTATTCTTTTGTTTAATTACGCTTTTAATTATATTTTCCAAAAACTCACTTGCTTTAAAGCAAAAAAAAACTTTTTGAATATTTTGGAAAGTGAGTGTTTGACGTGAGTTTTTGTGGAAATCCATTCTAAATTAGGAGAGGCGTGTTCTTACTTTTTTAAATGCACAATTTGCGTCTTTATTATTATTCTTTTGTTTCATTACGCTTTTAATTATATTTTCCAAAAACTCACCTGCTTTAGAGCAAAAAAAACTTTTTGATTATTTTGGAAAGTGAGTGTTTGACGTGGGTTTTTGTGGAAATCCATTCTGAATTAGGTGAGGCGTGTTCTTATTTTTTTAAATGCACAATTTGCGTCTTTATTATTATTCTTTTGTTTAATTACGCTTTTAATTATATTTTCCAAAAACTCACTTGCTTTAAAGCAAAAAAAAACTTTTTGAATATTTTGGAAAGTGAGTGTTTGACGTGAGTTTTTGTGGAAATCCATTCTAAATTAGGAGAGGCGTGTTCTTACTTTTTTAAATGCACAATTTGCGTCTTTATTATTATTCTTTTGTTTCATTACGCTTTTAATTATATTTTCCAAAAACTCACTTGCTTTAAAGCAAAAAAAAACTTTTTGAATATTTTGGAAAGTGAGTGTTTGACGTGGGTTTTTGTGGAAATCCATTCTACATAGCATGAGGTCCGTTTCTATATTTTAAATGCACAACTTGCGTCTTTGTTATCATTCTTTTGTTTCATTACGCTTTTAATTATATTTTCCAAAAACTCACTTGCTTTAAAGCAAAAAAAAACTTTTTGAATATTTTGGAAAGTGAGTGTTTGACGTGGGTTTTTGTGAAAATCCATTCTGAATTAGGTGAGGCGTGTTCTTACTTTTTTAAATGCACAATTTGCGTCTTTATTATTATTCTTTTGTTTAATTACGCTTTTAATTATATTTTCCAAAAACTCACTTGCTTTAAAGCAAAAAAAAACTTTTTGAATATTTTGGAAAGTGAGTGTTTGACGTGAGTTTTTGTGGAAATCCATTCTAAATTAGGAGAGGCGTGTTCTTACTTTTTTAAATGCACAATTTGCGTCTTTATTATTATTCTTTTGTTTCATTACGCTTTTAATTATATTTTCCAAAAACTCACCTGCTTTAGAGCAAAAAAAACTTTTTGATTATTTTGGAAAGTGAGTGTTTGACGTGGGTTTTTGTGGAAATCCATTCTGAATTAGGTGAGGCGTGTTCTTATTTTTTTAAATGCACAATTTGCGTCTTTATTATTATTCTTTTGTTTAATTACGCTTTTAATTATATTTTCCAAAAACTCACTTGCTTTAAAGCAAAAAAAAACTTTTTGAATATTTTGGAAAGTGAGTGTTTGACGTGAGTTTTTGTGGAAATCCATTCTAAATTAGGAGAGGCGTGTTCTTACTTTTTTAAATGCACAATTTGCGTCTTTATTATTATTCTTTTGTTTCATTACGCTTTTAATTATATTTTCCAAAAACTCACTTGCTTTAAAGCAAAAAAAAACTTTTTGAATATTTTGGAAAGTGAGTGTTTGACGTGGGTTTTTGTGGAAATCCATTCTAAATTAGGATGTGTTCTTACTGTTTTAAATGCACAATTTGCGTCTTTATTATTATTCTTTTGCTTCATTACGCTTTTAATTATATTTTCCAAAAACTCACTTGCTTTAAAGCAAAAAAAAACTTTTTGAATATTTTGGAAAGTGAGTGTTTGACGTGGGTTTTTGTGGAAATCCATTCCAAATAGCATGAGGTCTGTTTCTATATTTTAAATGCACAATTTGCGTCTTTATTATTATTCTTTTGTTTCATTACGCTTTTAATTATATTTTCCAAAAACTCACTTGCTTTAAAGCAAAAAAAAACTTTTTGAATATTTTGGAAAGTGAGTGTTTGACGTGGGTTTTTGTGAAAATCCATTCTAAATTAGATGCGGCGTGTTCTTACTGTTTTAAATGCACAATTTGCGTCTTTATTATTATTCTTTTGCTTCATTACGCTTTTAATTATATTTTCCAAAAACTCACTTGCTTTAAAGCAAAAAAAAACTTTTTGAATATTTTGGAAAGTGAGTGTTTGACGTGGGTTTTTGTGAAAATCCATTCTAAATTAGGTGCGGCGTGTTCTTACTGTTTTATATGCACAATTTGCGTCTTTGTTATCATTCTTTTGTTTCATTACACTTTTAATTATATTTTCCAAAAACTCACTTGCTTTAAAGCAAAAAAAAACTTTTTGAATATTTTGGAAAGTGAGTGTTTGACGTGGGTTTTTGTGGAAATCCATTCTACATAGCATGAGGTCCGTTTCTATATTTTAAATGCACAACTTGCGTCTTTGTTATCATTCTTTTGTTTCATTACGCTTTTAATTATATTTTCCAAAAACTCACTTGCTTTAAAGCAAAAAAAAACTTTTTGAATATTTTGGAAAGTGAGTGTTTGACGTGGGTTTTTGTGGAAATCCATTCCAAATAGCATGAGGTCTGTTTCTATATTTTAAATGCACAATTTGCGTCTTTATTATTATTCTTTTGTTTCATTACGCTTTTAATTATATTTTCCAAAAACTCACTTGCTTTAAAGCAAAAAAAAACTTTTTGAATATTTTGGAAAGTGAGTGTTTGACGTGGGTTTTTGTGGAAATCCATTCCAAATCGCATGAGGTCTGTTTCTATATTTTAAATGCACAACTTGCGTCTTTGTTATCATTCTTTTGTTTCATTACGCTTTTAATTATATTTTCCAAAAACTCACTTGCTTTAAAGCAAAAAAAAACTTTTTGAATATTTTGGAAAGTGAGTGTTTGACGTGGGTTTTTGTGAAAATCCATTCTAAATTAGGTGCGGCGTGTTCTTACTGTTTTAAATGCACAATTTGCGTCTTTATTATTATCCTTTTGTTTCATTACGCTTTTAATTACATTTTCCAAAAACTCACTTGCTTTAAAGCAAAAAAAAACTTTTTGAATATTTTGGAAAGTGAGTGTTTGACGTGGGTTTTTGTGGAAATCCATTCTACATAGCATGAGGTCCGTTTCTATATTTTAAATGCACAACTTGCGTCTTTGTTATCATTCTTTTGTTTCATTACGCTTTTAATTATATTTTCCAAAAACTCACTTGCTTTAAAGCAAAAAAAAACTTTTTGAATATTTTGGAAAGTGAGTGTTTGACGTGGGTTTTTGTGGAAATCCATTCCAAATAGCATGAGGTCTGTTTCTATATTTTAAATGCACAATTTGCGTCTTTATTATTATTCTTTTGTTTCATTACGCTTTTAATTATATTTTCCAAAAACTCACTTGCTTTAAAGCAAAAAAAAACTTTTTGAATATTTTGGAAAGTGAGTGTTTGACGTGGGTTTTTGTGGAAATACATTTTAAATTAGGTGAGGCGTGTTTTTACTTTTTTAAATGCACAATTTGCGTCTTTATTATTATTCCTTTGTTTCATTACGCTTTTAATTATATTTTCCAAAAACTCTCTTGCTTTAAAGCAAAAAAAAACTTTTTGAATATTTTGGAAAGTGAGTGTTTGACGTGGGTTTTTCTGGAAATCCATTCTACATAGCATTAGGTCCGTTTCTATATTTTAAATGCACAACTTGCGTCTTTGTTATCATTCTTTTGTTTCATTACGCTTTTAATTATATTTTCCAAAAACTCACTTGCTTTAAAGCAAAAAAAAACTTTTTGAATATTTTGGAAAGTGAGTGTTTGACGTGGGTTTTTGTGAAAATCCATTCTAAATTAGGTGCGGCGTGTTCTTACTGTTTTAAATGCACAATTTGCGTCTTTATTATTATCCTTTTGTTTCATTACGCTTTTAATTACATTTTCCAAAAACTCACTTGCTTTAAAGCAAAAAAAAACTTTTTGAATATTTTGGAAAGTGAGTGTTTGACGTGGGTTTTTGTGGAAATCCATTCTACATAGCATGAGGTCTGTTTCTATATTTTAAATGCACAACTTGCGTCTTTGTTATCATTCTTTTGTTTCATTACGCTTTTAATTATATTTTCCAAAAACTCACTTGCTTTAAAGCAAAAAAAAACTTTTTGAATATTTTGGAAAGTGAGTGTTTGACGTGGGTTTTTGTGAAAATCCATTCTAAATTAGGTGCGGCGTGTTCTTACTGTTTTAAATGCACAATTTGCGTCTTTATTATTATCCTTTTGTTTCATTACGCTTTTAATTACATTTTCCAAAAACTCACTTGCTTTAAAGCAAAAAAAAACTTTTTGAATATTTTGGAAAGTGAGTGTTTGACGTGGGTTTTTGTGGAAATCCATTCTACATAGCATGAGGTCCGTTTCTATATTTTAAATGCACAACTTGCGTCTTTGTTATCATTCTTTTGTTTCATTACGCTTTTAATTATATTTTCCAAAAACTCACTTGCTTTAAAGCAAAAAAAAACTTTTTGAATATTTTGGAAAGTGAGTGTTTGACGTGGGTTTTTGTGGAAATCCATTCCAAATAGCATGAGGTCTGTTTCTATATTTTAAATGCACAATTTGCGTCTTTATTATTATTCTTTTGTTTCATTACGCTTTTAATTATATTTTCCAAAAACTCACTTGCTTTAAAGCAAAAAAAAACTTTTTGAATATTTTGGAAAGTGAGTGTTTGACGTGGGTTTTTGTGGAAATACATTTTAAATTAGGTGAGGCGTGTTTTTACTTTTTAAATGCACAATTTGCGTCTTTATTATTATTCCTTTGTTTCATTACGCTTTTAATTATATTTTCCAAAAACTCTCTTGCTTTAAAGCAAAAAAAAACTTTTTGAATATTTTGGAAAGTGAGTGTTTGACGTGGGTTTTTGTGGAAATCCATTCTACATAGCATGAGGTCCGTTTCTATATTTTAAATGCACAACTTGCGTCTTTGTTATCATTCTTTTGTTTCATTACGCTTTTAATTATATTTTCCAAAAACTCACTTGCTTTAAAGCAAAAAAAAACTTTTTGAATATTTTGGAAAGTGAGTGTTTGACGTGGGTTTTTGTGAAAATCCATTCTAAATTAGGTGCGGCGTGTTCTTACTGTTTTAAATGCACAATTTGCGTCTTTATTATTATCCTTTTGTTTCATTACGCTTTTAATTACATTTTCCAAAAACTCACTTGCTTTAAAGCAAAAAAAAACTTTTTGAATATTTTGGAAAGTGAGTGTTTGACGTGGGTTTTTGTGGAAATCCATTCTACATAGCATGAGGTCTGTTTCTATATTTTAAATGCACAACTTGCGTCTTTGTTATCATTCTTTTGTTTCATTACGCTTTTAATTATATTTTCCAAAAACTCACTTGCTTTAAAGCAAAAAAAAACTTTTTGAATATTTTGGAAAGTGAGTGTTTGACGTGGGTTTTTGTGAAAATCCATTCTAAATTAGGTGCGGCGTGTTCTTACTGTTTTAAATGCACAATTTGCGTCTTTATTATTATCCTTTTGTTTCATTACGCTTTTAATTACATTTTCCAAAAACTCACTTGCTTTAAAGCAAAAAAAAACTTTTTGAATATTTTGGAAAGTGAGTGTTTGACGTGGGTTTTTGTGGAAATCCATTCTACATAGCATGAGGTCCGTTTCTATATTTTAAATGCACAACTTGCGTCTTTGTTATCATTCTTTTGTTTCATTACGCTTTTAATTATATTTTCCAAAAACTCACTTGCTTTAAAGCAAAAAAAAACTTTTTGAATATTTTGGAAAGTGAGTGTTTGACGTGGGTTTTTGTGGAAATCCATTCCAAATAGCATGAGGTCTGTTTCTATATTTTAAATGCACAATTTGCGTCTTTATTATTATTCTTTTGTTTCATTACGCTTTTAATTATATTTTCCAAAAACTCACTTGCTTTAAAGCAAAAAAAAACTTTTTGAATATTTTGGAAAGTGAGTGTTTGACGTGGGTTTTTGTGGAAATACATTTTAAATTAGGTGAGGCGTGTTTTTACTTTTTTAAATGCACAATTTGCGTCTTTATTATTATTCCTTTGTTTCATTACGCTTTTAATTATATTTTCCAAAAACTCTCTTGCTTTAAAGCAAAAAAAAACTTTTTGAATATTTTGGAAAGTGAGTGTTTGACGTGGGTTTTTCTGGAAATCCATTCTACATAGCATTAGGTCCGTTTCTATATTTTAAATGCACAACTTGCGTCTTTGTTATCATTCTTTTGTTTCATTACGCTTTTAATTATATTTTCCAAAAACTCACTTGCTTTAAAGCAAAAAAAAACTTTTTGAATATTTTGGAAAGTGAGTGTTTGACGTGGGTTTTTGTGAAAATCCATTCTAAATTAGGTGCGGCGTGTTCTTACTGTTTTAAATGCACAATTTGCGTCTTTATTATTATCCTTTTGTTTCATTACGCTTTTAATTACATTTTCCAAAAACTCACTTGCTTTAAAGCAAAAAAAAACTTTTTGAATATTTTGGAAAGTGAGTGTTTGACGTGGGTTTTTGTGGAAATCCATTCTACATAGCATGAGGTCTGTTTCTATATTTTAAATGCACAACTTGCGTCTTTGTTATCATTCTTTTGTTTCATTACGCTTTTAATTATATTTTCCAAAAACTCACTTGCTTTAAAGCAAAAAAAAACTTTTTGAATATTTTGGAAAGTGAGTGTTTGACGTGGGTTTTTGTGAAAATCCATTCTAAATTAGGTGCGGCGTGTTCTTACTGTTTTAAATGCACAATTTGCGTCTTTATTATTATCCTTTTGTTTCATTACGCTTTTAATTACATTTTCCAAAAACTCACTTGCTTTAAAGCAAAAAAAAACTTTTTGAATATTTTGGAAAGTGAGTGTTTGACGTGGGTTTTTGTGGAAATCCATTCTACATAGCATGAGGTCCGTTTCTATATTTTAAATGCACAACTTGCGTCTTTGTTATCATTCTTTTGTTTCATTACGCTTTTAATTATATTTTCCAAAAACTCACTTGCTTTAAAGCAAAAAAAAACTTTTTGAATATTTTGGAAAGTGAGTGTTTGACGTGGGTTTTTGTGGAAATCCATTCCAAATAGCATGAGGTCTGTTTCTATATTTTAAATGCACAATTTGCGTCTTTATTATTATTCTTTTGTTTCATTACGCTTTTAATTATATTTTCCAAAAACTCACTTGCTTTAAAGCAAAAAAAAACTTTTTGAATATTTTGGAAAGTGAGTGTTTGACGTGGGTTTTTGTGGAAATACATTTTAAATTAGGTGAGGCGTGTTTTTACTTTTTAAATGCACAATTTGCGTCTTTATTATTATTCCTTTGTTTCATTACGCTTTTAATTATATTTTCCAAAAACTCTCTTGCTTTAAAGCAAAAAAAAACTTTTTGAATATTTTGGAAAGTGAGTGTTTGACGTGGGTTTTTGTGGAAATCCATTCTACATAGCATGAGGTCCGTTTCTATATTTTAAATGCACAACTTGCGTCTTTGTTATCATTCTTTTGTTTCATTACGCTTTTAATTATATTTTCCAAAAACTCACTTGCTTTAAAGCAAAAAAAAACTTTTTGAATATTTTGGAAAGTGAGTGTTTGACGTGGGTTTTTGTGAAAATCCATTCTAAATTAGGTGCGGCGTGTTCTTACTGTTTTAAATGCACAATTTGCGTCTTTATTATTATCCTTTTGTTTCATTACGCTTTTAATTACATTTTCCAAAAACTCACTTGCTTTAAAGCAAAAAAAAACTTTTTGAATATTTTGGAAAGTGAGTGTTTGACGTGGGTTTTTGTGGAAATCCATTCTACATAGCATGAGGTCTGTTTCTATATTTTAAATGCACAACTTGCGTCTTTGTTATCATTCTTTTGTTTCATTACGCTTTTAATTATATTTTCCAAAAACTCACTTGCTTTAAAGCAAAAAAAAACTTTTTGAATATTTTGGAAAGTGAGTGTTTGACGTGGGTTTTTGTGAAAATCCATTCTAAATTAGGTGCGGCGTGTTCTTACTGTTTTAAATGCACAATTTGCGTCTTTATTATTATCCTTTTGTTTCATTACGCTTTTAATTACATTTTCCAAAAACTCACTTGCTTTAAAGCAAAAAAAAACTTTTTGAATATTTTGGAAAGTGAGTGTTTGACGTGGGTTTTTGTGGAAATCCATTCTACATAGCATGAGGTCCGTTTCTATATTTTAAATGCACAACTTGCGTCTTTGTTATCATTCTTTTGTTTCATTACGCTTTTAATTATATTTTCCAAAAACTCACTTGCTTTAAAGCAAAAAAAAACTTTTTGAATATTTTGGAAAGTGAGTGTTTGACGTGGGTTTTTGTGGAAATCCATTCCAAATAGCATGAGGTCTGTTTCTATATTTTAAATGCACAATTTGCGTCTTTATTATTATTCTTTTGTTTCATTACGCTTTTAATTATATTTTCCAAAAACTCACTTGCTTTAAAGCAAAAAAAAACTTTTTGAATATTTTGGAAAGTGAGTGTTTGACGTGGGTTTTTGTGGAAATACATTTTAAATTAGGTGAGGCGTGTTTTTACTTTTTTAAATGCACAATTTGCGTCTTTATTATTATTCCTTTGTTTCATTACGCTTTTAATTATATTTTCCAAAAACTCTCTTGCTTTAAAGCAAAAAAAAACTTTTTGAATATTTTGGAAAGTGAGTGTTTGACGTGGGTTTTTGTGGAAATCCATTCTACATAGCATGAGGTCCGTTTCTATATTTTAAATGCACAACTTGCGTCTTTGTTATCATTCTTTTGTTTCATTACGCTTTTAATTATATTTTCCAAAAACTCACTTGCTTTAAAGCAAAAAAAAACTTTTTGAATATTTTGGAAAGTGAGTGTTTGACGTGGGTTTTTGTGAAAATCCATTCTAAATTAGGTGCGGCGTGTTCTTACTGTTTTAAATGCACAATTTGCGTCTTTATTATTATCCTTTTGTTTCATTACGCTTTTAATTACATTTTCCAAAAACTCACTTGCTTTAAAGCAAAAAAAAACTTTTTGAATATTTTGGAAAGTGAGTGTTTGACGTGGGTTTTTGTGGAAATCCATTCTACATAGCATGAGGTCCGTTTCTATATTTTAAATGCACAACTTGCGTCTTTGTTATCATTCTTTTGTTTCATTACGCTTTTAATTATATTTTCCAAAAACTCACTTGCTTTAAAGCAAAAAAAAACTTTTTGAATATTTTGGAAAGTGAGTGTTTGACGTGGGTTTTTGTGAAAATCCATTCTAAATTAAGTGCGGCGTGTTCTTACTGTTTTAAATGCACAACTTCCGTCTTTATTATTATTCTTTTGTTTCATTACGCTTTTAATTATATTTTCCAAAAACTCACTTGCTTTAGAGCAAAAAAAACTTTTTGAATATTTTGGATAGTGAGTGTTTGACGTGTGTTTTTGTGGAAATACATTTTAAATTAGGTGAGGCGTGTTCTTACTTTTTTAAATGCACAACTTATGTCTTTATTATTATTCTTTTGTTTCATTATGCTTTTAATTATATTTTCCAAAAACTCACTTGCTTTAAAGCAAAAAAAACTTTTTGAATATTTTGGAAAGTGAGTGTTTGTCGTGTGTTTTTGTGGAAATACATTTTAAATTAGGTGAGGCGTGTTCTTACTTTTTTAAATGCACAATTTGCGTCTTTATTATTATTCTTTTGTTTCATTACGCTTTTAATTATATTCTCGAAAAACTCACTTGCTTTAAAGCAAAAAAAAAATTTTTGAATATTTTGGAAAGTGAGTGTTTGACGTGTGTTTTTGTGGAAATACATTCTAAATAGCATGAGGTCTGTTTTTATATTTTAAATGCACAACTTCTGTCTTTATTATTATTCTTTTGTTTCATTACGCTTTTAATTATATTCTCGAAAAACTCACTTGCTTTAAAGTAAAACAAACTTTTTGAATATTTTGCAAAGTGAGTGTTTGACGTGGGTTTTTGTGGAAATCCATTCTAAATTAGGTGAGGCGTGTTCTTACTTTTTAAATGCACAATTTGCGTCTTTGTTATTATTCTTTTGTTTCATTATGCTTTTAATTATATTTTCCAAAAACTCACTTGCTTTAAAGCAAAGAAAAAACTTTTTGAATATTTCGGAAAGTGAGTGTTTGACGTGGGTTTTTGTGGAAATCCATTCTAAATTCGGTGAGGCGTGTTCTTACTTTTTTAAATGCACAACTTCCGTCTTTATTATTATTCTTTTGTTTCATTACGCTTTTAATTATATTTTCCAAAAACTCACCTGCTTTAGAGCAAAAAAAACTTTTTGATTATTTTGGAAAGTGAGTGTTTGACGAGGGTTTTTGTGGAAATCCATTCTGAATTAGGTGAGGCGTGTTCTTACTTTTTTAAATGCACAATTTGCGTCTTTATTATTATTCCTTTATTTCATTACGCTTTTAATCATATTTTCCAAAAACTCACTTGCTTTAAAGCAAAAAAAAACCTTTTGAATATTTTGGAAAGTGAGTGTTTGACGTGAGTTTTTGTGGAAATCCATTCTAAATTAGATGAGGTGTGTTGTTACTTTTTTAAATGCACAAGTTGCGTCTTTATTATTATTCTTTTGTTTCATTACGCTTTTAATTATATTTTCCAAAAACTCACTTGCTTTAAAGCAAAAAAAAAACTTTTTGAATATTTCGGAAAGTGAGTGTTTGACGTGGGTTTTTGTGGAAATCCATTCTAAATTCGGTGAGGCGGGTTCTTACTTTTTTAAATGCACAACTTCCGTCTTTATTATTATTCTTTTGTTTCATTACGCTTTTAATTATATTTTCCAAAAACTCACCTGCTTTAGAGCAAAAAAAACTTTTTGAATATTTTGGAAAGTGAGTGTTTGACGTGGGTTTCTGTGGAAATCCATTCTAAATTAGGTGAGGCGTGTTGTTACTTTTTTAAATGCACAATTTGCGTCTTTGTTATTATTCTTTTGTTTCATTATTCTTTTAATTATATTTTCCAAAAACTCACTTGCTTTAAAGCAAAGAAAAAACTTTTTGAATATTTCGGAAAGTGAGTGTTTGACGTGGGTTTTTGTGGAAATCCATTCTAAATACGGTGAAGCGTGTTCTTACTTTTTTAAATGCACAACTTCCGTCTTTATTATTATTCTTTTGTTTCATTACGCTTTTAATTATATTTTCCAAAAACTCACCTGCTTTAGAGCAAAAAAAACTTTTTGAATATTTTGGAAAGTGAGTGTTTGACGTGGGTTTTTGTGGAAATCCATTCTAAATTAGGTGAGGCGTGTTCTTACTTTTTTAAATGCACAATTTGCGTCTTTATTATTATTCCTTTATTTCATTACGCTTTTAATCATATTTTCCAAAAACTCACTTGCTTTAAAGCAAAAAAAAAATTTTTGAATATTTTGGAAAGTGAGTGTTTGACGTGAGTTTTTGTGGAAATCCATTCTAAATTAGATGAGGTGTGTTGTTACTTTTTTAAATGCACAATTTGCGTCTTTATTATTATTCTTTTGTTTCATTACGCTTTTAATTATATTTTCCAAAAACTCACTTGCTTTAAAGCAAAAAAAAAAAATTTTGGATATTTCGGAAAGTGAGTGTTTGACGTGGGTTTTTGTGGAAATCCATTCTAAATTCGGTGAGGCGTGTTCTTACTTTTTTAAATGCACAACTTCCGTCTTTATTATTATTCTTTTGTTTCATTATGCTTTTAATTATATTTTCCAATAACTCACTTGCTTTAAAGCAAAGAAAAAACTTTTTGAATATTTCGGAAAGTGAGTGTTTGACGTGGGTTTTTGTGGAAATCCATTCTAAATTCGGTGAGGCGTGTTGTTACTATTTTAAATGCACAATTTGCGTCTTTATTATTATTCTTTTGTTTCATTACGCTTTTAATTATATTTTCCAAAAACTCACCTGCTTTAGAGCAAAAAAAACTTTTTGATTATTTTGGAAAGTGAGTGTTTGACGTGGGTTTTTGTGGAAATCCATTCTAAATTCGGTGAGGCGTGTTCTTACTTTTTTAAATGCACAATTTGCGTCTTTATTATTATTCTTTTGTTTCATTACGCTTTTAATTATATTTTCCAAAAACTCACCTGCTTTAGAGCAAAAAAAACTTTTTGATTATTTTGGAAAGTGAGTGTTTGACGTGGGTTTTTGTGGAAATCCATTCTAAATTCGGTGAGGCGTGTTCTTACTTTTTTAAATGCACAATTTGCGTCTTTATTATTATTCCTTTATTTCATTACGCTTTTAATCATATTTTCCAAAAACTCACTTGCTTTAAAGCAAAAAAAAAATTTTTGAATATTTTGGAAAGTGAGTGTTTGACGTGAGTTTTTGTGGAAATCCATTCTAAATTAGATGAGGTGTGTTGTTACTTTTTTAAATGCACAATTTGCGTCTTTATTATTATTCTTTTGTTTCATTACGCTTTTAATTATATTTTCCAAAAACTCACTTGCTTTAAAGCAAAAAAAAAAAATTTTGGATATTTCGGAAAGTGAGTGTTTGACGTGGGTTTTTGTGGAAATCCATTCTAAATTCGGTGAGGCGTGTTCTTACTTTTTTAAATGCACAACTTCCGTCTTTATTATTATTCTTTTGTTTCATTATGCTTTTAATTATATTTTCCAATAACTCACTTGCTTTAAAGCAAAGAAAAAACTTTTTGAATATTTCGGAAAGTGAGTGTTTGACGTGGGTTTTTGTGGAAATCCATTCTAAATTCGGTGAGGCGTGTTCTTACTTTTTTAAATGCACAATTTGCGTCTTTATTATTATTCTTTTGTTTCATTACGCTTTTAATTATATTTTCCAAAAACTCACCTGCTTTAGAGCAAAAAAAACTTTTTGATTATTTTGGAAAGTGAGTGTTTGACGTGGGTTTTTGTGGAAATCCATTCTAAATTCGGTGAGGCGTGTTCTTACTTTTTTAAATGCACAATTTGCGTCTTTATTATTATTCTTTTGTTTCATTACGCTTTTAATTATATTTTCCAAAAACTCACCTGCTTTAGAGCAAAAAAAACTTTTTGATTATTTTGGAAAGTGAGTGTTTGACGAGGGTTTTTGTGGAAATCCATTCTGAATTAGGTGAGGCGTGTTCTTACTTTTTTAAATGCACAATTTGCGTCTTTATTATTATTCCTTTATTTCATTACGCTTTTAATCATATTTTCCAAAAACTCACTTGCTTTAAAGCAAAAAAAAACCTTTTGAATATTTTGGAAAGTGAGTGTTTGACGTGAGTTTTTGTGGAAATCCATTCTAAATTAGATGAGGTGTGTTGTTACTTTTTTAAATGCACAAGTTGCGTCTTTATTATTATTCTTTTGTTTCATTACGCTTTTAATTATATTTTCCAAAAACTCACTTGCTTTAAAGCAAAAAAAAAACTTTTTGAATATTTCGGAAAGTGAGTGTTTGACGTGGGTTTTTGTGGAAATCCATTCTAAATTCGGTGAGGCGTGTTCTTACTTTTTTAAATGCACAACTTCCGTCTTTATTATTATTCTTTTGTTTCATTATGCTTTTAATTATATTTTCCAATAACTCACTTGCTTTAGAGCAAAAAAAACTTTTTGAATATTTTGGAAAGTGAGTGTTTGACGTGGGTTTTTGTGGAAATCCATTCTAAATTAGGTGAGGCGTGTTGTTACTATTTTAAATGCACAATTTGCGCCTTTATTATTATCATTTTGTTTCATTACGCTTTTAATTATATTTTCCAAAAACTCACCTGCTTTAGAGCAAAAAAAACTTTTTGATTATTTTGGAAAGTGAGTGTTTGACGTGGGTTTTTGTGGAAATCCATTCTGAATTAGGTGAGGCGTCTTCTTACTTTTTTAAATGCACAATTTGCGTCTTTATTATTATTCTTTTGTTTCATTACGCTTTTAATTATATTTTCCAATAACTCACTTGCTTTAGAGCAAAAAAAACTTTTTGAATATTTTGGAAAGTGAGTGTTTGACGTGGGTTTTTGTGGAAATCCATTCTAAATTAGGTGAGGCGTGTTCTTACTTTTTTAAATGCACAATTTGCGTCTTTATTATTATTCCTTTATTTCATTATGCTTTTAATCATATTTTCCAAAAACTCACTTGCTTTAAAGCAAAAAAAAAATTTTTGAATATTTTGGAAAGTGAGTGTTTGACGTGAGTTTTTGTGGAAATCCATTCTAAATTAGATGAGGTGTGTTGTTACTTTTTTAAATGCACAATTTGCGTCTTTATTATTATTCTTTTGTTTCATTACGCTTTTAATTATATTTTCCAAAAACTCACTTGCTTTAAAGCAAAAAAAAAAAATTTTGGATATTTCGGAAAGTGAGTGTTTGGCGTGGGTTTTTGTGGAAATCCATTCTAAATTCGGTGAGGCGTGTTCTTACTTTTTTAAATGCACAACTTCCGTCTTTATTATTATTCTTTTGTTTCATTATGCTTTTAATTATATTTTCCAATAACTCACTTGCTTTAAAGCAAAGAAAAAACTTTTTGAATATTTCGGAAAGTGAGTGTTTGACGTGGGTTTTTGTGGAAATCCATTCTAAATTCGGTGAGGCGTGTTGTTACTATTTTAAATGCACAATTTGCGTCTTTATTATTATTCTTTTGTTTCATTACGCTTTTAATTATATTTTCCAAAAACTCACCTGCTTTAGAGCAAAAAAAACTTTTTGATTATTTTGGAAAGTGAGTGTTTGACGTGGGTTTTTGTGGAAATCCATTCTAAATTCGGTGAGGCGTGTTCTTACTTTTTTAAATGCACAATTTGCGTCTTTATTATTATTCTTTTGTTTCATTACGCTTTTAATTATATTTTCCAAAAACTCACCTGCTTTAGAGCAAAAAAAACTTTTTGATTATTTTGGAAAGTGAGTGTTTGACGAGGGTTTTTGTGGAAATCCATTCTGAATTAGGTGAGGCGTGTTCTTACTTTTTTAAATGCACAATTTGCGTCTTTATTATTATTCCTTTATTTCATTACGCTTTTAATCATATTTTCCAAAAACTCACTTGCTTTAAAGCAAAAAAAAACTTTTTGAATATTTTGGAAAGTGAGTGTTTGACGTGAGTTTTTGTGGAAATCCATTCTAAATTAGATGAGGTGTGTTGTTACTTTTTTAAATGCACAAGTTGCGTCTTTATTATTATTCTTTTGTTTCATTACGCTTTTAATTATATTTTCCAAAAACTCACTTGCTTTAAAGCAAAAAAAAAACTTTTTGAATATTTCGGAAAGTGAGTGTTTGACGTGGGTTTTTGTGGAAATCCATTCTAAATTCGGTGAGGCGTGTTCTTACTTTTTTAAATGCACAACTTCCGTCTTTATTATTATTCTTTTGTTTCATTATGCTTTTAATTATATTTTCCAATAACTCACTTGCTTTAGAGCAAAAAAACTTTTTGAATATTTTGGAAAGTGAGTGTTTGACGTGGGTTTTTGTGGAAATCCATTCTAAATTAAGTGAGGCGTGTTGTTACTATTTTAAATGCACAATTTGCGCCTTTATTATTATCATTTTGTTTCATTACGCTTTTAATTATATTTTCCAAAAACTCACCTGCTTTAGAGCAAAAAAAACTTTTTGATTATTTTGGAAAGTGAGTGTTTGACGTGGGTTTTTGTGGAAATCCATTCTGAATTAGGTGAGGCGTCTTCTTACTTTTTTAAATGCACAATTTGCGTCTTTATTATTATTCTTTTGTTTCATTACGCTTTTAATTATATTTTCCAATAACTCACTTGCTTTAGAGCAAAAAAAACTTTTTGAATATTTTGGAAAGTGAGTGTTTGACGTGGGTTTTTGTGGAAATCCATTCTAAATTAGGTGAGGCGTGTTCTTACTTTTTTAAATGCACAATTTGCGTCTTTATTATTATTCCTTTATTTCATTACGCTTTTAATCATATTTTCCAAAAACTCACTTGCTTTAAAGCAAAAAAAAAATTTTTGAATATTTTGGAAAGTGAGTGTTTGACGTGAGTTTTTGTGGAAATCCATTCTAAATTAGATGAGGTGTGTTGTTACTTTTTTAAATGCACAATTTGCGTCTTTATTATTATTCTTTTGTTTCATTACGCTTTTAATTATATTTTCCAAAAACTCCCTTGCTTTAAAGCAAAAAAAAAAAATTTTGGATATTTCGGAAAGTGAGTGTTTGACGTGGGTTTTTGTGGAAATCCATTCTAAATTCGGTGAGGCGTGTTCTTACTTTTTTAAATGCACAACTTCCGTCTTTATTATTATTCTTTTGTTTCATTATGCTTTTAATTATATTTTCCAATAACTCACTTGCTTTAAAGCAAAGAAAAAACTTTTTGAATATTTCGGAAAGTGAGTGTTTGACGTGGGTTTTTGTGGAAATCCATTCTAAATTCGGTGAGGCGTGTTGTTACTATTTTAAATGCACAATTTGCGTCTTTATTATTATTCTTTTGTTTCATTACGCTTTTAATTATATTTTCCAAAAACTCACCTGCTTTAGAGCAAAAAAAACTTTTTGATTATTTTGGAAAGTGAGTGTTTGACGTGGGTTTTTGTGGAAATCCATTCTAAATTCGGTGAGGCGTGTTCTTACTTTTTTAAATGCACAATTTGCGTCTTTATTATTATTCTTTTGTTTCATTACGCTTTTAATTATATTTTCCAAAAACTCACCTGCTTTAGAGCAAAAAAAACTTTTTGATTATTTTGGAAAGTGAGTGTTTGACGAGGGTTTTTGTGGAAATCCATTCTGAATTAGGTGAGGCGTGTTCTTACTTTTTTAAATGCACAATTTGCGTCTTTATTATTATTCCTTTATTTCATTACGCTTTTAATCATATTTTCCAAAAACTCACTTGCTTTAAAGCAAAAAAAAACCTTTTGAATATTTTGGAAAGTGAGTGTTTGACGTGAGTTTTTGTGGAAATCCATTCTAAATTAGATGAGGTGTGTTGTTACTTTTTTAAATGCACAAGTTGCGTCTTTATTATTATTCTTTTGTTTCATTACGCTTTTAATTATATTTTCCAAAAACTCACTTGCTTTAAAGCAAAAAAAAAACTTTTTGAATATTTCGGAAAGTGAGTGTTTGACGTGGGTTTTTGTGGAAATCCATTCTAAATTCGGTGAGGCGTGTTCTTACTTTTTTAAATGCACAACTTCCGTCTTTATTATTATTCTTTTGTTTCATTATGCTTTTAATTATATTTTCCAATAACTCACTTGCTTTAGAGCAAAAAAAACTTTTTGAATATTTTGGAAAGTGAGTGTTTGACGTGGGTTTTTGTGGAAATGCATTCTAAATTAGGTGAGGCGTGTTCTTACTTTTTTAAATGCACAATTTGCGTCTTTATTATTATTCCTTTATTTCATTACGCTTTTAATTATAATTTCCAAAAATTCACTTGCTTTAAAGCAAAAAAAAAACTTTTTGAATATTTTGGAAAGTGAGTGTTTGACGTGGGTTTTTGTGGAAATCCATTCTAAATTAGGTGAGGCGTGTTCTTACTTTTTAAATGCACAATTTGCGTCTTTGTTATTATTCTTTTGTTTCATTATGCTTTTAATTATATTTTCCAAAAACTCACTTGCTTTAAAGCAAAGAAAAAACTTTTTGAATATTTCGGAAAGTGAGTGTTTGACGTGGGTTTTTGTGGAAATCCATTCTAAATTCGGTGAGGCGTGTTCTTACTTTTTTAAATGCACAACTTCCGTCTTTATTATTATTCTTTTGTTTCATTACGCTTTTAATTATATTTTCCAAAAACTCACCTGCTTTAGAGCAAAAAAAACTTTTTGATTATTTTGGAAAGTGAGTGTTTGACGAGGGTTTTTGTGGAAATCCATTCTGAATTAGGTGAGGCGTGTTCTTACTTTTTTAAATGCACAATTTGCGTCTTTATTATTATTCCTTTATTTCATTACGCTTTTAATCATATTTTCCAAAAACTCACTTGCTTTAAAGCAAAAAAAAACCTTTTGAATATTTTGGAAAGTGAGTGTTTGACGTGAGTTTTTGTGGAAATCCATTCTAAATTAGATGAGGTGTGTTGTTACTTTTTTAAATGCACAAGTTGCGTCTTTATTATTATTCTTTTGTTTCATTACGCTTTTAATTATATTTTCCAAAAACTCACTTGCTTTAAAGCAAAAAAAAAACTTTTTGAATATTTCGGAAAGTGAGTGTTTGACGTGGGTTTTTGTGGAAATCCATTCTAAATTCGGTGAGGCGGGTTCTTACTTTTTTAAATGCACAACTTCCGTCTTTATTATTATTCTTTTGTTTCATTACGCTTTTAATTATATTTTCCAAAAACTCACCTGCTTTAGAGCAAAAAAAAATTTTTGAATATTTTGGAAAGTGAGTGTTTGACGTGGGTTTTTGTGGAAATCCATTCTAAATTAGGTGAGGCGTGTTCTTACTTTTTTAAATGCACAATTTGCGTCTTTGTTATTATTCTTTTGTTTCATTATGCTTTTAATTATATTTTCCAATAACTCACTTGCTTTAGAGCAAAAAAAACTTTTTGAATATTTTGGAAAGTGAGTGTTTGACGTGAGTTTTTGTGGAAATCCATTCTAAATTAGGTGAGGCGTGTTGTTACTTTTTTAAATGCACAATTTGCGTCTTTATTATTATTCTTTTGTTTCATTATGCTTTTAATTATATTTTCCAATAACTCACTTGCTTTAGAGCAAAAAAAACTTTTTGAATATTTTGGAAAGAGAGTGTTTGACGTGAGTTTTTGTGCAAATCCATTCTAAATTAGGTGAGGCGTGTTCTTATTTTTTAAATGCACAACTTGCGTCTTTATTACTATTCTTTTGTTTCATTACGCTTTTAATTATATTTTCCAATAACTCACTTGCTTTAGAGCAAAAAAAAACTTTTTGAATATTTTGGAAAGTGAGTGTTTGACGTGAGTTTTTGTGGAAATCCATTCTAAATTAGGTGAGGCGTGTTCTTATTTTTTAAATGCACAACTTGCGTCTTTATTACTATTCTTTTATTTCATTACGCTTTTAATTATATTTTCCAAAAACTCACCTGCTTTAGAGCAAAAAAAACTTTTTGATTATTTTGGAAAGTGAGTGTTTGACGTGGGTTTTTGTGGAAATCCATTCTGAATTAGGTGAGGCGTGTTCTTACTTTTTTAAATGCACAATTTGCGTCTTTATTATTATTCTTTTGTTTCATTATGCTTTTAATTATATTTTCCAATAACTCACTTGCTTTAGAGCAAAAAAAACTTTTTGAATATTTTGGAAAGAGAGTGTTTGACGTGAGTTTTTGTGCAAATCCATTCTAAATTAGGTGAGGCGTGTTCTTATTTTTTAAATGCACAACTTGCGTCTTTATTACTATTCTTTTGTTTCATTACGCTTTTAATTATATTTTCCAATAACTCACTTGCTTTAGAGCAAAAAAAAACTTTTTGAATATTTTGGAAAGTGAGTGTTTGACGTGAGTTTTTGTGGAAATCCATTCTAAATTAGGTGAGGCGTGTTCTTATTTTTTAAATGCACAACTTGCGTCTTTATTACTATTCTTTTGTTTCATTACGCTTTTAATTATATTTTCCAATAACTCACTTGCTTTAGAGCAAAAAAAAACTTTTTGAATATTTTGGAAAGTGAGTGTTTGATGTGGGTTTTTGTGGAAATCCATTCTAAATTAGGTGAGGCGTGTTCTTATTTTTTAAATGCACAACTTGCGGCTTTATTACTATTCTTTTGTTTCATTACGCTTTTAATTATATTTTCCAATAACTCACTTGCTTTAGAGCAAAAAAAACTTTTGAATGTTTGGGAAAGTGAGTGTTTGACGTGGGTTTTAGTGGAATTCCATTCTAAATAGCATGAGGTCTGTTTTTATATTTTAAATGCACAATTTGCGTCTTTATTATTATTCTTTTGTTTCATTACGCTTTTAATTATATTTTCCAAAAACTCACTTGCTTTAAAGCAAAAAAAAACTTTTTGAATATTTTGGAAAGTGAGGGTTTGACGTTGGTTTTTGTGGAAATCCATTCTAAATTAGGTGAGGCGTGTTCTTACTTTTTTAAATGCACAATTTGCGTCTTTATTATTATTCTTTTGTTTCATTACGCTTTTAATTATATTTTCCAAAAACTCACTTGCTTTAAAGCAAAAAAAAACTTTTTGAATATTTTGGAAAGTGAGTGTTTGACGTGGGTTTTTGTGGAAATCCATTCCAAATAGCATGAGGTCTGTTTCTATATTTTAAATGCACAATTTGCGTCTTTATTATTATTCTTTTGTTTCATTACGCTTTTAATTATATTTTCCAAAAACTCACTTGCTTTAAAGCAAAAAAAAACTTTTTGAATATTTTGGAAAGTGAGTGTTTGACGTGGGTTTTTGTGAAAATCCATTCTAAATTAGGTGCGGCGTGTTCTTACTGTTTTAAATGCACAATTTGCGTCTTTATTATTATCCTTTTGTTTCATTACGCTTTTAATTATATTTTCCAAAAACTCACTTGCTTTAAAGCAAAAAAAAACTTTTTGAATATTTTGGAAAGTGAGTGTTTGACGTGGGTTTTTGTGAAAATCCATTCTAAATTAGGTGCGGCGTGTTCTTACTGTTTTAAATGCACAATTTGCGTCTTTATTATTATCCTTTTGTTTCATTACGCTTTTAATTATATTTTCCAATAACTCACTTGCTTTAGAGCAAAAAAAATTTTTTAATGTTTGGGAAAGTGAGTGTTTGACGTGGGTTTTAGTGGAATTCCATTCTAAATAGCATGAGGTCTGTTTTTATATTTTAAATGCACAATTTGCGTCTTTATTATTATTCTTTTGTTTCATTACGCTTTTAATTATATTTTCCAAAAACATTCTAAATAGCCTGAGGTCTGTTTTTATATTTTAATTGCACAACTTCCGTCTTTATTATTATTCTTTTGTTTCATTACGCTTTTAATTATATTTTCCAAAAACATTCTAAATAGCCTGAGGTCTGTTTTTATATTTTAAATGCACAATTTGCGTCTTTATTATTATTCTTTTGTTGCATTATACTTTTAACTATATATTCCAAAAAACTCAATGCAAAAACAAAAACAGTTTTTGGATATTTTGGAAAGTGAGTGCTTCACATGGATTTTTCTGGAAATCCATTCTAAATGGGATAATCCCTGTTTTTATATTTTTAAATGCACAACTTGAGTCCTTATTATTATTCTTTTATTTCATTAAGCTTTTAAATATATTTTCCAAAAAACTCAATGCAAAAGCAAAAACAGTTTTTTGATATTTTGGAAAGTGAGTGCATGACGTGAATTTTTCTAGAAATCCATTCTAAATGGAATAAGAATAATCTCTGTTTTTATGGTTTTGAATGCACAACTTGCGTCTTTATTATTATTCTTTTGTTGCATTATACTTTTAACTATATATTCCAAAAAACTCAATGCAAAAACAAAAACAGTTTTTGGATATTTTGGAAAGTGAGTGCTTCACATGGATTTTTCTGGAAATACATTCTAAATGGGATAATCCCTGTTTTTATATTTTTAAATGCACAACTTGAGTCCTTATTATTATTCTTTTATTTCATTAAGCTTTTAAATATATTTTCCAAAAAACTCAATGCAAAAGCAAAAACAGTTTTTTGATATTTTGGAAAGTGAGTGCATGACGTGAATTTTTCTAGAAATCCATTCTAAATGGAATAAGAATAATCTCTGTTTTTATTGTTTTGAATGCACAACTTGCGTCTTTATTATTATTCTTTTATTTCATTAAACTTTTATATATATTTTCCAAAAAACTCAATGCAAAAACAAAAACAGTTTTTGAATATTTTGGAAAGTGAGTGCTTCAGGTGGATTTTTCTGGAAATCCATTCTAAATGGGATAATCCCCGTTTTTATATTTTTATATGCACAATTTGTGTCTTTATTATTATTCTTTTATTTCATTACGCTTTTAAATATATTTTCCAAAAAACTCAATGCAAAAGCAAAAACAGTTTTTTGATATTTTGGAAAGTGAATGCTTGACGAGGATTTTTCTGGAAATCCATTCTAGATGGGATAATCCCTGTTTTTATATTTTTAAATGCACAATTTGTGTCTTTATTATTATTCTTTTGTTCCATTATACTTTTAACTATATATTCCAAAAAACTCAATGCAAAAGCAAAAACAGTTTTTGGATATTTTGGAAATTGAGTGCTTCACGTGGATTTTTCTGGAAATCCATTCTAAATGGGATAATCCCCGTTTTTGTATTTTTATATGCACAACTTGAGTCTTTATTATTATTCTTTTATTTCATTAAGCTTTTAAATATATTTTCCAAAAAACTCAATGCAAAAGCAAAAACAGTTTTTTGATATTTTGGAAAGTGAGTGCATGACGTGAATTTTTCTAGAAATCCATTCTAAATGGAATAAGAATAGTCTCTGTTTTTATGGTTTTGAATGCACAACTTGCGTCTTTATTATTATTCTTTTGTTTCATTATACTTTTAACTATATATTCCAAAAAACTCAATGCAAAAGCAAAAACAGTTTTTGGATATTTTGGAAAGTGAGTGCTTCAGGTGGATTTTTCTGGAAATCCATTCTAAATGGGATAATCCCCGTTTTTATATTTTTATATGCACAATTTGTGTCTTTATTATTATTCTTTTATTTCATTACGCTTTTAAATATATTTTCCAAAAAACTCAATGCAAAAGCAAAAACAGTTTTTTGATATTTTGGAAAGTGAATGCTTGACGAGGATTTTTCTGGAAATCCATTCTAGATGGGATAATCCCTGTTTTTATATTTTTAAATGCACAATTTGTGTCTTTATTATTATTCTTTTGTTCCATTATACTTTTAACTATATATTCCAAAAAACTCAATGCAAAAGCAAAAACAGTTTTTGGATATTTTGGAAATTGAGTGCTTCACGTGGATTTTTCTGGAAATCCATTCTAAATGGGATAATCCCCGTTTTTGTATTTTTATATGCACAACTTGAGTCTTTATTATTATTCTTTTATTTCATTAAGCTTTTAAATATATTTTCCAAAAAACTCAATGCAAAAGCAAAAACAGTTTTTTGATATTTTGGAAAGTGAGTGCATGACGTGAATTTTTCTAGAAATCCATTCTAAATGGAATAAGAATAATCTCTGTTTTTATGGTTTTGAATGCACAACTTGCGTCTTTATTATTATTCTTTTATTTCATTAAACTTTTAAATATATTTTCCAAAAAACTCAATGCAAAAACAAAAACAGTTTTTGAATATTTTGGAAAGTGAGTGCTTCAGGTGGATTTTTCTGGAAATCCATTCTAAATGGGATAATCCCCCTTTTTATATTTTTATATGCACAATTTGTGTCTTTATTATTATTCTTTTATTTCATTACGCTTTTAAATATATTTTCCAAAAAACTCAATGCAAAAGCAAAAACAGTTTTTTGATATTTTGGAAAGTGAATGCTTGACGAGGATTTTTCTGGAAATCCATTCTAAATGGGATAATCCCTGTTTTTATATTTTTAAATGCACAATTTGTGTCTTTATTATTATTCTTTGTTCCATTATACTTTTAACTATATATTCCAAAAAACTCAATGCAAAAGCAAAAACAGTTTTTGGATATTTTGGAAATTGAGTGCTTCACGTGGATTTTTCTGGAAATCCATTCTAAATGGGATAATCCCCGTTTTTGTATTTTTATATGCACAACTTGAGTCTTTATTATTATTCTTTTATTTCATTAAGCTTTTAAATATATTTTCCAAAAAACTCAATTCAAAAGCAAAAACAGTTTTTTGATATTTTGGAAAGTGAGTGGATGACGTGAATTTTTCTAGAAATCCATTCTAAATGGAATAAGAATAATCTCTGTTTTTATGGTTTTGAATGCACAACTTGCGTCTTTATTATTATTCTTTTATTTCATTAAACTTTTAAATATATTTTCCAAAAAACTCAATGCAAAAGCAAAAACAGTTTTTTGATATTTTGGAAAGTGAATGCTTGACGAGGATTTTTCTGGAAATCCATTCTAAATGGGATAATCCCTGTTTTTATATTTTTAAATGCACAATTTGTGTCTTTATTATTATTCTTTTGTTCCATTATACTTTTAACTATATATTCCAAAAAACTCAATGCAAAAGCAAAAACAGTTTTTGGATATTTTGGAAATTGAGTGCTTCACGTGGATTTTTCTGGAAATCCATTCTAAATGGGATAATCCCCGTTTTTGTATTTTTATATGCACAACTTGAGTCTTTATTATTATTCTTTTATTTCATTAAGCTTTTAAATATATTTTCCAAAAAACTCAATGCAAAAGCAAAAACAGTTTTTTGATATTTTGGAAAGTGAGTGCATGACGTGAATTTTTCTAGAAATCCATTCTAAATGGAATAAGAATAATCTCTGTTTTTATGGTTTTGAATGCACAACTTGCGTCTTTATTATTATTCTTTTGTTGCATTATACTTTTAACTATATATTCCAAAAAACTCAATGCAAAAGCAAAAACAGTTTTTGGATATTTTGGAAATTGAGTGCTTCACGTGGATTTTTCTGGAAATCCATTCTAAATGGGATAATCCCCGTTTTTGTATTTTTATATGCACAACTTGAGTCTTTATTATTATTCTTTTATTTCATTAAGCTTTTAAATATATTTTCCAAAAAACTCAATTCAAAAGCAAAAACAGTTTTTTGATATTTTGGAAAGTGAGTGCATGACGTGAATTTTTCTAGAAATCCATTCTAAATGGAATAAGAATAATCTCTGTTTTTATGGTTTTGAATGCACAACTTGCGTCTTTATTATTATTCTTTTATTTCATTAAACTTTTAAATATATTTTCCAAAAAACTCAATGCAAAAGCAAAAACAGTTTTTTGATATTTTGGAAAGTGAATGCTTCACGTGGATTTTTCTGGAAATCCATTCTAAATGGGATAATCCCCGTTTTTGTATTTTTATATGCACAACTTGAGTCTTTATTATTATTCTTTTATTTCATTAAGCTTTTAAATATATTTTCCAAAAAACTCAATGCAAAAGCAAAAACAGTTTTTTGATATTTTGGAAAGTGAGTGCATGACGTGAATTTTTCTAGAAATCCATTCTAAATGGAATAAGAATAATCTCTGTTTTTATGGTTTTGAATGCACAACTTGCGTCTTTATTATTATTCTTTTGTTGCATTATACTTTTAACTATATATTCCAAAAAACTCAATGCAAAAGCAAGAACAGTTTTTGGATATTTTGGAAATTGAGTGCTTCACGTGGATTTTTCTGGAAATCCATTCTAAATGGGATAATCCCCGTTTTTGTATTTTTATATGCACAACTTGAGTCTTTATTATTATTCTTTTATTTCATTAAGCTTTTAAATATATTTTCCAAAAAACTCAATTCAAAAGCAAAAACAGTTTTTTGATATTTTGGAAAGTGAGTGCATGACGTGAATTTTTCTAGAAATCCATTCTAAATGGAATAAGAATAATCTCTGTTTTTATGGTTTTGAATGCACAACTTGCGTCTTTATTATTATTCTTTTATTTCATTAAACTTTTAAATATATTTTCCAAAAAACTCAAAGCAAAAGCAAAAACAGTTTTTTGATATTTTGGAAAGTGAATGCTTGACGAGGATTTTTCTGGAAATCCATTCTAAATGGGATAATCCCTGTTTTTATATTTTTAAATGCACAATTTGTGTCTTTATTATTATTCTTTTGTTCCATTATACTTTTAACTATATATTCCAAAAAACTCAATGCAAAAGCAAAAACAGTTTTTGGATATTTTGGAAATTGAGTGCTTCACGTGGATTTTTCTGGAAATCCATTCTAAATGGGATAATCCCCGTTTTTGTATTTTTATATGCACAACTTGAGTCTTTATTATTATTCTTTTATTTCATTAAGCTTTTAAATATATTTTCCAAAAAACTCAATGCAAAAGCAAAAACAGTTTTTTGATATTTTGGAAAGTGAGTGTTTAACGTGGGTTTTTGTGGAAATCCATTCTAAATGGAATAATCCCTGTTTTTATATTTTTAAATGCACAACTTGATTCTTTCTTATTATTCTTTTATTTCATTAAGATTTAAATATATTTTCCAAAAAACTCAATGCAAAAGCAAAAACAGTTTTTTGATATTTTGGAAAGTGAGTGCATGTCGTGGATTTTTCTAGAAATCCATTCTAAATGGAATAAGAATAATCTCTGTTTTTATGGTTTTGAATGCACAACTTGCGTCTTTATTATTATTCTTTTATTTCATTAAGATTTAAATATATTTTCCAAAAAACTCAATGCAAAAACAAAAACAGTTTTTGAATATTTTGGAAAGTGAGTGCTTCACGTGGATTTTTCTGGAAATCCATTCTAATTGGCATAATTCCTGGTTTTATATTTTTATATGCACAATTTGTGCCTTTATTATTATTCATTTATTTCATTACGCTTTTAAACATATTTTCCAAAAAACTCAATGCAAAAGCAAAAACAGTTTTTTGATATTTTGGAAAGTGAATGCTTGACGAGGATTTTTCTGGAAATCCATTCTAAATGGGATAATCCCTGTTTTTATATTTTTAAATGCACAAATTGAGTCTTTATTATTATTCTTTTATTTCATTAAGCTTTTAAATATATTTTCCAAAAAACTCAATGCAAAAGCAAAAACAGTTTTTTGATATTTTGGAAAGTGAGTGCATGACGTGGATTTTTCTAGAAATCCATTCTAAATGGAATAAGAATAATCTCTGTTTTTATGGTTTTGAATGCACAACTTGGGTCTTTATTATTATTCTTTTGTTGCATTATACTTTTAACTATATATTCCAAAAAACTCAATGCAAAAACAAAAACAGTTTTTTGATATTTTGGAAAGTGAATGCTTGACGTGGATTTTTCTGGAAATCCATTCTAAATGGGATAATCCCCGTTTTTGTATTTTTATATGCACAATTTGTGCCTTTATTATTATTCTTTTATTTCATTACGCTTTTAAACATATTTTCCAAAAAACTCAATGCAAAAGCAAAAACAGTTTTTTGATATTTTGGAAAGTGAATGCTTGATGAGGATTTTTCTAGAAATCCATTCTAAATGGGATAATCCCTGTTTTTATATTTTTAAATGCACAATTTGTGTCTTTATTATTATTCTTTTGTTCCATTATACTTTTAACTATATATTCCAAAAAACTCAATGCAAAAGCAAAAACAGTTTTTTGATATTTTGGAAAGTGAGTGCATGTCGTGGATTTTTCTAGAAATCCATTCTAAATGGAATAAGAATAATCTCTGTTTTTATGGTTTTGAATGCACAACCTGCGTCTTTATTATTATTCTTTTATTTCATTAAGATTTAAATATATTTTCCAAAAAACTCAATGCAAAAACAAAAACAGTTTTTGAATATTTTGGAAAGTGAGTGCTTCACGTGGATTTTTCTGGAAATCCATTCTAATTGGGATAATTCCTGGTTTTATATTTTTATATGCACAATTTGTGCCTTTATTATTATTCATTTATTTCATTACGCTTTTAAACATATTTTCCAAAAAACTCAATGCAAAAGCAAAAACAGTTTTTTGATATTTTGGAAAGTGAATGCTTGACGAGGATTTTTCTGGAAATCCATTCTAAATGGGATAATCCCTGTTTTTATATTTTTAAATGCACAAATTGAGTCTTTATTATTATTCTTTTATTTCATTAAGCTTTTAAATATATTTTCCAAAAAACTCAATGCAAAAGCAAAAACAGTTTTTTGATATTTTGGAAAGTGAGTGCATGACGTGGATTTTTCTAGAAATCCATTCTAAATGGAATAAGAATAATCTCTGTTTTTATGGTTTTGAATGCACAACTTGGGTCTTTATTATTATTCTTTTGTTGCATTATACTTTTAACTATATATTCCAAAAAACTCAATGCAAAAACAAAAACAGTTTTTTGATATTTTGGAAAGTGAATGCTTGACGTGGATTTTTCTGGAAATCCATTCTAAATGGGATAATCCCCGTTTTTGTATTTTTATATGCACAATTTGTGCCTTTATTATTATTCTTTTATTTCATTACGCTTTTAAACATATTTTCCAAAAAACTCAATGCAAAAGCAAAAACAGTTTTTTGATATTTTGGAAAGTGAATGCTTGATGAGGATTTTTCTAGAAATCCATTCTAAATGGGATAATCCCTGTTTTTATATTTTTAAATGCACAATTTGTGTCTTTATTATTATTCTTTTGTTCCATTATACTTTTAACTATATATTCCAAAAAACTCAATGCAAAAGCAAAAACAGTTTTTGGATATTTTGGAAATTGAGTGCTTCACGTGGATTTTTCTGGAAATCCATTCTAAATGGGATAATCCCCGTTTTTGTATTTTTATATGCACAACTTGAGTCTTTATTATTATTCTTTTATTTCATTAAGCTTTTAAATATATTTTCCAAAAAACTCAATGCAAAAGCAAAAACAGTTTTTTGATATTTTGGAAAGTGAGTGTTTAACGTGGGTTTTTGTGGAAATCCATTCTAAATGGGATAATCCCTGTTTTTATATTTTTAAATGCACAACTTGAGTCTTTCTTATTATTCTTTTATTTCATTAAGATTTAAATATATTTTCCAAAAAACTCAATGCAAAAGCAAAAACAGTTTTTTGATATTTTGGAAAGTGAGTGCATGACGTGGATTTTTCTAGAAATCCATTCTAAATGGAATAAGAATAGTCTCTGTTTTTATGGTTATGAATGCACAACTTGGGTCTTTATTATTATTCTTTTGTTGCATTATACTTTTAACTATATATTCCAAAAAACTCAATGCAAAAACAAAAACAGTTTTTTGATATTTTGGAAAGTGAATGCTTGACGTGGATTTTTCTGGAAATCCATTCTAAATGGGATAATCCCCGTTTTTGTATTTTTATATGCACAATTTGTGCCTTTATTATTATTCTTTTATTTCATTACGCTTTTAAACATATTTTCCAAAAAACTCAATGTAAAAGCAAAAACAGTTTTTTGATATTTTGGAAAGTGAATGCTTGACGAGGATTTTTCTGGAAATCCATTCTAAATGGGATAATTCCTGTTTTTATATTTTTATATGCACAATTTGTGCCTTTATTATTATTCTTTTATTTCATTACGCTTTTAAACATATTTTCCAAAAAACTCAATGCAAAAGCAAAAACAGTTTTTTGATATTTTGGAAAGTGAATGCCTCACGTGGATTTTTCTGGAAATCCATTCTAATTGGGATAATTCCTGTTTATATATTTTTATATGCACAATTTGTGCCTTTATTATTATTCTTTTATTTCATTACGCTTTTAAACATATTTTCCAAAAAACTCAATGCAAAAGCAAAAACAGTTTTTTGATATTTTGGAAAGTGAATGCTTGACGAGGATTTTTCTGGAAATCCATTCTAAATGGAATAAGAATAATGTCTGTTTTTTATGGTTTAGAATGCACAACTTGCGTCTTTATTATTATTCTTTTGTTGCATTATACTTTTAACTATATATTCCAAAAAACTCAATGCAAAAACAAAAACAGTTTTTGGATATTTTGGAAATTGAGTGCTTCACGTGGATTTTTCTGGAAATCCATTCTAAATGGGATAATCCCCGTTTTTATATTTTTATATGCACAACTTGCGTCTTTATTATTATTCTTTTGTTTCATTATACTTTTAACTATATATTCCAAAAAACTCAATGCAAAAGCAAAAACAGTTTTTGGATATTTTGGAAATTGAGTGCTTCACGTGGATTTTTCTGGAAATCCATTCTAAATGGGATAATCCCTGTTTTTATATTTTTATATGCACAACTTGCGTCTTTATTATTATTCTTTTGTTTCATTATACTTTTAACTATATATTCCATAAAACTCAATGCAAAAGCAAAAACAGTTTTTTGATATTTTGGAAAGTGAGTGCTTCACATGGATTTTTCTGGAAATTCATTCTAAATGGGATAATCCTTGTTTTTATATTTTTAAATGCACAACTTGAGTCTTTATTATTATACTTTTATTTCAGTAAGCTTTTAAATATATTTTCCAAAAAACTCAATGCAAAAGCAAAAACAGTTTTTTGATATTTTGGAAAGTGAGTGCATGACGTGGATTTTTCTAGAAATCCATTCTAAATGGAATAAGAATAATGTCTGTTTTTTATGGTTTAGAATGCACAACTTGCGTCTTTATTATTATTCTTTTGTTTCATTATACTTTTAACTATATATTCCAAAAAACTCAATGCAAAAACAAAAACAGTTTTTGAATATTTTGGAAAGTGAGTGCTTCACGTGGATTTTTCTGGAAATCCATTCTAATTGGCATAATTCCTGGTTTTATATTTTTATATGCACAATTTGTGCCTTTATTATTATTCATTTATTTCATTACGCTTTTAAACATATTTTCCAAAAAACTCAATGCAAAAGCAAAAACAGTTTTTTGATATTTTGGAAAGTGAATGCTTGACGAGGATTTTTCTGGAAATCCATTCTAAATGGGATAATCCCTGTTTTTATATTTTTAAATGCACAAATTGAGTCTTTATTATTATTCTTTTATTTCATTAAGCTTTTAAATATATTTTCCAAAAAACTCAATGCAAAAGCAAAAACAGTTTTTTGATATTTTGGAAAGTGAGTGCATGACGTGGATTTTTCTAGAAATCCATTCTAAATGGAATAAGAATAATCTCTGTTTTTATGGTTTTGAATGCACAACTTGGGTCTTTATTATTATTCTTTTGTTGCATTATACTTTTAACTATATATTCCAAAAAACTCAATGCAAAAACAAAAACAGTTTTTTGATATTTTGGAAAGTGAATGCTTGACGTGGATTTTTCTGGAAATCCATTCTAAATGGGATAATCCCCGTTTTTGTATTTTTATATGCACAATTTGTGCCTTTATTATTATTCTTTTATTTCATTACGCTTTTAAACATATTTTCCAAAAAACTCAATGCAAAAGCAAAAACAGTTTTTTGATATTTTGGAAAGTGAATGCTTGATGAGGATTTTTCTAGAAATCCATTCTAAATGGGATAATCCCTGTTTTTATATTTTTAAATGCACAATTTGTGTCTTTATTATTATTCTTTTGTTCCATTATACTTTTAACTATATATTCCAAAAAACTCAATGCAAAAGCAAAAACAGTTTTTTGATATTTTGGAAAGTGAGTGCATGTCGTGGATTTTTCTAGAAATCCATTCTAAATGGAATAAGAATAATCTCTGTTTTTATGGTTTTGAATGCACAACCTGCGTCTTTATTATTATTCTTTTATTTCATTAAGATTTAAATATATTTTCCAAAAAACTCAATGCAAAAACAAAAACAGTTTTTGAATATTTTGGAAAGTGAGTGCTTCACGTGGATTTTTCTGGAAATCCATTCTAATTGGGATAATTCCTGGTTTTATATTTTTATATGCACAATTTGTGCCTTTATTATTATTCATTTATTTCATTACGCTTTTAAACATATTTTCCAAAAAACTCAATGCAAAAGCAAAAACAGTTTTTTGATATTTTGGAAAGTGAATGCTTGACGAGGATTTTTCTGGAAATCCATTCTAAATGGGATAATCCCTGTTTTTATATTTTTAAATGCACAAATTGAGTCTTTATTATTATTCTTTTATTTCATTAAGCTTTTAAATATATTTTCCAAAAAACTCAATGCAAAAGCAAAAACAGTTTTTTGATATTTTGGAAAGTGAGTGCATGACGTGGATTTTTCTAGAAATCCATTCTAAATGGAATAAGAATAATCTCTGTTTTTATGGTTTTGAATGCACAACTTGGGTCTTTATTATTATTCTTTTGTTGCATTATACTTTTAACTATATATTCCAAAAAACTCAATGCAAAAACAAAAACAGTTTTTTGATATTTTGGAAAGTGAATGCTTGACGTGGATTTTTCTGGAAATCCATTCTAAATGGGATAATCCCCGTTTTTGTATTTTTATATGCACAATTTGTGCCTTTATTATTATTCTTTTATTTCATTACGCTTTTAAACATATTTTCCAAAAAACTCAATGCAAAAGCAAAAACAGTTTTTTGATATTTTGGAAAGTGAATGCTTGATGAGGATTTTTCTAGAAATCCATTCTAAATGGGATAATCCCTGTTTTTATATTTTTAAATGCACAATTTGTGTCTTTATTATTATTCTTTTGTTCCATTATACTTTTAACTATATATTCCAAAAAACTCAATGCAAAAGCAAAAACAGTTTTTTGATATTTTGGAAAGTGAGTGCATGTCGTGGATTTTTCTAGAAATCCATTCTAAATGGAATAAGAATAATCTCTGTTTTTATGGTTTTGAATGCACAACCTGCGTCTTTATTATTATTCTTTTATTTCATTAAGATTTAAATATATTTTCCAAAAAACTCAATGCAAAAACAAAAACAGTTTTTGAATATTTTGGAAAGTGAGTGCTTCACGTGGATTTTTCTGGAAATCCATTCTAATTGGGATAATTCCTGGTTTTATATTTTTATATGCACAATTTGTGCCTTTATTATTATTCATTTATTTCATTACGCTTTTAAACATATTTTCCAAAAAACTCAATGCAAAAGCAAAAACAGTTTTTTGATATTTTGGAAAGTGAATGCTTGACGAGGATTTTTCTGGAAATCCATTCTAAATGGGATAATCCCTGTTTTTATATTTTTAAATGCACAAATTGAGTCTTTATTATTATTCTTTTATTTCATTAAGCTTTTAAATATATTTTCCAAAAAACTCAATGCAAAAGCAAAAACAGTTTTTTGATATTTTGGAAAGTGAGTGCATGACGTGGATTTTTCTAGAAATCCATTCTAAATGGAATAAGAATAATCTCTGTTTTTATGGTTTTGAATGCACAACTTGGGTCTTTATTATTATTCTTTTGTTGCATTATACTTTTAACTATATATTCCATAAAACTCAATGCAAAAGCAAAAACAGTTTTTTGATATTTTGGAAAGTGAGTGCTTCACATGGATTTTTCTGGAAATTCATTCTAAATGGGATAATCCTTGTTTTTATATTTTTAAATGCACAACTTGAGTCTTTATTATTATACTTTTATTTCAGTAAGCTTTTAAATATATTTTCCAAAAAACTCAATGCAAAAGCAAAAACAGTTTTTTGATATTTTGGAAAGTGAGTGCATGACGTGGATTTTTCTAGAAATCCATTCTAAATGGAATAAGAATAATGTCTGTTTTTTATGGTTTAGAATGCACAACTTGCGTCTTTATTATTATTCTTTTGTTTCATTATACTTTTAACTATATATTCCAAAAAACTCAATGCAAAAACAAAAACAGTTTTTGAATATTTTGGAAAGTGAGTGCTTCACGTGGATTTTTCTGGAAATCCATTCTAAATGGGATAATCCCCGTTTTTGTATTTTTATATGCACAACTTGAGTCTTTATTATTATTCTTTTATTTCATTAAGCTTTTAAATATATTTTCCAAAAAACTCAATGCAAAAGCAAAAACAGTTTTTTGATATTTTGGAAAGTGAGTGCATGACGTGAATTTTTCTAGAAATCCATTCTAAATGGAATAAGAATAATCTCTGTTTTTATGGTTTTGAATGCACAACTTGCGTCTTTATTATTATTCTTTTATTTCATTAAACTTTTAAATATATTTTCCAAAAAACTCAATGCAAAAACAAAAACAGTTTTTGAATATTTTGGAAAGTGAGTGCTTCAGGTGGATTTTTCTGGAAATCCATTCTAAATGGGATAATCCCCCTTTTTATATTTTTATATGCACAATTTGTGTCTTTATTATTATTCTTTTATTTCATTACGCTTTTAAATATATTTTCCAAAAAACTCAATGCAAAAGCAAAAACAGTTTTTTGATATTTTGGAAAGTGAATGCTTGACGAGGATTTTTCTGGAAATCCATTCTAAATGGGATAATCCCTGTTTTTATATTTTTAAATGCACAATTTGTGTCTTTATTATTATTCTTTGTTCCATTATACTTTTAACTATATATTCCAAAAAACTCAATGCAAAAGCAAAAACAGTTTTTGGATATTTTGGAAATTGAGTGCTTCACGTGGATTTTTCTGGAAATCCATTCTAAATGGGATAATCCCCGTTTTTGTATTTTTATATGCACAACTTGAGTCTTTATTATTATTCTTTTATTTCATTAAGCTTTTAAATATATTTTCCAAAAAACTCAATTCAAAAGCAAAAACAGTTTTTTGATATTTTGGAAAGTGAGTGGATGACGTGAATTTTTCTAGAAATCCATTCTAAATGGAATAAGAATAATCTCTGTTTTTATGGTTTTGAATGCACAACTTGCGTCTTTATTATTATTCTTTTATTTCATTAAACTTTTAAATATATTTTCCAAAAAACTCAATGCAAAAGCAAAAACAGTTTTTTGATATTTTGGAAAGTGAATGCTTGACGAGGATTTTTCTGGAAATCCATTCTAAATGGGATAATCCCTGTTTTTATATTTTTAAATGCACAATTTGTGTCTTTATTATTATTCTTTTGTTCCATTATACTTTTAACTATATATTCCAAAAAACTCAATGCAAAAGCAAAAACAGTTTTTGGATATTTTGGAAATTGAGTGCTTCACGTGGATTTTTCTGGAAATCCATTCTAAATGGGATAATCCCCGTTTTTGTATTTTTATATGCACAACTTGAGTCTTTATTATTATTCTTTTATTTCATTAAGCTTTTAAATATATTTTCCAAAAAACTCAATGCAAAAGCAAAAACAGTTTTTTGATATTTTGGAAAGTGAGTGCATGACGTGAATTTTTCTAGAAATCCATTCTAAATGGAATAAGAATAATCTCTGTTTTTATGGTTTTGAATGCACAACTTGCGTCTTTATTATTATTCTTTTGTTGCATTATACTTTTAACTATATATTCCAAAAAACTCAATGCAAAAGCAAAAACAGTTTTTGGATATTTTGGAAATTGAGTGCTTCACGTGGATTTTTCTGGAAATCCATTCTAAATGGGATAATCCCCGTTTTTGTATTTTTATATGCACAACTTGAGTCTTTATTATTATTCTTTTATTTCATTAAGCTTTTAAATATATTTTCCAAAAAACTCAATTCAAAAGCAAAAACAGTTTTTTGATATTTTGGAAAGTGAGTGCATGACGTGAATTTTTCTAGAAATCCATTCTAAATGGAATAAGAATAATCTCTGTTTTTATGGTTTTGAATGCACAACTTGCGTCTTTATTATTATTCTTTTATTTCATTAAACTTTTAAATATATTTTCCAAAAAACTCAATGCAAAAGCAAAAACAGTTTTTTGATATTTTGGAAAGTGAATGCTTCACGTGGATTTTTCTGGAAATCCATTCTAAATGGGATAATCCCCGTTTTTGTATTTTTATATGCACAACTTGAGTCTTTATTATTATTCTTTTATTTCATTAAGCTTTTAAATATATTTTCCAAAAAACTCAATGCAAAAGCAAAAACAGTTTTTTGATATTTTGGAAAGTGAGTGCATGACGTGAATTTTTCTAGAAATCCATTCTAAATGGAATAAGAATAATCTCTGTTTTTATGGTTTTGAATGCACAACTTGCGTCTTTATTATTATTCTTTTGTTGCATTATACTTTTAACTATATATTCCAAAAAACTCAATGCAAAAGCAAGAACAGTTTTTGGATATTTTGGAAATTGAGTGCTTCACGTGGATTTTTCTGGAAATCCATTCTAAATGGGATAATCCCCGTTTTTGTATTTTTATATGCACAACTTGAGTCTTTATTATTATTCTTTTATTTCATTAAGCTTTTAAATATATTTTCCAAAAAACTCAATTCAAAAGCAAAAACAGTTTTTTGATATTTTGGAAAGTGAGTGCATGACGTGAATTTTTCTAGAAATCCATTCTAAATGGAATAAGAATAATCTCTGTTTTTATGGTTTTGAATGCACAACTTGCGTCTTTATTATTATTCTTTTATTTCATTAAACTTTTAAATATATTTTCCAAAAAACTCAAAGCAAAAGCAAAAACAGTTTTTTGATATTTTGGAAAGTGAATGCTTGACGAGGATTTTTCTGGAAATCCATTCTAAATGGGATAATCCCTGTTTTTATATTTTTAAATGCACAATTTGTGTCTTTATTATTATTCTTTTGTTCCATTATACTTTTAACTATATATTCCAAAAAACTCAATGCAAAAGCAAAAACAGTTTTTGGATATTTTGGAAATTGAGTGCTTCACGTGGATTTTTCTGGAAATCCATTCTAAATGGGATAATCCCCGTTTTTGTATTTTTATATGCACAACTTGAGTCTTTATTATTATTCTTTTATTTCATTAAGCTTTTAAATATATTTTCCAAAAAACTCAATGCAAAAGCAAAAACAGTTTTTTGATATTTTGGAAAGTGAGTGTTTAACGTGGGTTTTTGTGGAAATCCATTCTAAATGGAATAATCCCTGTTTTTATATTTTTAAATGCACAACTTGATTCTTTCTTATTATTCTTTTATTTCATTAAGATTTAAATATATTTTCCAAAAAACTCAATGCAAAAGCAAAAACAGTTTTTTGATATTTTGGAAAGTGAGTGCATGTCGTGGATTTTTCTAGAAATCCATTCTAAATGGAATAAGAATAATCTCTGTTTTTATGGTTTTGAATGCACAACTTGCGTCTTTATTATTATTCTTTTATTTCATTAAGATTTAAATATATTTTCCAAAAAACTCAATGCAAAAACAAAAACAGTTTTTGAATATTTTGGAAAGTGAGTGCTTCACGTGGATTTTTCTGGAAATCCATTCTAATTGGCATAATTCCTGGTTTTATATTTTTATATGCACAATTTGTGCCTTTATTATTATTCATTTATTTCATTACGCTTTTAAACATATTTTCCAAAAAACTCAATGCAAAAGCAAAAACAGTTTTTTGATATTTTGGAAAGTGAATGCTTGACGAGGATTTTTCTGGAAATCCATTCTAAATGGGATAATCCCTGTTTTTATATTTTTAAATGCACAAATTGAGTCTTTATTATTATTCTTTTATTTCATTAAGCTTTTAAATATATTTTCCAAAAAACTCAATGCAAAAGCAAAAACAGTTTTTTGATATTTTGGAAAGTGAGTGCATGACGTGGATTTTTCTAGAAATCCATTCTAAATGGAATAAGAATAATCTCTGTTTTTATGGTTTTGAATGCACAACTTGGGTCTTTATTATTATTCTTTTGTTGCATTATACTTTTAACTATATATTCCAAAAAACTCAATGCAAAAACAAAAACAGTTTTTTGATATTTTGGAAAGTGAATGCTTGACGTGGATTTTTCTGGAAATCCATTCTAAATGGGATAATCCCCGTTTTTGTATTTTTATATGCACAATTTGTGCCTTTATTATTATTCTTTTATTTCATTACGCTTTTAAACATATTTTCCAAAAAACTCAATGCAAAAGCAAAAACAGTTTTTTGATATTTTGGAAAGTGAATGCTTGATGAGGATTTTTCTAGAAATCCATTCTAAATGGGATAATCCCTGTTTTTATATTTTTAAATGCACAATTTGTGTCTTTATTATTATTCTTTTGTTCCATTATACTTTTAACTATATATTCCAAAAAACTCAATGCAAAAGCAAAAACAGTTTTTTGATATTTTGGAAAGTGAGTGCATGTCGTGGATTTTTCTAGAAATCCATTCTAAATGGAATAAGAATAATCTCTGTTTTTATGGTTTTGAATGCACAACCTGCGTCTTTATTATTATTCTTTTATTTCATTAAGATTTAAATATATTTTCCAAAAAACTCAATGCAAAAACAAAAACAGTTTTTGAATATTTTGGAAAGTGAGTGCTTCACGTGGATTTTTCTGGAAATCCATTCTAATTGGGATAATTCCTGGTTTTATATTTTTATATGCACAATTTGTGCCTTTATTATTATTCATTTATTTCATTACGCTTTTAAACATATTTTCCAAAAAACTCAATGCAAAAGCAAAAACAGTTTTTTGATATTTTGGAAAGTGAATGCTTGACGAGGATTTTTCTGGAAATCCATTCTAAATGGGATAATCCCTGTTTTTATATTTTTAAATGCACAAATTGAGTCTTTATTATTATTCTTTTATTTCATTAAGCTTTTAAATATATTTTCCAAAAAACTCAATGCAAAAGCAAAAACAGTTTTTTGATATTTTGGAAAGTGAGTGCATGACGTGGATTTTTCTAGAAATCCATTCTAAATGGAATAAGAATAATCTCTGTTTTTATGGTTTTGAATGCACAACTTGGGTCTTTATTATTATTCTTTTGTTGCATTATACTTTTAACTATATATTCCAAAAAACTCAATGCAAAAACAAAAACAGTTTTTTGATATTTTGGAAAGTGAATGCTTGACGTGGATTTTTCTGGAAATCCATTCTAAATGGGATAATCCCCGTTTTTGTATTTTTATATGCACAATTTGTGCCTTTATTATTATTCTTTTATTTCATTACGCTTTTAAACATATTTTCCAAAAAACTCAATGCAAAAGCAAAAACAGTTTTTTGATATTTTGGAAAGTGAATGCTTGATGAGGATTTTTCTAGAAATCCATTCTAAATGGGATAATCCCTGTTTTTATATTTTTAAATGCACAATTTGTGTCTTTATTATTATTCTTTTGTTCCATTATACTTTTAACTATATATTCCAAAAAACTCAATGCAAAAGCAAAAACAGTTTTTGGATATTTTGGAAATTGAGTGCTTCACGTGGATTTTTCTGGAAATCCATTCTAAATGGGATAATCCCCGTTTTTGTATTTTTATATGCACAACTTGAGTCTTTATTATTATTCTTTTATTTCATTAAGCTTTTAAATATATTTTCCAAAAAACTCAATGCAAAAGCAAAAACAGTTTTTTGATATTTTGGAAAGTGAGTGTTTAACGTGGGTTTTTGTGGAAATCCATTCTAAATGGGATAATCCCTGTTTTTATATTTTTAAATGCACAACTTGAGTCTTTCTTATTATTCTTTTATTTCATTAAGATTTAAATATATTTTCCAAAAAACTCAATGCAAAAGCAAAAACAGTTTTTTGATATTTTGGAAAGTGAGTGCATGACGTGGATTTTTCTAGAAATCCATTCTAAATGGAATAAGAATAGTCTCTGTTTTTATGGTTATGAATGCACAACTTGGGTCTTTATTATTATTCTTTTGTTGCATTATACTTTTAACTATATATTCCAAAAAACTCAATGCAAAAACAAAAACAGTTTTTTGATATTTTGGAAAGTGAATGCTTGACGTGGATTTTTCTGGAAATCCATTCTAAATGGGATAATCCCCGTTTTTGTATTTTTATATGCACAATTTGTGCCTTTATTATTATTCTTTTATTTCATTACGCTTTTAAACATATTTTCCAAAAAACTCAATGTAAAAGCAAAAACAGTTTTTTGATATTTTGGAAAGTGAATGCTTGACGAGGATTTTTCTGGAAATCCATTCTAAATGGGATAATTCCTGTTTTTATATTTTTATATGCACAATTTGTGCCTTTATTATTATTCTTTTATTTCATTACGCTTTTAAACATATTTTCCAAAAAACTCAATGCAAAAGCAAAAACAGTTTTTTGATATTTTGGAAAGTGAATGCCTCACGTGGATTTTTCTGGAAATCCATTCTAATTGGGATAATTCCTGTTTATATATTTTTATATGCACAATTTGTGCCTTTATTATTATTCTTTTATTTCATTACGCTTTTAAACATATTTTCCAAAAAACTCAATGCAAAAGCAAAAACAGTTTTTTGATATTTTGGAAAGTGAATGCTTGACGAGGATTTTTCTGGAAATCCATTCTAAATGGAATAAGAATAATGTCTGTTTTTTATGGTTTAGAATGCACAACTTGCGTCTTTATTATTATTCTTTTGTTGCATTATACTTTTAACTATATATTCCAAAAAACTCAATGCAAAAACAAAAACAGTTTTTGGATATTTTGGAAATTGAGTGCTTCACGTGGATTTTTCTGGAAATCCATTCTAAATGGGATAATCCCCGTTTTTATATTTTTATATGCACAACTTGCGTCTTTATTATTATTCTTTTGTTTCATTATACTTTTAACTATATATTCCAAAAAACTCAATGCAAAAGCAAAAACAGTTTTTGGATATTTTGGAAATTGAGTGCTTCACGTGGATTTTTCTGGAAATCCATTCTAAATGGGATAATCCCTGTTTTTATATTTTTATATGCACAACTTGCGTCTTTATTATTATTCTTTTGTTTCATTATACTTTTAACTATATATTCCATAAAACTCAATGCAAAAGCAAAAACAGTTTTTTGATATTTTGGAAAGTGAGTGCTTCACATGGATTTTTCTGGAAATTCATTCTAAATGGGATAATCCTTGTTTTTATATTTTTAAATGCACAACTTGAGTCTTTATTATTATACTTTTATTTCAGTAAGCTTTTAAATATATTTTCCAAAAAACTCAATGCAAAAGCAAAAACAGTTTTTTGATATTTTGGAAAGTGAGTGCATGACGTGGATTTTTCTAGAAATCCATTCTAAATGGAATAAGAATAATGTCTGTTTTTTATGGTTTAGAATGCACAACTTGCGTCTTTATTATTATTCTTTTGTTTCATTATACTTTTAACTATATATTCCAAAAAACTCAATGCAAAAACAAAAACAGTTTTTGAATATTTTGGAAAGTGAGTGCTTCACGTGGATTTTTCTGGAAATCCATTCTAATTGGGATAATTCCTGTTTATATATTTTTATATGCACAATTTGTGCCTTTATTATTATTCTTTTATTTCATTACGCTTTTAAACATATTTTCCAAAAAACTCAATGCAAAAGCAAAAACAGTTTTTTGATATTTTGGAAAGTGAATGCCTCACGTGGATTTTTCTGGAAATCCATTCTAATTGGGATAATCCCCGTTTTTATATTTTTATATGCACAATTTGTGCCTTTATTATTATTCTTTTGTTTCATTATACTTTTAACTATATATTCCAAAAAACTCAATGCAAAAGCAAAAACAGTTTTTGGATATTTTGGAAATTGAGTGCTTCACGTGGATTTTTCTGGAAATCCATTCTAAATGGGATAATCCCTGTTTTTATATTTTTATATGCACAACTTGCGTCTTTATTATTATTCTTTTGTTTCATTATACTTTTAACTATATATTCCATAAAACTCAATGCAAAAGCAAAAACAGTTTTTTGATATTTTGGAAAGTGAATGCCTCACGTGGATTTTTCTGGAAATCCATTCTAATTGGGATAATTCCTGTTTATATATTTTTATATGCACAATTTGTGCCTTTATTATTATTCTTTTATTTCATTACGCTTTTAAACATATTTTCCAAAAAACTCAATGCAAAAGCAAAAACAGTTTTTTGATATTTTGGAAAGTGAATGCCTCACGTGGATTTTTCTGGAAATCCATTCTAATTGGGATAATTCCTGTTTATATATTTTTATATGCACAATTTGTGCCTTTATTATTATTCTTTTATTTCATTACGCTTTTAAACATATTTTCCAAAAAACTCAATGCAAAAGCAAAAACATTTTTTTGATATTTTGGAAAGTGAATGCTTGACGAGGATTTTTCTGGAAATCCATTCTAAATGGAATAAGAATAATGTCTGTTTTTTATGGTTTAGAATGCACAACTTGCGTCTTTATTATTATTCTTTTGTTGCATTATACTTTTAACTATATATTCCAAAAAACTCAATGCAAAAACAAAAACAGTTTTTGGATATTTTGGAAATTGAGTGCTTCACGTGGATTTTTCTGGAAATCCATTCTAAATGGGATAATCCCCGTTTTTATATTTTTATATGCACAACTTGCGTCTTTATTATTATTCTTTTGTTTCATTATACTTTTAACTATATATTCCAAAAAACTCAATGCAAAAGCAAAAACAGTTTTTGGATATTTTGGAAATTGAGTGCTTCACGTGGATTTTTCTGGAAATCCATTCTAAATGGGATAATCCCTGTTTTTATATTTTTATATGCACAACTTGCGTCTTTATTATTATTCTTTTGTTTCATTATACTTTTAACTATATATTCCATAAAACTCAATGCAAAAGCAAAAACAGTTTTTTGATATTTTGGAAAGTGAGTGCTTCACATGGATTTTTCTGGAAATTCATTCTAAATGGGATAATCCTTGTTTTTATATTTTTAAATGCACAACTTGAGTCTTTATTATTATACTTTTATTTCAGTAAGCTTTTAAATATATTTTCCAAAAAACTCAATGCAAAAGCAAAAACAGTTTTTTGATATTTTGGAAAGTGAGTGCATGACGTGGATTTTTCTAGAAATCCATTCTAAATGGAATAAGAATAATGTCTGTTTTTTATGGTTTAGAATGCACAACTTGCGTCTTTATTATTATTCTTTTGTTGCATTATACTTTTAACTATATATTCCAAAAAACTCAATGCAAAAACAAAAACAGTTTTTGGATATTTTGGAAAGTGAATGCCTCACGTGGATTTTTCTGGAAATCCATTCTAATTGGGATAATCCCCGTTTTTATATTTTTATATGCACAACTTGCGTCTTTATTATTATTCTTTTGTTTCATTATACTTTTAACTATATATTCCAAAAAACTCAATGCAAATGCAAAAACAGTTTTTGGATATTTTGGAAATTGAGTGCATGACGTGGATTTTTCTAGAAATCCATTCTAAATGGAATAAGAATAATCTCTGTTTTTATGGTTTTGAATGCACAACTTGCGTCTTTATTATTATTCTTTTGTTGCATTATACTTTTAACTATATATTCCAAAAAACTCAATGCAAAAACAAAAACAGTTTTTGGATATTTTGGAAATTGAGTGCTTCACGTGGATTTTTCTGGAAATCCATTCTAAATGGGATAATCCCCGTTTTTATATTTTTATATGCACAACTTGCGTCTTTATTATTATTCTTTTGTTTCATTATACTTTTAACTATATATTCCAAAAAACTCAATGCAAATGCAAAAACAGTTTTTGGATATTTTGGAAATTGAGTGCTTCACGTGGATTTTTCTGGAAATCCATTCTAAATGGGATAATCCCCGTTTTTGTATTTTTATATGCACAACTTGAGTCTTTATTATTATTCTTTTATTTCATTAAGCTTTTAAATATATTTTCCAAAAACTCAATGCAAAAACAAAAACAGTTTTTGAATATTTTGGAAAGTGAGTGCTTCACGTGGATTTTTCTGGAAATCCATTCTAATTGGGATAATTCCTGTTTTTATATTTTTATATGCACAATTTGTGCCTTTATTATTATTCATTTATTTTATTACGCTTTTAAACATATTTTCCAAAAAACTCAATGCAAAAGCAAAAACAGTTTTTTGATATTTTGGAAAGTGAATGCTTGACGAGGATTTTTCTGGAAATCCATTCTAAAGGGGATAATCCCTGCTTTTATATTTTTAAATGCACAACTTGAGTCTTTATTATTATTCTTTTATTTCGTTAAGCTTTTAAATATATTTTCCAAAAAACTCAATGCAAAAACAAAAACAGTTTTTGAATATTTTGGAAAGTGAGTGCTTCACGTGGATTTTTCTGGAAATCCATTCTAATTGGGATAATTCCTGTTTTTATATTTTTATATGCACAATTTGTGCCTTTATTATTATTCATTTATTTTATTACGCTTTTAAACATATTTTCCAAAAAACTCAATGCAAAAGCAAAAACAGTTTTTTGATATTTTGGAAAGTGAATGCTTGACGAGGATTTTTCTGGAAATCCATTCTAAATGCGATTATCCCTGTTTTTATATTTTTAAATGCACAACTTGAGTCTTTATTATTATTCTTTTATTTCATTAAGCTTTTAAATATATTTTCCAAAAAACTCAATGCAAAAGCAAAAACAGTTTTTTGATATTTTGGAAAGTGAGTGCATGACGTGGATTTTTCTAGAAATCCATTCTAAATGGAATAAGAATAATCTCTGTTTTTATGGTTTTGAATGCACAACTTGCGTCTTTATTATTATTCTTTTGTTGCATTATACTTTTAACTATATATTCCAAAAAACTCAATGCAAAAACAAAAACAGTTTTTGGATATTTTGGAAATTGAGTGCTTCACGTGGATTTTTCTGGAAATCCATTCTAAATGGGATAATCCCCGTTTTTATATTTTTATATGCACAACTTGCGTCTTTATTATTATTCTTTTGTTTCATTATACTTTTAACTATATATTCCAAAAAACTCAATGCAAAAGCAAAAACAGTTTTTGGATATTTTGGAAATTGAGTGCTTCACGTGGATTTTTCTGGAAATCCATTCTAAATGGGATAATCCCCGTTTTTATATTTTTATATGCACAACTTGCGTTTTTATTATTATTCTTTTGTTTCATTATACTTTTAACTATATATTCCAAAAAACTCAATGCAAAAGCAAAAACAGTTTTTGCATATTGTGGAAATTGAGTGCTTCACGTGGATTTTTCTGGAAATCCATTCTAAATGGGATAATTCCTGTTTTTATATTTTTATATGCACAATTTGTGCCTTTATTATTATTCTTTTATTTCATTAAACTTTTAAATATATTTTCCAAAAAACTCAATGCAAAAGCAAAAACAGTTTTTTGATATATTGGAAAGTGAATGCTTGACGAGGATTTTTCTGGAAATCCATTCTAAATGGGATAATCCCTGTTTTTATATTTTTAAATGCACAATTTGTGTCTTTATTATTATTCTTTTATTTCATTACGCTTTTAAACATATTTTCCAAAAAACTCAATGCAAAAGCAAAAACAGTTTTTTGATATTTTGGAAAGTGAGTGCTTCACATGGATTTTTCTGGAAATCCATTCTAAATGGGATAATCCTTGTTTTTATATTTTTAAATGCACAACTTGAGTCTTTATTATTATACTTTTATTTCATTAAGCTTTTAAATATATTTTCCAAAAAACTCAATGCAAAAGCAAAAACAGTTTTTTGATATTTTGGAAAGTGAGTGCATGACGTGGATTTTTCTAGAAATCCATTCTAAATGGAATAAGAATAATCTCTGTTTTTATGGTTTTGAATGCACAACTTGCGTCTTCATTATTATTCTTTTGTTGCATTATACTTTTAACTATATATTCCAAAAAACTCAATGCAAAAACAAAAACAGTTTTTGGATATTTTGGAAATTGAGTGCTTCACGTGGATTTTTCTGGAAATCCATTCTAAATGGGATAATCCCCGTTTTTATATCTTTATATGCACAACTTGCGTCTTTATTATTATTCTTTTGTTTCAATATACCTTTAACTATATATTCCAAAAACCTCAATGCAAAAACAAAAACAGTTTTTGGATATTTTGGAAAGTGAGTACTTGACGTGGATTTTTCTGGAAATCCATTCTAAATGGGATAATCCCCGTTTTTATATTTTTATATGCACAACTTGTGTCCTTATTATTATTGTGTTGTTTCATTACACTTTTAACTATATATTCCAAAAAACTCAATGCAAAAGCAAAAACAGTTTTTGGATATTTTGGAAATAGAGTGCTTCACGTGCATTTTTCTGGAAATCCGTTCTAAATAGGATAATCCCTGTTTTTATGGTTTTGAATGCACAACTTGCGTCTTTATTATTATTCTTTTATTTCATTATGCTTTTAAATATATTTTCCAAAAAACTCAATGCAAAAGCAAAAACAATTTTTGGATATTTTGGAGTGTGAGTGTTTGACGGGGATTTTTCTGGAAATCCATTCTAAATGGGATAATCTCTGTTCTTATGGTTTTAAATGCACAACTTGCGTCCTTATTATTAGTCTTTTGTTTCGTTACGCTTTTTATTATATTTTCCAAAAAACTCAATGCAAAAGCAAAAACAATTTTTGGATATTTTGGAAAGTGAGTGCTTGACGTGGATTTTTCTAGAAATCTATTCTACATAGAATAATCTCTGTTTTTATATTTTTAAATGCACAACTTCCGTCTTTATTATTATTCTTTTGTTTCATTACGCTTTTAATTATATATTCCAATAACTCACTTGCTTCAAAGCAAAAAAAAAAACTTTTTGAATATTTTGGAAAGTGAGTGTTTGACGTGGGTTTTTGTGGAAATCCATTCTAAATTAGTTGAGGCGTGTTTTTACTTTTTTATATGCACAATTTGCGTCTTTATTATTATTCTTTTGTTTCATTACGCTTTTAGTTATATTTTCCAAAAACTCACTTGCTTCAAAGCAAAAAAAAAAACTTTTTGAATATTTTGAAAAGTGAGTGTTTGAAGTGGGTTTTTGTGGAAATCCATTCTAAATTAGGTAAGGCGTGTTGTTACTTTTTTAAATGCACAACTTGCGTCTTTATTATTAATCTTTTCTTTCGTTACGTTTTTGAATAATTTTTCACATTCTCACTGGGTGTAAAACAAAAACCACGTTATGAATATTTTGGAAAGTGAGTGTTTGACCTGGTTTTTTCTAGAAATGTATTCTGAATGGGATGAGGTCAGTTTTTACATTTTTAAATGCACAATTTGCGTCTTTATTGTCATTTTTTAGTTTCGTTACGTTTTTGAATATATTTTTCAAATATTCACTGGCTTTAAATCAAAAACAAAATTTTGAATATTTTGCAAAGGGGGATCTAGATGCCTTTGGATGTTCTTTACCTTTTGTTTTGCTTTTTCTATTTATCAATCACACTTTATTAAATTTATTTATTATACAAACTTTTTATTTATTTTTTTTTTCAATCTTAAAATATTTAATAAATATGTAGTACACAATGGCAAAATTGTGTTATGTTCCAAAATAAAAACGAAATTGTGTTGCTAAAAATATATTAGTTTTTTATTTACACTATTTAAAACTACATCTATAACTATAAACATACCTAAAAATATATTAGAAACAACATTTAATGTTTCTATTTCGCTTTTCTATTATGCTTTGAATCACTCCGTATCTCTGTGATATGTTATTTTCTTCTATTTACATGTATGACAGAGCCATCATTTGTTATACTGCATTACCATAATTGACATTTGTTGGTAAGGCAGTTAATTAAAATAAAATATAATGATGGCACATTTTATGTGATGGTGGTGGTACATTCTTTGTCTTTACATCTCCCCCCCCCCCCCGGCCGAAGGACAATTACTTATATTTATGTACGTAGTTGTTCAATGGATATCAGTTTCCACTGGAATTAGCTTGGTTATGTGGAAAAAATTAGATTGTGTTTTTTTATGACCGGTGTTTACCTCATATATTATTTAATATATATATATATATATCTTATTTAATATTTGATACGGTCCAATTCTTATTTCGTCCAATTTTTTTCTGTTCAAACGATTTCCATTTTCCACGTAAACTAAATCTCCTTTATTTAATTTAATTTCTTTTCTATGTAAATCAATTCGTAGTTTATAATTTTTGTGAGAAGTTTTCGTGTTCTCTAGAGCCGATTTTCTATCTCGTTCTAAATCTTCATCTGAAGATTTCAAATTTAATTCGCGGGGTAAAATGTTTACGTTTTCTCCTTCTAATAGGTATTTCGGTGCAAATTTTGTGACTGTATGTTCCGTCTCGTTATACTTTCCTACACATCTCTTTGCGATATTTGTCCATGCTATTTTCTTTTTATTTTCATTTAACGCGCACCTTATTTTATTAAAATATATACAAAATGAAAAAAAAAAAATATGAAGTGAATTTCAACCAGCATATAAACGGATAATTTTGAAATAATAACAAATTATTTAGAGGTGGATCAGCAATCAGAAATGGAAAGATTAATTGAAAAATATAAAGCGGTGTTTGCTAAGGATAAATATGATATTGGCACCGTGCAAGATTACGAAGCTCATATTGATTTGATAGTAAATAAATATTGTTGTAAACGTCCTTACAGATGCACAGTTGAAGACAGAAAAGAAATAGAAAACCAATTAGAAAAATTATTAAATAAAGGGTTAATTGAAGACTCGTTGTTATTGTATTACAGTTTTTAATTTGCCGTAAGCAACTGTTTACTCGTGCGTGGTTTATTGAAGAGTGACGTTGCTTGCCAACGCGAGCACACGGGAAAACTTTCACAGCGCGGCGCCGCGCAGGAAAACAGCGCCGCTGAGCGAAGTAACACTGCGTATTCCAGCAGTGGTGCTTAACTCAGCATAATCACAGCCGAACGGAGCAACACTGCGATTTCCAGCAGTGGTGCTCGGTTCCGGCGTAAACACAAAGTTATTGTTTAACTTGTGTTTCTGTGGGAGCATAATTTCTGGTGATGTTTGTTGGTGGAGGCGCTGTAGTGTGTTCCTCTTGTATTATTTTTTTTCTTCCATAAACTGTTTGCGACTTTTCGCAACGAACGTAGACACGCTGCGTATTTCAGCAAGGGCAGTCGGTTCCGGCATAAACATCCCGGCCCCTTTGCTCTATTTCATAATAAGCAATGAGTCTCAAGGGGTATGAGGTAGTGATAGTGAGATGCTTATACATACTTAGCATAAGGATAAGTGGTACAGAGGAGATACCTTAGGTGGTAGCAACTCAGAAAATTGACCTAAGAATGACTTAAATATATTAACAATTTAGAAAGAATAATTAGGAATAACTTATACTAACGATATAACTTAAGTAGGCAGTTTAGAGAATATAAGTAGGAATAATTTATAATAATATTAATAACTGAAGTAGGTAATTCAGATAATATAAGTAGGAATAGTTTATAGTAATGTTATAAGTTAAGTAGGTAATTTGGAGAATACAAGTAGGAATAATTTATAACAATGCCCCTTCCCGGACGGAGTCCGATGAAAATAAGGGGGTAAGTTTCACAGATGTTCTATGTCTGCCGCTTCTTCGCGGACGGAGTCCGTCGCGAGCAGCCTGGACGGGCAAGTTCCCGGTGGCCTGTTCTGCGGTTGTTGTTGAACAACCGTAACCAAATGTTGAGCTTGCTGCTGTTGATGCCATTGGTCCTGTTGCTTGATTTAACCCTACCTACGGCATTGACTGCATCATCAGCACCCACCTTGGCCCAATAAGGCATATTAGCATCACTTGCCCCTGCGGCCGCATTCATCACCACCTGGCATTGTAAGCTCCAACCCATACCGCCAGCGGGAACATGATGTTGAACATTTAGATTAGCATGTCTCTGTGGTTTCTTCTCTGCTTTTTCGGAATGCAATTGCAAGTGCTTTTCCAGATATGTCTCTTGAGTATACGATTTGCCGCACAGGTTGCAAATATGTGTCTTCAAATGTTTTGAATCTTTGTGTTTTGGTATATGCTCGAGCAGAGTCATCTCATCGCTAAAGTATTAATAGCATGAATTGCATTTGAAGGATTTGTCCGTTTGATGGCAACGCGAATGAGATTGCCAATTAGAAAGCTGTGAAAAGGCCTTCGGACAACCGGCATGACGACACTTGTTTGGTTTATCAGCCGTATTCGTGAGTATATGCTGCTGTAGATGTTACAATTGAGTAAATTTTCGCCGACATATTTCACAACGATATGGTTTAATGCCGAAATGTATACGATTTGTTAGGAGAGGTACAATGAATTGCCGAAAGACTTTATGCACTGCGTGCATTTGTAGGGTTTAGTTTTCCTGCCATCAGCATGATGTTGTGAACGATTGGATTTCATGACACTATCAATTCGGTCATACTTTTTTTCAGGTTGCCTCGTTATAATAGGCGTTTGTGGGGAATTTGGTGGGCTGTAGGATTGCTTCAATTATTGTTGTTGTTGCGGTTTACAAAAAGACTTTAACTTGTTCCTTTTCTGGAAATGCATCCAGACATGGATAAGTCCTGTTTTCGCATCTTGTTTTTGGTTTAAATGTGCGTGTTTTATAATATTTGTTTTTTTTTCATTTATGCTCTTGAATACAATTCTTAACTATTCACTGGGATTGAAATAAATATAATTCTTTAAATATTTTTTGAAGCACCTGTTTTACTTGGCAATTTTCTGGAATTGGATCCAGACAAGGATAAGCCCTGTTTTTTCATTTTGTTTTTGTTTATTAATATTTGTTTCTGTTCTACATCGAAAGGTGGGCCACGATTTGTAGTTGGCGTGGAACGTGACGGTATCACAGGGGGGAGGGTGATACGCGGGTTCCGATCGGCGGGAGCTACTCGAGTGAGTTGATGGGTGGAGGATTCCAAGAAACCACCAACCTTGTTTACCATACGATGATAGCTCTCATATGTGACGAAGAAGCATTGCTCTATCACCTCCATGTCCGTATGCTCATTTTCCGCTTCTGTAACTTCATCATGAAGGTCCGTGAATTTGTTCCACAGCCGCCCGATGTCAGTTTGATGCGCCTTGAGACTCGCGGGAGCATGTGTGGCCGCATCGAGCCTGTCGAGCAACTGCTCAAACTTTTTCACTCGTTCGGATGACCGGATCATGCTCTTCACCCATGCCATTCTTGCATTCTCGTTACAGTTGTGTTTGTGGTGTAGAGAAGCTTCATTCTAAGTTTATGGTTTAACTTAACTACTCTATCTTATCTAAATTTGAAATTTCCTTAATTACTTTAAAGACGTATTTGTGGGGTTGATAATTTTGCTTTCTTTATTTAAATTAATATTAGTTATGGTTGAAGAAGTTGAATAACGAAATAAATAAATAAGTTAAATAAGTTTGTAAAAGTTTTTAAATATATATGATAAATAATGTTTCAAGTGAATAGAAATATAGAATATAATAGAATTTTTTTATGTTTGTTACCGGAAAAACTGAAAACCCCTTTTATTTTTTTTTTTTTTGAAATTTAAAAACTTTTGCGGTTTCAAGAAACCATTGCCTTCGTAAAAGACTGTACTTTAAATATGTATTTTAAATATGGATTTCCATAATACAAAAATAATTTTTTTTATATTTTTTTTTGTTTTACCTTTGGAAAAGGCTGTACTTAAAATATATTTTTCAAATATGTATGTACAAATTACCGGATGCAACTGTTATATTTTTATATAAAAAAGGCTGTATTTAAAATATATATATATATAAGAAAAAAACCAGTTGCCTTTGTAAAAGGCTGTACTTTAAGGAAACAAAAGAAAAAAAATAGAGGAAAAACAAAAGAAAAAACTTACTCAAGTTACTAGGAACCTGTGGTCGGGCCTGCCTCCTAGGCTGGATCCGGTTCGAAGGACCAAAAAAATGTTTCGGTGGGGGGATCATTTCTGTTGGTTGTTAGCGGATGCGCTGTAGTGGGTTCCTCTTGCATTATTTTTTCTTCCATAAACTGTTTGCTACACAAAAAAAGTTCTCTCTTTTTTTTGTTCACTGTTTATCTACATTTATTTATTCATACACTTTATAAACAAAAACCAATTTTTCAATATTTTGGAAAGTGAGTGTTTGACGTGGTTTTTTCTAGAAATGCATTCTGAATTGGATGGATCTGTTTTCACATTTTTAAATGCTCAATTTGCGTCTTTATTATTATAAATTAGTTTCGTTACGTCTATGATTATATTTCTCAAATATTCACTGCCATTGAAACAACATCATTTTTTTAATATTTTTAACAATGTCCTTTTCTGGAAATGCATCCAGACACGGATAAGTCCTCTTTTTGCATCTTGTTTTTGGTTTAAACGTGCGTGTTTATTTATATTTGTTTTTCTTTAATTCATGTTCTTTAATTTATTTTTGAAATATTAATTGGCATTGAAACAAAAATAATTTTTTTAGTATTTTTAACTTGTTCCTTTTCTGGAAATGCATCCAGACCTGGATGAGTCGTGTTCTTGTATTTTGTTTTTGGTTTAAAGCTGTCTGTTTATTAATATTTGTTTTTGTTTCATTTATGCTCGTGAATACATTTCTTAAATAGTAATTGGCATTGAAACGAAAATAGTTTTCTAATATATTTTGAATTGAGTGTTTATTTGTTCCTTTTCTGGAAATGCATGCAGACATAGATAAGTCCTGTTCTTGCATATTGTTTTTGGTTTAAACCTGCGTGTTTTATAATATTTGTTTTTGTTTTATTTATGTTCGTGAATATATATTTAAATATTAATTGCCATTGAAACAAAAATAATTTTTTTATATTTTTTGAAGTGAGTGTTTTACTTTTTCCTTTTTTGGAAATGTACCCAGACATGGATAAGTCATGTTTTTGCAATTTGTTTTTGGTTTAAACCTGCGTGTCATATTTGTTTTAGTTTCATTTATGCTTTTGAATATATTTTTGTAAATATTGATTGTCGTTGAAACAAAAATAATTTTTCGAATATTTTAAACTTGCGTCCAGACATGGATAGTAATTGGCATTGAAACAAAAATAATTTTTTTAATATTTTTAACTTGTTCTCTTTCTGGAAATACATCCAGACAGGGACAAGTCCTGTTTTTGCATTTTGTTTTTGGTTTAATCCTGCGTCTTTATTATTATTTGTTTTCGTTTCATTTATGCTCATTTTATTTTTATGCTTAATTTTTGTAATATATTTTGAAATGAAATCCTTTCTGGAATTGTATCCAGTCATCGATATATCCTGTTTTTGATTTTTGTTGTTGGTTTAAACAACGTGTTTACTGGCTTATTTGTTACTTTTTCTATTTTATTTAAAAGAAAAAAAAAAATTAAAAGCATATGAAATATATAATATTTATGTAGAACGTTAGTGAAAATGTTATATAAAGACAATAAAACCTTTTCGTCCTCCTTAGTATTGTCATTCCCTCTTGCTGTGATAGTTTCTTCAGCTTTACTTTAGAACCGCAAACCTTACCACGTCGATTATAACTTTTTCAAAATTTTAAAAGGATAATAGAAATGTACATACATACATGCGTATATGTCCTGTACATAGACATTCTTATAACAATGTGACGTAGCGGCAGTCAGTATTACGAATGTTCACGATTAGGTGCAAGTAGTGCTAATGAATACTAAAACCTTTTTAATTTGTGTTTTTTTTATCAATTCATTCCAACGGGAAGGCTGCCAATATTTACTTTGGAGTCTCATACGCCAGCCCATGTCTTCAATGGGATACGTTAAGTCACAAATCAATATGGCTTAGTTCAAATATGTCCAGACGCAGTGCCATTTGTGACATGAGCATGCACGTAATGCTACCACATGGGAAATATACATTCATATATGCGTATTTTTATGTGATATTCTCATTACCATCCAGCGATGATTCCCTATATAAGCACTTGCTCTTTCTTATTACTTTAAAGATCGAAGAGCATGCAAATAATTACAATAATTTTGATTTTGTTCTAATCCAGTTATTTTTATAAATATTTATTTTTTCATTTAAGGCTTCTCTACGTCTCAATCGACTCAAATAAGGAAAATGGTGGCCCCATACATAATTTTCGTCCTATTGTAGCTGCCTATTACATTATTTATATAATCATCATCGCATTTTTCATGGTCAATATATTCGTTGGTTTCGTTATCGTTACATTCCAAAATGAGGGAGAGCAGGAATACAAGAATTGTGAATTAGACAAAAATCAACGCAATTGTATTGAATTTGCATTGAAGGCGAAACCAGTGAGGCGCTACATACCAAAACACGGCATACAGTACAAAGTGTGGTGGTTTGTGACATCTTCATCGTTCGAATATTCGATATTTGTACTGATTATGATAAATACAGTGACATTGGCTATGAAATTCCATAAACAGCCCGAATATTACACAGAAATTTTGGATGCTTTAAACATGATATTTACTGCGGTATTTGCATTAGAATTTGTTTTTAAATTGGCAGCATTTCGTTTTAAGGTAAGTTTAACAAATAATATTTACATATGTACATACTTGTATGTGTATTTATGTATAAGGATTTACATACATATATATGCACAATATACATCTGTAGTAATTCATGTGTATAAAAGATACAAAGAAGTGGAAAAGAAATGTGAGTGGTGAAAGTACGTAAAAAGATGTCATTGTGTCCATTTTTTGTCATTTGATGTGTCACTGGCTTGTAATAACATTCCATCAAAAATATGTATATACCGCATAAGATAAAGTTATGGGCTCTCTATGCAATGAATAAAAGAATGCTGCTATCGCATATCATCGAAGTGATTGGCGAACGTGGATCCCTGGAATAAAAATATTTTTTGGATAAGAATTTAATTGCTAGTGTTCGAAATTCCTCCGATGTCAAAAACGCATTTTGCTTTCATACTTGTAGCTCATACTAGAAATGTTTCCTATTACATAAGTTTAACACAAATAAATCATTTTATCTAGGGGAGTATATAGAAGACATTACCCATATTTACTCTAAAACGTTTCTGGAATACGGCAAATATTTAATTTTTATTACTATGCACCTACCATTAAAAGCATTAAGCAGAAGCCGGCTTCAAATTACTACTTAAGGTCATGCTTCACTATCCCATACAATCATACGATTCATTCATACGAACATCTAATGTAATTCTATCCTATTTTAAAAAATCTCATCAAATTGGCATTGTAGATGCCACACTATTGTACAAATGTGTGGCATCTACCAGTCCTAATGGCAGTAGATGCAACTCTGAATGCATGAGAAAAAGACTGCATGTTTAAAAAAAATGTGTCACACAGATGCGTTTTACACATGTCATATTTCACAAATCGTCCAATTGTGTAGGATAGTGAATCACGGCCTCAACATGTATTTAACTGAGTATTTGTTATTGTTTGTATTTGAACTATAATTTTGAGTAGAACTATTTTGGTGATGCCTGGAACACGTTTGATTTTATTATCGTGCTTGGAAGTTTCATTGACATTGTGTATAGCGAAATAAAAACCAAGGAACAGGTATTGACGTCACCATGTACCGTTATGCAGGGCTGTAAAACGAAGGCCAAGGTAATTCTTTCAAACAATTAAAAGTTCGACATACATATTGTTAACCAGAATTTTATAGTATGTACACGATTACATATATTGTATATATTTATTTACTTTTTAGGGAGGTTCAACATTAATTTCCATCAACTTCTTCAGACTATTTCGTGTTATGCGTTTGGTAAAGTTATTGAGTAAAGGCGAGGGTATAAGAACGTTGTTATGGACGTTCATTAAATCATTCCAAGCACTACCGTATGTTGCTCTTTTAATTGTTATGCTATTTTTTATATATGCAGTTATTGGAATGCAGGTCTGTTATGAATTTAAATATTATCAAACTTTACCTTTAATTTGGAATTTGTACAGGTGTTTGGAAAAATTGCATTGGATGATGATACTGCCATACATCGAAATAACAATTTTCAAACATTTCCGCAAGCAGTCTTGGTGCTGTTTCGTTCGGCTACGGGAGAAGCTTGGCAGGATATTATGATGGATTGTTCACCACGTGATGAAGTAAAATGTGACGAGGAATCAGATTCACATCCAGGCAATTGTGGCTCCAGCATAGCCTTTCCATATTTCATATCGTTTTATGTTCTTTGCAGTTTTTTGGTAAATGCATACATACATAAAAAAATATTAAACATTTCTTACAGAGGAAATACGTTTTAAACTTCTAGATTATTAACCTTTTCGTTGCTGTAATTATGGATAATTTTGATTATTTAACACGTGATTGGTCTATATTAGGTCCACATCATCTGGATGAATTTATACGTTTATGGAGTGAATATGATCCCGATGCAAAAGGACGTATTAAGCATTTGGATGTTGTGACTTTATTACGAAAAATTTCTCCACCTTTGGGCTTTGGGAAATTGTGCCCTCATCGTATGGCTTGCAAACGTTTAGTTTCAATGAATATGCCCTTGAACTCGGATGGTACTGTTTTGTTTAATGCCACACTATTTGCTGTAGTACGTACATCTTTAAGCATTAAGACCGATGGTAATATTGACGATGCAAATGCTGAGTTACGTGCAACTATTAAACAGATTTGGAAACGTACTAACCCAAAACTTCTTGATCAAGTCGTACCCCCACCCGGAAATGACGATGAAGTAACTGTTGGCAAATTTTATGCCACCTATCTCATACAGGACTATTTTAGACGATTTAAAAAACGTAAAGAACAAGAAGGTAAGGAAGGGCAACCGGAAAGCAATACTGTTACACTGCAAGCAGGTTTGAGGACATTACACGAAGTGTCTCCAGCTTTAAAAAGAGCCATATCAGGGAATTTGGATGAGCTCGCAGAAGAACCAGAACCTATGCACAGGGCAAGTTTTTGCTACCTTCAAAAATTCCGGGCCAATAGTACAAATAACTAAAGCAATACCTTTTTATTTACAGCGTCAACATACATTATTCGGTAGTGTTTGGTCTTCCTTTCGACGTCATGGTAATAATAGTATGCAACAGAAATCTGTAGGAAATGTAAATGTAGGCGAAGGATCAAATGATATGCAAATTTGCTCAAATGTCTCTAATATAGACTATGACTACATTTACGATTCCGTACACTGCAGTGTGGCAGATGGTATTAATCATTTGACCAGAAATTTAATACAAACGAGGTTGGCAACCAATGGTGTAAATAGCTTAGATAACAGTATAAACGAGATTAAGGCTAATGAAGAGTTCCGTTCCTATAGTGAGGCAATTTCAATGCGACCACTTATAATGAAGAGTGGCAGTATCCATGGCGGTGCTGGCAATAGCTTAAGCCCAATGTTAGAGTCAAATGAGTAAGTTGAATATTTAAAAATAAACGGTAGAACGTTTTCTAGTAAAACTTGCAACTATTATCTACTTTTGGACACAAATTGTATACTAAAATCTTCAATCAATCATACTTAATTCCTTCACCATAATGCAATTTTTAGTTTTAAGTGTTATCGATCGATATCTTAGTTATTTAATTGTTTGTTTCATCTTTACTGAAAACTTTATCACTAAACTGTTTATAAATGTGTTCTTGCGAAAAAATTACAAAAAAAAATTTTTTTTGTAACTACTAAAAAATAAATATTTTGCTCTTCATATAATGACAAGTAGCCATGAAAATACAGGGAAAAATACAAAGGCTGGATGATTTGAAAAAATAGTGTTTGCAGACTCAGCGAAGCGCTATAAGAGAAGATTATAGTTACATATGTGCAAACGAAGATAAATAAAGACATCGTATGGGCAATTTAGGGAAGGGGTGGGATTGGAAATAATGAAGATTAAAAGAGGAAACGGTCTATTAAACCTGATAAAGTTGGAAAAACCTAACAGCAAATTAAGAAAAAAGTGTGTGGAGCAATCCAGAGGAATTGTATTTATGCAAGGCGTCTAGTGAAAGAAAAATAAATCCAAAAAGTAATGGTTCAATACCTCAACTACAACAACTCGAACAACACAGCCGAATCTATTAAAATAAGTTTTAAAGTTTTGAATTTTAAATTTCAAAATATTTCCTTTAGTATTGAGTTTTAATTCTTCTTATAATTTCATGAGTCATCAGAAAATGTTTTATTCCCAATAATTAAGAGAAATTACGATTTAGTAAAACAAAAGAAAAACAATTTTTGGAAAAAATATAACTTGGAAAAAAGAAGGAATTTGAAGAAAAAATAACTTCATTTAAAACGATTGGATATGTTTATACTTACAGAATTATTATATTGTGCAAGAATTACTCCAAGAGTATATTTAAAAATTTCTATTATGTTACCCCACAATGGGCACGCAAACAATACATTCGATGATTGAGGAATAAATTGAAGGAATTGAATTTTGATAGCAGATACTTCATAATTTGGATTTCTTTTTTTTTTGGTTTTTTTTTGTAACTAACTTAACTTGCAAAGCTTTCGGCATTAAAACGATATGAATTCAATTTTAATGGTACAAGTTCACCAAATTTTATTGCGAGGATGCGGTTACTAATATGCATTGGATATCATTAAAGAAATTAATTTCTCAAAGCTACAGTTAAAGTTTTTGTAAGAAGCCAAAGTACGAACAGATGAGATTACCCCAAGGTTGTTGATCCGCTGGAACGAAGCTTTTGTAAGGAGATACGGATAGGGTGTAAGGAAGTCAAGAGGTATTTTACGTGTGGTAATGCATAGCATTTGACAAATGAATGCTAATGTCTTTTAGATGCAATAACGTCGACCACAATGTATTTCAGTGTGGGTGTTCGGGTTCAAATGCTTGAAGTGGATTCGTAGAAATTAAGCTAAATACACCAAAATACTCACAAATTCTAATTGGCCAAATGTCAACTTAAAATGGTTATAGAACTTCCTTTATAGTATCGTGTAATGATATGTAGAAAATATTTTTTTTTATTTATTTATTTCATTATAATTTTGTGAATTAAATTCAAAAGCTATTAATTTTTGGGTGGATGATAATGGTGATGAGACGTAGGTTATGTGTTAATAATATTTAAGGAGGATGATAATGGCGATGTGGCGTAAGTTGCGTGTTAATAATAATACTTTTATGGAAACGATGTTTCCGCTATCACAGCTATCAACGCGAGCACGCGGTAAAACCATCACAGCACGGCGACGCGTGGGAAAATAGCGCCGATGAGCGGAGCAACACTGCGTGTTCCAGCAGTGGTGATCAACTCAGACGTAATCGCAGCCGAATGGAGAAACACTGCGTTTTCCAGCAGAGGTGCTCGGTTCTGGCGTAAACAGTGGGTAAAGTAAAATAGCAGACGCACAAAGGAAGAAAACCATTTATATACTATATTACTCAAGTATATTAAAATTAAGGATAGAGTTTTTAAAAATTTAATAGACTCTGACAGCGGTCTTTTATATATATTTTAGTTTATATGTATACATATATTGTGTGCGAAGATTCCGATGATTGCTGATTGAAAGAAAAAACACAATTTTCTTTCTGTCTGCATTTGTTACAAATTTAACTTTCCAACACCCAAAATATTCATCGATTCATTTCTGCCTTGGCAATAGTAACAATCGAGTAAATTTTTCTGATATGCGATTTACTTGTGAACATGAATCCAACAAAGCACGAGAAATTTGCAATTCTCCATATACTTATATACTTATCAAGAACTACCACAATAGTTAAAATAGTTAGCTAAAATAGTTAAATTCAGGAATTCAATCACAAAAGGTGCAGAGCGATGTAATAATATAAGACGAGACTTTTAGAAAGATAAACGAATATTTTGACGTTGTTAAAATTAATTTAAAAAATTCTGATTTTGAGAATTCTAACTGTTTGTTCTCGAAAGTAAATTTCATTCTCTCTATTCCAAAAATTGGTATATTTTTTCTACTTGCTTGCAGTAATCATTCCAAGCTGGTAGTTTTGAAAAATCTAAACTGTTTTTCTATTCAATTTGAGAGTTGATAATTTGCATAATCAATGAATTACAAATTTCTTCGTTATTCAACAATAACTTAAGCCATAGATTACATACACACTATTTAACAACTTCCATATTTGAATACAACTAGACTTCTCCTTATTAAAAATTGGCCAAAAAGATAAATTATAATAAAAAAATCATTTTCGTGTGCACATTCTGAATACTTATTAACGACTATGAGATAGTTTAGAGAATCACCCAATTAAACTTATCTTTTTTGATTCTTGACTTCTTTGCTTTTTGTACATTAACGTCGTAATTACCTTCCGCAGTTTGTTGCTTATTCAAAATTCCATTTTCAGTTTCACTGCGGCTCGGGGATACTGAAATCCGCTTAAGCTTTTCAATCTTTTACTGCACTTAAAAACTGAGTTATATTTTTCATTTCAGATGTCCTAATCGTGGAGCCTCATCAAATTCTTATAATAATGGTGAGTAGTGCTGAATATGATTCATTAACTACAGCTTGCATAATTATAAAGAATAAAGCCAATTATGTTGAAATATCACTGTCTACGCAATAAAATTTTTTAAAGTGCTCCTTTTAAGATTTTTGCCATCTTTAATTATTAAGTTTTTTAAAAATGTGTACTGGTTTATTAACATTATATTTTTATATACTCTGAAAAATATTCTACGCTTTTTTTAATTATGTTTCTGAATTTGTTTATATTTTGATACATTCGATGCAACATACTCGTCACTTATGCCTTGTAATAATGATTCTTTTCATTACTTTTCATTCTTTATTTAAAGTCCATGTTTTTGTACAAACTTTGATATGAAAAGTAGAATAATTTCTAAAAAATTCAATTTTTTCTTATACAAACATTATTATTTTATCATTGATGCTATCAAGGTTCGAAATATACAAATTAATACTTACCTTGAACTTCTCAATACTTTAGTCGTATTCAATACTACAATACGTTGCGAGCAAGCTAATCAATTGTTGAGAATATGTGGCAAATTTGCAACATTTTAACATATCCCATCAAATTGTTTCACAATAAATTATTTATGTATTAACATTAACCAATAATCAAAAAGTAACAGCTTATAATAATGTTTGGCCCCAGAAAATTCACTGAATGTTAATGCAGATTATGGTTTCAGCGGGTCACGAATTTCCTCTGCAATGGTATATATTTCGAAACGCTACATTTCTTGTATGCCTTTTCATATTTATAAAGTCAATCCTAAATAAATTTGTAAGAAAAGCACAGAAAGTATATGGATATCTTTCATCTTTCAAGTAGTTACATGTATCAAAAAACAAAACACAAACTATCCTTAAAATAATTTTGCCAGAAGTCATTGGATATTATAATATAATATAATATAATATAATATAATATAATATAATATAATATAATATAATATAATATAATATAATATAATATAATATAATATAATATAATATAATATAATATAATATAATATAATATAATATAATATAATATAATATAATATAATATAATATAATATAATATAATATAATATAATATAATATAATATAATATAATATAATATAATATAATATAATATAATATAATATAATATAATATAATATAATATAATATAATATAATATAATATAATATAATATAATATAATATAATATAATATAATATAATATAATATAATATAATATAATATAATATAATATAATATAATATAATATAATATAATATAATATAATATAATATAATATAATATAATATAATATAATATAATATAATATAATATAATATAATATAATATAATATAATATAATATAATATAATATAATATAATATAATATAATATAATATAATATAATATAATATAATATAATATAATATAATATAATATAATATAATATAATATAATATAATATAATATAATATAATATAATATAATATAATATAATATAATATAATATAATATAATATAATATAATATAATATAATATAATATAATATAATATAATATAATATAATATAATATAATATAATATAATATAATATAATATAATATAATATAATATAATATAATATAATATAATATAATATAATATAATATAATATAATATAATATAATATAATATAATATAATATAATATAATATAATATAATATAATATAATATAATATAATATAATATAATATAATATAAATATTTAATGTTACGATAATAATGTTTTTCAACATAAAGCTTCCTTTTTCAAGTTTGCATGATTTTTAAAACGCATTTTTAAGTTTATAACCTCCAAACTAATGTTTGTTTTTTTATTATACACATCCATACATACTATATACACTATTTAAAAAAAATTAGATTGGAATTTAATTTGTCTTTTTTTTATTTTCCACATTCACCGGCAAAATGTCAGGAGCGGCAAGCTCACCCCTAACAGAGGATAAGCTGGAGAATAAGTAAACCAACAGATTCGTTGTTTTTAGAAGAAACAAAAAAATTCATACATACATACTTTACAAATCCAACAATGCAACACAATAGTAAGGTTAGTCCCGTCCACACTTGCAATTTTGTTGCATGCAATTTTTTGAAATTTTGCTTTGAAATTGCAACAGTGTCCACATTAGTATTGCAATTTTTGTATTTCTTATGATTTATTTTTTCTTCTTCTGAGTGAGAATTGCAAAGCAAAACATAATTGCAGAGTACATGAAACTCTGTACTCCTCTCCAAGTGTGGACCAAGACTTTAATTGGCGTGTTTGTACAATCAGCTTCCAAGATACGTAATTTCTTGTGTTGTTAGATTTAGAAGAAAGAATGTCAAGATTTGTGTAATTATTCCTTCTATCCATTGAATAAAAAAAGAAGCACATTGAATTTTAAATGACATAGCACACAGCGAGTTGAATTCAATTGATATGATTCATTAAGACTTTTCACTATTCAACACCTAGTACCGGCTACACACAATAGAACATGAACAAATTCATGTTTGGAATGTATTTTGTTTTTCAATATGTACGGAGGAACTAAGCCAGATACAATAGTCCAAACAAATATTCGAGGAGGAAATTTACAGTACATGTTGCAGTTTTTTATATGTATCCATATTTGTAGCTACCACATTAATATACATATGTATGTATGTTCCACAATTCTGTTAAATCTGCATATTAATTTGTAAAAATTATTGTCATTGGCTTCATTGCCATTGTTTATCCCATACTTATGGCTTATTCGCAGATGTAGTCGACATATTTCTGAAATCTAAATGCTTAAGTTCTTTGCACAGCTATCGGATATCGTCCTTTATACCAATGATACTGGCTCGCCACTAAAAAAATGTTGTAGCAATACGTTTATATAACTTTATACATATATTGTGATATTGTCCATTATCTACTTACCAATCAATTTTTGGCTTGGGCAGTGGCTTCGCTGCATTTACATTTCCAGTATTCATAAAAATTTAAAATAGATTCATATCGAATATGTTTCTTGTTTAGTTTTGAATAATATTTGAAGGCTCGTTACGATTGCACTTCTTAATTTTCAATTTGTTATTACGAATACGTGCAGGTTTTTGAATGAACTAAAATAGCAATATCTTAATATCTTAGTAGTTCGAAAAGTGTAAATTGTCTAGCAGTTACATTATCGTTAGCTGCGAGGTGCTTCACATTGAGCAAAAAATGCAGTTTCTTGCGAACTGTGACCGCAATAAAAGTTATAAATTATTTCATTTTATTAATACCGGATTTTCTATTTGTCATCTCCCAAGCAGTTAAAAGTTATGTCAAGTAGGGATTGTTACTGCAGGTGGTTTCGAGATACGTCATTGTATAATACTATATGTACATACATATGTACATTGTGAATGTACGCCACTGCCAATGAATTATTATTGTATGATTGTAATTTTAAAATACTAAAGTGTATATTATTGTTGTTTTTGTAGTCATTCAATAATTTACAAACACTACGATGTTAGTGTGGTGTTTTGTGTTTGTAAGAATTTTAAGTTGCGTTGTAATTTACATACATATGTGTAATACTTATGTAGTTTACAAACTAAATGGCATTGCCAGCTGTAAGTTTTTTGCATTCTTGTTGTTACGTTAATGAACTATAAATTTAAAATAACGGCTCGAGTGTCTTTGGTTAAACAAAGGGTGCGTCGAGAGGGTTTTACTGGTATTTCGGTAAACATTGATCTTGCCATTCGTGAAGTAGAGATGTGGCAAAATTATTATGGAAAAATTTTCAGTAAACCAGCGTGTTTCAATCATTGAAACATTATAACAAAATCAATCATCGATTAATGTGATGATTTCGAATAAAGAGGGACTGTAGGTGACATGAACCAAAATGTACTGTAAGATCGGTTGAACACATTATTGCTGCCCAGTTTTCAAAACAAGAGCACAGGAGCTTGGTCTTCAAGAAACAACTTGAGCACAAGTTTGCAAAGGGATTGCATTTCTTTTCATTTAAGATTCAGTTGACACAAGACCTTATATTACATATGGCAATAAGAGGTTACAGTTCATCCATGCCAAGCGGGACAAATCATAATGAGTGACGAGGCACATTTACATTGATATGTGAATAAACTGAATAGAAAAATGGCAGTCTAGTGTGCGATTGGTCAGGACGAAACTGAAAATGGCGTACTGATAACTGTCAACTATTGAAAACTTTTTAAAGTCACAACTGCATGTTTTAGGTTTGATTAACACGTGGTTTTAACAAAATGCTGCTAGATCGAATACAAGCAGGATTACAATGGTATTACTGCAGACATCTTTCCGCAACAAATTAATTCCTGAAATGCTGATGTTGAATGGCCTCCACAGTCGCCTGATTTGGCTGCTTCTGACTTCTTTTTGCGGAGATATCTGAAACGCTTGAGCAAGTCAAACAAAATGTGTGGGAATATAATAAAAGCTAACAGAGGCGTACATTTATCTAATATTGTATTCCATACAGAATTGCCAACATTAAATGCAGCAATAAGACCCATTATCTTTCATTTGATGTAAAGTTATGAACAAACAAAATAGTATACCTTTGTGGCGGGCACGCTGTATTTATAAAACCGCGACCATCATGCAATTTGCAGCTAGCGTAGGAAATGGCATAGCTGAATACCTAGTGGCAACAGCATCGTTGAGTTAAATTGGTGTTATTAAATATAAAGTGATTAAATCATGCGTAATGATTTCAATAAATTGTAAACGTAACAATATCAACCAATTATTATTTATTAAAAATATGATAAACATATTTTGTAAATACATGGTTTCTTGGTAAACGTTAATTATACAAAGAGAAACCGCATATAATATAGCATATTATATATATTAGCTGAGAAACCGCAGTGAAATCTCATACTGATTTAGAGTAATTTAAATATTAGGAATAAACACTAAAAGAACTTAAAAAATGGTTTTACAGAATTGCTATTACATCAATGTTTGTCTAAAAACCTTCCATTAAAATTAGCTTGAAAAAATTAATTTACTTTTATTTAATACTTTATTATAATTTTATTCCCTTAAACTAAACAGAACAATTTGATCTGAGATTTGTTCTTGGAATACCTTTCGGTGTAACCTTTTTGAGCACAACGATTTATTTTTAGTATCTACGAATATGTCATCCTCATTAATGACCAGATTTACGCATATAGTATACTGGATAGTCCGAATAAATAAAAACCCAAATATCAAAATTTCCGAATTTCCGAAACAAGAGAAAAATTAAAGTAGTCTTTTGTAAATATATGTCCTTGTACTGTGTACAGAAATTAATTTTAAAATAAATTTAATTTACGTATGAGTCAAAATAATTAATTTTTATAAAATTATTACATTAATTGTTGCATAAATATTTGGATATTTTTATCTGTCGAAGTTTATTATCGTTTTGCTTTTTGCACGCAGCATGTCGAAGGATTTTTAGTTTTAAAATATCCCCAGCAGGAATTTCCAGCTCTTCGAAATATTTTATACAGTGAATGATTCTTCAGTCTCATTATAATGAGACTTTCAACTTTGTCATTCAACCAATCATTTACCTCAGTAAAATTATAAATGTCAGATGCTAAATCAACAATTAAATCAATTACTCCGCAGAATCGCTGCGTGCCAGTCTTGCTAGAGGAACTTCATCATCCTTCTTCTTCATAAAAAATTTTATTAAAGCAATTTTTAAGAATATTTGTCCCAACTTTATCCCAAGCATTGCAAATCAAAAAGGTCACATTTTTTAATGTAAAAGTTTTTAGAGCAACCACGAGATTTTCTAAATTTGATAAAATATCTGACGAAAATGTTTACAATATTTAATTTTTATTGCAAAAGTGAAAGAAAAAAGTGCTTTCGTGTTTATGGAGTACTTAATGGAAAAAAAAACTAAGCGTCCGGTTTATCACATTGTCTAGATTTTCAGGTGCCGAAATATCGAGATTATACTGTATTAAGATTAATTTTCCTGATATTGCAAAATAACACTTGTTTTGTAAATAGTGTAGTGCAACAATCCGTAGTATATTTTATACGAGTATGTTAATTATATTAATGTTGGTTTAAGATTCGTTATTCTTTTCCGTAAGACATGCATGAATACATTTTTATTAGTTTCATTTTTGATCAAGTATACGATACATACATACATGAATACATAGATCGTATATATAATGCGTTTTCTTTTCATTCCCGTCAGTCTGCCTGCATTCGATATTTACTTACAAAAATTTCATAATTGTATTTTAAGCTTTTACGAATTAATGAAATATTTATAAATACAAAATGTGTAAAGAAATGAATTGACATTAAACTCAATACTTCCTTAGCTAATGGCATTCTACGGGGTCCAAAACGAATGATGTCATCTTTACCATGCAGCCCATATTTAACACATTTGCAGCAAATGTCACCGATTTCATGTGAAATGAATGGTTTAGCAGAAAGTCTTGTTGGTGGTGTAAGTAGTGGCACTTTAATAATTAATCATTTATAACTACTGTAAAATATCCAAATCGAATTTGCAAAATAAAGAATAAAAAATAAAGTCACATTCATACAAATGAAGAAAAAAGATATCAATGCCGGATATCGTAGAGGGAGAGTCATAACCTAACAACATGTAAACCATGCGATATTTCTTATTGCAGTATTTGTGGTAGTTGTGTCGTATCTCATGCATGTTAATTTTTCGCTAAGCGTTATTTCTAGTAGTTTCTCAAAAACTGCCGATGCAGCTGAAACTCCTTTTACAGAAGATAATTTTGGAGTTGTCTATCTGTTCACACAGTGTGAGTCTTAATGCAAAATTTATCATTTTTCCTGCAAAGCTTTCGGCAAGAAAACATCCAAGGCCTAGGCAGGAATAGAATCCGCGATATCCGCTTTAGAAGGCTGCGCATTATTCATCCGCCTGCGGAGGCACCTTCTTTTAATAATCTGCGGCGTTCACACAATACGAGTCTTAATTTTGACGCCATGTTTTATTTGTTTTTTAGGCGAATGACGTAAATTATTTGGAAATTTTTGCTAAATACTGCACACCACACATCCATCAGCGCATAACCTGGAAGGTTAAAACCCATACAATCTTCAAAGCTGTTATTTGTATTGTGTTGAAAATAATAAAAAAAAATTTTCAATAAAATTCTTTTAAAATTATCTTTTTACTTTATTTAACTATTGTTATGGACTGTGGTAGTTACTCGAAAATATATTCGTTGTCGACGAGAAGAAGTGATTCCGTAAAAATAATTCCCGATCTAACATCTGATTAAAACTGCATACTTCTACTTCTATACACACATACTTTTTTTATCATTGGTTCAAATTAATTCAAATTAGTGTGTGACAAATATCTACATTTGTTGAATATATGTATATATTTATGTATGTATGTATATTTCACCTCATTCGCAACACTCTACTAAATTAGATTAGCAAAGAGTCAAGGCTTACGCGTACGCCGCTTGTGTGATTTCTTCTCTAAAAGCAAACTGACAGTTGTTTGATTGATAGCGTATTAAAAATAGAAACTTTAAACATAAATCTTGTCATATTTTTGTAAAATATTAATACCTTCCTTCGGAGATTGCAGGACTTGTTCATTTACAATCAATTATACTGGTCAAGAAAACTATTCCGGTTCTTTCTCCAGAATATTTCATGGCAAAGCAGAAGGCAGAGTCTTCTATTCACTAATTGCAGGCAAGTTTTATTTGTATATTATACAAAGATTGAAATGTGACAACAAAGTACTATACATGAGTGTCATACACAAAGTCTGATAACTCTTATAAATAACTAATACAAAATTCTAACAATATCAATCGGAATGGTGCATGTATAGTAAGAATATTTATAACAATTATGAAGGAAATTTCTTTATAATTTTAGAATTAAAACTGGCTAATTATTTTGAAATTACATTCCGAAGGATGAGTACAGAAAGGTCGATAAATTGCGTCGGTAAAATATTTTTTCTCCCTTTTTTTTAATTCTTTATTCAATAATACGCCTTTAGGGAAGAATGAAAATTTAATTTCAATTTTTTAATTTTTTTTCGATATAACACATACATATATATATATATATAACATATGAGCATACTCGTACATAGAGAAACTGCCTGGTAGCGAGTTTCATGTAAATATAAAATACCAACTATAATACTATAATTAAAAATATTTGTTCTTTTACTTCTTTGTAGGTGTTAATTGCAGAAGGACTCGGTAAGTACTGTGATTCTGATTTTGTTGGCTCTACAACTCGTGAAATGCAAGAAGCTTTAGATATGACGCCTGAGGAAATGAACTTAGCAGCACATCAAATTTTAGCCAACGTCAATGTTTTTTCCGATATTAATAGTGTTCGAGCAACAGATGGCCCAGCGTCCCCCTCCTATGATGCAATTAATTTGGCTACGATTTCCGCAGCGCAGGCAAACACAAATTCATCCCAAACAATTTATTCTTCACCGTCACCAACATTTCGAACTTCTTTAAATCATCCGAAAGTCTCTACAGTGTCCCACAGTGTTTACACACCCAAAAATAATAATCATTTTGGCTCATAACAAAGGCCTTCCAAAATTGTTTGTAAACGATTTCTTTTTTGTTTACTCTTTCCTCAGAGTGTTTGTTTTAAAAAATATTTATTTACACATATATAAGTATGTATGTTGCATACATAATTAGAAAAGTGTAACAAATTTTAATATTTATAATTAAGTTAAATAAATTTTATAAGACTTTTAATTAAAATAACATTAAAATAAAAATAAAACCTACTATTGTATAAACAATTACAAAAAAAGTAGTTTCATCTATAAGACGGCAGACGAAAGAACCAGGAAGCAGGCAGTTATAACACAGGGCATGTAATTGTCAGTGTGCATATCTACATACATACATATGTATGTTGTTGCTAGATTTTTGATACAAACGTGTAATATGAGTAGTTTAAACTGCAGATACGAATATGCAAAGGTGTGCCATGATTTCACAGAGCTTTCAGTGGGATAGCACAAACTTCTTTATTTTTAAATGTAGTTGGTGGCAACTACAGACATCGGAAATCCTATTCTCTGCAAAGAAGTCGTTCTCAAAAAATATGTGTATAATTTTTCAATAATTTGCAATCGGTAGTCGGCTGTGATGAACATCTCAGGTGCTGGTTATTGTTGGAATGTTTAAGCTGATGGTTTCATTGAAGAAGTGAATGTTGATGAAATTTCCAGAAGTTAAAAAAAAGGCTATTCCACTTTTATTGTTGACAAACGCTCCGACGAGAAGATTTTGATATCTTTGACCCGTCGCTTTCAGTATTATGGGTAGAACTAAACATCACTTGATATGTCTGAAGTTATATTAATAAAGGAGGTTTTAGTAATAGCATCCAAAAATAACAGGTTTTCTTGATAAATAGAAATACACACATTTTGGCAGAACTTTTCAAAAATGAACTACTAAATGAATGTGGTTATTTGGTGACCTGGTAAATTGTGGAGCAAAGTTGCGGAGTATGTGTGGAGCGAATGTATTGTTACTGATGAGGGAGAATCCGTCCATCGTAGGACCACCACTTTTAAAGAAAAGTATATTCAGAGTACAAATAACGACAGCTCGACCACTGATAATGTTTTAATTTTTTCTTTCTTTCTTTGCAATAAAGAATTATAGATAGATTTTTAGTTATAAAAAAGTATAATAAATTTTTTTAATTAATATTATTTAATATATATTCAGTATTTTAATAAATCACTTTGTTCGTTTTGTTTTAATATATTTTCTCGGTATTTCAATATTAAATAAAATTTCCCTTAAATTAGGAATTTATAAGTTTCCTCACGATATTAAGAAGTTGTAAACGAATTATTGCAAATATATTTAAAAAAAAATAATTTAATACATTTTTCGAATATTTAAATTCCTAAGTATTTATTACAATCTTTGTTTCATATCAATATTTTCAAGTGGAGTTTTTCAATATTTACAATTCATTGCTTTCTGATAATTGGTTTTCTGAATTCATATTAATTTGCATTATAATTGATATTTAGAATGTGGAGAATAAAAAAATTGTTTAAAGTAATATTACAATATATAATGTTTAATAATAAGCATTTGAAATTTTTAACAAATTGTGACAATTTATTTTATAAAAAAATTATTTTATAAAACATTTCGTGAAGAATATCACGAGAGTCTGACGAAATATTTGAATTAAAAATGCTACTTTGTGGCACAATTTGGTCACCTGCAGCATAAACTGAGCGATATGTAAGATTTCCTCATGCTTTCACATAATCCAATAAACTTAAAGTTTCACGGCCTTTAGATGCAATCCCTCATAAATATATCTTGGTAGCTTCGTTTGTATAGTTGTCTTCTTTGTTTATTAATTTTAATTAGCAACTCCTTTACCTGCATACTTTTACTTTATTTGACGTCTACCTCTGGCATTTTGGCGTGCAGATAAATTGTGACGCAATTACGATAATTTTGCAGACTATTTGCAATATTAGTGTTACCGGGTTACCGACCTTTTCTCCTTAATCTAGATTCAATATCTAGATTAGAAAAGCCTTATAATATACTCGTATTTTAACAGAAACAATTTTATTTACTTTGACTGAAAATATGTGTGTATGTGGTCCTTCACTTGTAGTTGTGAACCATTGAAGGAGTTGTTGTTATTAAAGATAATAAATTATCCTGTGAGGCGCAGATTGACATTTCTATTAGAATTAACGCATATCGGAAGTGGTCTGTGCAACAGCAAGTAAATCCGGGCATTATGCATCTTTTTTTTTAACCAACTCTACCTGCAAAGCTTTTGGTTTGTCCGCAGGAAAACACCCATGGTCTAGGCAGGAATCAAACCCGCGACATCCGGTTCCTTAGGCTGAGCGTTATTCACTCGCCTACGGAGGCACCCATCTACTATTATATTTGCTTATGGACTTGTTTATGGATAGTTTAGGATGTTAAGGATACTATTTGTTTATGGATAGGCTTGTGCCGAATCCAAAGAGTCCAAAACGAACAGTGCCTCTGTACCTCTTTTGAAAATTGCATAAAGTTTCGCATATTAATTAATCTCTCCAACATTGTAATATTATTTAGCCGATTCGAAATACTAGAAATTTAGAAATATCGCTTAAAAATCTACATTATTTCCTTAATTTACCTTTCCCAATTTTCTTAACACTAATCATTCAGATTTTTGCACAAATGCAATATTTGTACTGTGGTCGGGCAGCACGTTCGTTAATTTTGGTATGCATGTTCTTTCAGCTAAATCCGTTTTTATACATTTTTATTACTTAACAGAAATTCAGAATTGTAGTATTCTATTCTCATATAATAAAGAAATTAAATGTAATATATTTTTTATTGGTTATATAACTATTTGTATTACTATGTATAAATACAGTGAAAAAATAATAAAACTGGGTTCGCACATTATTTCGGAAGCACATTTAGTCCGTCCCCAAAACTTAATATACATACATAATCGATTGGGGTTTTTAAAATTCCATACCGATTTTCATTTAAATAAGTTTAACATTTTTAGTAAAATAGCAGGAAAGTTTAAATGGGAATGCTCGACAGGGAATGTTAACTTGCATAATGTTTATATGGTGCAAAGCTTGTGGTTGGCAATATCAATCCGCAAATCGGTGACAAACCAAGTGTATGCAAGTTTACCTTTGTCTTGCTTTCACTGTTTACCAAATTCAAAAAGCTGAATTAGCTCGATAGGTATTACAAGAGACACTTAGATTAGTGCAGCGAATTGTACTTATTTGCCGGTTTTCTATCGCTTTATAATAATAATATGTTTAAAGTGTGTGAATCGTGTTTTAAAATTCTCTCAATAACAATTTGCTCTGGGAAAAAATTTCGTTCCGAAACAGTGGCTGAATCCAGTTTAATTAAAATTGCGCCAGCAATTCTCTTATGTAAGTAGAAAATAGATATCATATAAAAATTCAGGTGCGTGCATGTTCACTGAAGTAGATATTAATAACTATTATTGATATTTTCTTTCTGCTTCTTTTATGTTTATTTCGGATTTGGGACGAGCTTTTGCTAAAATTAAATGCAACTCCGATAATCGTGCGGTTTTATACTAAAATTAAAAAAATACATTACGAGGAAAAATTTTATTATAATATAAAGCAAAGATTCACGCTGTATATCCATATATGTACGTATGTACTGCTACAGACATGCATATGTAAGATATATAATATATATAACAGTGCAAAAAGTACAATGGAAGAGTGAAAAACACGTTTTTTATCATTTTTCAAGAATTACAATAAATAACATAAAACACTTACCCCAGAAATACTTCTTTGTAGACTTAACTGTGATACTAAACGTTTTCCTTCTTCATTGCCACACATATCCAATATTTGTTCCCGCCTTAACGCGAATAACTCCTCCGCGCAGAGGCCGTTTATACGTTCAATTACTTTCGGCGAAAATTCTTTGGCTTGCAACCAGGCTACAACCTCATCTGAACTAGATTTTTGATCAATGTAAATTGTTAAAGTTTGGTGGATGTCAAAGTCACAACGCCGACCTTTTTGTTTCAAAACTTCTTTCAATTCCTCTTGTACGGTAAAGTTTGTATATGTAGCTGTTTCCACCGCACTTTTCGTCTTATTTAAGGTTGTTGAAGGCTTAGTATAAATAACTTTTTTAGGGAGAAAAATTATTTTTAAATAGAATTATAATCAGAACAAAAGCTCTGAAAGTGCTACTTAAAGTGGACCTTAGTTACAAACAAACAAATGTAGAGAAAACAAATGTGCATGAGAACAATACAAAGGTGCATTCGAATATACGAGTGGCTTAGCATAACTACAACGCATATTGAATATGTTAATAATTGTTATATACATATATAAATATACTCAATATATAAATATATAAATTGTAATATATAAATATATATATATTTATAAATATGTTCAATTGTTCATATTAACTCAATAATTAATTTTTTTTTTTTTATTCAATTTTACATTGGTTGCATTATCCCATCTCAAATGAAAACGAAATACGCAAAATGAACTGAACGTAAAAACCAAGTGTTGCTGCAGCAGAATTTTAACTTTTCATTAAAAAATATTGTTACCCCACAGCCAACAAATCGTTTTATTGTTCTAAGTTTACGACGAATGCCCCCTTATCATTATATTGTACGTAAAGTTTATGCAACGTAACTGTGAATGTATTTATCTGTAGAAAATGGAATTGCATTGCGAGGTTGTAGACATTTGAATAATATTGTGGTACGGTATCCTCTTTTTTTGGTACCTTTTTTTTGAAATTTCCCGTTGTTAAATTCATACACACACATGACATTTTTAATAAATTTACTATTCCAAATCAATTTTGAAATGTATGTGCTAATTGTTCGTAAAAGCTAAACATCTCTACTAGATATACTCGTATATATGTGTGTAAATGTAGGTATTTTACTAACAATTATAAAATAATTATAAAAGATATAATAATACACAAATTCTAATAATATATATAATACATATTATAGAATATACACAAAAAATTTAAATTGTGGTTTAACTAAAAGTAAAACTTATTGTGTTGTTCATAAGCATCAAATAATGTTTAGGTACCTATTAAATCCTTTTGGTACTTTGTGCACAAAATCGTAAATTATGTGAATGCATTCAACGCCAGTCAAAGTGTCGAACAGCTGTTATATATTTGTCTTTTCATATAGTTTCATTTTGATATATAAATCATTACGCTTGATTTATTAAATTGTTATTGTTATAATTGTGTGTATACGAGGTGTGATCAAAAAGTAACCGTTATTTTCAATTTTTTCCAAAAGTATTTATTTATTCAAAAATAACTATCTTGCGCCCTTCATTCAAATAATTCCCCTCAAATATAATACACTTATGACAGAATTTTTTCATTTTCATTTTTTACAGGTTCTTTGATCCATTTTTTCGAATAGTAAAAAATCGAAAAGCAAACTGACATTCCAAAATGGCTGATATTGCCAACATATAGAAAAGACATTTGTACCAATTTTTTTCTAAAAAAAAATTAGAAAATCGAACACACGTAACTCTCGAAATATTTCATACATATATTTTATTATTATAATTTTATACCTACATATATTTTTTAAATAATAAAAATTTAAGTAAGCCAGTGGAGTGAAATTACATATATATTAACAGTAATACGCATATATATATTTATATAATATATATATTATTATAATACGCGAGACATTCATTTTGAAAGTGGGGCTACTCCATATACATATGTAAGTCCATATAATTTAAAGCCCAATGAATGGAAATGAAACAAGTTATGACTCTCAACAATATTGCACATGTACTTACAAGTGTATGTTTCATTTGAAAATGGTACAAGTCTATTTTCGGTTTAACATCATATCTGAAGTGTGTAAGGTGCTTTTGTCTAACCATTTTTGATATTTGTAATCAGTGGTTGTATAAAATGTAATAAATAGTAATAAGTGCATCTAAATTTTGTGTTGCAATAAAAGACACAGTAATGACGTGCTCATTAATGCAGTTATACACGATGACATGCGATTGTTTAGGCCAGCAACAAATGAAATAAATATCGCTGATCATTGGCACATTTTTAGAATTAAATTTATTTTGGATTAGCAGAAAAGGAAATTTCTATCCCAACGCAACGCGAATTTGTATAAAATATAATAATAAGTGCATTTAGTACATGATATGAAACATGAAAAATTTGTTCAACGGAATTACTAAAGAAAATGGCTTTAAAAAGAACGAAAAATACCGAAGGCGAAAGTATTAACTGAAGTCGTACACAAAATGTGAATTTAAAGTGATAGATTTTTCAACTCCAGGAGCAAGACCACATAATTTTGGAAACAAAAAATTAGCTTTTAAGTATAAAAGATACTTATCATATACGAGTATAGTCGTACTTACCATTCATCATGGATATTTATTTTTGGGCACAGTGTTTTAATTCGGAAGAGGTGATTAATGAAAATTATACAATTTCATTGAAAGTGTTAACAAAAATAAATTGTGCCTGTTCTTTGTTTTATTTTTATTAAATGAATAAATATTTATATTTAATTCAACACAATGACACATACATACATACGTAAATACAAATATGTCTACTAATATCTATTTAACACTACTTTTAGATTTATGCAAATGCAAAACATTAAATATCTACAAACGACTACATATATATGTGTGTGTATGTATGCGTGTAAATAACGGTCTTGCCGCCATTTCCAAATAAACGGCCCACACATCATATGTATGCATGTATATTAAGATTTTATATGTATGTATTTTAAGATTTAATATTTTTAAGCATTCTATAAGTGCAGCATTCATTTACATTTAGATTTACGGTATATTTATATTTACAGTATATTTATAATTTTTACAATTGGCTAATTGTCTATTGCTCAACATTTTTATTGTTTTGGTTGTTTTCATTACAAATTCGACACGTCGTACATTGCTCATGTACCATGTTGTATTTATGTATGCTTTATGGTTTAATGGTGCTTATGATTAACACATTCCGATCTTCAGGAAAAAATTATACCAAAACAGGATTCAAGAGCATTACCAGTCAGTAGGGGGAAAATATTGTCAGAGTCTGTATTGTAAACTAGGTAGTAAGAGGAGCTTTCATAAGAACCGCGACAAGAAAACCTCAGTGTTAAAAAAATTTCGTTGTGTAAATGATATCATCACATACTACTATTATTCCGCATGCACTGTAATCTTCCGTACTGCCAGTTAGCTTTCATTGTAAATAATATAGTAAACTTATGTAAAAATGTAAAAAAAAAAAAATTAAAAATAAAATAAAAAATGGAATATGATTTTGTATTTAAGCCCCAGCTATCAAGTTATATAATATGACTATTTTCATCGATTTTAAGTAAAGTGTTAACACAATTTTTTAATAAATCTAAATTTCTTAGATTAAGAAGATGTCCCGGAGCATTTAATTTTGGACATAAATAACATCTTTCGGAGTAACATCTTCCGAAATGAAATTAAATTGTGTAAATTAGCAAAATATTTATAAATAATTGTAATTTTTCCTGAAGACGTGACAAAAAGGTGTAGTGAACTATTGAATAAAATATATTTGTGAAAGTATACTCGTATACAGCTCATCCTTAAGAAATGAATGAAAAGTACAAAAAATCGGATTATTGGAAAGATATTTCATTAATGAACTCTGCCATTATATACTTTTTAAATTAATTTTATTATATGTCCCAAATATATACATACATACGAGTATTTCAGATATAATATATGCTCGTATACATATGTTGGATGAGAAAAAAGTACAAGGACGGGAATGGTATCTCATTCTTTCTACTGTAAGTAAACACTGAAGCAACTACTTTACTTATATAAGAAAGTAATTACCAATTTTTGTTTCAGGAAACAATTTTCGTCATCAATTCGATCGGAATCATTTGTAAATTTTTAAAGAAACAATTTTATAGTTACGTAAGTTATAATTCGTATGGTTTTCAATTGTAATACATTCACGTGTGTCTTACTTTCAAAAGGGTACTTTTCTGTACCGTGATAATGTCGTATCTGCTAAATAAACTGTTAATAATATACAGAAATATGAGAGTTGTATTCAGTAATTAGATATATTTTTTAATGGACGAGATATACTTCAAAGTTAGTAGCACAAAGTATATATATATACATACTAGCGTACCCTGTGAACACTTCGTAGTGCATTAAAATAAAATTAATCGAAACAATACAAAAAATTAAACACATTTTTGTTGAAATGAAAGTGATTAATACTGATTTTATTGAAGTGCTCTATGATAAACAATGTTCTTCGTTTTCGAATCTGCATTATTCATGAATACATAGAGAACAGATGGCTTTCCAATGCGTGAACATGCAACATAAATTTGTCCATGTGAAAATACTTGATATTAAATTCACACCGCAAACTGCAAACGATTGGCATTGTGATTTATTGATAGTCATTGCAAATGCAAGACGCACTGGAAACTGCAATCGCCTGAACTCGAATGGCATATCAGAGGGTTTTATTGGTATTCGTCGCTTCAATCACATTTGCCATTAAATTTTTCACTGCGAGTCTCGAACCATTACATAAACGCGGCTGGTTTATATTACGCAACATAATAATGGTCACACCAATTTTCAATTGTAGATTATGTGGTAGTAATCCAGGCAATTCCAAAGAATTCAAGAATTCATTTGGATAGTGAATCAAATTTTCTTCCTCATCAACCGTATCCAATGACTTGTACGAAACCAATTCGCCAGGAATCTTAGACTGTATAACCATGTTCAATTCAGCGACGTCTTTGTTTTCCCCCGCTAAAATTGCCCTTTCACGTAACCAAATATGACATTTATACTGTTGTGCTATGTTTGGAAAAACACTTTCAATCAATTCTTCCTTGGTTTGAGCAAAACGGTAAAAATCATTAGGGAAAATTATCTATCCATTTTCATCGACTGGCATAGCACCATTTCCAATTTTCAACAATTGCTTGGCAAATGTATCAGCAGATGAATCATTCTGCAACTGAACACGAACGTTGGTTGTTCCAAATCCCTTTAATATATATTACAGGTTAGAGTTTCGTAATTCAATAGTAGTATCAAAGGCGAATGAGCCGTTCGACCACCATCTAACAAAGTTGCAGCAATGCCGGAAGAAGCTAATGCCAATCCAATTTTACTTTTGGCACGTATTGTTACCAGTGACAATGAAATTAAAGTCGTTTTTCCAGTTCCACCCGGAGCATCCAGAAAATAAAATCCACGAACACCACTGCAAACAAATGTGATGAATTTATCATAGGCCGTTTTCTATTCAGCAATCAATTCCGTTAGATTTGCTTCAACAAATGCATTCAAATCGTACCGATCGTACTGCTGCTCACGTGGAAATTCGAACTCGCGTACATCGTGCATTGATGGATTTGGAGATGGCATCCCTAATTGTATCAATGCCTTATTTGCAATTGCTAAAGATAAATCCTCAATTTGAATTAAAGCTTCATTGTAAATTTCCGGTGTATATTCCATATCTAGATTACAACGTATTTGACTAACTCGATACAAAATATCTTCAGATAAATAATCCTTATATTTAATCCACAATTCGGGAGGATTCGACAGAAAACAGGTTGACAAAATGATTGCAAATAAAACACGTACCTGATGTGGATGGGCCGAAACAGCTGCATCAGCCAGAGTTTGATCCCAATGCGTATCACTTTCCAACAAATTCAATTTTTAACATGCTAAAAACGTTTCAACAAAATGAAATTTTTTTTTAAACACCGAACATTCAACTGTTGTTAACTATAGAAAACGAAATATGAAATGAAAACCAATGTCAATAATACACAATTTAATTATGAAAACTGTAACTCTATAAAACAAAGAACAAAGTAACTTTGAGAGAACACCACAGTGTACACCCCCGCAATACCCTCTTTCTCTCACACCCTCACTTTCAAGAATTGCAAAGTAAACTTTGGCTGTCTAAATTTGTGCATATGTACATATACCCGTATACACCCATAAGCAGGTACGCATATTCAAACGCGCATAACTCACAGAACAAAAGGGATACAGATGTCACATACATATATATAAGAACCACCGCATTGATGCTACCTTTCAAACAAAAAAAAAATTTAAATCGGTCAACGCATTAAGGCTAACATCGGTTACATACACTTTTTACAACTTTATTTTATATATATAGATATGGATATCGCATAATATTAGAACTTAAGCATCTGAAATGAATTTTTTTTGCTTAATATTTTTATTTAGAAAAGTTTGCTTTCAATAATATTTTTTAAAATATGAGTTGTACAAAAAGAAGCGCCAATACTGGACTATACAAGTTTAATACTAATTTCAATATACCAATAATTTATATCTCGAGCTTACTTTTAGCAAATTGCTATGATATTTATGAAAACAGTAAACTCAAACTTAAGAAGTAAACTTTGGACTGATTAAAAAACAGAGTAAACTTAGCCCGAGTTAATAAAGTTAAAATGCAGTTTTGGAATAAAATGATAGATAAAGATATCCTTTCAGACGAACAAAATGGATATATATCCATCCAAATATCTTGAACGAATCTTTGCTGCTGAAGAATTAGTAGGTTTTCGACATGAAAACTTTCCATCAAACAAATGGCATAGTTACATAGAACAAGTTACATAGAAAACGTTATTCCAGCTTCAGATTCCAAATTCGAATTCTCGTTCTCTTGAGCTAATTGTGAATCATTATCCCCTTGTACACCAAATTAAAATAGTCTTTCTTTACTTCTACTCAATATATTATTTCCTTGTAACTTAAAGAAAATCAGTAAAAAAAACATAAGTCGGAAATGCGAACTGAAAGTCGCCATAACCATATGCTCTAGAATATATAAAAATTGTCATCACTACAATGGAAATCCTCTATGAAAATGGTTCGTCTCCGACGCTTCCTGTATTTGTACGCTAGACATCAACTTGAAAATGCATGTACTGCCACAATTATCCGGCTGATTCTCATGTCGTGAAAAAGTGTAGAAGTCGGAATTGAAGTAAAATCAGCCTAAAATTCAACATCGCAAATAAAAACGCACTAACATCGCAAAATGATGGAGAACTCATTCCTGGCCTTAATCAGCATTAGCATAATTTTATAGCTCACGCATCAGGAATATTCAGCTACAGTTTTATCTCTATTTACCTTCATATATATCTATTTTTACATGGAGTCATATTGTTTATCTACAAGTTTTTATAATCATATCCCTATACCCGTCGACCTACATTCATTTACTGAATTCATTTAATTTTTTATTGGAGGTTGTAATGCTCCTACATCGAGAGGGGCAGAATGTTTATAAGGTGATTTATTTTCTGCCTTGTTTGGAATAGCTATTCCTATACACTCTCACAGTCGCTAAGTTAGTTGAATTTTATAAAGCGAAGCAGTTAGTCGCCCAAATATAACCGAACAGTTAAGAAATATTTAAGTAGAATTAAAATGAGAAATACTGACTAAATAATATATGGGAATTTTATGACATTACATATGCACAACATACCCATATACATACAAGCTTTTAAATTGATAAAGCTATAGACAGCCCCTTTGGAAGAAGAGATTAGAAGACCGTAAGAAAAATCACAAGCTTAGTTCCCGGTGGCATCTACACAATAATTGTAAGCAAGAAATAATTAATTTCAACTATACACAAGTGAAATGAAGGAACTGTAATTATTCCATTTATCGGGAACATATGTAATCTAATTTTGCACCGAAGCAATTAATACTGCAAATCGAACAATCATTTCAAAAAACCTTTCAAACTTGAAATCACGTCCAACTGTAGGGCAACTACGACTACTATGTAACAAAGCTTTTGTTTCTATGAAATTTAACAAAAAACCTCAACTTAGGAAATAAATAAATTAAAAAAATTAATGATATATGTAAGTTCAATGTCAACTGAAGGGCATTTAATATTTTCCACAACTATTACTTTATATATTTTGTTATTGTTGAAATTTGGAAAATAAAAATTAATTCCGATTGCAACAAAAATTTATGTAGATGTAATCATTTACGACCGTTTAAACGATCTTTCTGCAGGATTACTCTCCTTCCTGGTTGCAAAAACTTCACATATTTTCACAAACCAAATTCAATTCTGTGACAGCGAATACTACTGACGCGGTATTTTGTATTGGAGGTAGACTTTTTCCGGCCGATATATATGTATATATATGTATATATGTATGGATGTGTGACGCGTTTTTAAACACTCTACAATTGCGAGACATTTGCAGAACATATACGTTTCCTACAGTCGAGTTATGGAGCCTGAAATCTGTTTCCTTTCACTCAACGTTTTGATTAAAAGTGTATTAATCTTAAATATTAATTCATCAATTTTAAATCGAAAAGATTTTCGAAAATAAAAGTAGATTTATATGTACATACATATGTACATAGGTATGTTTAAAAAATATTTAAAGAAAAACTGCGAAGTAAATATTCGGCGCTAGTTCAGCTCCACCTAGATCAATTTTTTTAAAACAATTTTAAGAATATTCTCATTTATTGTCGCTATATCTTGCATAAACACATTTTGTTCAAATATTTTTCATTTCAAGCAAACTTGATTTTTTTCAACACTTGAGTTTTGTGTATTCCGTCTGCCTCTATAAGAGAATCGATAGAATTTTTCAAACTTACTCTTTATAGTATAGTAGTGGAAAAGTTTACGCAAAGGTCTAATGAAACTGTATTTACCGATTTTCTATGAAAATAAATAAAAATGTGGTTACATGTGTACTTTAGATATTCGCGATATGATAAAAAATACATACACAATTGCAACATGGTACATGAAACAGATGGATTGCATACACATACATACATATGTATGCATGTACAAAATAAATATATATACTTATAATATACATGTATAGCTATTCAGTACTAAACACAAAAAGTTTGAACAAATTTAGTTAAATACATTTAAAAATATCTAAACTCTCCTTTCTTACCCAAATGTTTGTTTCGAATCCAGCCGGCATTTTCGTTGCTCAATGTACGTGCATCCATGTTGTCCTGAAATATATATAAAAAATGTTAACTTTAATTTTTTTAAATTAGAGAAAACTATTAAAATAAGCTTACGGCAACAATATTGGAATTTCTTAACTTTGTGTAGGCTGGTTGAGGGTGACCCCCCCCATAGATGTTATGATTTCTACTAGTTTCTATATCGCCATAATTATATGGTGTTACAATTGTATGAGGCACATGAGCTATCTGTCCCCGCATGTTTCGAGCTTTCCACCACTTTCTTGAATCATCGAGAATCTAATAAAAATAAAGCCTCTTAAAAAAATCCTCTTACAATGTAGCACAAGTCTAATTTAAATTATTTTTGAAGATTTTAAAAATTAGGCAATTAATTTAGATACGACTTGTTTTATACCCCCTGATTATGTATTACAACTATAATAAAACTAGTTGTAATTTTGCTCAGCAGTGGTCAGTTCGGTATTATGATTTACAACTAAACCAAACAATTACAACTAGTTAGTTTTCAGTCGTGTTGCAAAATTTTTGGCTATTATGGATTACAACCAATGTAATTAGTGGTTGTGCGAACTGCCAAATTCTGACAACTGATCACTTGCAGTTGGCTTGTGGTTATCTTGCCGCCGAATTTGTATCGAAATGGAGAAAAAATTGTAAGTTTAATATTTATGAAATATGGAAACAAAAATTAATGCGTAAATGATATCTGCCTTCAGCAAAAAAACGCAATCCGCAGCATAGCTTTAATATAGGACGAATCGCATTGCTTCGAATAGTTGGTCGTATAGTGTTTTTTATTTCATTTAACACATAGCAAAATGCATCTTTATTCAGGCGAAAATAGCTGATGAATCTGAATAATTAAGTTCATTTTTTGTAACAAATGTTCTATTACGTTCAAAAAACATTTCTTACTTTGAGTATGTAAAATAGATCTACACTTATATCCACTTTATATTATACTTATGTACACTTTATTTATTTTTACTTATATTTTTCAATCGCAACGCCCTCTTGAAACGACAATGAGTGACAAATTCGATGTGAAATTTCCATTTAGTAAAGGAAAGGAACGAGTTAAACATAACGAATAGGTTGAAGACTATACTAGTTTTGGTTGTAATACATAATAGCAAAATGAAGTTTAGTTGTGTTGTCTTGAAGTAGACTAGAATAAACTGGGTGTCAATTCATAATCAGGGGGATAATTTAAGTGACCTTTATATAAAATAGAGATCAGGAAGAAAAACACACCTCAAGATATTCGCCACGAACCACACTTAATTCTTTATCGTTATTTGCAGTACGGGGATATGTAACTAATACGATCTTAGCACCAGTGGTCTGTAATTCATCCAGCCAATTCTCAGCCTTTTGATCATGACCGGAACGAATTCTTGAATTCTCTGGTGCAACATGAGTTATTGCGGTTGGGGAGGAAGAATTACACTGATCCATTATATAATCGTGAGGTGATGAGCGCATACTTCTGTTATAAAGATTTTGCACTCCAGTTGTGATTGATTGAATTGCTACAGCACCTACATCTTCCCCAACACCAATGGTAATTGGTGTAGCATTACAATGATTTTTGGTATTTTGTTGATGGTCACTATATGTCATTGCCACTTCACTATAACGATCAGCTGCATCAGTTGTATTTTCAAGATTGTACTTATCACTTCCTTCACAGTCATTGTAATTGAGAATGGAGTTGTCATGTGTACTAGAGCTAACATTGCCTGTAATATCTGGAGGTAAATCGCGATTATTGTCTACATGAGTTCGTTTTTTGATACTGCTTATAACAGCTGGGAGCGGTGGAGTTAAAGTAGTTTGTTTTTCCGGCTCGTCAACAATCAGGTAGTCTGGCGACCAACCATCTAGAAAAACTGGATGATAAGAAGCCACATCGTCCTTCCACTGATCCCTCGGAACTGTCCAAGCATCACCTAACGAACGCCATAGTTCGGTTTCTTTGCTTGTCACACAATTAATTAGTAAATTTACAGCTTCTCGTGTTAGCAGAGGATTTATGACTCTTTTTGGAAGATGCGACTCATAATAGGTATCGCTCGCAGCTTCAACAATTAATGCCAGTGGTGTAAATAGAAAATGAACCAGTTCGGGAGCATTCGGATCGTGAATATGAGCCTTAAGCTTTGCTAGCAAATTAAAAGAGAGCTTAAATTTGGCGAATATGTCAATAAATTCCTTTTCCTGAGGTGGGCGTGTGCGCAAAGTTAAAAGACCCTCTCCCGGATCTTTTTTCTTTGATTTTCGATTGCGTCGTCTCCTCTCAAGTTCTCGTAAGGCAGCTGCAGTATGCTGTAGACGAGCTATAAACTTCTCAATGTCATCAAAACAATGATTTAGTACATTAACATCCCGTTCATATTTATCACTGGATACTGAACTAGTTTCGTCATTCAAGTTAACTCCACTAAATCCAACACCTCCTAAAGCACGTACATCATGTACACCATGATCAGAATCAGTTTCGTCCAGGGCCCGCCCGAAGTTATCATTATCAGCTCGCATGGAATAGGTGTATTGTTCTTTACACAAAGAACGTTGCTGGTAGCCATATTCAGTATTGCGAGAATGTGTTCCCTTTATATGTCCACTCATTCCACCACTATTGCTATTTGAATCCATAAATATTTCGTAGTGGGGGTTGCTATGAGGTGTTTCTTGTTGTTGCGTATGACGTGAACCCGATTGCATTACCATGACTTCACGTTGTTGCAAATCAAAATGACCTCTCTGTAAGTTTTTAAGGTCTTCTACCAAGTGAACGGCCGAAATACTTTGCGACTAAAAGGAATTTAAACATATATAAAATCTTGTATGTATATGTGAGTATGTTTTATTATCTACATTTAAAAATCTGGTGCCGTTTTGTAATCGCACTTATCCGATGCATGTCGACCGCTTTTTTATGAAATTTCTTTGGTGTTAATTTTTGCAGTATAAGAATAGACCGCAGGAGCTACTTCAAACTATTAGTAATTTAATTAATTCTTATAGAACAAGTTTGTTTTAATTCTCTTAAAGTTTATAATGTGTTTAATGCAATAGAATCGAAGTAAAAAAGTAAGAAAATTATGACAAAATTACTGGTACATAAACTTATCTTAAACAATATTGCGGGAAGAACTAAAGGAAATTTTAAATTATATCAATTCAAATTAAGATTACCTAAATAATAAAAATAAGAAATATGCTTAAATTATAAAATGTATAACATATGCTTTAAATTATGCTTTATTTCGCAAGATAATTACGATGCGCTAATGAAAAAATTTTATTTTATATGTATTTCCACTTACCATCTACCTAAAATCTATAAATCGCTTATAAAACTTTTGTTTATGAAGTTTTGTGGCAAAACTATAAATCCAGCGTACAGTTTACGTATAAAAAAGGAAATAATTTCGTACTTTAAACTTATTTCCTTTCTCTATAATATATACATTTTTTTATAGGTTCGAATTTTTGAACTGAAAAGAGTCCTTTACTCTGCAATCCATTCAACTTCATATATTTGCATATTTTTACTTTGTTTTGAAATTTAAATACAGGTAGACTTACACAGAGCAACGCCTGCGAATGGGCTGAAGCAAAAATTTATAGCGATATTGAACTTCCATTCAAAATACTTTTCTTTGAATTATCCCAATGGGTAAGTAAATAAACAGAATGGCATCATTTAGAGTGAGGATAATCCAAAAGCATTGGCCGAAGCAAAGATAATTACTCTTTAGTGGGCTTTATAGGCTGATGAAGTCATTAGTCCATAAGTCTTCAAAAACGATGATGTACAGAATGTTACTGTGAATGCTAAACAGTATGGGGGTAAAATTAGAAAATTTTTCGCCAATTAGCTGCCAATAATCTCATGGCGTTTTCCTTTCTACATTAAAAATGTCGCCCTGTGAAAAGGTGCCTTTTAAAAATGCATTGCCCGCCCTGTGAAAGTGCAATTTTTTATACAACGAGAAAAGAACACAAATTAGAAAAAAGTGCGATGCCTTTTTTTTACAGCTGATAAACAAACATTTTCTGTATATTTTATGAAATGTGTATACAAAAATTATCAGTTGCCAGATTGCTAATTCATCTGCTTGAGAAAACAAATATTTTTTTTTTTAATATCTCATACAAATAAGCTGCCGCCTAGTGGTCTTTTGTTTGTTTTATACGATACAAAATATAAAAATAATTATTAAAATCTAATTTTCTGACTCTTCCAACTTAAAAGACTTTTTTTTGAACATTTTCTGGTAACGCTGGGCAAGAATGAAAACCATGTGTTTTACAAGGCAATTTCTACCCTGTTGATTTGTTCAGGGCAAAAGTGCAATGCCTTTTGCACTGCAAAAGGGCAACATTTTTTAGAAAAGAACACGCAACCCTTTCACAGGGCAACGCATTTGCGAGAAAAGAACATAAAATTGCCCTCCCTGCGGGTAGTGTTGCCTTTTTTTGTAGAAAAGAGAACGCCATTACTAACATGTGCTAACAAAAACACCGAATTACTTATCCCGCAAAGTGCTCAAGAGCAAAGAGATCAAGAGCAAGGGCTCTTTACTCAAAGAAACTTTTGATGAAGGAATAATTTTGCGTTTTATTTGGCCACCACATTCATTTCATCTAAGGAGAGAATTGAACACCTGGAAATCAACATTCGAAGAGTTATTGGCTAAATAAGACAGCAAATTTGGCGTTGCAGAATGCATCTTATACGTACCATTCGATTTCGTTGAATTTAAAAATATTGTATAAGTCTATGTTTTATTATGATTAAGACTTCAATTATTTAGATATTGCATTAATAAATGCAGTTGTTCTCAATAAATATTTATTACTTGATGATCTACAATAGCAGCAGTAAATTAGAAAGTAGCGATTAGAAAATATTCAATACTCCTCAATAAAAATTTAAATTTTATCAATTAAAATTTATTTTTTCTATTGAAGAGCCTGAAATAAAAATGATCAATTGAATGTGATATTTTTGATGCGAAATATGTGTAAAAATAAACCCTTTTGAACAAGGAACCAACTTCGGCCCACTATACTGCTGCTTTTGTATATTTAAACTAACCTGAAAAATATGCATTTCAGAGCGTGATCCACTGCCACCGGAAACAATAAAGACTATGATATTGTTATACAACTCCATTGCGTCTGTGGATGTAAAAGCCGTTGGTTCATGTATAAGCGAAGCTGGGAATCTTTCAATAATGTTCTAAATGAAAAATATTTTTTGGTTTGAGTTGTATGTATTTACAAAAGATATTTTTTATGGACATACTCCGGTTTCATAATCCATTATTAGCACCCAACGATGATCTAAACATAACTGCATCTTTTGTGACCAAATACCAGTTGTTTTCTCTAACTGCAGCAAACGTCTCATTCCATCAGCTGGATATACTATACCGGAATCTTTATTTACGGTAAATGTAGCAAGATGCTCAAGTAAATACGTAGGCTTATCATGTAAGGCAACGTCACTATCATCATTACGCCCGACACTTTCGCCACCATCTTCTCCACCACTTCGAGACTCATGTTCGTCACCTGAATAACCTCGCTGACTACCAGTATCAGCATTGCCACGACCTCCAGCATTAGAATGAGGATATGACATTTTGTGTACTCTTGCTCTCAAACACCAGTTCTGTATTAGTAAGAAGGTTATTCTATTGTTATTACAGCTAAAAATACAGCGATTTAAAGGGAGAATATAGTGACACATACACAAATTTTACTTCAGGCCAAAATAATAGAAAGAAAAGGATAATTTCCCATAACAATTCTGAATTCCAATGCTGACATGCTATTTTGAAAATGCTGAGAGCCAGGAAGGTAAATAAAATATTAGTTTTTAATCAAACTGGGTTTTCTAAGTGACGCCCATAGAAATAAAATATTCTCAAGTTCTTTAACATCTCACACTATTGTAATGTTATGGTGGCTTTACCCTCCTCCTTCTTCTTTTAAATGCAAAGAAAAATCTTATTTTAATAAACATGTTCCAAAATTTCTTTTCCTCGTTCAGTATTGTCACTCAAAATTATTATTATAAAAAAATGATACCCAGAAATCTGTACTCACATTTCATATATTGTAAGTATGATTAAAATAAATTTCTTTTTTTCTGAAATGCAAAATTATTGAAAGCAGCGTCTTCGATATATTTAATAACCAATTCAAATACTGTCGTTTTCAAAATAATTCATAAAATGGCAACAAGGCAACAGTAGTTTTTTTTTGCATTTAATGTAGATTGCAAATTGTGTAGTTGTAACATTCTTGCAAAAAAATATCACCGTCTAACTTATCTGAAGTCTAACATTCTACTAACGGAAGGTATGTTTTGTGCCGGTGATCACTTCACTCGGTCTAATCACACAGCAAAATGTGCCTAATAGTAACTAATAAAATAGAAAAAAATGAATAACATATCTCTATTCTTTTTTTTCAAGAAGAACATCGTATTATTTTCATAAGGAAAACCTTTTTGAAAAAATCAAGAAGGACAGTTAGAGATTTTATTATGTATTCTTCTTGATTTTTTAGGGTGTCTTTTTGATTTTTTCCAAAAGGTTTTCTTCTTGATTTTACCAGGGCTTCTTATTGACTTTTATTACAAATAATACTTGAAATAATAATCAAATGAATTCAATGAAAAAAAAAACCAAACAGAGGAATCTTGCTGTGATTCCATTTTTGATTTACACTATTTCCTACTCCTTGCAGACGATATCATTCATTCAATGACAGGCGACTCATATCGGAGATTGAGGCGTAATATATATTATAGTTGAGCGAATTTAGTTGATTTTAATTATCGAAAAACTCTATGAAGCACATTAATGCACAACCGGAACTTCCGGTTGGAATTCGAAGATGCTTTTTTCAAGCTAAAATCACAAATTTTGGAGCTTCAATAAAAATCAAAACAATAATGACTCTTGTTTGACAAGCACAGAAAATTAAACCAATGTTGCGCACCAATCAACAACGCCTCACTTCGCAACCAACAAAAATATGTTTTCACCGTTTAAAAGGTGGCAAACATTAATATGAAGTTCATTGATTTCCAAGAATATACCTACTAAATACATACATCTCTACATACATATTTTTTTTAACTAACTTAACCAGCAAAAACACCCAGCGAGTTAATGACGTTTATACAATAACACACAATTAAAACGTCCTTCAGGGAAAAGTCATAAATAAGATAATAATAATTAACAAACAAGACAATCTTGTCTGTATATTTATGTTTAAGTATTTCTAGTTAAGAGAATAATTATATTATACTTCAGAAACACATGTACTATAGTTAAGTAATCCTAGACTATTATGACTAAATAAATCTTAAACGCATGTACATAATTAAGTAATCCTAGACAGGTATTATAATTAAGTAAAACACAAACACTTGTCCTGTATATCATAATCTATGTAATATAAAAGGACGAATATAAATAAGAGCAAGCGCTCAGTCTCGTTCTCTTTTCTTTTCCGGACTTTGTTCTATCAACACGCAGTTGTACAACTGCATAGAACACGAAAATATATAGATAAGGTAATATTTAAGTGAAATAAAATATATTATATAAATAAAGAAAAACGCATCGCGTTGAAAAAATAAAAAAAATATTTTATTTTTTTTATTAAATTAAACTATCGTATATTTAATTCGCGCCACTGTCGGTTAAGTATGCTGTTCATTATCCATTCGCCTAAACGAACTGATTTTTAATGCAGAAAATTTCTAAAAAAATTTAGCAAATACATTTTGAAATTATTGATAAAAATTTCTATACGCAAAAACGGTAACAACTAACAAAGCTAAATCTACATCCTATAATTATTGTATATAAATAATGGGGTCGCAAAGCAATATTGTAGAAATTTTTTGTGATATGAAAATTTGAGAATAAATTATTTTTATTTCTAAGCAAAAATATTTTCCTTTTTAAACGATACCAAGTTATGCTTGATATTCCTGGTGGTTTTGTTTTTAGTCAATGTATTTCCTAAGCTTTAATTGTTGAAAAGGTACAATTCAGCTAGAACGTGAAAAGTAACAAAATGAAATAAAGTAAAAAACGATTTGCCAAACTATATAAAACTAAAAAAAATACTAAGCCTAAAAACTAATATTGATTTCATATCGTTTTAATGCATCCGTAGGCGAGGAAGTATTCCTGCCTAGACGCTGGGTGTTTTCGTGCGTTCAAGCCTAAAGCTTTGCAGGTTAAGTTAGTTAAAAAAATCGTTTCATTGTTTTAAAAGTTTATATTTACTTACCATTTCCAATATTTCACCCAATATTTATATATTTATGGCGTTTTCTTTTCTAAATTAAAAATGTTGCCCTGTGAAAAGCTGCCTTTTTAAAATGTTTTGCCCGCCCAGTGAAAGTGCAATTTTTTATATAACGAGAAAAGAACACAAATTAGAAAAAAGTGCATTGCCTTTTTTTTAACAGCTGATAAACAAACATTTTCTGAATTAGCCAGATTGCTAATTCATCTGCTTGAAAAAACAAAATTATTTTTTTTAATATCTCATACAAATAAGCAGCCGCATAGTGGTCTTTTGTTTGTTTTATACGGTAGAAAAAATAAAAATAATTATTAAAATCCAATTTTCTGACTCTTTTAACTCAAAATACTTTTTTTGAACATTGTCTGGTAACGCTGTGTAAGAATAAAAGCCATGTATTTTACGGGGCAATTTCTGCCCTGTCGAATGCCTTTTGCCCTGCGAAAGGGCAACATTTTTTAGAAAAGAATACGCAACCCTTTTACATGGCAACACATTTTTGAGAAAAGAACACAAAATTGCCCTCTCTACCGTGTTGCCTGTTTTTGTAGAAAAGAAAACGCCATTAGTTTCCTAGGAACACAAGCAGGTGATTGGCACATAGAGCCAATTAAAAATAATCTCTTCGCTCTCTCTCTCTCTCTCTCTCTCTCTGTAAAATATCCTGTATGACCACTTCCCAATAACTATTGCAACACTGTTTTATTAATGCGTTTTTGTTATATTATATTTTCCTACATTACTGTAAGATCGCAGATATTGTTAATGGATACGTTTGTTAATGTGCATAAAAAAATTCGTCGGAGGTTATAGAAAGATTGAAAAATTTACAAGACAAATGATTATCCCCCAAAAAAAACGAAGTATTTTCGAAGAAGTTGGGTGGTGTGCTTAAAATACTGAAAAGAAATGAATTGAATGCATGAGATGTTAAAACACTTGAGAAAAAGGTTAGAACATTTTTTAATTTTTTTTTTTTGTGACTTCCGTAGAAAGTCTATCCATAAGTACTTGTAGGTGTGATGTCTTACGGAGGTCGATAAAAAATTCAGCCATGATTCATATTTCATTTTACAACTTTTATCAATTTGTTTTATAATTTAATTTAACACAATACTTTTTTTTAAGAATTTTGTTTAAATGTTACAGAGTATGCAGTAAATATTCGGCGGTGAATATACATATGTAGATATGAATGTATATGTATGTAGTAAGTAATTAAAATCTTTTTACAGGAAATCTGCACTAGTGAAAAATTGTTAAAGGTCCGCTTGTCTCTCACTTTTCCAAAAGTTCCAGTGAACTAACAGCTACTTTAACAGCAAATTGTAATAATGACCGATAATGTACAATTTTAAAGTTAGCCGGTGGATTTCATATTGAGTTCGCTGACTAAGGAACTTGTCCCCCACTTGCCATGAACTTTATATCTGTATGTATATAAGTTTGTGCACACAAATGTATTGGAAGCATATCTATGATCTTTCAGAAAGAATAAACAAAACATGCAATGAACATACATGCAATTCAGCAAAGTACATAGTATGTATGTATGTATGTTTGTATGTATGTATGTACATATGTACATAAATATGTTTTTTTTAAAAATCAGTACAAGCATGGAACCAACAGTTACCAAAAAGCAAAACAAATCACTATACACTTGCATATACATAAGTATATACACGTAAACTCGCATAGGTTTGGTTTACAGCTCGCCCTACGGTTCAGCCTTGTGTTAATGTTATAGGAAACGTAACAATGCGTCAGCTGTTTCTATAAATACACACATGCATATATTCGACTTTTAACTTTTGTTATACAATAATCTATTTTCTACAGAATTTTTCGTGACAAGTGTTATCGCACATACATACATACAGAAGTATATACGTACATACATATTTATAACCAGCTACACGCACTAATGACAGTACAGTTTTTGTCAGCTGGCACACATCGTAATGATAATTCTGCCAATAGTTTTAACCAACGTAATTTACGTTTTGTTTCTTTATATTTATAAAAACAATATGAATATGCATACACATATGTATGTATATATGCACATGTTTGCATAGGTGTGTACGTACATATGCAAGTATATATATGTACGTATATATGCATATGGATACGTGGCTAAGAACAACGAAAATTTATAACTATATATATATATATATGTATATATATATATATATATATATGTATATATATATATATATATGTATATATATATGTATATATATATATATGTATATATATATATGTATATATATGTATATATATATATATATGTATATATATATGTATATATATATGTATATATATATATATATGTATATATATATGTATATATATATGTATATATATATATATAGTTATGCATGTATATATATACAATATATACTATATATATATAGTATGTATTTATACACATGCAGACATACATATGTACATATTTTCTGGTTGATAAATGTTAATTCATCCGATTGCATTCTTCTTATTTTCAAACAAACACAGTAAATACATCAATAAATGGTGTATTGGAGGATCACTTACAAATATATCAACTTGTATGCATGGATGAACATGCCTATACATGCGTGGATGCATGTATACTCATCCAGAAATGTATGATATTGCTGTGCGTGCATGCATTTTGTGCACATACGTGTGCATATATGTACATACATACCTAAATACCTATATCCGAGTTTGCATATGGAAATATGTAGTATGTGCACATGCATACATGCGGCATACGGAGATAAAAATGTTGGTTACACAAAGTTTAAAAAATTTATTGTCAGACTTAACACTCATATTTTTCAATATCTTCCTTAAAGGAGTATTTAATTAATAATACATGCACGTATGGGCAAGAGCATGTGTATGCTAAAATATTGTAACAACGTACATACTTCATACATAAATATGAACGTTACATGTGTATCAATATATTTATTACCAAAATTAATATTTTATCACTTTTTGTAACAACTTTGCAAATACTATATATGTATGTACCTATATACATATATATTTCTAAACCATTGTCGGCGAAAACTGTTTTTTAAAAGGGTTTTCTTCGTACTAAACACAGCAAAAAATATTGGTATTTACGATCAAAACTTCATTAAAAAATGCAAATTGAAATAGTTTCACCATTAAGACCACACATCGCTTTGATAGTTAACAAATTAAAAAATTCATGTCTTTAATGTTAGCTAACGTACCCAACAACAACGAATAGCAGCGCACAACGATAAATAGTGTGTAGAAAAAAGCGTTACCAAATGCTGACTGAATTTATTATTTTTTAAAAAACCAGCAAGGCAATTACGGTCAACAGTGATGCCTATCAAATAACTATCAATGTATGTATGTATGGCTGTACGTGTTGTTTTGTTCAAATAGTGTTAAATCGCAACAGATACCTGTCCGTATATATGTACATACATAATATATATGTATATTCGAATGTGTATGTACATATGTATATAGATATGTATGTACGTACATCAATCACACAAAAATTATAACTGCATACTTAAGTAATCATAAATTAAAAAATTCGGACTATGTACATATGTATACATCCTGGCATAATACATACACATACATACACATAAGTATATACTATTTAAGTAGGAGCGTAAGCCATTCATACTATGGGTAAAGTACAAAAGAAACAAAAATTGTTAAGTATTTGTCGTCACCGTTGCACATTTTTCTATGCACACAACAATATGTTGTGTAACTAGTTTTAAATACTCGTATTAAAAGCATATAACGATCGTATTGCGGTACGGTTATCAGGTAACCTTGAAGAGTTACTGGACTTCTGCAGTAGATGTAAAAAATAAGTTTTTACTTGGCCATTATGTTTGGATTAAGCACAAAGTGTAAATATTGTAGCTAAGGTTTGAATACTACATAATATGTAGTATTCAAGCATAATGAGCGAGGAAGCAAACATTTTGTGATTTGCATGCGCAAGTGGCTAAATTGTTATTTTGTATCAATAAATTAAATAATAAATATTAATTTTACGATATTGCAGCATGAAATGTAATTTATACAACGAAAAACAACAGACACGACATAAAAGTCAGAAAAAGAAAACAAAAAATTTAATTTTACTTAAAAATACCTCGAAATCGATTTCTGTGCAGTTAGCTGGCACCTATGCTCACAACCCCAAGCAACCAAATTCAATCTATGTATCACGGACCTTGTGGTATGTATTTTTAAGCCTAATTCAATTTTTTGTGGCAATCGCAGAAATATTTTATTTCATACTTCGGTACTGCACTTGACAATAGATAGAACAGTCGTCTGACTCCTCAACGTTACCTGATAACTAGTTGTAGCATGAGTTCATCAGTAGAGTAGCATAACATGGGTTTTATGTACGAAAAAGTGACAACCTTTTCAAAAATAAAGTAACTGCAGAAAAAAACTAAAAAATTAAAAACAAAAACTAATGGCGTCTTCCTTTCTACATTAAAAATGTCGCCCTGTGAAAAGGTGCCTTTTTAAAATGCATTGCCCGCCCTGCGAAAGTGCAATTTTTTATACAACGAGAAAAGAACACAAATTAGAAAAAAGTGCAATGCCTTTTTTTTACAGCTGATAAACAAACATTTTCTGTATATTTTATGAAATGTGTATACAAAAATTATCAGTTGCCAGATTGCTAATTCATCTGCTTGAGAAAACAAATTTTTTTTTATATCTCATACAAATAAGCTGCCGCATAGTGTTCTTTTGTTTGTTTTATATGATACAAAATATAAAAATAATTATTAAAATCTAATTTTCTGACTCTTTCAACTCAAAAGACTTTTTTTGAACATTTTCTGGTAACGCTGTGCAAGAATAAAAACCATGTGTTTTACAAGGCAATTTCTGCCCTATTGATTTATTCAGGGCAAAAGTGCAATGCCTTTTGCACTGCGAAAGGGCAACATTTTTTAGAAAAGAACACGCAACCCTTTCACAGGGCAACGCATTTTCGAGAAAAGAACACAAAATTGCCCTTCCTGCGGGTAGTGTTGCCTTTTTTTGTAGAAAAGAAAACGTCATAAGTGTTGTTTTTTACTAGAATTTGGCAATATATACTCAAAATTTGGTAGTACTCAATAACTCAGCTTAGGAGCTGACGCATAAGGAGTGACGTCATTTGAATTTAAAAACATTAAAAGAAGTATTCGTTGGTCACAAAATTTTATTATAAATAATAATATTATTATATTATCATAATGTGTGGCAGCTCTTTTATTGGAAAATGAGCTACTAAGGCGTTGCTTGTCTGATTGTTATAAATTATAACATTTTCTCTTATAGTAATTATTAATTTTTGGCCTTAAATTATTTTTTAATTATATACGAGTATTGTTTATTTAATATGTTTTAGGCCAATTGTTTAAATAATGTTTAATAATTTTTTATTATTATAATTTGTTTAATATTTCGAACATCTTCCGTGCTCTTCTTCAGGAACAATCAAAAATTATATTTAGAAGCGAAATAACATTAAAAATATATTAAAAATGGAAAAATTGTTTAAATAACTAAATTAAAAAAACAATTAAAAAATAAAACGAAAAAAGTTCTTACTTTGAGTAGAGCTGTCCGCCGTCAATCTTGCTGTTATTTTTACTAAACCAAAAATTTATATTTGGTCGATATGTTTCTATACAGGGTGCAACCAACTTCAGACTGCTGTCATTTCTAGACCACTCGTACGACTGTGAAAATTATTCCAGTGACAGCTCATTATATTGCTTACAATTTATTTATATTTGGCTGGAAAACCACAAGTGGCTATCGTTAGAGCACTCCAGCATTTAAATGTGAATAAATCTTTTGTGTCTCGTACCATCGCTCGTTACCGTGATACTGGTAGCGTAGCCCGACGTCAAGATAGTGGACGGAAGAAAGCAGCAACATCAGCAGAAATGGTTCGAAAAGTAAAGAAGCGACTTGATCGATATCCGCGTCGCAGTTGCCGAAAAATGGCTCGTGAGCTGAACATATCGCAATATCCCATTCGGCAAATATTAAAAAATAAGTTCGGCGTAAAGCCATTGAAATTCCAAAAAGTGCAAGAACTTACACCGCAACAGAGAGATAATAGACTCAAAAGAGCCAAAGACTCGCTTGGCCGCAAGTGGTGAACTGCAGAATTTGGTTTTCTCCGATGAGAAAACATTCGTTATCCAGCAGTTTGTAAACAAACAAAATGATCGTGTTTACTTGCCAAAGAGGTCAGCTGAAAATGTGCACCTTCGGTTGGCCACCAGAAGTAAAGCGCCGGCCATGGCGATGATGTAGGCCGCCATAACAGCCGATGGTCGCTCTTCGCTCGTATTAATCGACCGTGGCGTCAGAATAAATGCCCAATATTATCGCGAAAATATTCTGGAGGGTGTATTGAAGCCTTGGGCATGCAAACATTTTGATCGCAGACCTTGGACATTCCAACAGGACTCAGCACCATCGCACTCAGCACGCGCCACCCAAGAATGGTTACAAAATGAGGTTCCTCGCTTCATTTCCAGCGCACAATGGCCACCAAAATCTCCGGATACCAATCCGTTGGATTATTGTGTCTGGAGTACTTTGGAAAGCAAGGTTGGCACTAAAAAATACCAAAGTGTCGATCACCTCAAGCAAGCGCTTCGCCGGGAATGGGCCAAAATACCGCAGAGCAACAACCCGGGCAGCGTGTGACGACTTTATTGGCCGTTTGAAGGACATAATTCGTGCCAAAGGTGACCAATTCGAACAAATCTAAACTTATTCTAAAATTTGTTGCTATTTCCGACATTTTTTGCTTTCATTGAAAAAAATTGAAAAAAAAAATTATGGCGTTTTGTTTGTTGCAGTTTTTTTACCCCACCCTGTATGTATGTACCCAATTTTCCGTGTCTATCTTAAAGTTCGTAAAGTTGTTGGTTGTTAATTATATGTAATATTTCAAGCAAATATCTCTTTTTATAATTAATAATTATAATAATTAATAATTATAATTATAAATATTATAATTTTGCTCTTCACACAGCAAAATGTGCCTAATAGTAACTAATAAAATAGAAAAAAATGAATAACATATCTCTATTCTTTTTTTTCAAGAAGAACATCGTATTATTTTCATAAGTAAAACCTTTTGGAACATATTATTAGATATTCTTATTGATTTTCTAGGGGGTTTTTTGATTTTTTCCAAAATTTTTTGTTCTTGATTTTACTACGGCTACTTGTTGAATTTTATTATAAATAATACTTTTTCATTTTATTTACATTTTTTTTTATTTTATTATTTCTGTATGCACTAATATAATAATAAACAGCAAATATTATTACCAGTATATTACTGAATTTTTACAATATAGAATGCATATATTTATTTAAATAAAATTTTCAATTATAATTACTTATGACCATTACTACAACTTGCCGCTAATTAAAGACTGGATTTTCTCGGACTTGCATGAATGCAAGTGGTAAATTGTGAAACAATACTTATGTAAGTGAAAATATATTTATTGAATAAAACTTATTTTTTACGTACAATAATTCTCCTCTTTTCGCTTAAGCCTGCTTTGAATTATATTTTCTCCCCAGTATATTTTTGGATTCTTTTTAGTTAATCTTAACTTTCAATTAGATAAATGTCACTATTCAAATTTAATTAGTACGAGTATGTATATCATTTTAACCCATTTTTTTCCGGTAAATTATAAATTGTGGTATTTCTAAACATTTTTTTTAATGTGCTATTAGTCTTTATTGAAATACTGAAATTTTCTTTACCACATATGTTGGAATGTACAATTTTTCCTGAAACCCCTGGAATATAAGTTATTGACTTAAATTTTTTTTTTTTTTTTGGCTTCTCAAGCAAGCATTGTTCCTTTTTATGTAGTCAATACCGTTAATAATATTTTTGGTTATCAAATATGGAAATACGTTTTTTTCAAATATTATATGGTTTGTTTCTCTTGCGAAATTTTTCTTTTTTCTTAATATTATACGGTTTCTCTTGTGAAATTTTGCATCACCATATATAATTCAAATATAAATTGTTACATTTATTTTCTAAACTCATTTACTGGATTATTTGAAATCAGGACAGGAATCGTAAATCTAAAGGTTTATTTTACAATTGCCTCCCGTTTCTCAAAAATGTCAAAACTGTCCAAAGCTCTGAAAGCAAAAAACTCTTTACCAGACCTGATTACTAATGGGGAGGTTCTAAAAATGGGGTTTCTGGCATTCTGATTTCTACGCCGAAATTACTATAATAAATGGCACATAAACAGCAATAAAACCCAAACTATTATAATCCCATACAAAAAGTTACCTAAACGAATTCTTGCAAAATTTGGTATACTTGTACCTGTGTCATCAATTATGCCACTATTGTCTTTAATATAACTATATTCTGTCAAATATGTGTTGTCAGAAAAACAGTTATATGGAGTAGAGCAATTAAAATAGAGAATCAGTTATACGGGATAGAAGCATTAAATGCTGTTTCTAATTCATTTTTAGGTATGGTTATAATAAATAAATGTATTATTAAAGAGACTAAATAAAGCTAATTCATTTTTAGAAAAGCAATTTTGTTTTTATTCTTTGGAAGTAATTCTTTACTACAAAACAGCATTTTCGCAGACATTTCGTTAAAATGGAAAAACTGAGGTTTGAGTTTGTTGTAAAAGTATTAGCAAATGACAACAAAACGAAGGTAATTACCATAACCTCCATAGAAACTGATAAAAATGAGATTTTTGTCACACCAAATGAATTTCAAAACATTTCACTTTCCAAAAGGTAAAGTCAACATTAACCAGAAGAGGAAATTCAAGAAAATTATGGTTTATTTTGGATGAGGAAGCGCTGAAAATATACAAAAATGCTGATGGGAATATGAATTTTAATAATTATTTATTAGAACAGGTGGATGAGACTAAAGTAGCAAAGTAGAACCACAAGTAGAACCACACACCACAAACCAGCAATCCAACAGAAACTTTACAAAAAATTTTGGAGAAATTAGGTACAACAACAAGTGAACAGAAATCTGATAAGCAAAACAAAAAAAATATTTCAGATAAGATTGTTATTGCAATGTTTACAGGAAAAAATGCAAATGTTTTACAATGGATGGAATTATTTGAAAGCCAATGCTTAAGGTTAAAAATAGACCAAGCTATAGATAAAATTGAAATACCAAGATTATTTCTGGAAGGGTCTTGTATTGACTGGTACAGTTCAATTCTTATCAAATATACAATAAACTCTGATTGGGAGCAGTGGAAAAAGATTTTTTGCGAGACATATGCAGACAAAGGATGGACTCCTGTAAGATATGCTATCGAGTATAAATATGTCAATGGATATCTGCTTGACTATGCTTTAAAAAAGAAAAGGATGTTACTGGAGGTAAACAAATCGCTTGATAAGAAAATTTTGATAGATTTGATTGCCATCGGGCTACCAAATTTTATATGCGATAGAATACACCGGAATAACTTAACGGGAACTAATGATCTTTTTAATGAGCTTAGAGGTTTAGAGCATCTGGTGCGAAGGACAGCTGAAAAAAAAGAAAAAGGATATTCTGAAAAGAAAACGAAATATGCTGAAATTAGAAAACCATACGAAATATGTAGAAAACAGAAAAAGGGTGAACGTTACCATCCAGAGTGAAACTGCTGGTTGAGGAAAAAAATGAAGTCAAAACTGTTAACAATTCAGAGCTGGAATTAGAACTAAATGAAAATAACCAAAAAAACTAACTGTGCCGCCATTAATACGAGTCAAAATACTTTTAAATGACACTTTGGAAGTACCTGTTATTTATGATTCAGGATCTAATGTGTCTCTGATCAAAGCAAAACTTTTGAAAATAAAAGAGAATAAAATAAATTATAAACAAACGCAAAATTTGAGGACTATTAATGGTGGGGAAAAACTAATGACATGGTTACATTAAAAATAAAAATATACAGTACAGAAAAAGAAACAGATATCTTTGTTGTGGATAACGCCAATTTTAAGTACGACTTTTTAATAGGGCTGGATTGCATAAAAAATTTAAAGTTAATTCAATGTGACGATCTAAGGATCGTACAAAATACAAATACTACAGTAATTGAAGATACTGAAAAATATATATAAAATGAGAATAAACCACACGAAGCGGATTTCAACCGGCATATAATAAAGGAGAATTTTGAAATAATAAGAAATCTTTTAGAGGTGGATCAGCAATCCGAAATAGAAAAACTAATAAAAAAATATAAAGCTGTGTTTGCCAAGGATAAATATGATATCGGCACTGTGCGAGAATACGAAGCTCACATTGATTTAACAGTAGATAAATATTGTTGCAAACGCCCGTACGATTGAGGACAGAAAAAAAAACCAATTGGAAAAATTACTAAACAAAAGTCTAATTGAACAGTCATACAGAGCATTCGCTGCTCCGGTAACCCTCGCATATAAAAAAGAAGAGAATAAAAGATCAAGGTTATGCATTGATTTTAGAGATTTAAACAAAATTGTTATTCCTCAATCGCAGCCTTTTCCAGTAATTGAAGATTTAATGGTAAAGACAAGAAATTGCAAATTCTTTTCAACTCTCGACATTAATTCAGCATTCTGGTAAATTCCTTTAAGAATACAAGACAGACCAAAAACAGCATTCGTAACTCAAGAAGGCCATTTTCAATGGACCTGCCTGCCATTTGGTTTAAATACGGCGCAATTTTTCTTGCGGATTATGCAGTTAATTATATAGATGATATCCTTGTTTTTTCCAAGACTTAAGTCCAGAACAGATTTGACTTATTACCTATCTCAATACAATTTTAAGGTTAAATATAATCCAGGAAAATCTAATACAGAAGAAAAGAAATCCAGTTCTGGAATTATTTGAAAATACAGAAGAGATTTTGAAGGTTGTGAATTTAATAAATCTACAGGACATAAAAAAGGATCAACGTACAAATATATATCTGGAGGATAAGAAAGATAAATTCAAATTGAGGAACGATATATACTACAAAACTTTTAATAGAAAAGATAAAATTCTTCTATCGGAAAACTTCTGAAGAAAACTAATACATGATGTACACAACGCCTATTGTCATATAGGGAGAACTCAAATTTTTAAAAAAAATTCTCCTTTTTATACAAAAAAATTTAATTTCTAACATCAAAAATATTTGCGATAGATGTGAAATCTACATAAAAAATAAGTCAAGAAAGAAGTCGATGTATCGCTTGATGTCACACTTGATACCAGCGACACGTCCTTCCAAAATTGTATCCATAGATATTATTGGAGAATTTGGAGGATACCGCTCCACAAAGAAATATTTACACCTACTTGTTGATCATTTTACACGATACGCATATATTCTTACTTCAAAAAACCAAAATGCTAATGACTTCATAACACTGGTAAAGAAGGTAATACCACGAAAAGAAGACCACGAAATAAACACAATACTCACAGACCAATACCCTGGACTAAATTCAGAAGAATTTAAACAATTTCTGAAAGCAAAAAGTATACAATTGATATTTACTGCAGTTAATGCCCCGTTTTCAAATGGCTTAAATGAAAGATTAAACCAGACACTGGTTAATAAAAAAAGAAGTAATTCTTTACTACATATATATATATGTGTATATATATATATATATATATATATATATATATATATAAAGCACATATATATAACACCACATTCATGCTTAAAATTATTCCTTTACTCATGTCGATGTTTAGTGTAAAATATAAAAAAAGGCATAACTCAGGAGATGGGGGCAACAAATAAAGGCCACAAATAACACACTTCCTAATAAAAAGAGGTAACAATCCTAATTCCTGAATTAACTTTTCACGTATATATATAATCACATATATAATTCACAATTATATATATATATACATACTATACACACGCACACATATATTTATGTATATATATAGCTATGTATATGTATATAGCTTTGATACTAGATATAAGTATGATATATATATATATATATATATTATATATAAATATATATATATATATGGTGTGGTACTAGAGAAAAAAACTTAGATTTATACAATACACCGATTATATCTGGCGTAAATTTATAAAATGCTGTACGTGATGTATACTCACTACTTAATAGCTGATCCAAACTGAATACAGTCAATAAGTAATTGATATATATATATATATTGATATGCACCAGATTACACAGTCTGATTTAAGAAAATTGCTGACACACATCCAAAAATACTTCAGATTATTCAGAATAAAAATTAAAAAAGAACACATGATCTCTTTTCCAGCTATATAACTGAATCTTTACTTACTCATAATAGATTTAAGAAGTTAAACGGATTTATAAATGGTCTGACACTGCCATTTAATGAAAACTTCAGGCGGTCTAATTTTCAAATAATAACAAATTTACTAATCAGCCATTAAAAATCCTTTTGGTATCTCAAATCCTATATTTTAGATTTTATTTAAACTTTTTTCTACTTTTATATTAAGTAAATGTAGCCAATTTATTTAAAATACCTTTTTGGTTTTTTTGGCCTTTTTCCATTATATTTACGCTTTCTACACTTATTGGCAATGATAACATTGATTATGCTCTGCCTGGAGTTGCAACCACTGATGAAAATACATGAAAAAAAAATGCATGCTCGTTTCGCATTTTGCTCATCTTCTAATAGTTATGCCCTGATCAATTTATATCTGCGAAGAAAATTTATTAATATCAAATTCAGTCTTATTCAGTCTTATTCGTTTATTATCAAGAAAACTTTCATTATATAAGTGTACTCTTACATGTTGTGGCGAGTACCTTATCTAAGGTACTTGTGGAGAAATAATTCTGATGAGCCAATTGAAACATGCAATGGTGGTTTTTTATAGGTTTTTATTCCTATAAAAGCTTATTAAAGGTGAGCGAAATATCGGGAAATGAAATAGAAAAAGGAACTTTTCCGCAGGATAATTAATAATACAAAGAAGAACTAAAACATTGGAGGGAAAAGAAAAACAGGGTATCATATAAAAATGTCCGATTTTTATGACAACCAAAAGTTTATGAAAATTTTCATAAAATGACAAAATTGCATGCACTTAAATCAGCAAAGAAAAAATTTTTTGCATTATTTTTTTATCATAGTGTGGCACCATCAACGCTATTGCGATTGAATCGTACGTAGGATAGTGAAACAAGGTGTTTAGAGGCATTTATACTTATCATTATTAGAGAAACTTGCTCTGAATATGTATGTAATGTAAGCTATTGCCAACTACTCATGATTCACGTGAATCATGCCGAATACAAGAGCACAAACCACGTGAGTAATACTCATCTCTAATAAGCAGGTGAGTATGTATGTGTAAGTATCTGGATCATATCATATACCAAACATATTAGTATAACTTTAAACATCAAAGCTTTGAGTCAGGCGGGCGGTACGTCGCTTTGTCGGTCATTATATTTGCATTCATATAAAATATGTAATAAGACTTAGCATCGAATCACCCCCTTTTACATATACATACATACATATTCTGTTTGTATGTACATATGCATATAAATTGAGAACACGATCAGCAGTTTGTTTACATTTTTCTTTTGCAATAAATGGTTATTTGTTTAGATCTGGATTAGTTACTGTAGATGCATACCTGCTTATGCATATAAGTATGTAAGTATTTAAATTTATGGCAGAGTATTCTTGCATCTCCATAGATGTGCATATAAATATAAGTACATATGTACATATGTTCATACACATAATACAAGCATACATCCATATGTACACAAGTACCTAATATTAAAAAAATAAATAATAAATTATTAACCACTGGTGGAAAGTTTTAACATCACAAACAAACTCTGCTTTGTAAAAAGTAATTGTAATAAAAGAGATGAACATGAAGAAAGTTGTTAACCCATACACTTGTGCATAGCTATGTACACGTCTACTTTCATATGTATGCACATAGGTATGCTTGTATGAAAAGCACATTCATGCGTAAAATTATTCCTTTACTCATGTCGACGTTTAGTGTAAAATATAAAAAAAGGCATAACTCAGGAGATGAGGGCAACAAACAAAGGCCACAAATAACACACTTCCTAATAAAAAGAGGTAACAATCCTAATTCCTGAATTAACTTTTAATGTTTATTATTAATATGTTTATTATAATTATTACATTGTCTGAGGTAGGGGATGTATTTGAGACAAATTAGCCGATATTATAATAGAATTAAATCAGAAGTGAAGTAGAAAAAATCATTTTTATAATATAAATTAGCATAGAAAAAATTATGATCAACAGGTAAAATTTTTACCAATTTTTTACCTGTTCCCAATTTTCTTTTGTGGTTATTATTTTCTCTATATATAGCCATTCGAGGAAAAACTGTTATACATACATATGTATGTAAGCGTTTGCTCTGCGCTATGTTGGAGAAATTAATAATCATTAGTTATGCAAATCTGATGGTAATAAATATTTGCTAGTGGCTCAAGGGCTTGGTTTGAGTGCATGCATATACTTCTAGAACTTACAGCAAGCCTCGGTGACTCCGTAGGGGAATGAATAATGCGCCGCCTTCTAAAGCGGAGGTCGCAGGAGGTCGATTCCTGCCTAGACCCTGGGTGTTTTCCTGCAGTCAGGCCGAAAGCTTTGCAGATTAAGTTAGTTGAAAAAAAAAATATTACATAGGCATTCATAGCTCAGTACAAAAAAGGTGCCACATAATTTTATTGAAAATGCATTTAAAGATTTCTAAAAAAAAAATTCTTCAAGTTAAATTAACGAACTTTTTTTATTGCTAATTTGTTTACACTAATGGCGTTTTCTTTTCTACAAAAAAAGGCAACACTTGACGCAGGGAGGGCAATTTTGTATTCTTTTCTCGAAAATACGTTGCCCTGTGAATAAATGTACTGAATTTTATACGGCATTTTTTTTGCAGATACTGCATTCTACTTAATTTTTAAAAGTTTAATACAAAATATACTGCGTTTAACTCAGGAACAATTGGAAGCATTATGGCGTTTTCTTTTCTACATTAAAAATGTCGCCCTGTGAAAAGGTGCCTTTTTAAAATGCATTGCCCGCCCTGTGAAAGTGCAATTTTTTATACAATGAAAAAAGAACACAAATTAGAAAAAAGGGCAATGCCTTTTTTTACAGCTGATAAACAAAAATTTTCTGTATATTTTATGAAATGTGTATACAAAAATTATCAGTTGCCAGATTGCTAATTCATCTGCTTGAGAAAACAAATTTTTTTTTATATCTCATACAAATAAGCTGCCGCATAGTGTTCTTTTGTTTGTTTTATATGATACAAAATATAAAAATAATTAATAAAATCTAATTTTCTGACTCTTTCAACTCAAAAGACTTTTTTTGAACATTTTCTGGTAACGCTGTGCAAGAATAAAAACCATGGGTTTTACAAGGCAATTTCTGCCCTGTTGATTTGTTCAGGGCAAAAGTGCAATGCCTTTTGCACTGCGAAAGGGCAACATTTTTTAGAAAAGAACACGCAACCCTTTCACAGGGCAACGCATTTTCGAGAAAAGAACACAAAATTGCCCTCCCTGCGGGTAGTGTTGCCTTTTTTTGTAGAAAAGAGAACGCCATAATGCTTTTTGAAGAAGTAAAAATGACAAAAATTGAATTATTGCGATTCCGGAAACTTTACAAATTTCAAATTTTTTTTGTTTAATATCTCATATAAATAATCAGCCAGATTGTGGTCTTTTGTTTGTTTTATACGATGCAAAATATAATAAAATAATAATAAAAAACACAAACAATCAACTTTAATGTAATCATTTTCTATTCAATTTTGTTTATTAACTCATATTTGCAAACTCATATTTAAATAAAGGAGAAAAAGAAATAAACGGAAATAAATGCAAGCTTAAAAATACAACAAACACTTGCTTGATGTTTCCAAGCAAGTAATAAACGATTAGGTCAAACTTATTATTTTGCGGAAAAATAGGCACAAAATGCGCTTTTTAGTCTTACTTCATTGCGTATCGAGTAAGAAGCGTCATGGTCCCATTTCTTGGAATCGGTTTCTTACGTTGTTGCATTTATCCGAAGTGGATTCCTCTTGTATATGGGTCAGCCTTTTTCACAAGCCTATCACTTGTTGCCTCTGGCTAAGTTTACTTTCTGTTAAAAATACATATGTAGGTAATACCTTGCTACTACCATAGATAATAATTGTAGTTATTTCTGAAGCATGCCACTTCCACAACCCAAAGAGAGCGCCCTGGACGTTTTCTATTATATTCATCCTTTCACATAAGCAGTATCACGTATTATAGTTGCCTCTGCTGCAGAGATATTTTCTGAAACATCCGTACTCGTATAGTATATATTAACAAATATTTACACAATATTTTGGCCTAGTTGCAATTTCCAAATATTTTAAAGAAATGCTCATAATTGTGTTAACGCTTCCTGTCCTTTGTAAATACTTGCTGAAGTCCATTATACTTTGCATTCGAACTCACATTATCTACAATGTTGTAATTCTAGGGAAAGGTAAATTGAATACTTTGCTGCTATTCTGTTGTGAGTTGCCCTTTACGTGGAAAACCCATTATGTTTTAATTAATGGAATAGCTTCCGCGTATTAAAAAATTATTGTCACCTTATTCCATTAGAAAAACGCAAGAACTTGAATTTGTTATATTTTAATATTATTTAATTGAAAAATTGAATTCCGAATTAGAACTCTAAAATAAACTCTTTGGTCTTTCACTTAAAAGGGATGCGGTATTATGAAACCCATATAGATTTGTTATTCATGTCTACCTCTCCGCTCCTAGCAGGTAAATTATTTATATTAATTTTACATTAGGTATATGTTATTTGGCCTCTTTCGATTATCTTTCGCAGAACTTTCGTGTGGTGGGGTTGTCTGAGTGAGTGATAAGCTAATGATAAGTCTGCATCCTCCTTGCTCATGTCGTAAACATCATTTTAGAATCGGTTAGTATAACTTTAATATAGAGTATTGTTTATGATGATATATGTACATCCATACATACATAATATGTTAACAATTATTGAAATGGAATAAAATGAACAATATTGTTTTTAGGTTTACATCCTTAAAACATGGGAAATGCTGGAAGTGTTCACAATTTGCACAACGACTATGTTGGCAGCGAATTAAATTTATATTGTACACAACAATTTTTTAGACGAAAAACGGATGAAAAACGAAAAAACCATAATTCAATTAAAACAGATGATTGGTCGAATGAAAAAAATATGGCTAATTGTAAGGTATTGCCAAGCGCTACAAAAAATCTTCAGCTTAGAGCCACATCAAATGGTGCTATTTTACAGGCTGGGGGTTCACTAAGTTTCAGAGCCAAAGAACAACCGAACTCGGAGCTTGAAAGTGAAATGAATAATATTCAGCATATGCGACGTTGTCACACTCTTATGCTTGATGGTCAAAATGAAACAATACCACATCGTACAAATACTCAACCATCAGTTGAATTTCGACGCTCACAAACACTTTTTCAAATTGATTACAACAGGCTAAAAACAAGTGATGGCACTCCAAAAGCAATTCAATACTCTCCACAAAAGGGAGGACAAAATTCTTCCGCCGCATTCACACTTAAAAGAAATAAATATAACAAAAAACGTAAAGCTCCACCAGCACCCAAAAAAATGTCTTTGAATGCTGAAAATGCATCTGCAGCTCATGCTTCATTATCTATCAACCCAAAGAAATCGCCGACCCTGAAATCGCGCATTTATGTATCAAATGGCAATAAAGCCATAGTAACACATCAGCAAATACAATTACCATTGAAAATTGCACCTTTCCAAAGAAACTTCAAAATGCGAACATCAATAAATACTTCCACTCCTATACGTCAGAATAATCCAACTTATGCAAATAAATTCTGGCGAAGAGAAAAAAGCTTTGATGATAAACTTCTAAAACAAAGAGAAAGAGGTGAAGATAATGATATAGATTGTACAATACAAGTGCAAAGTATGTATTCAAATCATATCAACGTTAAAAAGTTAGATTACAATTTTGATCGAAATGTGATCGATAATAACAACACTAAAAAGCTGCCTACCCAAAAGGACATTGTTCGAGCAAGTACTCACCGTTTGAAAAATAAATGCTCCAAAAATGGACATAATGAGGAAAAACGTATGCGACAAGAAGAGGCAACACAATTTAACGTAGAAAAAGACTTGAACACTAAGGATGTACCAGCTCAACCTTTAAGAAATGAGCGAAAAAGCAAATCTCAACACGCCTCACGTTTAACCCAGTTGAAACGAACTTTCTATTTTGGAATGGAATCCGCAAATAATTTACCAAATAAAAATTGCTCAACTGGTCAGAAATTGGTTGAAGGCAATGAAGATGTTGTGGGATTAACTCACACCATTGAAGGTGAGAAAGATATTATTGATAATGGCATTTTGGTGAATTTACGTCCCACTTTGCCCAGAAGACAGCCCGAGATTCCCAACTTTAGTCCCATTGTAGCTTGGCGAAACCTTTTTGATGAACAGCATTGTATGCAGTTGAAACGTTTAAAGCGCATAGATGATAGTCGAGTTATCGAAACGCCCATATGTCTTACCACCGACACAAAAGATAAATATGTGTCAGAAAGCACCATCTGGACTCCTCAGCAAGATCTGGAAGATGACGATGATGACGATAACAAAGAACTAGATGCAATAGAAGTAAAATGTAAAAAAAAATTGGGAGGGGAAATAATTGATACTCAGACTGAAAATACTACAAATTCATTGCATATTTTTAGTCTATCCTTACCCAGAGATGTACATTTACAATGTACACAACAGGAAAGCTATTTAAAGTTATGTAACAGCTGGTTAGTTCCAGGATTCAGTAGTTTGCAAAAGTTTGAAAATTATTTAGGTAAAAACATAGAAGAGTGTTCCAAATATAACTGCACTCCGAATATCGCTACTAAACGCAATAGCGTTCAACTTCTAAATAAATTCACTAGCCCTTTTGCTATGGTATCGAAAACTCCCCATTATACAACTTGCGAACTTAACAAAACATCACCTGAACAAAATAGTTATAAAAATGACAATTGGTTTTTACACAAAACGAGGCCAAATAATAATACTTCATTAGTTAAATCGTCTAAAGCGCTAGACGATGACATTGCAAGAACCTCTTTTAACACGTTTTCATTGGAAAAGTTGCATCCGAAATACTTGAATAATATCTGTGGTGGTAAACATATTGTTTATCTACCAGAACAACATTCGCTGAATGATTATGCTAAGGACAAAAATGCAAAACAATACAATACCCCTAAGACCACCAACACACGGCAGCGCCACCAGGAAGAAGTCGTACGACAAAGTTTACAAGATTTAACACCAATTAAAAACATACACCAGGTACAACTTTGTTATTTTGTTTAATTTTACTTTAAAATATAAGTAATGGGCTTAAGTGTAGACACGACTTGAACTTATGTGTTGTATATATATATATATATATATATATATACAAAAAGGGTGGTCCAACCAAAACCACAAAGTTTATCGTAAATAATACAAGCATTTTACGGAAAATTAATTTTACATACTTTATACTAGAAGAATCTTTGAGAAATACGTGTATAATAAGATATCGGCTAAATGCTCGCCCCGGCTTTGGTGGCATACCACGAACCTATATTCCAAGTGTGCCAAATATCTCATTCTTTAGCTCAAAGAAATAGCAAAGAGATACCACGCTCACTGAATTCACTGCGTTATTGTTTCGTTGGCTATGTACCATGTGGCAATATCCTTTTGTAACCACACATTATGCAGACCCGTACGCTCAATTTCTGATAACAAACAGTTCGTTATAATCTCGTGATAGTAAACACCGTTCACGGCAACTGTTTAACAGAACGAACACACACTCTTGCATTCTCATTTGCTCAAATGCGCAAATGCAGCTTTTCAAGCACTCCACTAAGGTAACAGTGACTCAAAATTCACACCGTGCGTTATTGTTGGACTTCCAAACCGTATACATATATTTATAAATATAAATATACGAAATTTTCCAAAAAATTAAAAAATATATTTTTATTTTGGTCACATACGCTTCTAGTTTTAATTTTATTTCAGTAAGTAAAATAGTGAAAGAACTAACTAAAAACAAACTAATTTATTGGCTATATTTTCACAAAGATTTGAAAGACTTATAAAGCATTAGATTCGAAAAGAACCGTTAACTCTACTCCAGCCTATCTTTTAATTACAATGTGGGTATAAAAAGCTCTTACGAGATGAATAGATCAAAATTCATCAATTTATCATTATCTCATTTATCCCACGATTAGAAGTAACAAAGTTATAATGACTATAGTACACATAAGATTGCCCAATAACAGGGCAAAAGACAATCGCTAAGATAAAACGTGGTGTGTTTGACTTCTCTACCGATACACAAAGTGGAATTACGGTTACAGCATGGAATAATAATTCTGCTGTTTACCCTGTAGCTTGTTGTGACACAACTCTTCTAATTGGTAAGGCCTCTAGATGGGTCTCCCGACGAGAGAAGAAAATGCATATAGATCAGCCAAACGGCATTGCTAGGTACAACAAATACTGGATGGTGTTGATAGGATGGATGAGAATAGCGACAAGTACCAGATATCAGACAAATATCAGATCGAATACTTATTGGACACGCCTGAAATTATAATGCAAAAATTATTTGCCAACAACATATGAATTCTATATAAATTTCGATTATCATAACGATGGCTTTGTCTATAATTGTGCACTGAAAATCGAGCTTTATAATTCTTTGCGAAATATTTCAATTCCCAAAAAAGAAGGTTTTTAAATGCATTTTCTTCTGGGGTTTTCATTGCAGCACATAATAAAGTTGAATTTTATTTTGAATATGTATATAGGAATATCCTAAGCTTTAATATTTAACTTTATTATTTTGTCTATAATTTCCAAGGAAATTAAGTTAAATTAAGTTCGCCGAAAGAGAATACTGCAGAAATTTATAATTGCAATTTTCATATCTATCGATATTTCTTTCCGCTACAATTTTCGATCCCATGCGGAGTCAATAATAGCGTCCAATATTTGACATTGCACAAAACTACAATTTCCAAGTTTGTGAGTTATAGACCCTGGCAAAATGAGGAAAATTGTTTCCAGTAGCTTTGCAGATGGAATTTACCCGTACAAACATACGTGATTTTGTTTTTACAATATAAATATATATGATTTTGTTTGTATTTGCTTTTCAGAGCAAGATGAGCGTGAACGAAAAGAGCACATACCGCTTTAGTTTTCAAAGCACTGTGCGTATTTTGGAAAAACGGAGATTGGCTGAAAAGCTATCCAAGGATGCCGAAATACAAGAAGCACAACGAGTGAATGAATTAGAGATTATGAAGCGGTAAGTGAGATAAAAATATTAGACTATAAATTATTTTACATTTACTCTATTTTCAGAATTGAGGAAGATTTTCAAAGAAAAAGAGGACCAGAAAAAGCAAACTTAAGGAACCAATTGCGGCTCCATCTTAAAGATAATTCAGAAAGTAGCGAATACAGAAGCTTACCGATTAATATTATTGGGAGAGATATTATTGGGCGATTTCAAGAACAGATTCAAAACATATCTGATGTAAATAACAATGTGTTTTGTAGAGCTGAACCAGATGGTGCTGCCTCCCCTACCTTACATGTTAATAACAGCTTATCAAAGCTAAAATGTTCAAATAGCCCCCCAATATGCCCAGAAACTTCTAAAGAGTCACATTGTTTAAAATTCCAAAAAGAAGTAAGGGAAAACAAACCCCACTTTCAGCAAACTAAAACTAGCTAGCTCATTTATCAATAAAAAGAAAAAATATATATAATACTGTAATAGATTACATATCAATTAAACAGCTTTTGACGATAGCTTTCTACTAAAACGTAAAATTACTGCTTTTATCAATGAACTAATTTGTGCTTTAAATTACGTGAGCTTCTTTATGACCTGACTGTACGAAAGTTTATTTGTACCTTCGTTAAAATTAACCCCCAGTTACCAGTTTAGTCTAGTCTACTTCAAGACAACAGAACTAAACTTAGCCCCTGATTATGTATGACAACTGCAATAAAACTAGTTGTCAATTCGGTTTTATGATTTACAACTAAACAAAACAATTACAACTAGTTAGTTTTCAGTTGTGTTGCAAAATTTTTGGCTATTATGGATTGCAACCAATGTAATTACTGGTTGTGAGAACTGCCAAATTTTTAAAACTGATCATTTGCAGTTGTCTTGTGGTTGTCTTGCCGCCGAATTTGTAAGTTTATTATTTAAAAATTAATGCATAAATGATATCTGCCTTCAGCAAAAAAAGCAATGCGCAGCATAGTTTTAATATAGGAGGAATCGCCTTGCCTCGAATAGTTGGTCGCAAACTGTTTTTTATTTCATTTAACACAGCAAAATACATCTTTATTCAGGCGAAAAAAGCTGATAAATCTAAATAATTAACTTTATTGTTTTGTAATAAATATTCTACTATGTTTAAAAAACATTTCTTACTTTGAGTCTGGTAGATCTAAAGGATTTGAGGAATCGCGCAAGCGTGCAACATCCTTACCTCCACCATTATAAAATGTATCCACATTTATATCCAATTTATATTATACTTATGTACACTTTATTTATTTTCATTATATTTTTCAATCGCAATGCCCGTCTTGAAACGGCAATGGCTGTCAAATTTCCATTTAGTAAAGGAAAGGAACGAGTTAAATATAACGAGTAGGTTGAAGACTATACTAGTTTTGGTTGTAAAACATAATAGTAAAATGAAATTTAGGTGTGTTGTCTTGAAGTAGACTAAACAAAACTGGTTCTCAATTTGTTATCAGCATGATTGTTTCCGAAAAAAGTTAAAAATTTGCGACACTGCCTAATGCAAATTTTTAATGAATTTTGAGCAATTTCTTTTCAATAGCTGTTTATAGTTGTACAAAGTATTGTAACATTTTAATTTTTTTGTCACTTGAGGCCACAAATGTTCAAAAGTGGACTGGGCTAGCGTTCTCAAAACATGGGTACAATTACAAAAAGGGCCACAACCACATATATTGGTGTTATAATAGCTATTAATTTTTGTAAAGATTGCTTCAAATTCTTCTTGTGAGCATCTATTGATAAGCTTCACAATATTATTAAACTACCCTCGTATTTCATAGCTGATTAACAAAACGAATTTCTTCTAATTTATTTTGTTCACTGAATAGCTCACAATGATGACCTCATTTGCTCGTACAATATTGCCCCAAGATTGCAGTCATTCTGGACATTTTCTGAAACTAGGTTGATATTCGCGGAACTTTCTTAATGTGGTAAAGAACCTGTTTCTAATGACTCAGAAAATATCCTTTTCATTCCTAATTATGGTTTGTCTTTCAAGGTAGTAGATTTTAGTGACTTCTGTTCACCAGTTTCGCAATGTTTCTTACCATTTTTTACAACATTCTTATATTCACTGACATTTGACCACGTTGTCTGCCCGTTTTTGAATATTTTCTTCAAATTTATAACAAATTTTTATTCTCAGCGTTATAAATTTATAATAGTAATTAGTTAAATGTAAAATTACACTTTTGTTTTTGCAAAAAAAAAAAAAACATAAAATTTTGACCCCTGGCCCAGTTTCAATTTTAGGCACTCGCTCCTAGCATATATTTATCGAAATGGTTCACCCTACGTATACATAAGCATTTCAGTATATGATTTTAAAGGTTTAAGAGAGAGAGATTCTCAGCAGATTTATTGTAGAAATTAATCGATTTTATTTTTTGGCCGGGACTGGTGCAGTTCTATACTATGCAAGAGTCTATTTTATGTTCTTTCGCTTCACTAAAAATATTATGGCAAAAACAAAATTGTTCTGGTAATTGTGTTGGTCTTATGTTTGAAGGACGGTATTTTATTTAAATCTTTAAAAATTAATTTAACAAATTATTGATATTGATGATAACTTTACAAACATATATTAAACACTAATAAGAAATACTGAAATGGAAATGGACGGGCAGGCGAGCTTGTTTTAATTTGGCTAATGTGCGCTTAATTTATTTTTAAATAATGTTTACATTTTTGTTTTGTTAAAAATAAAATTTTTCAATTCAAGTACATACAAACGTTTAACAGAATAAATGGCTTAAAAAGACTTGTATGTTGTCTAAAGATTTTTATTTCCATGTTTAATTGCATAAAATAATCTTAAAAATTACAATCTTTTAAAATGATTAATTAGATTTGCTTTTCCAATACATTTTTATTCAACCATTATATTTGATAAAGGCCACTACTCACTATCCTACTCAACCGCAAATTCGTCATTGTGTGTACAATCATACGATAGATTTTGTGACAAGTCGTGCGAATTACAAAACTTTATGAATACTTCTATGAAATGATGATCCCCATGTGATCAGAGGAGCATTTCTTTCGAGCAACAGAACGAAAATATGTTTTTTTTAACGGAGCACCTACAACGTCATTTTCTTGTGAATGAATCCCACGACTGCATAGTATAGTAAATACTGCCTTTACATAGTATGCTACGATTCTCAAGTATTTATTGCCTTCAAGTAAATCAAAGTTACATATATTAATACTATTCCAGGAATGTAATCTGCGTTTTTATAAATAGAAAACTTTTGTTAATGCGGCGTAGGACTTAAAGTTTATTTACATACATAGATAAATATTTTTATGGAAAAATATTTTTTTATAAATATTTTTATTTTTTATTTCTATTGGTTTAAGCATTTTTACAATTACGATACATTTTCAATCAATCAGTGAATTTTTACTCTAAAATAAGTGGTGTGGAAATATCATGTAGTGCATATGTATTTATAATAAATACTTTCTTTTTTTTCTTGTTTAAATTAAGTGAGCAAGGAACACAGAAAGAGCACAATACAAGTATATGTACGCGCACATATTGCGATATAGTAATGAATCAATTATGAACCTTTTACACAGATTTCCATGTTCATACATCTGACAGCGTTTAATTGCCTCACTACTTCTATAATTGCAAAGATTTTTTTCGCACTTATACGGGAAAGGTGTTTATACTGAACTATTCAATAAGTTCGTCAAGGAAAATTTGCTTAGGTAGATGAGAATATTAACTTATTTAAGTAACTTCTCAGACATAAAACGATCTTTGTAACTCTGGAACTTTTTAAAAATCTTGAACAGGATATGAGTTAACACAATCTAAAGATATTTTAGTATTTCTTGCACAAGTGTACTCGTGTAAGTAAATTTTACATTTCAATTAATTCGATTTTTACAAGCTCATTTAGTTTTTAGAAAGGTTGGTCGAAATTTCGTATCCCTTGGCTGTCATTGAAAATTTAAAAAGATTCAATCTTTATGCATATGGATGCATAATACAAAATAATATACAAAAGAGATGCCACTACTGCACAGTAGTTACAAGTACAAATCTTTATAAGGGCTGATATTGAATCTGAAACCCGCCTAACGCCAAATTTTTTTCTGCATTTCATTTGACATTTCATTGACAATTTTAGATTAATTCAATTTGAACCGTGGAAAAACACACAACTGATCAACGCGTTAAATTTATCCAGGTGTTACTCTCGTTTGCGATGCGTTAGAAAATGTTCGCAAAATAAAACATTTGGTACTCTTCTTTGCGTTTGCGCATGTGTTAACACATATTATTTACGCAAGTCTGGTATCACCGTACTTTGGCTTGCGAAAGTGCTTGCCAAAACTATGATATTGAACAAATATCTTGCGCAAGCTATTTATTAAACGCAACTGAAGGAAAACATGCAAATCCTATAAGTGATACGGTACTTAATTTCTATATTTTTATAAAGAAATATTTATTTAACCATCAAAAAATTTAACATGATTTTATGATCTCAAAAACAAATTATTTCTTATTTCATTTGGTTCTTGCCTCGGTATAGTTATTTGATCATTGCTAAAATCGTTAATGTCAACTGCTGACAAAAGTTCTTGCCTGCTTTCTTATATGCATTTTGGGCATTTCATAAAGCACTGCATTACCAATTGCAATTTTATGATGTCCGTATTGCCACTTTTGCAATATGATATATGCAAAGACTTGCGTTAATGTTACAGAGTACCAAATTAGTTTATTAATGCATCTCACTAACGCATCGCAAATGTTTTCGCATCGCAAACGAGAGTAACCCCAGGATTATTATGAAAATGAAGAAAATCATCTTCAGTGATGGAGATTTTCACGTCAGCAGATTCGTAATTATAATAAATAGCAAAATAATTAGCATTGCCGCATTTGGCCAATAGATAATCTACGACTGATTGTGGAACATTGTTCGCTATAGTGAGATGATAACAAACTTTTTATGGCGGAATTAGAAGATATGAATGTTTCAACAGGACGGTACCACTTACCATACAGCTAATGAAACAGTTTCTCTTTTGCCATGTCGCGATGCCAATTATTAATTAACATCGTGCAGCCCAAAAATTCATTTTCTCAAAGAGTTGTAAAAATATGATTCCGGCATATTTATGATTTTAGAAATAGATTTCATTTGGTGTCATCTTCATATTTATTTCATAATTCTTAATTTTTCTGTGCCTAAATGCATAAAATGTAAAAAATAATTTATAATAATTTATGTAAACTCTTGCTTAATTTTTTTTAGTAAAAATAAATATCTTTTAATGTTACATTGCGAAATTATATAAAATGAAGTGTGTTTTATATTGTTCACATTTGAGTATTGCGTACTGATGGGCATCTGCTATAAAATGTAAGCCCACGTAGTTTTTTAATATAAAGCTACAAAATAATATGCATGTACATGCTGTGAATGTACAAATGGTGTCTGATAGAAAGAAAGGAAATTGATTAACATACTGAACAAAAATCAAGGAGAAGCACTACTTCTACTTTAATTTTATTCAGTAGGTTCAACTTTTATTTTAAAGCAGTATAACGAGAGTGTTTGAAAAAGTTCCTGTATGTTGTAAGCCATTTTTCTTGTGTTTGCGCAGGCCACATGTATGACCATACAGGTACTAGCAATTACTTCTGAAAGAATACGATGTTAATAGAATAGGAACGACGCAAACCGAAATTGATATTGGTCATTTTTCAGAAGGGAATGTATGCATATATCCTCATTAATAAAAAGAAAACTACGGTCTTCAATAAGTTACAAAAGTGTTAAATAATATAATAAAAAAAAATCAATAATCAAAAATTTAGAAAATAAACGTATACATACACGATTCGGCATAATTTCAGAACGAAAGTAAAAATTTCCAATTGATCTAGAGAAATAGACTCAGAAAATAGAGATTGTCTCAGTTTTCCAAATAAAATTTGGGAATCCATCAGTGGGTGAAACCTGATTAAGATGATCTCCTTACCGCCTTAGTTAAGAATCACAGCCAAAGACGCAGTCACGCTTATGTTTTTGTGGGCAAATAAAAATTGTCAGAAGAATATTAATTAATTATATATAAATATATTGAAATTCAGTTGGATTTAAACATCTAGTAAAGATAGATATCTTTTAGATTATTGATATTTTCGGTAGGCATTTTTGCTTCTCATTTTTAAAAATTCCCGGGAATAAAATCCAAATATTGGATTTCTTTCTTATCTTTAACGAGTTGTTATTTGTTATGATGGGACAGTTTTAATTACAATTGCACGTTTTTTTAAAAAGAGTAATGGCGTTTTCTTTTCTACATTAAAAATGTCGCCCTGTGAAAAGGTGCCTTTTTAAAATGCATTGCCCGCCCTGTGAAAGTGCAATTTTTTATACAACGAGAAAAGAACACAAATTAGAAAAAAGTGCAATGCCTTTTTTTACAGCTGATAAACAAACATTTTCTGTATATTTTATGAAATGTGTATACAAAAATGATCAGTTGCCAGATTACTAATTCATCTGCTTGAGAAAACAAATATTTTTTTTTTAATATCTCATACAAATAAGCAGCCGCATAGTATTCTTTTGTGTGTTTTATATGATACAAAATATAAAAATAATTATTAAAATCTAATTTTCTGACTGTTTCAACTCAAAAGGCTTTTTTTGAACATTTTCTGGTAAAGCTGTGCAAGAATAAGAACCATGTGTTTTACAAGGCAATTTCTACCCTGTTGATTAGCTCAGGGCAAAAGTGCAATGCAACATTTTTTAGAAAAGAACACGCCACCCTTTCACAGGGCAACGCATTTTCGAGAAAAGAACACAAAATTGCCCTCCCTGCGGGTAGCGTTGCCTTTTTTTGTAGAAAAGAAAACGCCATAAGTTATTCAGGGACTACATTACTTTAATAGCCTTACCAAATCTCCGGTATTGCTAGTTTACACTTAATTATGATCGGAAATACAATTACCCGTCTACAGCCAAAAAAAACTTCCCGTTACAAAATGAAAAAAAAAAAACATTTCGAACTCTTTCGTTCATTTCATCATATTTTATACGGATGATAGTTTAGGTTAAAATTCACTATACCTACACTCGCACGATTTATTCATTCGAAAATCTGACGTAATTAAATTTTTTTAATGACCTTTTAACACTTTTCAACATGTTTCATCAAGATACCAAGACGTCAACTTATTGTCATGTAAAATGTATACTGGAAACTATCAACATCTTTACAAAAGTTTTACAAAAAACTTACATTTAGAAGCAGGATGTAGAATAGACAAGAACATATGCAGGCACATATATTGAAAGAAGAGATGTTCTGTAATATAATTTTGATTTATTATCATTATAACATTGTTGTCATGATATATCCATTGATAATTAAACAAATTTAAACTGTAAAGAATTCCAATTTGATTTTAAATCAGTGAAAAATTTGTGGAAAATTATTTTTGGAAATTTAGTGACACATTTAATAACAAACGAACAACTTTATCAGTTCATAAAGTTCACTACATTTATGCTACTGCCATAAGTGGGTACCTCCAATATGTGGACAGTTGCCCCACTATCGGCCTTCCGTTTATGAGAGAGTAAATAGTATTTGAGATATTCTCTAAATTTATATGCCTGCATTTCATTTGGCGATAAGATCAAACCGTCTTTAAAAAACCATCCAAAAACTTGATTTTATATACAGAAATTGTTTAAATAACTTTAACTATAATAGTCGAACTCCAAAAGGCAAATATGTTAACAAAGTAATGGGTCTCAGGAAACTTTACCGATTTGATAGAAAAGAAGTATTATTATTACAACATTTGAGAGATACAATATATATATAAAATTATAACATTAGAGGTCGGCGCCGTTTGGACCAGTTTTCTGATAAAATAACGAGAGAAATCATTGACATAAATTTTAAATATTATTGAGAAGTTACATAAATATACTGGTATGTGAATTTATCCATGAAAATAGTAAGTCTGGGATACTATCTGCAACTGTGTAAAGTATTTAATTATCGGTATATCAAACCACCATACATTTAATAGTTTACATTGTGTATATTATGTTTGCATTGAGTGTTTTCTTAAAAATACATTTTTATGTTAATTTATTTTTTTTATCATTAGCTCTACTCTTTATTATAAGCTGGTTGTGTATATGAGTGTGTCTATATTTAATTTACGTCCGTGGTAAACATATTGGAATTATCCCATTCTAGTTGGCTGACATTGGCAAATCGCCCCTTTCCTACTGCAAATAGAAAGAAAAATTAAACATTTATTAAAGAAGAGAAAATGTTCTTAATATTTTTTAAACTTGAAAAAGAAATAAAATAACTACATAAATACAATCAAAAGCTAATCAGTCTTTAAGGCATGGGTAGGTTTGTGCCATCCAGTATCTTATACGATGCATATCTTATTTGATATTTTTATTCAAGAGGCAATCAGCAAATTTCGTAATGCTTATCTGCTCAAAGGCACACACAAGATACAAATTTTTTTTTTTACTAAAATTCATCAGCATATATTTACCAATCGTTCTTGTTAATTTTGTTCCCGACAAAACGACCGAAATAAAATTTCTGTGACAACAGTTGTGCATGCTTCAAAAAAAACGTATTCGTATTTTTCAATACATGAATTAAACTTTGACATAAATTGTACTATGAAATTTTTTATACTTCTGGGAAAATGCTTTTACGAGTATTGAAACATTTCTGTCTTCTTGCTGTAAGTTTGTAAATAATTTCCTGCTTTGCTCAAATGATATATGAGTATGTATATGTATTTGTACAATAATACAATACATGAAAATACATTTGTAGCTTTCATAAATTTTGATTCATTTAATATAATTGTTGTCAAAAGTCAATTTAATTTTATTTAACACGAGAAGCAAGAGACATAATTCTAAGGGCACAGCTTGTAGTTTATGGCATATCACATCATCCTTATATAAAAACTTTTTTGTTAGCATTTATAAATTAATTCATTTGCATGCTATCAAAATGGACAAAATTATTCTTTCAATATACATGTATGTATATGCAAAACATATACAAATATATTTATATAATTTAGATATGTATAGAAGTGATTTTAGTTATTTAATTAATGAAAGTTACAAAGGTACTTCACAATGACATTTTTCATATATGTAATTATAACTTTCTCGAAAAAGGATGAAACAGTATAAGGGAATGAAATTTCTATAATATTGCTATCCGACCCCATAAAGTATATATATTCTGGATCATTATAAGAAGGAAAGTTGATTGCGCTTCTTCCGTATCTCTGTCTGTATCCCCTTTTTTCGCCGCGGCGCAAATTGGGCTTAATTTTTCCCTAAAACCAAAAATTTTAAAGGCCATCTGCTTCAATTTCCTTCCGATTTTTCACATGTAAAAATCAGCAAAATCGTCTGATAAATAAAAGAAATATATAAAAAAAAATACTTCATATATTTATAGTTAAAAGTGCAAAAATGCGTCATTGACACACAACGTGTATCAAACCAATTAAAACTGTGTTGGCAACTACCAGCCAGACCAGTAGGGCTATTCTTAATTGCGATGCAATTGTCAATGCGATGCGAAAACATGCAAATGCGAACTATTAGTATTCGGTATTGCGATTATCGCATAGTACTCTTTTTATTCGCATTTCAAATGCGAAAATTTGGCAATTCTTTATTGCGAATGCTAATGTCAGATACATGCAATAATCACAAAATTTATTCGGCAGCAAAACAGCAACCGCAAAGCACAAAAATGTATTTTTTACTTACATTTTTTTCATTTATTTATATTAATAAAAAATTTTTTGGAGCAAAATGAATGAAATATATAACCATAAAAGTACCTTTAAGTTTCTAAATAAAAGGAAGACTGGTAGTTTTTAAATTATATTGTTTTTTATTTCATCTCTTATATTTCTAGCAATGTTTGTGTAATTGTTATTACTAGTACTAAACGTATAGAAATGCCTCTTGGGTCAATCTAAAGTTTTTAACAAAACTGGAATAGAAATGTTTTTTATAATTAATTGTTTTTAATGCTACAAAATAAATTACCTTTTTACATTCAAACTTAGAATATCCGATTTGCTTCTAAGTATTCTTTTCTGTACCCTTTCATTTTGCTCATGTTCCTCTTCGTCATAAATCCATAGAGCAACAGAATCCATTTTTGATAACAAAAGGAAAAACACAATTTTTTTTTTTTAATTTTTATTTTATTTAATTCAGAAATTTATTTCACTTTTTCTTAATTTTTATTTTATTTAATTCAGAAATTTATTTTGTAACCGCAAATTTCTTTTTCTTTTGTAAGTATAATTTGACGTTTACTGGTACCAGCGTTGTTAATTTTGGCCGGTGTTGCCATGATTTAAAATAAAATGCGATTGCGATTGCGATTGCGAAAGTGTTGCAGAATACGAATTTACTATTGCATCGCAATTCTTTATCGCATCGCATTGATTATTGCATCGCAATTCAGAATAACCCAACAGGGGGTAACTTTCGTTTGCGATGCGTTAGAAAATGTTCGCAAAATAAAACATTTGGTACTCTTGTTTGCATTTGCGCATGTGTTAACACATCTTATTTACACAAGTCTGGTATCACCGTACTTTGGCTTGCGAAAGTGCTTGTCAAAACTATAATATTAAACAAATATCTTGCGCAAGCTATTTATTAAACGCAAGTGAAGAAAAACATTCAAATCCTATAAGTTATACGTTACTTTTATTTATTTACTTTATACAAAACTTAGATTATAAGCTAATAATGAACTTCTTTACTTTTAACAATAAGTACATTTAAAAAATATATGTATATTTTTATCGTATTGAGTGTATTTTTTTTCTTTTTAAGTTTAAGTTTTGTTACGCCGACAAAGTGCAAAAATAAATTAATTTCTATATTTTTATAAAGAAATATTTATTTAACCATTAAAAATGTTAACATGATTTTATGATCTCAAAAACATATTTTTTATTCCATTTGGTTTTTGCTTCGGTATAGTTGTTTGATCATTGCTAAAATCATTAATGTCAACTGCTGACAAAAGTTCTCGCCGGTTTCTTATATGCATTTTGGTTTTTGATAAAGCACTGCACTGCCATTTTTAATTTTATGATGTCCGTATTGCCACTTTTTCAATGTGATATGCGCAAAGACTTGCGTTAATGTTATAGAGTACCAAATTAGTTTATTAACGAATCTCACTTGCGCATCGCAAATGCGAGTAATCCCCAGCTGTTTAATTTCAATAATAGAAGCTAAACAAGCGCATGTATTTTTCTACATTTACCTTTTTTACTTTGAAATTAATTTATTATTATATTTTTCACGCCAACCAGCGAATCGAACACAGGAGGCTTGTCCCCTTTGAATTTTTCATTTAAGAACACTGTTGCATGGATTGGTGACCTTTAACAACTTCAAAAGCCCTCGTTTCACTATCCTACACAGTCATGCAATTTCATAAATTTGGCATGTGTTGAAAAAATGCAATATTGTGACATAAAAATGTGCGATTTTGTTGGACCAATCGTAGCATTTGCAAAAGTTTATGAAAATTTTCGTAAAATGATAGTTTTCGTTCGATCTTCAGCTTTTACTTCAGTCAGCTGAAGTAAGAATTATTCTTTTGTGACGTAAAAGAAGAAAAAAGAAGAAAAATTGTATTATAAAATTTTTTTTTGTGGTTTAATTTATTATGGCAATCCAACATTTTCTACAGCACCAAATATGATTGATTACATTTGTTTCTATTTTACAATCAGAAAACATATGCTTGTGTATTACATTTACATGATAGTGTGGCACAGCAATGCTTTCATGTAATATTTCTTAAAATAGGAGAATATCAGTATCAGATTTTCCTGAGATCTTTCGCATCGTACGACAGTGTAGGATGGTGAAACGAGGCCTTAAAGGTTATGATTCACTATCTGCTTACGATAATGAAACATGTCTTTATAACGAAATGTATATATGTTTGTACTCATGAACAATTAGTTTATGCAATATGTTTGTGTTGTTATATGTTGTCTTATGTTGATAACTCGAAGGTTTTATTAAATCACATTAAAGTTAAGAAAGAACAATTTTAATGCTGGCAAATATATATGGATGTATATGGATTCATTATAACTGTTTGGTGATCTTTGGTTCTTATGTAAATTCGAAATGCATATCCATACATACATCCATATGTACTCGTATATGTACACATGTTGTATTGGCTAAAAGTAAAGGATATGTTTCAATTTCCTACACAGTTTTACAAGTTTATATTCATACGAAAATTTGATGTGAGTCAATCCTAATTTAAAAAATCTTATGAAAATGCCGTTTTTGTGTCAAACTATAATACAAAATCCAAAAATTTTTTTTGTTTTTAGCTTGAAGTAAATACAACGCATGAAAAATATAATTTCATAAAAATTCTTAAAAGGACTTCGGGCCTTAAGAGGACATTTTATTAATAGATTGATTTTTTAATTGATATGTATGCAAAACTGAGTGGAAGAATAATTCTGGAATATCCATGGGGTGTGAAATAAGAGTGTATGTTAAAGATTAAGGCCTTGTTTCACTATTCCACACAGTATTAACACATGTCAAATTTGGCACATATAATGAAAAAGTATTATACTGCAATCTAAGACCGTATTATTTGGTTGATAGTCGAATAACACTTGCAAAAGTTTTTGAAAATATTCATAAAATGATAGATTTCCTCTGATAAGGGTTGAATTTTAATATTTTTGTATCATTGTTAATGCATATAGTTACATTTTGGGCGGGGGTGAGCCGAAAATAAATACAAAACACGTACTTTCACGTTGAATCTATTCTCTCAAAAGCAAAACTCCAAAAGCAAACTCATAACTAACTTACAAATGATTATTAAATTGTAAAAAATAATTGATAATCGGAAAGCGATCTTAAACTTATTATCGGGGTTGATTAATTATGTAGGAGTGGTGAGTTAGAAAAATGTATTACTTTTGTAAAAGTGGTAAGTTAGAAGGCATTAGTTTTGTAATTCCTCACCGATATAAGAATCAACACTCTAATTGTAAGTACAAACAATTATTTTTTTATATTACATATATATATATTTTTTTTTTTTGCTATTAACTTAATTAATGTTAGCTTATGTATGAATGGAATAATTTTGTTTCATTCAAATTAATTTAAAAGTTTTTCATGTATCATTATGTATGTGTCTTTAACATGTTTAACAGTTTTCTCTTTCTATGTTTTTTTGAAAAGTTTTGTTCATTACATTTTTATATATGAAAATTTCTTCGATTTTTTTTTTGTAAACATTGTCATTCACCCCTTTTCTGCATTTCGATTAAGTCTCCGCATTCAGTTCCGTTGCGATCGAAAATTGGCATTCTGCAGAAAAACGGAATCGAAAGAAAAAGAAGAAGACAACAATGTTTACAAAATTAATAGCATCACTGTGGAATGTTGAAATGAAATAGGAAAATAAGTAAGTTTGTTATCATTTTCATAGATAAATGTTAAATTTAATCCAAAAAGTTTATTTTTACATAATAAAAATAAGTTGTTGATAAACAGAGTAAGGTGTAAGGTTGATAGACAGTTTTTCTCGTGAGATGCAGCAAAATTCTATGACTTCTTACTTCATACTGCTCTGGTGTTGTTGTTTTTTACCTGTACCATTATTAAATATTAATTTAATTAAATAAATTAATTAAAAATATTTTTAAGTGTTTTTTTAATCGCTTCTGAGCATTTTATTTCATTTTCTACCTAATTTTTTTTCAATTTTAAAGTTTTTAACTAAAAAACACATATAAAAAAACTCCCCCGTTAACAAAAACACAACTGAGAAAAACGGAGTTCCGATCGTAATGCAGAATACATACAAACGAAAGAAACTGAGCGGTATCGAAACGCAGAATACCAAAATTGCCAGACGGAGAAAATTTCGATTCAAATCGAAACGCAGAATAGCCCCCATTAATTTTACTGTAGAGGTTACAAATTGTTAGAGAAATATTTAATTAAGAAGAATATAAGATAAAATATTAATATCTTGAAAAAAAAAATTAAATTAACAAATTGTTTTTCTTCAATAAAGGTATTTAATTTTATTATTAATAATTTTGTTTTGTATAGCTTTGTTTAATAGTTTATATAATAATAATTTGTATTCTAAATTTCTATACGTCAAAAAGAAAAGGAGATTTATCCACAATTAATAAAAATCTGATTTGTTTTTGCGCAACTTATTTCATTTACACATTATTTTCTTTTCTCTGTACAATATTATTTACTTTCCTTTTATTCTCTACGTCGATTCAATCGCTCATAACTATTTTCCACACTTCTTGGAATCGATTTTTTCTTTTTACCTGTGTTTTATATATTATTTGGAATTTACCATCCTTGAAAATAATGTGATTGTCTTTCATTTCAGAATTTGATATTTTCTAATATTTAGGATCTGATTTTCCCACCCTATTATTTTGAACATAACAATTCGCAAAATCGTCAACCAACGCCTATTCGTTCTGTTGTTAACTATATCGATCTTATTCACCTTTGATCTATGCAAGTCTTAAACAAATTCTTTAATTTCTTCTGCGGAAATTACATTATTTAGGAAATCTATGGGTCGTTTTTTTGTAGCAGAATGTATGGTGCTATTGTAAGCAATTATGGTCCTATGAATTGTTAGGATCGGAATGGAAGCGTCTTAAAAGTTCGTACCGTGGAGTCTTTCCACATCTGCATTTTATGTCTTGGCGTAAATTGTGGTAAAATGTACTTCTACATTGATGTCATAGAAAAACTGCTTAATAGCTGTGGTTTTTAATTCACTGTCTGTAACGATCAGTCTGGGTTTTCCTAAATATTGAAACCTTTCCCTTTGTGATATTATTATTGCTACCCATGTTCTATTTCGTTAGTCTGTGAATAGACATCAGATACATCATGTTTAGTTTGCGAAACCAAATATCCCCATGTACGATGTCATTCTTTCTTTCGGGCTTCTACGTGACGTTAAGCGAATGTTTGTTGGATCTTCTGTCAAACTTTGTAGAATTGTAAATATCCCAATTATTGATGTATTGGCGAATCTGCTTCTGTAATTCCGGAAAGTAAAAGTTCTGCATAATTTCCGAAAATACTTCATTTATCCCACAATGATTATTTTTCAAGTGTTCGCTCTCAATAATCTCTAAAATCCTGATTTTTTATATAATATCTCCAACTTTGTCTTGGATCTCATAATTTTCATGTTTCTGTTTCGCGCAACACAATTCGACTGCTAATCCTTTCTGCAGGACTTTTTACCTAATTTTTCTCAACAAATCAATGTTACTCGTAACTCTAAACATTTGTCTGACCATTCTTCTAAACAATACCTTTGAGAATATTTTCTCCCTGTTTGCCTGATCTAAAACAATTCGACTTAAAGAGATTCATAGGCTTTTCCGTAATCCTTATAAAATCCGAACAGTCGGTTTCTGCACTTTAAGCAGTTTCGTTATCATCGTCAAAAAGTTCATTCAGGGTAACCACAGAATGCTCACTTAAAATATCTTCGTTTTCATTCATGCGCCGACCAACTGTGAGTCTACTCAAAGCGTGTGCGATAACGTTCCCCTTCCCTTTTACGTGTTCGACATCAAAGTTGAACTCGCCCAATATGACTTTCCATCTCTGAATCTTCATGTTTGGCTCCTTTATGCTACTCAACCAAAAAAGACCCCTGTGGTCAGTCTTTATCGTGAAATTTCGCCCGTACATATAATACTTAAAATATTTCACAGCCCATATGACCGCGAGTAGTTCTTTCTCAACCGTTCCATAATTCTGTTCATGTCGATTGAGTGTTCTGCTTGCATAAGCTACGAGCTTGTCGTCTTGCATTAAAGCTGAGCCTAGGGCATAATTGCTGGCATCGGTCATAAGGGTGAATCTCTTAGAGAAATTGGAGCGAATTACAATAGAGCGGGCTTTAAAATTCTTTTCAACTTGTGAAAGCTTCGACATACTCGGCGTCTTTGACATTTACTCTAACGTTCTTCTTTAGGTCTTTCGTCAGGTTGTACGCTACTTTCGAGTAGTCCTTTATAAATCTTCTGTAAAAACCTGTGACTTCGAAAAACGTTTTAATTTAATTTTGCGTTCTCGGTAACGCAATCTTGTCTATTGCTTAAACATTTGACGCCTTTGTTCTAATACTCTCCGCGGTTATAATGTGATTTCCCTACCTGTAATTTCAAATTTGCCCTTATAAGTCTCTGAAATATCCTGTTCAGTGACTGTACAAGCACCTCAATACTAGTTGAAAAAACTAGAATGTCCTCTAGCTACACCACACAAATTTCCCCTATGAATTCCTTAAGCACATTATTAATCATCTCCTGGAACGTCGCCGATGAATTCCGTAAACCGAACGGCATACGTAAGAATTCATAGTGGCCTGTCCCAGTTGAAAACGCGGTTTTAGATATATCATCCGGATGCATCTCAGTTTGGTGGTACCTCTTAGCGTGATCTAACGTGGAGAAATACTGACATCTACCAATTTTATCAAATATGTCCTCCATATTTAGCATTGGGTATCGAACTTCAGTCGTGACGTCGTTGAGCTTCCCATTTCTTTTCATTTGAACTACCTGATTTTTTCGGCACTATCCAGATTGGACTATTATATGAACTATTCGATTCTCTAATTATTTCTTGTTGCAACATTTCCTCTATCTGTCTGTCTACTTCTGATCCATGAATCTCTGGGTATATATAGCTTTGAATAAATTGCCCAATCTCTTGTTGTGTCAATCCTGTGTTTAATTTCATGTGTAAATAATAGCGACTCATTTTCCCTATAGAATGCTTTTCCATTAGTTCTAACTAACCTAATTACCTTATCTATTTCACAGTCTGTTAAATGGTGGAGGTCAATTAATTTCGTTATATCATATCGCATTGCTTCATTACTAAAAATCTCAATGGCATCCTGCTTATATGAATTACGCTAGTAGGTTTCCTCTTCTTTTGAGAAAAATAATGGCAACAATATGTTTCTAATAACTAATCGTTTGCTAGGAAAGTCTATAACTGTATCTAATTTATTCAAAATATAGTTTCCAGTTAGGCCATCAAACTTCTCATTAAAATCCATTTCCAAAAATTCGCACTGCTCATTATCCAATTAAAATTCTTTAAACAATGAGAAACGACATAATTTCGTCAACACTCTTTCTTTTCTAAGGCCTTTATTTTTATTCTTTATTTTATTCGGATTGACTAAACTGAATTCAGCGCCGGCATCTATTATAAAGTGTAAAGTCCTGACAGGCGTTTCTATTGTTATATAGGGTAATTTTAATGGGCTCGGTTCCTAAACAACACGTCAGTAAAAATAGAGAAGTTGGAAGTTTTTTGTATAGATTCACGAAAGATTATAACCTGTTATCTCATGTACCGAGAAAAATAAAGCCGTTCTGTTGATTTCGTCTTCTCACAATTGTCAAGAAATAGATTTTGATACCAAAAAACCTGTTATGAAAGTAGATTACAACCAAACAAAAAAATAAAGGGGGGAGTTGACGAATCCCATAAAAACTCTTCGACATATTCATTTCTGGCGCGAGATCTTTGTTAACTTTCTTTGATAGAAAAAATCTGATAGAAAATCAGTGTTTATGTAATATCCCTGAATATAGCAAGAGCACTCCAAATTTTTTGCAAAAGCATGCCATTATTCGGCAAAAAAAAAACACAGCATACACTCTTGAACATGATGGTACAGCAGAACGAAAAATATTCATACCTAGAAAAAAAAGAAAACGAAGTTGGATTCACTCGAATGTAAATTAATTTTTGCGGTATTGTAACGAATCCAAAGGTTACCGTTTGTTCGATCCAGCAACGACGAAGAGAAAGAAGAGTTGGCTTAGTTTGCTGAGTCGGAAATAAGTACGTCGTACATTAATATGCATGATGATACCTTTGTGCACAAAACTGATATTATTGAATCGCCCAAGCCCCAATTATAATTTCTATGCTGTAAAATTATTATCAGAGCACATAGACTTTTTTGACACTGACAATGAAGAAGAAAGGTTATCGTATATATTAAAACGTAAATGGCAAGAAGAAATGAAATCTCATTCAAAAAATGTAACTTATTTTTTAGCCGAATTACTCAATAAAGTGAAAAAGAGTATATAGAACAAAGCGAAACTCAAAAAAACAATGAAATATCACACAAAGCAGTTAGTAACCAATCTAATGCTGGCTAACATCTTAACAAAACATGTAAAGGCTCCTCACTTAAGTGATGTTTCAAAACACTTATGTAATCAAACACTTCTATTTTATACCGTAAAAAAATTAAACATTCATTCAGTGTTGAAAATATAATTTTACAATTATTTATACTTATAAAAGTTTTTAGGAATACAAACAATAAAAAGAGATACCGTAATATATTATATCATATATTAACATATTCTTTTCATAATAATTAAAATTGTTTGTTTTTTACCGTAAAACCAATTGGTGCAAAATTTATTGTTTGTAATATTTATAATAAGCAGCTCCGGTTAAAACTATTTTCAGAGTTAAATAGTGAAAAATTTTGAGAGTATGAATTGTCATAAAGTATGTAAAAATGAGAAGGCTATACCTACTTATATTTAAATTGCGTCTTATATACTTTATTCAGGAAATCAAACTTATTGGTACATATGCATATGTTTTATGTTTGGCTCTACTAAATAAACTGTCTTCGCACATACAGGCCACTAAAGCACTCCATTCTATCTTACTTAAACAAAAAAGGATGAAACCGTAGTCCTCAATCCAAGTTCTTCAAGTGAAATCACGAGTATTATACATTTTGGGTATTTTGCATTTCGTATGCTCGAAGTGTATTACAAATTGTCCAATGGCTCCAAAAGACACTGTTACAGTTCAGAAGCCATGCAACATTTCCGCTAATTCTCCGGCCATTTCAATGTACTTTGCTGGCATGCGATCCAATAATTTTTGCAGTAGTATAACTACAATATACAGCATGCGAAAGAGCGGTGTGCTGACATTTGCATTGGGTCACCTCCTTCTTTCCTAATTAGCGTAAGCTTCCGTACCTTCCAACAGCTGGGAAAGACGTTTTGAACTAAAAGATTTTGCAACCAGCAGATTCACTTTGACGGGTCCTTCAACAGATCTCTCCCTTTGCTTCTCCTCAGTTAAGGGCGTGCAGTTCTATTTCACAAGTAGTGAAGGGAGGGGAAAAAATACTGCCGATGTGGTACAGATATGCAATTTTTAAGGGAAAACTTACACCCGTATTTCCACTTTTGCTTTCTTACTCTTGAGAACAGCTTATTTTCACGACTTCCGGGATTTTGTGAAAGGTTCGGAGTGTAGTACTGCCTCTTTGCTTGGAATAGCTCTAATGTACCACCATCGGTTTGGGAGACAAGTCTGCCCGATGTTAGATATTCCTAGTGTGCACCAGGAAAAGGGTTTTTTTTGCTGTTAACCGATAAGAGGCAGACTCTCGGTGCAAATCTAGAATTCCCCTTCATTGTTCGTATGTAAAAGCGATAGCCGTCTCGACACCATGGGAATTAATATCTTATGCTACTTCAAATTTTCCTCAATTTCATTGAATTTGTCTTCAATAAAATCCAGTTTTCGCTCATCAACATGAAGAGTGTTGCTCAAACTTATATATGTATAACACTTCCGAATATTTTTTTTTTTACTCTGTTACCCTCTTTTACAGTTTAGTAACTTTGCACTTAAAAAAACAAATAGTACAGAGTACACAATTTCGCTTTCATTTAAATTATTTGTACATTCCTATATTTTAACATGATTTCTTGAATTAAATTCTTTTAGAATTACTTATATTATCTAAAAGTACAACTATGACTGAAAGTATCTTTGAACTTACTCAAAGATTTGACATCCTTTCCTTAAATTTTTATATTAAACTTCAAAACATGACCTTAAAAAATATCTTTACAAAGCAGAAATTCACTTTGCATTACATTTGCCGTTTTTCAAATAATATTTTAAAACATTCTATAATTACGATTTTTTAATTACAAGTTAATTGATTTGTGAATTATGTACTTACAGTCCTCATCATCGGAATCTGAGTTTTCTGAATCCGAACTACCTTCTGAAACAGCATCACTTTGCATAGGATTAATAGTTATAGTTAATGCTGAGTCGTCCCATACTAAAGCCTCATCAGCCATCTGAAAAAATCGTATTAACATATGATCTTTTAATTATTTTTCTATTCAGTATTTATAAATCAAAATCAAAATAATGATAATTATAATATGAGATACCCGAACATAGATATGTATCTGCACATGTTGGGTACTAGAGAGATTTTTAACATTTATAATTAAGGTTTCATCACAATTGCACCAATCGAATAAAATTTTATTGTATTTATTTAATTGGTTCTCAATAATAAAATATTTTCTAGCAAATACTTTGCGGTTGCAGGATTCTTCATTTTATATAATAATAACTGCCAGCCATATATTTGTTCTAACGCACAGCAAGCCAAATAAGCAGCAGTTGTAGTAATTTCAATTTATTTTGTTTTTAGTGGGCTTAAGTGTTTCCGTTTGCTGTCATATTTAATTTTTATTCATTTGATTTAATTATTTATATTAACAGTGCCAATTTGTCAATATATGGTTAAAAGTAATTTTAAAAATACAAACTGTATTTACATATAACTCCAACAGGATAAAAAATATTATAGTTTCAGAAAAAAAGGCGAAAGAGAGACAGAGATATACTGAAATAGTAGGAGAGAAATATTAAATACACCTAAATAATGGTGTGCTTATATGCATATAGTTTATTAAATTAAGAAGTTAAGTAGAGGAAACTTACTTTATTGACTTATTAACAATACATAATAAGCTCTATTTTCATTTAATAATGCGAGATCGAAAATATGTTTAGGTTATTGAAGCGGAGGTCGCGGGTTCGATTCCTGCCTAGAACCTGGGTGTTTTCCTGCAGACCAGCCAAAAGCTTTGCAGGTACAGTTGGTTAAAAAAAAAAATTATATAATACATGCATAAAAATATTTGCCAATAACTAGAATGTCATCTAGACAGACCATAAAGGTTTTATAATTTAGCCATTTAACAATGTTTCCTATTATTAAATGATATGAGGGTTGCCTAGCTGGAATGCCCTATAGATATTAAAATGATATAAATTGTCACTAGGTTATATTTATCTGCCAGTCATTGCTGTGTTCCGCTTTATGTCTATTGTGCATCACTAACACCACATCCTACTTTTCCTTATACTAATTCTCTCTCAACATTATAATTAATTATTACTTTTGCCTTAGTACGGTTGCCCACATTAGAATGTTGACGAACAATTTAGAACCTCATTATGTATGACAACTATAATAAAAATAATTGTAATTTTGCTGAGTAGTTGTCAGTTCGGTATTATTAATTACAACCAATGTAATTACTGGTTGTGCGAACTGCCAAATTTTTAACTAATCATTTGCAGTTGTCTTGTGGTTGTCTTGCCTCCGAATTTGCATCGAAAAGGAGAAAAAATTGTAAGTTTAATATTTATGAAATTTGGAGACAAAAATGAATGCATAAATGATATCTGCCTTCAGCAAAAAAAGCAATGCGCAGCATAGTTTTAATATAGGAGGACTCGAATTGCCTCGAATAGTTGGTCGCAAACTGTTTTTTATTTCACTTAACACATAGCAAAATGCATGTTTATTCAGGTGAAAATAGCGGATGAATCTGAATAATTAAAATATTATTTAATTATTTTATTATCCATCATTATAAAATAGATCCACATTTATATCCAATTTATATTATACTTATGTACACTTTATTTATTTTTAATTATATTTTTTAACCGCCAAGTCGTTCTTGAAACGGCAATGAGTGACAAATTGGCTGTCAAATTTCCATTTAGTAAAGGAGAGGAACGAGTTAAATATAATGTGTTGGTTGAAGACTATACTAGTTTTGGTTGTGAAACATAACAGCAAAATGACGTTTAGTTGTGTTGCCTTGAAGTAGACTAGACTAAACTGATTGTCAGTGCATAATCAGGGGGTTGAATTTAATTTATAAGTTAATCACTGTCACTAAATTTTTCGGTCCTTCTTAACCTTCACGAGAACTTTCGTTGTTACTATATTAGTGTTCCCCTCCTCTGATTATATGGCTGACAATATTTACCTATACGTTCCTTAAAGTCATATCCGATATGAGATGTATTTGTACATTCCGTCAAAGCATTATTTACTGTTCCATGAGGAACATAGAATAGAAAATACCCTCGCCTTACTCTAATGGAGAGAATCTGTGTGGTATATTGACGAAACAAAATGCAAGTGCATTAAAATTAGACAATTTCAATATAAAACAAGTAAAAGTGCTATATTCGACTGTGCCGAATCTTCTATACCCTTCTCCATGGATATGTTCTCTCAAAAAATAAGCAACATAAAGAAGAACTTAAAAACGTACCCATATCGTCATAGTATTACTTCGTGAGGAGGTGTTCACCGATTACTACTTTCTAAGATTACCTTTCTTTCTCTTTCTGCTGCTCTCTGCAGCGCTAGGAATTCTTTGCGACGCCACCCACCAAATTCAAGATCTCCATTGATAACAGCTCCACGGAGGCTCTCATGGCTCCATATCGCAGGCAAGCGAAACACAATAGCTATATATAGTTGGAGAAATTTTTGCAACACTGTGTGCATGCATGTACAAAAATGCTTAAGAAAACTATGATGGCAAAAAAACACTTCATATGCCAGAATACTATACAATCGTATTGCAAACACATAAAAGTATACACAAACAAAACCACCACCAAATGAATTTGCGTTTGCTACAACAAAAACAAAAAACAAAAACAAAAACAAAAATTTTCTATTCATATACATAAGCATCCCGCCACGGATCCCCAGTGGCTCCGTTGCTTTACAAATATACTCAAAAAAAAAAAATATAGCACATATGTCGTTCAAAAAGGGTAAAATTAAGAAAAAATAGTCGTTTATCTACCCAACTTTATAGTGAAATTTTAACAGCAAGTTTGGCTGCAAACGTAGACGTGCTTGTCAATACACATGCTCTTGGTTTGTTACTCAGCGTGGATTTTTTGCATTTTCTTCACATAAATATATGAAATTATTTTTTGGCTATATTTTTTTTATTTATCGGCCGATTTTGCTTTTTTTTATAAGTGGTACTTTTGAAAGAAATTAGAACAGATAGGTAAAAAAATTTTTGATTTTAGACAAAATTTAAGGTCAATTTTGAGCGCAACAAAATTACCGGAAGGAAATGAGGACAGACAGACAGACAGACAGACAGACGGACAGACGAAATACTCCCCTTCTTATAACGATCCAGAATATATATACTTTATATGGTCGGAAATCAATATTTATTGAAATTGCATCCCCTATATCAAACTTATTTATACCCTTCCATCCTTTTTGGAGAAGGGTATAATTAGGTTACCAACTTATAATTGGAATAATTCGTTACTGAAGTAACGAATTGTATTATTCACTTTAATTCAATTCATCTTTGGAACATTTAAAATCATTTTAAACATTTTGTAAAATAATTTTTAGGAAAGTTTTAATAAGCAATGAATGGAATAGTTGTGGTATAACTTAAATATAAGTATGATCGGTCTTACCTTTGGGCATGGCTCGTGTCGGTCAGAAAACTTTTGACTGCTGTTATTTTTTAAGCGCGCAATCGAAACTCCGCCTAACAGTATGATCAAAAATACGCAGATTAAAATAACCAGCATTGTGGGATGTGCGCCTTCACCTAATTAAAAAAAATACAATTAGTTAAATAGAATAAAATTAACATTTATTTTATTTGTTACCTTTATGAGCTATGGAATGTATGCGAGCCTTGGGTTCTAGCGCATCATGCTGATGAGCCATTGCATGGGCATACACCTTGTTTTCTAAAATTGGAATGATATTTATATGCATAAGTATCGATATATGAATAGTATATTCTTAAATCTTAAATCTCTAGGTGTACTTATTTATAGGTATCAATATCCCTAATTCATCATACAATAAACACAATTATAATCGTTTTTTACCACAAGGGTACAGAAATCAAGTACGACACTTACGAACCATTTTTAAAAAAAAATTATCTATTATTAAATTGCAAAAGCTTTTATTAATTTTTATTAGGTTTATAGTTATTACAACTTGGTATTAGTTAGATATAGAATTATTGAAGCACCAACCTAGAGACAAAGTTTGTTATTTGTTTTATCGGAGAAGGTTTACTAATTTCTATTTGCCACATTTTCTTAAGTTTTCTTATATATTATATACTTGGGATAAGTGATGATATGAGGAAAAAGTGCAATCCACTTACTTCCCTATTTATCAAGTTGTAAAATTTGTACATAGACTGATATATATTGTAAAGTAGAATTAGACGTGTATACACAACAATTCATAGCGTAAGTACAAATTAGAGTTCATGGAACTAGAGTTCCATGCAACCGATATTTCGGATAAGGGATTGAATTATCTTCATCTTATTAGTTGGCATCAGATAGGATATAAAATCATTCCTTGTTCCCCTACATTTTCGTGTGCGAGCCGTTTTTCACAGGATAAATAACCGAAGTAGTAAAATTTCGGTTTGGAAATACATAACAGCATTATTATTCTTAATGTAGAGTAACTTGGTTTATTGACCTGAGCCAGATGAAATGGCTTTTTAAAAGCATTTTCATTTTAGTACTCAGCCTAAAAGCAGAAAATCACGAATTGGTTAAACCATTCAAATCAGTGGGTGAATGCTCCGGTAAAGCTATCTTTGAAAAATATATAATTTCTGCACAGAAATTGTATTAAGGTCCTTAATTTTAATTAATTTTTCAATGGAACGCTTTCTTCATTTTAAAAGGGGTATTTTACGATTTTTCTTATATATATTAATTTCTCCGAATATTAAAGAAAATATTACAAAATTTGTTTTAATTACCAGAGAATTGAGCGTCAATGCCAGTGTTCGTTTGCATTACAATGCCACTGGCTGCAAGGGAATTTGGAGCTGTAGTTGTTTTAATGCTGTTATTCAAGGGTACTTGCTTAGGATGCAATACAGTTAATGTAAGAGTAAATTCGGCACTATTAAAGTCCGAATTCATCTGAGAACAAGTTACTTTGAATACCCGGTTTAGGTAATATGCAGGCTTTTTGTTGCTGTAGACCAAAGCATTTAGTACATCCAAATAATTGATAATGGTGTCCGGTCCTATCATTTCCACACCGTCCTTATTGATATTTGTTTTGATATCTAATGTGGTCGATAGATTCTCATCACCGTCTACTTGAATTTCTTCATGGTCGGGATTTAGCGACGGAAACACAATAACGCTACAGGTATCTAATAATTTCAATTCAGGTGACACAGTTTCACCCGAATCTATAATAATACTTATGTTAATATTGTCCAGTATGTGGACACCACTCTTGATCTCGGGATAGGAAACTAAATTATTGGAATTTCCTATAAGAAGGAAATCAATTAAGAAAATCTTATTAATAAATTAGTTTAAGCATGTCAACTTTTTACCTGTTATTAATATTTTCGATTTTTCGCCTTTAGCAAATTTAGCACTCGGCTCCGTATGTAGTTTATATCGTTTAGAACCTTCAGCTTTTTGATTGGGTTGAATCATTACTGTTGTTGTAGGCGTTTCCGAAGTATTTTTGTTCGGTGGACTAAATGAGGAGTCGAACCTTTGCATATGTAGTCGATATGAGGATGTTGAGTTTGCTGATAGCAAAGGGCTGCTTGGTTCATTCACCATTATATAGGTTTCAACAGTTGGCAAGCGTACGACGCTCTGGTTAATGCACATCATGGTGGTGCGAACCTCAATATTACGACGTCCAATTGTAGGATTTTCCTTTGTATTAATATATTGGATCTTTTGCAGCAAAAGCTCAATATTGCTTTTGCTCTGACCTTCTATATAAATTTCATTTAATTGCGAATTTGTTTGCACCTGAGACTCTGGCTCCAATAGGTTTTCTGGTGGTGGTAATAAATGTTCCGCACAATTCGTACCACATTTAACATCATCATTTGTTAAAACATTATTTAAAGAAATTTTTATTTCTGATATGTCACCACTGAAACCATGTTTAAGACGATTTTCACTGCTCTGGTAGCAGGCACCAATAGATAATGTCGTATTTACCCCATGGGCCGCATGTAGAGGCCAATCATCAATTACTTCAGGATTATTGTGATGGTCTTCCAGTGAATTTTCAAAAAGTACACCGTCAACGTATAGCTCAACCTTTGAATTGTGATCAACATTCAAAACATAATGATGCCACTCGTTGTCACAAACCTGAGGTATTTTCCAACGCCATTCTGCTGGGCTAAATATATTTAGATCTCCTTCGTTAAAATTTTTTCGCAGTAACAATATTAAACGGCAATTTCTTACAAAGAGTGCCATGTGATGACGATTCATTTTGTGGTCATCGGCACTACAAACGATATGTTCCTTAACATGTTTATTATCAATGGATGATCCTCTGTAGTGCCTAAATATTGTAATAATACTAAATGGATGTTGCGAAAAATCATGACGAGCAATCAGTTTATCTGGTATTATTACACCAGATGATCCATCAAAATGAAATATCGATTCAGACCCTTCATCATAAGACAAATCGCGAGTCCAATCTGCATTGCGTGGTAACAAGTCAATCAGCTTCAAATGTTGGGCACAGTTTGTTATCTCCCGATCGCAACCAAACGATATATGTTTTGTCTAAAAAATCAAGTGAAACTGTATTACATTACAAAAAAAAGTATATTTGTCTGAAATTATGCTGCTATATATTCGTTGTACTTTCCGAACATACTCACATATTATGAACATGCCTACTACTTATTATTAAACGGGCGCGTGCATCTATATTCAAGGATAACACTTATCTCAATAAATGCAGCATAATATATATATATTTAAATTTAATTCCTTAAAGACTCCCAAATCAGCTTATAAAAATTTTTTATATTTGGTCTGTGGATTTAAAACATTTTTCAAATATCTCAAAAAAGTTTTCTTAAGTTGACACGTAAAGGCTTCTACTACATTGTGTAAAGTATATTTTATTTTATTAACACATGAGATGTATATTAGCTTCAATTTACTACAATTTGTGATAGTTTACACCTTTATTTTGTTTTTGCGATATACTATATAAAAGATTTCGAAAAGTCTACCAACATTATGATGGTTTACATGTAACCGAAAAAATTAACAAGTCTTTACTCCTCCCTTTCTCTTTTCCACTCTCTTTTAAAATATATCCGGACTTGACTGGGCAAACCAGTAGTGTGTGAATCAGTACTTATATTTAGTCAGTGACAATTTTTGCTCAATAACAGAAACCGAGCCGCTCTTCAAATTATTTCAATCACTTATTCCATGATAAAAGAGCAGCCGGTATAACAAGTTACATTTTTTTGCAGGCATATATTCTAACTTAAGTACATAAAAAAACAGAATATGTGAATCAAACAAGAATAAATACAACAAATGATCTATTTAATATTTATCTATAATTTTTTGTCTCACCACAATTATTCTCAAACAACGCATACTGTCTATAAGGAAATATATAGTAATTTGAATCAAATCAAATGGATTTGTTGTGTAGTTTTACACAACTTTTCTTGTTTTCCCCTGATTGTACTTCTGAGAACTTCAATTGCTTGTTGAGAATAATGGTAAAGTATAGCAAAGTTCAGGATTACTTTAACGATACAACATATAAAATAATTAATAATAAATAAATTAGGTGAATAGCACACATTATAAAAAATTCAGTAGAATAAATAATGAATATATAATAATTTTTTTATACGATGTGTGATCAACAAACAACCGTGATTTTCTATTTCTTGCAAAAGTATTTATTTATTCAACAATGCGGGCAAATGTATGCAAATTGGCTTTCAGGAGCTAATAAAAAAGTGAAGACTTTTTACACAGTAATTCTGAATTTTTTTAATTTTTTCATTCTCCAAAAAGGCCGGTATTGCAGTAATAAGAAGTGGAAAATTTTTTATAAAATATATGTACGAGTGCATACGTATATAAGAATGCAACTTTAAAATATATGGAAGAAATTGAATACCCAATAAAATTATTTTAATTCCTCATTTACGACCGTTATATATTATATGCATTCATACATGTGTGCATACACTTGTAATGAATCTTTTAAGGCCTCATTATATAATAACACAAGGCGTACGTAAATTACGAAAAATAATGTCTCTATATGAATGATGTAAAGGTTTAAAGGTCTATAAACATTTGGATGGATCAAAGCTAAATTTTTAGTTAATTTACGTATTACTTGTGTTAAAATGTACATACTTCTTCAAAAAAGTCTCATGATGCTTCCTTCACTGACTTACTTTAAGAGAAATTGAGGTATGTATATTTAGTTTTTGGCTGTCACAATACATGTCACACAATTCCAAGCGCGCATTGGGAAGCAGTAATAAACTTTCCCTTGAGGATGTCTACGAAAAGAAGTTACATTTAATTATATATATTTCATTTTAACAATTCTCAAGTACATACAGTGTAGTCAATTCTGGATGGTATACCCAAAAATTTCGCTTCACAAACTCGACGCACCTTTATGCTCACCATAATTGGCGATGATTGCTTCATGGCACAGTCATATGCAACTACCGAAAGTATGTAGTTGTGCGAGACTTTGTGCGACAATGGTTCTGTATTCTTAATCGAACCCTCATTGTCAATGGTGAACGGCTGATCTTTATTGAGTATTTCATATTTGCATACGTCACCATATAAGGGAGTACAATCTTTGTCAATAGCATCAACTCTTACTATCTCCTTGTAAAGACGCCCTTCATCCGCTTCGCAGACATAGGATGGCTGTAGAAATGTCGGAGCATATTCATTGACATCGATTACCGCAATATGCACATTGGCTGAGGAGGAGTGTGTACCATCACAAAATACGGCAACAATTTCAAAGTGATAGGTTTTCCGTTTCTCGCAATTCAATGTGCGTCGCGCTTTCAAAATGCCCAAGTTGTTTATCAACTCAATTTCGAATGGTATTTCATGATATGGTTTTTTTACAATACGAAAATTGCATATTTTTTCTTCATCAACTTTAATCAAGGGTGTTATTTCCACAGATGTCTCATTTTCACGTATTAGGCCATGATACGATTTTTCCAGCACATTTTCTGTCAGGCGATAACACAAAAGATTATATATATATATATATATATATATATATATATATATATATATATATATATATATATATATATATATATATATATATATATATATATATATTATACAATATTATATATGTATATACATGTAAATGCATCTATGTATGTTAGTTTCCATAATGTACTTCTACTAAGGTTGGATCTGAATTAGCAATATGTCTAAAGAAACCTCGCATTCTATGAATTTCAAACAATCTATTTCCAAATATATACAACATGTATATATATATATGGGTTCCAAATAATATATGTATACATTTAGTATATATTTGGAATATGTCTATATATTTATATATGGCTATATAAATATATCTATGGCTATGTATATCTATATGTCTATTTGAAATATGTCAATACGTCTAAAGAAACCTCGCGTTCTATGAATTTCAAGCAATCTATTTCCAAATATATACTACATGTATATATTTTCCAATAATATATGTATATTATTGGTTCCAAATAATATATGTATACATTTAGTAAGCCATTAGTGGTTTAATGCAAATAAATATGAAATATATTTTTGAAATAACTAAAGTTTCTTAAATTTTTTAAGTAAATTCGTTTTGGTGTTCAGACAAAACAAATCTTGTTTTCTTTTATTTGTCTCCATTGATGTATGTATAAATACAACTGTGTAAGAACGCGATTAAAGAGAAACAAAGCATTTGAGTACTTAAAAGTTTGCTCTCGTAATCGCCCTCTTTCTCCCTCTCTGCTATAAATTCAAGCCTTGCAAAATGAACTTTACATGGCTAATAAGCGTTTGAGCGAGCACTTCTAAAGCAACCCATACACGATACGACCGTTGGCAAAACTTCGGCAGGTCGTAAGCAAGGTCGTAACGTTAGTGGGCCTGTCGTATGAAGTTGTGTCTCGGTCGTATGAAAAATCAAAATTTTTTGATTTTTTGGCAGGTCGTGCCAACGCGTCGTATAGTTTGTGGGTCTGTCGTGCGAATTCGTACCTCATTCTCATTTTAAATTTTAAGGGAGAGAGACGTGTCGTCGGTTAATTTGGTTTTTGAGCGAAGAAAATAAAAGAAAGAAGTGTAAAAAAAAATAATAAAAAAAGTAATTCAAAATCGAAGACAGCTCAAATGAAACTAGAGCACAGTTCTACGATGAATTATTTAATGATAGCCAATATTAGTAAATTATATAAGTTTTATTTTATTTTTTATATTTTGTATTTTTTTTTTTTTTTATTTTTGAAAAATCTTTTAGATTAAAAAAAATTTGAATGTCAATAAATATTTAATTTATTTAAAGACCTTTCAATTGTTTTATTGCTCCACAAAATTTAAGCCTAATTTGTTTTGCTTCATGGCATGCGTGTTTATTATTTGTTGTTTCCAGCTGTAAATTTTTTACAAAATGAAGTTGTAAGAAGAGGTCTTATCGTATGTGGGCACAACACACGACTTGATTACTAAACGTGTTTTGCCGACGGTCGTATCGTGTATGGGTAGCATAAGAAGTAAAACGTCGATGTTGAAACTGCAACAATGGAAAAATATTGGAAAATAGTTTTTCCTGCACACAATATACATATATGATTACCTATGATTATTTTTATATTTAAATTACTAATGTGGTAATATTTTAGGTGTAATTTAATTCAGTAATATGTGCTACTTGATTTATTGATCCCTAACATTAAGCAATTATTTTTCAAATATTTTGAATTGAACTGGGCATTAAGCCTTTTTTTATTCTCATTCTTATATGCTCTCACAAATACGCCTTTTGACTGCATGGCCACCTGGTAAAATTTTTCCAAAGCAATCAATGAGCAAAGTATACTGCTCACTTTTAACTTGTAGTTTTAACAAGTTCTACACCAATTATTTTTTCAAATATATCAAATTTGTAACTTATTTAAGTACTTCTTTTTAAGGGAATATAAATAATATATTTAAATAATATATTAGTTAGACACTTTATTTCGGAACCAATGTTGTATTTTGTTTAATAACTTTAATGGTAAATTAGAGTAGACGTTGTATTTTACCTTTCTGTGCAAGATAATCGTCATCGTTTTCACTGGATACTGAGTTGCTTTGAAATTTTAACGATGACGACGATGATGATAATGATGCTGAGACGGAATAAGAAGCAATTGCTTTCTGTATTCTGGTAAGATCAAAGAGAAAACAAATCGCTAGCAGTAACAAAATTCGACTCATTTTATTTTATGATATGGAATAATCTGAACAATATGTTTTACTTATGTGTCTTTATTTTTGTAAGGATATTTCAATATTGATGTTTATGTAAACTCTCCATGGAAATTACTTCTATTTCCAGACCTTTCACTTTAAGCAAGCCATTAATTCGTTTTCCAAAAGATGTCTGCCAGTGTCAAAATTGTTCTAGAAAAATATTTAAATTTTTATTTGTCACAAGTTTATCACATATATGTGTATATTAAATGTATTTATATAAATTTAGAAGAAAAAAGAAGTAATATAAATTAACAAAGTTGTGTCAATGCATTCTTACATAAACATATTAAAACAGCGGAAGTAGAATTTTCTATAAGTATACCAATTTAAAGATGGGAAAGCCTGCTGCTATTTTCGGTTAGAGTATTTCTTCTCTATAGACTAACGGACGGACTAATCTCGGAGATTTGGCTCATCTTAAATACAAATAATTATTAAAATCAGTCTTAGATTTGTTCCGAAGTTCTAACTTTTTTTCTTCTATTTAGTTTTCATGTACAAAATAATACATATAATTATTTGGCCTCAGGTTCTCAGAAAGTTGCTCTATAGTTATTTCTCAAGTAACAGGGTATTTCCTTAAAAAATTATACATATGAATGTGATATATTTTTGCACCAAGAAATCGTAGGAAATTAAGGCGTTCAACCATATGTACATATGTATCTGCATCCGACAAAAAATTATTATAGTGTCCGATGCATATGATTACCAATCAAATGCGAAAATTTGGAACAATATTTGTGAATTCGAATACGGATGTGATATGTTAAATTAAAAAACATTTAAATCGCCTGCAAAATTATAGATAAAAAAATTAGTATTTTTATTTTTTTTTTAACCAACTCTACCTGCAAAGCTTCTGGCTTGTCCGCAGGAAAACACCCAGGGTCTAGGCAAGAATCGAACCCGCGACACCCACTTCATTAGGCTGAGCATTATGCACTCGCCTACGGAGGCACCCTACATTCTCCTACAAAGGCACCCAATATACTGATAAATATACTAACAAATCCTATTCAACTTGTTTACATAGTTTGCAGAATATTTATGGTCGTATGACTATTTCTCATAGATAAAAAAGTATTCCTTCAGAAAATAATATCCGTGAATACTATTAAATTATTAAACTGTTAATTTTTGAGGAGGCAATTTACATATCTACATACATATAACTTTTGAGAGGTGTATACACTTTCGTACATATACAGACGCAGCTTCAAAATTTTTTTTACCATTTTATATTATTGTATCATATTCTATCGCATATACATATATATTGCATATATAATATGCAATATTTTTGACAAATTTGTTCTTTTGTATTTTCTGACTATTTGGTTTCAACTCTAGAAAGAATATAATTAACATGTTTTTTTTACTATGAAAATTGGATCTAAAAAATGTGGGCATAACAAAATATATCATTTTAATTTTGTTTGTATCAAAAAGTAGTTTTTTCATTGATTTTTGTTTTTTTTTTTTTTTTTTTTTTTGATTTAATAAAATAAACATTCATACAATTCATGTATCAATAAAACTACAATCAAAGTAAATTTTAACATATGACAAACTAAAGAAGTCTACTACTTTTTTGTTCTCTCTTTCATATTTTATTTTAATAACATTTCTTAATATTCTCAATATTTTGACGTTTCTTTAAATCACCCCCATTTTCGTTTAAATTAACTGTTAAATAATAATTGCAAAAAGTTAATACTGTTTGACGAGTGACTGTTTTTAAGAAATATTTAATAGTAAATTTAAAGCATGAAAAAATTACAAAATAAGTAAATTATAAATTTTATTTACATTAATATTTGAGTAAATTTTGAGAAAATTATACACATATGTGTATATGTATTTTTTCGTTACTTACAATAGTTTTTTTTCGTTATATCATGTAAAAAATATAAAAATTGATTCCAATATATAGATGTTAATATATTGAGTCCGGTTTACAACAATCAGTCAATATGCTCCTCTAAAAAAGCTCAGATCAAAACGTGCTTTTTCTCTTCCAATATAAAAGTGATATGAAACATCCTTAAGGCTTCGTTTCACTATCTTAAACAGTCATACTATCATTTTATGAACATTTCTATAAACTTTTGCAAATCCTACGATTTTCCCACAAAATCACACATTTTTATGTCACCCTATTACATTTTTTCTGCACAAATGCCAAATTTGACAAATCGTATGACTGTGTAGGACAGTATGATTACTCATAACGGTCTGATGTAGTTTTTGTCGTTATATGCACATATGTATATAATATATAATATCAAGTACATGTCATGAATATATATCATATGCATGTATAATATTTAATGCTTTTTGAGGAATATTTCATTATTTTTTAATTTTCAAAAACAATTTTGAACAGATTTTATCCATTACAAGAAGAGAGAAAAGTCAAGAACGCCACTTAAATAACTTTAGTTCGAAATTAAAGAGCCTACGCAAGATCAGAGCAAAAATAACGTGCAATAAATGTGCAATAATCACACAAATAATCACATAAATAACACATAAAAAAAATACGTGCTTACAAACACAACTCCTTTTAAGTCATGGCGGTGTTTCAATTTCAATGTACATAGTATATGCAAGTCAAATTTAATTTTTTGGGATTTTAGCCCGTTTTAAAACATAAAGTACCGTCAATCCCGCAAATAAAGTTAGGAAAAAAACAAATATTTTGTATGTCAGAAAGAACTATAAATTAAACTTTAATCTCACGTCAGAGGCATAATTGTTTACATCATTTCATATACACATACATACATGCATCCATACATATATGTATGTATGTATATATGCATGTTAATAATTGCATTGGATATGCATGCATGGATTGTATGTATGTATGTATGTACATACATACAATGCATAAATAGCCTGGCTATGCTATGAATTCCTTGTAGACCGTTTAATTTTATCATATACAAAATCCTTAAGTACGCCGAAGGTGGGCAGTGTAGATTTTTAGTAGTCCGCGCCATTTCGAGAGCTATTATTGGGTAGAATACTGTTAATTCCTCTCGAAGGCTACTTTTATTCATGTTTTATTATTTTGTTTAAAATAATCACGGCATTGTATTGAAACCTTATTGCCGGCAAATTTTCTATCTATTTAAACTTAAGTTTTAAATAACAACAATGATATATCGTAAATTTGAGAGCCTACAGCTTTATGTTTTTGTTGTTGTGGATTACCATAAAATTTATAAAAGAACAATTTGAAGATATTTTTCCTTAAATTAGCACAGTTTTGAAGTTCCTTTTTTGTTTATATTATAAAATATTTTAAAAATAAAAAAAAAATCCATATGTCGAATATTTTCTTTGACCAGTGTATGTATGTATGCATGAATGTATATATGTTCATATGCACAAAATATATCACTGGATGTAGTAGATGAAAATAATCAATATGGAGCCACAGTTTGTTCAAAGTTTCATCCACATGTATGTATGCACTAGTATTCTTGTTACTTATTCACGTTATTTGTAAACATACATTCATACATACATATCGTTTTAAATTCACAGAAAAAACATTAATGTTCTGGTCAAATTTCATTACGTGAAATGTGTATTTGAAGACCTTACTCACTTTTCTCTTATTCTTACTACTCATTAAACAAAAGTGAATGCATATATTTTTAAATAGTTTTCGTGGAATTGTCTAAACTCTGTACACAAATCATTTATATACATAAGTATATATACATGCATATGGATATGTATACTTTATTGCTGGAAAGATGACAGAAAAACCTATATTATGCACTTGCAAAGGATATAGCAGAACAATATCGTATATGGTATGTTCATGAATACCTGCAAATATCTAAATCATACAGAACCATATACAAAAATATGCATATTTATGTATAGATATGTACATAAATTCAAATTAACACCCATAATTATATATCCATATATCTATATATACATATACATATGAATATATGTAAATATCTCACTGCGTATTTATACACATCCATATTCTTTTTGCGACTCTTATTTTAATACCCTTTTTTAATTTGCTTAATGTCATCAATTTTTCTTCAACTTTTCCATATATTTAATAAGGATTAATCAACTTGATATCGCTATTTTTCATATGATTAGAACTTTTCAATATTGTTAATCATTTTGTAACTTTTAATTTAATATTAATACATTTTTTTAGATAAACACGTTTTCAGTTATTTTTTTTTTTATTTATTACACGGTATTCCGCACCAAAATCTTATTGAAATTAGATTTTTATTCTGTCTTTTACTTTTTGTTTAGATAACTCCACCAGCATATTCAATAACATCCAGATACAAACGCTACTGAGTGGACTTTTAAAGAAAACATATCAAAAGGCAAATTAAAAACAAACGAACACATACACAAAAAAATAGGTAGAGACTTAGATGATTATCTAGATATACACAACTTTGTGTTATTACCATTCATTTCAGAGTAGAGGAAAAGGAACGACACTACTTGCATTATTACTTGTATTGGGTATTGAGTACAGGAATTTTGTAGTGTGCGCCTTGTATACACTTTCGGCATCGTTCGTAATTTAGGCCTTTAGAATAACTGCAGTGATGTGCGCCAGGTATACCAAAGAACATTTTTCAACCAAATGTACCGTTTCATATTGTACCATTTGCCACTTGAGGCCATGTTTCACTGTCCTACACAATCGGACGTTTTGTTAAATGTAGTATCTCTGCTGAAAAAATAAACTGTGGCCTAAAAATTTCAAATTTTTATGAAAGTTTTATAAAAGTTTCATGAAAATGTTCATACGATCAGAAATGCTTTTTCTTCAATCAGCAAAGAAAAAATTATTTGCATCATTTTTGTGTGATGGTATGGCATTAGCAACGCCATTTTCATTTGATTACATTAAAATTGGAGGATATCACCATCAGATTTTAGTGCGAATGAATCGTACGACTGGCTACGATAGTGAAGCAAGAACTTTACTAATATATAATACACATGTAACATTATGTACATGCATATAAGTACATATTCAATATCTTGTTTATATGCCGACAAAAATTAGTTAAAGTACTAAAAATTAACTAAAATTGAAATAAAATAAATTACTGCAAAACATATTTAATTCTTGAGCCCTCTTATTATAAACATTACGATTACAATAAAAAAGAAATATAATTTGCATATTTAAGTTTAAACTGATTGTTGTATATGGATGCACGTAAGGAGCATTTCCCAAATTCACAGCAATATGGAGCAACTTGGTTAACTTAAGATGTTCTCTCTAAGCTGCTAAATGCAAAAATATGTAAATAACAAAAGCTAAATGCTTCCTTAGAATTTCCGACACCGTGTAATCAAAGAGAGAAAAAACCAAACGAACCGATCACATAAAAATTCCTGATTAACACTGTTTTTCCATAATTTAAAATAATGCCTTCTTAAACAGGGTTTAATAAGGGTTTCCATATATGAGTGAATTTATTGCAAGTAAAAATCCAATTGCATTGCGTTCCCTTCAATGACAATAATTTGCTTAAATTAATTCTACAATAAACCAAGAATAGTATTGAACCGGTAATTATAGTAATAACTAAGCGGCATGCGGGTTAGTTAACAATTATTTGTTCAGAATGCAGAAATAGTAAAAACAGTGTCCGTAGACGATGAAGATGGAGTTGTTGAATATCAAGTATAGATATATCAACTTTACGCAGCCTATAAGGTTTTTAAGTATTTTTAGCAAATTTATTTCGATATAATTTGATAAATAATGAAATTGTAAGATCGTTACTTTGTTATCGTTACTTTTGTAATTTATTATATTTGTTGCTGTAGAAAAGGGATGAATGCCATAAAAAATTAAACCATAAAAAAAACTTTAGTATTATAAGTTTTTTATTGTTTTGCGTCACAAAAGAATAATTCTTTGTTGAGCTGGCTGAGATAACAGCAACTGTGATCGCCTGAAAAGTGTAATTTAACTTCTATTTTGAAAAATTAATGTCGATGTTAGAACTTATCAAGCCGTGGGAAAATTGGGGAAATTAGTGGGCATTTTAAACTTAATTGAAGCCGAATGCGGGAATGCAATAATTGGATAATAATAATAATAATGTTGGGTATGCAATAATTCGCACATGAGCATCACCACTAAAAAATTTCTTTTAGCGCTTTATGCCTTAGAAGCCATTAAGAAAATCTGAAATTCCTCAGTGTATCAATGTTAAAAGTTTTTCCCATCGATCAGCAAATTTTTTCTTGTGAAATACAAAAACTAACGTAAAAATGACGTGACTGCTGCGACATGTAGAAGACTATTAGTGCTTTCACACGATGTCTTTTTTGACGTAGAAAATTGCAAGACTTTTTTAGTTTGCAGATTAGCGGGTATGAGAAGCAAGAGGGGTAGAAAAAAAGACACGATTTCTGTTTTTCATGTTTTTTTCATACATTTCTCTTTATGCTTATTTCGTTTTTTCTTGTTACACTTTATTCTTATTCGTACGTGGTAAATTTAACAGCGACGACGGAGTAAAATAAAAATTCGTTATGAAAAATTGAATGCAATGTATTAAAAATTAAGAATTTTAAAAATTAACTATTTTTTTAATAATAAATAATTTATTATAATATAATATTAAATACAATATAATATAATAAAAATACGCTCCATTTTTATTATTATAATATTTTAATTTTTATTGAAATATTTTACTTGACAAAAAATAAACAAAAGCTACAGCATAAACAAAACTCAGTCAAACAACATCTATCTATCATGTGGCTGCACACAAGAATTAAAAATGCGAATGTAAGAATAGAAGAGAACAAGAAAAAAAAGTTGTCTGAAAAAACATGGTATGAAAGCAAGAATTTTTCGGAAGCAATTTCAAAAAGGAATAGAGAAAAATAGACTTCATAAAAATCATCGTGTAAAACATGCATATGTGTATAAATATGTGCGTGTCAAGAAATACTGGCGTTTTCTTTTCTACATTAAAAATGTCGCCCTGTGAAAAGGTGCCTTTTTAAAAGGCATTGCCCGCCCTGTGAAAGTGCAATTTTTTATACAACGAGAAAAGAACACAAATTAGAAAAAAATGCAATGCCTTTTTTTACAGCTGATAAACAAACATTTTCTGTATATTTTATGAAATGTGTATACAAAAATTATCAGTTGCCAGATTGCTAATTCATCTGCTTGAGAAAACAAATTTTTTTTTATATCTCATACAAATAAGCAGCCGCATAGTATTCTTTTGTTTGTTTTATATGATACAAAATATAAAAATAATTATTAAAATCTAATTTTCTAACTGTTTCAACTCAAAAGGCTTTTTTTGAACATTTTCTGGTAAAGCTGTGCAAGAATAAGAACCATGTGTTTTACAAGGCAATTTCTACCCTGTTGATTTGTTCAGGGCAAAAGTGCAATGCAACATTTTTTAGAAAAGAACACGCAACCCTTTCACAGGGCAACGCATTTTCGAGAAAAGAACACAAAATTGCCCTCCCTGCGGGTGGTGTTGCCTTTTTTTGTAGAAAAGAAAACGCCACAAGTCTCTCACCAATTAAAACAATAAATATGTAATTCGTAACGTGATCTTTTAATAAGAACAAAACCATCCATTGCTAAACTTACCTAATCAGGTCCCAAATTTACAATTAGAAACAACTAGAATAGATACCTTTGCTTCTAAATTAGGAACATAAGTTCCTAGCATGAAAAAAGCAATGGTGAAAGGCCTTAAATAAATTTAAGTAACCATAAATACATACATACCTTTGTAAAGTCTAAGATACGATTTGCATATTTTTGTAACTTCTAGAATGTACATACATACATATGCACATATGTAAGTAAACCAGACTAGTCCTATGAATGAAATTCAAGAGAGGAAATTAATTTTAGGTATCGACAACTGCAGCTGTCATTTGAAATAACAATGAAATAAAATATGCATAAGTATGCACATATATCAAACGCTTGCAAATAACAGTAATCAGTTTTTACAATAAAACTTAACATTCTTTGATCCTTAAAGAGCGAACTTTGCAAAAGGAATTTATTTGTACTACATAACTAACCATCGAGGAGAACATAAAAACATTCTGACCTTCTTTCTGCCAATTATATGCGCTGATGCTTTGGTTACTCCACGTAATTATACTAGATAACCCAAAAGTTTGTTATGTAGGTACTTCTAGTTTTTTTTTCTCCTCATTTGTAAAGTTTACACCATCTAAGTGTTTTCAGTGATGAATACAGGCACTTGCAAGATATAAAAAAGCTGGATATAAAAAGATATAAAAGCCGGCAAGATTTTGCCGGCTTTTGAGGCCTAAACAGGCATGACTGCCAACAATTATTATTTTTTACAATTTTCAATTGAATTTCTGAAAGCATTGCTTGATAATGTTTGATTATAATCTTTACTGGTATTCAAATGTCTCTACTAGTTTCATCAGTGGCAAAAAGATCTATGGACTCCCTCTCATAGACATGATGCTCAAAATTCCAAAAAAGGGGCAAAAGCCAAAAAAATGCTGAAGTTATTGAAATTTTACATTTATCTTTTTGTTGGTCTGCTGAATGTCATATTTTCAATAGAGTGATAAAAACTTTTTTTTTTTTTTTTTTATTATACGTTTATTTTATTTATTGAATCTTCCTCACGGAACTAACAATAAGTATATCAAATCTTAATCTAATTTTATTATGCCAAGTCCAGCCAATGCCAGACGAGCCAGTTTCAGTTGCACTGATGATGTTGATTACGTCTCTTACGTTCCACAGAGGGCAAGAGTGTCTCTCCTTTTTAGCCGAGTGTGACTTCGGTGATTTAAAATGTTACGTGCTAGAGGATTTGGGTGTGACACAAGCTTTTTAATATATTTTAATGCATATTTCAAGAATTCTGTCTTTACCATCGGTACGTTTAAATCACTATGAATTCGCGTATTTTTTACATACCAGGGAGCAGCAGTGATCATGTGGAGGATTTTGTTTTGACGTCTTTGTATTTTTTCTATATTGGAAGCAGAGGCGGTGCCCATAGTTGAAGCCCGTAGCACCATATCGGTTTCAGAAAAGAGTTATAAATTAGCAGTTTACAATCCAAACTCAGAACTGAATTTCTACCTATAAGCCAATGTAGCTGTGCTGCTTTTAGTTTAATCTGTGTCGATTTAGATTCTATATGAGATTTCCAAGTTAATCGTCGATCTAGATGGATACCAAGGTATTTAACGTTTGGGTGTTGAGGTATTTCCTGATTATTAATTTTAACTACTGGACAGGATTCCTTACGCATCGTAAATGTTAAATGTGTGCATTTTTGTTCGTTCACCTTTATTTTCCACGTTTGCAACCATTTTTCTATTTCAACAATGTGTTGTTGTAAGTAACGAGAAGCTTGTTGAGGGTTTTCATGCGAGCATAAGAAAGCGGTATCATCGGCAAAAGTAGAAGTAACGGTGTGTGTACATGTAGGCATATCGGAAGTATAGATCAAATATAAAGTAGGTCCCAAAATACTACCTTGGGGAACACCAGCTTGAATTAAATGGGGTTTGCTTAAAAATTCACCCTCTTTTACCGCAAATTTTCGGCCAGATATGTAACTTTCAAGTAGTTTATGTGTGTTGACAGGTAAACTCTGCTTAAGCTTGAAAATTAGTCCCTCATGCCATACTTTGTCGAAAGCCTGAGAAACATCAATGAATAGGGCAGAACAGTATTTTTTTTCCTCAAAGGTCTTTCTAACGATATTTACAATCCTATGTGTTTGTTCAATAGTATTGTGTTGTTTTCTGAACCCAAACTGATGATCTGGAATGCTGCCATTATTGTTTAGTATTGGTACTAGCTTAGCTGATAGTAATTTCTAGAATATCTTTGACATTGTTGGCAACAGGCTTATAGGTCTATATGCATCTACTTTTGTGGCATCTTTTCCTGGTTTTGGAATCATGGTGATCATTGAAATTTTCCACTCTATAGGATAGTATTCAAGACGCAATATGGCATTAAATATGAACAACATTATTTTTACCGCTAAGGGTGGTAGCTCCAATATCATCTTATTGCTAACTTTGTCTATACCAGGGGCTTTCCTGGGGTTTAAAACTGCGATAGCATTCTCCAACTCGCGAGTTTTAAATTTCAAAGGTACTGCGGGACGAGGTACAATCGGGAGTGATCTATCAGAGTCGTCAGACACGTTTGGAGTAAAGACACATTTGAGATGGTTAGCAAACATATTCCCTTTTTCTTCATCAGTTCTAGCCCAATCTCCGCTAGAATTGCGTAGAGGAGATTTAGATATGACGGGTCTCTTTAATTTTTTGGTTGCACGCCATAGTGAGTAGTTTGTTTGCGAAGTTACATCGAGGTTTTCCAAGTATTCTCTTAGGGAATCAGTCCTCTCGCTTTCTAATAGCTGGTTGAGTTTTTTTGCGTACTCTTTCAATTTATTTTTGAGTTGTGGAGATCTTTGTTCTTGCCACTCTCTTCGGGCTCTTCTCTTTTCGTACAAAAGCCGCTCAATATCGGCAGAGTATATTCTGTTATATCTCGATCGTTGAAAGGTAGACGTAGCATGTTGAACAGCGTCAATATCTTCTGGTACCCTTAACGCTATATGTTCTGAGCAGTGGCGACTGATATATTTTTTGTATTTTACCCAGTTTATCCGGGACAGCAATAACTCACCAGTTAGTGACATCGATTCTCGGGTGTTTTGTAAGGTGACCACAGTGGGTGAGTGATCGGAGGATAGATCTGTTAATGCCTCTACCTGAATTAGTTCCTTGGAAATGTGTTTTATTATTCCAAAGTCGATTAAATCTGGTATTTTATTTCGGTCGGTTGGCCAATAAGTTGGTTTTCCACTAGATATAACTTCTAAGCCCAGTTTTGAAATTACTTCATACAAGGTACGTCCTTTGGTTGTAGCAAGACGTGATCCCCAAAAGGTGTGTTTTGCATTGTAGTCACCTGCTGCCAAAAAGCAATTACTTAAAGAGTTGAAGAAATTGCTATATTGGTCGTCTGTAATTGAAAATTTTGGTGGAAAGTAAATCGAAGAAATTACTAAATTTTGATAGAAGTTTTCAATGCAAATAGTTGTCGCTTGAAGGTAGTCTTCGCACACTTCTCCCCGTTGATGATGCTTAAGTCTGGACTTTATAAGTATTGCAGACCCGCCACAACCTCTGCCACGGGGGTCTTTAGTATCATACAATGTGTAGCCATTTATTTTAAATTTGCTTCTCGGCGTTAAATGTGTCTCAGAAATTAGCATTACATCAATTTGCTTGGTTAGTAGAAAGTGTTCAAGCTCATTTTTATGCTGGCGAATACCGTTTGCGTTCCAAAAACAAATTTTTAAGTAATTCATCGCTGACGAATAATGGCCTCCAGGATTGTATTCTGTAGAGTCAGCATTTGTTGCATCATATTGGTCATTGAAGTAGTAAAGTTATTTATAGTTTGCACTAGTGTTTCCATTGTAGATTCCAATCGACTGGAAGTAGGAGCAGTTGTTTCATTTTCTTTTTTTTGTTGGTTTAAGTTGCTCTTTAAAATATTCGCATACGAAACTTCACTGGTGGTGGTTCGATTTACCGTGGGAAAATTATTATTATTATTTGGAGGAATATGTACGCGAGCCGTAAGGGAACTTACTTTTGACTTCTGAATATTTTTGACAGTTGCATAAATAGGGCAGCCTCTATAATTAGCGGTGTGGTTTCCACCGCAGTTGCTACACTTTTTGACACTTGAGTCAGTCTTTATTTTATTGCACTGCGCCGTACTGTGCAGCTCACCACATATAACGCACACAGTAGGCAATTTGCAGTTGGCCTTGGTGTGGCCATATTCTTGGCAGTTCGCACATTGCACGGGTCCCGATCGCTTATGCGGTTCCTCTATAGTAATTTTCCTGTGAAGGAGATATTTGAGATTATAAATGGGATGCACTTCGTTTTTTTTTAATTTCATATCCCTTGGTTCTAATTCAACACGGAACATTGGTTGAGGGACCTTCTCTCTATTTTTTATGTTGGCAACGTTTTTAACCTTAAATCCATTGTATTCAAGAGCGACCTTTATTTCCCCTTGTTCAACAGAGGAGTCAATTCCTTTTATAACTACCTGGAGGCCTTTGGCACTTTTTAGCTGGTATGTGTAAAAATTTTTTTTGCGCTTTTAAAATTCACTTACAATTTTGCGATAATCGCCTTCGTTTTTCATTTGTATTTTAGTTTCTCTTATATTACCACGTGTTAGTGGAATTACGTAGAAACTATTTTCACCAGTAAGTGTAATTAATTCGTTTACTAACTGATTCGAGTTTTGTTCTCTTAGGTATATTGGCGGTGGCTTAGATATAACTACCGCCGCAGGATTTTCCTCAGCTTCGAGAATTGCAAAACGGTTTTGTAATGGCTGAGCTCCAACATTAATGTCTTTAAGCACTTTAGCTATTGATGAAACTTGTGAGGACTTTGGGCTTCGACCCCGTTTAAGCACTGTGATATATCGGTCCATACCGACTTGTGTTTTTGGCTTCGGTGTGTTATTTTCTGTTAAATTAATTTTGCTTACCGACTCTGTTGTACTTATGTCAGATTTAAAAGCAGATGTACCAGCTACTTGTAGTTCGTTACCATCATTAGATTTTGCACAGTTATTGGAGGGAGTGAAACTCATACAGAGATATCACTTTATTACCGAAAACGTTCTATGTACCGAATCAAGAAAACCCGAACACACAATTTTGCACTTAAAATTTTTGTACTTAAAACACTTTTTTCCCTTTTTTTTTTTCTTTTCTAAAAAGTAAATGGTCACACTGCGTTGGAATGCGGAGAATTTCTTGTTTGGTTTTTTTTTTTTTTTTTTTTTTTTTTTAATTTATTTAAAAACAGTTATTTTGTTATTTATTTGGAAAGTTTTAACCACTTAGATTTTCGTGTAAAATAAAAAACTTTAAACAAAATTCTTTACTCGCTCTTCGGCTTGCTCTGACAATTTTTTTAGGATCGCATTCAAATTGGTAATCTTATGATATTATGCAAGAAGTTCTACTAAAACGGTCTGGCCATTGTTCCGACCATCTGAACGACTTTTTCCATAATGGTAACGAGATTAAAAGTAAAAATTTAATAACGTTTTATAGAACTCACAATGTTTTACTTACATAATGTTGTTTTTAAAATTGAGGGCATACAAATCACCCGGAAAAGACTAAGCAGCATACAAGAGATATAACTTATTAAAACTGCGGATTGGCAATGACGCAATATGTATGGAATATGTTACTCGTTTGTGCCAATTTCGACCAGAGTTCTTAAGAAATATTTATGAAATAAAAATTAGTTTTTGCAAAGAAGAAAGTGTTGCATTGAAATGACATTCCAATAAAATAGTGTTGTAGGCGTAACACTGAAGAAATTTTTTGTTTGCTGATTGAAATAAATACAACTCTGATCGCAAGAAAATTGTTATGTCATGAAAATCTTCAGAACATTTTGCAAATAGTGCGACTTGCAAACAGATAGTCTATAGCCGAAATACAGTTAATTTCCTAGATGGACTGCAGGTGACGACGGCTATTGTATCACCTGTTTTTATCCCAAGGGCTCGTAATAAATTTTAAACCATACTTTTTCAATGGAATTTAACAACCTCTAATGAACGTATGCAAAAAGTTAAAAGTTACTATATTATTACTTTGGGTTAACAGACACGAATTGATTGCAAACAGGCTGATATTAATATACATACACACATAGTTTAACTTATGGCGTTTTCTTTTCTACAAAAAAAGGCAACACCACCCGCAGGGAGGGCAATTTTGTGTTCTTTTCTCGAAAATGCGTTGCCCTGTGAAAGGGTTGCGTGTTCTTTTCTAAAAAATGTTGCATTGCACTTTTGCCCTGAGCAAATCAATAGGTAGGCCTTGTAAAACACATGGTTTTTATTCCTGCACAGCGTTACCAGAAAATGTTCAAAAAAAGTCTTTTGAGTTAAAAGAGTCAGAAAATTAGATTTTAATAATTATTTTTATATTTTGTATCATATAAAACAAACAAAAGAACACTATGCGGCTGCTTATTTGTATGAGATATTAAAAAAAAATATTTGTTTTCTCTAGCAGATGAATTAGCAATCTGGCAACTGATCATTTTTGTATACACATTTTATAAAATATACAGAAAATGTTTGTTTATCAGCTGTAAAAAAGAGGCATTGCACTTTTTTCTAATTTGTGTTCTTTTCTCGTTGTATAAAAAATTGCACTTTCACAGGGCGGTGCTATTTTTTTGACCGCAGCTGTACGTATGGCGTATTCTACTATATATGAATATGTCGAAGAGAATTTGTATTACTTTTTAAATATATTTTATTTTTGAATATACTTGGTATATCGTTACAACTCAATACTATTTATAATATATATGTATATGAAAGCAAATTTATTGAAAGAAAATTTTATACGTTTTTATTTATTTTTCGTCATTCTGCTTGCCCATTATATCACCATTATTTAGTTTAGAATCGTCGTATTCACTGTTGCCACTATTTTTACATTCATCTTTTAAGAGCGACTGAGTTATGATTTTAGCATTATTTTCAGTCCCCGAAACATTTGCCATAGCGGCCAATAAATGATCTTCAGGCTGCACGTACATCGGCATTACATCGTTATTAGTTGCATCTGCTGTAGTTGCTAATGATTCGTCTTCATACTTCTCTAGTGTCGTATTTGTAGATTTAATCGGTGTCAAGGCATCGCTAATGAAAGTAATGCATATCAAAATATATACTCGTACATACATAAAATTAAGCAATATTATTTTTTTAATTGATTACCTAGTTTTTATGATTACATGTGGATCTTTCGAAGAATTTTTAACGTTTCCTGATCCTCGGGCTTGTGCATTTTGCCACATGTCTAAAAATAACAAAAATTGCAATTTTAACATTATTACATTTTCAAGAATCTAAATATCTAAATATTAAATATTATAAATATAAATATTAAATTCTTTTATTATACAAGTATTAACTTTTATGTTCTAAATTGCCTTAAATATTTATTTGAATGTTACTTTTTACACAACGCATCCAATCAATATTTCCAAGATGCGCATAAACACATTACTTTATTTAAAAAAGGAATAAGCAACTAAACAATTTAAATTTAATTTAAATTAATTTCCCTCAATCGGTACATCACTTTTTTTCTCACTCTGGAAACTCTAATCAGAGAACAAAGCGTTTAATAGTATGTGAATTTTAATCAAATGTAGTAATTGAAATAAGAGAATTAAAAAATATTTCAATGCTTTTTGCAATGGCTTTGGAAAACCTAAAATTTTTTTTTTTGGGTGCATAACCATACAATTAAACAGTCTAAGGCGTTGGAAGACTTTATTTCCAATTAACAAATCCGGTGAAAAAAATTTATATATATACACATGTATATATATAAATGAACATTTGTGGGAGATCTTGATAGATAGATCAGATAGACAATTACAAATAAGAATATGCTTATTATATGTCAGTTATAAAAGACGAATGGCCGAAAATCCCAGCTGAAGTTACTATAAATTTAGTCAAATCAATGCCAAGAAGAATACAAGTAGTTTTAAATGCAAGGGGCACACAAACTAAATTCTAGTTTTTAATTATGTGCCAATTTTTTTTCACTGTAAACTTAGTTTTAACGCGTGAAATTTGCTTCGTGAAAGTTGCTCTTTATTATTTAATTGCAATCATATTCAATAAAACTTTCTTTTAGGAACGTTTAATGAATAGTTTTTTAGTTTCCGTAGGCGAATGAATAATACGTAGCCTACTAAAAAAAAAGAAAAAAATTATATTGATGACGCTTATTGTGTGTATATATAATTAATATATTTAACCTCCTGGGCATCTTCAATGTTGCACTCCTACTTAACTTTTTTAAATATATGTATGTATTTAAACAATTAGAATGAAAAAAAAAATTAATAAATTAATCTGAATAATAAATTATTGATATGCAAAATAAAATAAAAATGATGTTGAAGAACCGAAAAGCTGATTAAAAAGAAGCGGCCAACTATTGTTGTCGACGAAAAGTTTAATTTAAAAAAAAATTTAAGTTTAATTTTATTATGATTATGCTATTTGATTTTCAAAATTTCGGCAGTCTACTGTTGGATGCGATCAAACAGAATTAAGTATAATGTATCGTAGGCATCACACCGTTAATCTATCGCTATTGATAAATTCATAGTTGATGAAAATATGGCAACCACACAACGTGTATGTTTCTATTCCATTTTGTTTTTCTCTATTATTGGTATATTATTTCTTTTATTTTTGCTTTGTAGTATTATTCCTTATTCAGACCACTGAAGTTAAAATACGGTTTTATATTGAATAAAGTAACAACAATATTCAACATGGATATTAGCGCAAGCCTTGACACGTGCGTATAGATTGTGTAGTTTTTAGCTTTTACAATTTCATTCGCTCTCTAATATCGGCCCTAAGAATTCGAAAGATTTTTACTTTCTATGGACATCCTCATGTAGAAGAAGTTCAGGTCACAGTGTTGCGTTAGCCGCTCTGTAGAAATGTGATGCTTTTCTTCCACCAAAATTCGTGATTTCTTTTGCCAAAATCGGGTTTCATTCACTCCGATGCATCTATCACCGGATCGACTCTGTGGATAAAAATAAATAGACGCCCGGCGTATGGGAGTGTTTAAAGTTAGTGCTGTGGCTCTCGAGTCCATTTAAACATAGTAATTTTTATTCTTTTTATTTAAATTAGCATCAAATTAAAGTTTGTTGTTGTTTTCTCAGGCGAGGTTGCCAGTGTGAGGCAAAACTTTATAGCTGTATAATTTACTTATATTTTTATGTAACATACTTTTATTTTTAAATGGTGTACTTTCGCTACTAACTAAACGACGAGGCATCGAGGTATTTAATTACACCTAACTTAAGGCATAAAATTACGATAGAGTAAGGAGAACCTATTAACACTAAATGAAGTTTTCTAGATTATATATTATTATAATTTTTTCTAGATATATTTTAAGAATTTACTCATTTGCCACCTCGGCGACTATTTAAAATTTATCACAGGTCCAGAGTTTATCTTATATAATCGTTTAAAGGATGAGTTTAATAGAGATGAGTGTTTGTAGGACCTTGTGAACAATACACATATTTAAAAATCGCCGGTCCTTATGCTACCAATACACGATTCGACCGTTGGCAAAATTCGCTTAGTAATCAAGTTGTGTGTTATGCCCACTTACGATAAAACCTCTTCTTACAACTTCATTTTGCAAAAAATTTCCAGCTGGAAACAACAAATAATAAACGCCCATGCCATGAAGCAAAACAAATTAGGTTTAAATGTTGTGAAGCAATAAAACAATTGAAAGGTCTTTAAATAAATTAAATATTTATTGGCATTCAAATTTTTTTTAATCTAAAAGATTTTTCAAAAATAAAAATAAAATAAAATAAAACTTATATAATTTACTAATATTGGCTATCATTAAATAATTCATCGTAGAACTGTGCTCTAGTTTCATTTGAGCTGTGTCTTCGATTTTGAATTACTTTTTTTATTATTTTCTTCTACACTTCTTTCTTTTATTTTCTTCGCTCAAAAACCAAATTAACCGACGACACGTCTCTCTCCCTCAAAATTTAAAATGAGAATGAGGTACGAATTCGCATGACTAACCCACAAACTATACAACGCGTTGGCACAACATGCCAAAAAATCAAAAAATTTTGTACTTTATACAACAGGCCCACTTACGTTACAACCTTGATTACAACCTGCCGAAGTTTTGCCAACGGTCGCATCGTGTATGGGTTGCTTTAGAGTTATAAATGATTATATATTTGTATATTTTAAAAAATTTATAATAAATGAAATGTAAATAATAACAACTAAATATAAAATAAAGAGTTAGGAAATAAAATAAAACTATGTTCAGCCCAATTATGAATACCTATTACCTTTTCCCTGTTCTAAATGAAATCTCTCGGGAAAATTTTTCACTTTTCCCTTATTCTAAACAGATTTTGAAAATGTGTATTTTATCCGTGGAATATAGTAGGAATGTGAATAAAAGAAAGAATATGACAACGATTGTTGGGAAAACGGCCGCTTTGCAAAAATCGAAATATTTAAAACTTAAATCAAAATAAATAAATTTTTTTATTTATTGGTCCGACTACAAAAAAATATGTGCGAGAGAAGGAAGCCAACCCAGAAACTTAAGTAATTTTTTTTAAGTTTTATGGTAATACGTATATTTATTTTTATTTAGCTCTTAAGGAAATTAGTTTCTGTTAATAAAAACATAAGATTATAAAAAAAAATTAAATAAAATTATACAAAAATATGTATGTGAATTTGTTTATAAACTTGTAAGTTACGTCCGATACTTTGAGCACTTGACATGTACTGCTGTGAGGCTAACACCAATACGTCACCTATTTGTGTAGACAAGTCTTGTAATTTGCATATCATTTGCATCTGAATGGTATTTCAAATAAATGCAGATGTTATGTAATGCACAACAAACATTTATTATTTTCGCTGCTTTTCTTGCAATCGGTGATTTGTTTTTTTAAAACATTTTGTTTTTATAATTTTTATTGTTTATTTAAGCACACTTATTAATATAAAAAATGGAGATAGCAAAATGTGTGTGCTTTTTTCACATTACAAGTTAAAAGAAGACAGCTGGAAGCAAAACATCTTATAGTGTTTTCACACCTAAAGTTAAAACCTGGTTTTAACTTAAAACCTACAAACAGCTTATTTTGTGTTCACATACAATTTTTATAAAATCAGGTTTTATAATACAGTGTGTGAAATAAATTTGTTAACGATAAAATAAATTTTTTGAATAAATAGGTGTGTTTGTTGTAATTATTCTTCCCACATTTATTTGAGAAACTGTACGACAGCTGTTATTGTATATATACAAAATAAATTTTAAAAATGTGTATCTAAAATTGAAATGATTTTACATTTTGTGAATGAATACTTGTGAATTGTGAATGAATTATCAGCTGTTTTCAATCTTTCTAACTTGGTAGAACTGAATAAAACAAGGTTGTATATTATAAAATCTACTTAAAACCAATTCAAAAAAGGTTTTAAGATGGTTTTATGAGAATTACTTTGTATGGTAAAACCAGGTTTTAAGGGTTGATTTTAAAGTTAAAACCAAATTTTGTTTTAAAACCAGGTTTTATCCTCAGTGTGAAAACACTATTACACCGAAAACTCGAAGTTCCCTCTACCGAAAAATCGTTCCCTTCATCTGTTTGGAATGAGGGGTTTCTTGGGAATAATCATAATCGGGCTGATTATGGAACGTGCATACATATAGTCACTAATTTCTTACCATTGTTTTCAATATTTTGTTGAGCCTTTTCTAGCACTTGGAGTGTGTGCTCCTCGGCTATGGATCGTATTGTGTCGATGTCATACAAACGAGGTTGTTGACATGCATTCTCATCGCCGCATCCATATAAATTTATATCGCTCGCAATATAAGGTCTGGTTTGGGTTGATCTGTCGTCTTCGTCTAAAATGTAAATAATAACAGTAGTATGACATCTTTATATCAATATAAGGAAACAATAATAATAAAAACGGCAGACTTATTCAACTAGGATCACACTATTGACGTAAAACCAAGCCGCATATTTTTTCATAAGCTGCTGGCATACATTAGAATTTAATGTTTCTGCCCATATCGCAAGTTATCTTGATCTTCCAGCATTGCTATCATCTCAAAATGAAAGAGAGGCTTACAAAGGAACTTACAACTCAAGATAAAAGCCATATTACAGTGTTTCGAAAACCACAAAAATTTAAATTTTCAGTACGATTACTACCCATACCCATGTATTTTACGAATTAAAAATTAATAAATATGAAAAAAAGAAACTTAAAGAAAACTTAATTTAAACGGAAGTAATTTGATTTTCAGTTTTTAAAATTTTTCTCGCTTGTTCATACCGGTACAATGAATTCCATAAAAAAATTTCCGGCCTCATGTTTTGTATTCATTCAGAATTTAAGGTATATCCACTCCTAATCCTACACCATTACTGTCTTCTAAAGCTAAGAAATATAGCAAAATATTTTACTGAATTTACTAAATCGTTGCATATACTGATTGTAGATTGTATCTACAGAATCTAGATTCGAACGATTCGAACTTATGGATGCCTAGTCTGGCTTCAGAAAACTGGTAAGACACACATAAAAATGATTCAGATTATTTAAAATATATATTCTAAATTAATTAATAATCTCTCTCCCAGGCATCTAAATGAGCCTGAACAATAGATTTAAAAACAACAAGGTAAAAACACTTGCCACCGAGTTGCCACTGGCTAAAATTTCCGAAACTATTAAGGAGGACTCTTTTGGTTAAAAGAATTCTAGTAGTAGTTGTTATATCAAATTTCATTACCAGATTTTTTTATTTTGTTTCCGTAATACTTCTAAGTAAAGAGTCATACTAAAAAAAGTTTTTATTGTAACTTGGAAACAACTCTGAAATTATTTGTTGTTATTTATTTTAATGATGACACAGTAGCAGCACAAATATATCACTATCAAGTTAATAGCATTTTTTATCGTATATACATATATATGAGTATGCTTAAATTATTAACAATCATTGAACTACTGGTAAAGATACAGAAGACAATTATTTGAGAAGTATTGACAAAGGGATAATGACATCTATGCGAAATAAAAAAAATCTGACGTGAAATTGACTAGCTCACCTTTTTTTTCATGCATGACTTCTTGTTCCATTGAATCGTTAGGTAGATGATTTAAAACTGGAGTCCTCTTGGGAGATTTCTCTTCAACGATGGGGCCTTCCGAAAATTCAACAGTAGGTGATATATTTGCTGGATGTTTTACTAATGCAGCTTCATTGACGAATTTGGTTATATCTTCTAGTCCTTCTTGGCATAGTTGTTTTTCAGCTTTGGTTCTTTCCATGTCATCTGTGACAGGCTCAAAGTTATCGATGCATAGGTTAGCAATATCAAAACGACCAATTTTCTTAAGAGCCTGTTGTAGTTTATTTCCAGTTGCATAGTTTCCTTGTAGGCGCAGCCAAAGACGTAACAAGACCATTGCACACTGATTTTGATTTTTGCCTTCCGCATATTCAGCATTGATAAGATCGATATCGGTCTCGGGTACATCCAATTCTTTGGCCAAACGAATCCAGTCATCTTCTAGCAGTAGACATATATGCGAGAGATGCATGTCGGCCTTATGTATGGTTTGGTAATTTTCCATTTTTATTTCACCATTCTGATGTTGGTTTTCACGTTCATTGAACATCTTTTTGTATTCTGCATTGATTTGATCGCGATGATTAAGACCTTGGTCTATAAAATTAATACTGTTGATGCTTCGCTGACTACCAATAATAGTATTTTCTGTAATGGAAGCCGAGTGCATTACAGGATCCTTCAGTGAAACATTCAAGGTGCAAATGGGCTGTTTGGGGGCTTCCCCTTGGCCAATTTTGGGTTCATCCATAAAACTAATACGCGCGAAGGGTTCCTCGGGATTTTTAACATGAACTGTAAAAGAAAGGCGATTCTCCCGGAAGGCCTGGAATTTAAGGCTAAGTTGTTCCCCAGTTTTGAGTACAGGTACTAAGTTTCCACCAAACTCCAGAAAAATTATCTGATCTTCCAAAACTTCAACATCACGACTTTTAGCCACTTCAGTAAAGTTATCTTGGTGCTCCAATGTTTTATCTTCTTTATCGTCGGTCATACAAAATATTGAAAGTTTGGCTTCATGTGTCGAGGTACGTTTAGCAAATACGACAAATTTAGCTTGGAATGGTACAAGCGCCATATAAGAGTAAAGTGCAGAGGCCATACGGTTGGCTTCGGTGATATTCCGGCAATCCATCAGCCAGAAACGAGCTGAAACTGTGGTTGTAAATGTAACACTGTCCTTAACAAATGCTAGAGGTGTTGAACCGGTAACATCCTCCCAAATAGCTCGATTCTGGCCTCCGGTTATGGAGCATAGGAGACGTAATGTAGGCGCATTACCAGTGTATGGCGAATTAACCATACCCTGAGTACAAGCTTTTGGTGTCGGTATGCTGAGAGTAATGGCCTTATGGAATTTGCGCCGTCTCGGTTCAACTGTTACCACTGGTGATACTGCCACACCTTGCCCAAGCAATTTGCAGCAACTATATAAGTCAACTGGCTGTGCCTGAAGACCGACTCGAATTTTCTTCGTCAATGCATTTGGCGGAAATATTGCCTGGACCTGGGGTACAGCTTGCGATGATACAGTACCACCATCAGAACCAATAGCATGAACTTCTTGTCGTATACGAGACACTACTGCGAAGAAATGCGGAAAATTGCGAGTTACAATACGAATTATCCTATTTGTGCGTAAGTCCTCCAAAGGATTTAGCTCTGTCTCCATTGTTTCCTGCAAAATTTCAAGTACTGATTCCTCCTTATCGTAAATAGTATGCTCCCGCCAATTTTCACCATTGTCAGAGCGTAAAATTATAATTTCGCGCTCTTTGTCACGCAAGGAGCCAAAGTGAGGAACTTCCAAAATTACCGGTCTAAAACATCATAAATAATTATCTCATTAAGAGTATCTTAAAATATTTATTATATTTTTAAATTTAGTTTATTTTTTAAACATTATTTTATTTATTCAAAAAACCTTGAGAACTATTCAAATATTATTAAATATATATAATAACTCGATATCCATTTCATTGTTTTAAAAGTATAGGACTGGAATTCGATATCTGCCAAACTAAGTTATTAAACCAATTTTTTTCTTTTCAGTTGAAAGTCTGACATTGACGAAAATAGATCGCTTATCATCAACGCATAAAAATGAACAAAATATAATACAAAAATGGTGATTCTGCCACTGCCACATATCGTGCTTTAAGAGGAGATTATGGTTTACATAATCGTCCAACTATGCAAAGCAATTGACAAAATTATTAAGACTGGAGTGGTTACAAATATTGTAAGGCATCTGCATCATCGTTCCGCTCGTTCCTCTGAAAATATCGCTGCTGTAAGTGAAAGTGTTGCCGAAGATCCGAATATGTCGATTCCTCGTTTTGAGGAATTAGGACTGTCTTACGGCACATTATGGTTCTCTTTTGTCCGAAGGTGTGATTAGACCTTACTTCCTCGAAAACGACGATGGAACGACTGTCACCGTCAATTCGGAGCGTTATAGTCATGATAACCGACTGTTTTTGCCTGCGATTGAAGAAGGCAAGCCCAACATTCGTCAAGTTATGGCTGAAATATGTGTCAAAAAATGGTCGAAAATTACCTCAAAAGAAACAATCCTCGCCTGGTGGTCATTTAAATGATGTATCTTATGACACATAATTTTAACTTTCAATACTTATACTAAAAAAGAAATATCATAAAAAAATATTTTATATGTGTTTTATTTACATATACTTTTGAAACCGCAAAATTGATAACCCGTTATTTATATACACTAAATTGTGTATTCTGCAATCAAGAGAGATCCGTTTGTATCATTTTGGTGAAATTTTATGGATCACATATATGAAAACAGTAAAAAATTGGTTCTCAGGAATATTCCTTTAGAGAAATTTGATAGACTGGTTATAGTATACTTTAAGAAATCAACCATTTAAAAAATCTTATAATATTCTTTTATCTTTGGTAAATTTTTTTTTTCGATTCATTGTATATGGAAATATTATATTTTCTTTTTGGGTTAATTAATAAAGAAAAAGTGTGAAATATTAATATGCAAAAATTCGTGAAAATAATTGCCTTCTATTCATTTTCTGAAGAACTGAATAAGCAACACCGAAATCAATCTGCATACAGTGCATTTCGCTTGTATCTGTAGTTTTACACATATACGAGTATTTTATTACAAACTCAATTTTTACAATTTCTGACATGGAATGACAATTTTACAACGATTCCATGTTCATACATACAATAGAAATGAAACTGCTCAATGCCTGCTACAGAAGGTTGATCTACGAGGTGTGATAAAAAATTTATTTTTTTTTCAATTTTTTTGCTTGGATCTTCAGTTTCGGGAACAGGAAAAAGTCAACAGGTGCCAAGTTCGGCATGATAACGTTTTTGGCCAAAAATTTTAAAATAACTGTCAGTTTTTAATCACACCTCATATTGTAATGTCAAAAGCAGTATTCGTACAAACAGTCGCACTCGTGATTTGTGTACGATAATTTACTAACATTTATGCTGAGAATATCAAGTATGAACACTTAATTGTTCCAAATAAATTGGCCCAATTTATTTTTGTACCTGAGAACAGGACATGAAATGTGATAAAAGTAAAAAGTGGTAAAACACATTGGCTGAAAAGAGTGGAAACGGTAGAATTGCCTGCAGTATTTTACGCCAAACTTTATGTTGGAGATAAAATAATACTTTTACATTTATAATTTTGTTTTATTTCGTTACTAAATTCTAAATAAGCACATATATTATTTTAATAGTTAATATAACAAATTCCAAAAAATTATCCGGGGTATACAGTTAGAATAGCATACGTGCTGTGTACTACGCCTGAATTACGCAATGAATTATTCGAGATAGGATGCTGCTTCACTAAAATTATGTATTAGTAACATTAATTAAAGTATTAACAAAGTTTAAATATCATTTAAACAAATAAATAAATTATTCTAAGTTTTATAAAATAAGTATATTTTGTGACCAATAAAATTTACAAAAATTCTATATAAAATACATGAACATATTTTGTCTTGGAAATGATTTTTATTTTCCTTAGTACGATTTCAATTTAATCATCGTTTGGATAGCCTTTATTCGTGACCGTGAGATTAATAATTTTACTCACCCCAAAAATTTCGCCTCTACTGGGGATAGTTCTAAAATTCGGCTTATCAAAGCCTCACCTTCCATTAGAGGTGGTGGATAATGGACACGATTGGGTTTCACATAGCGACAGGTGATACGAGTCGGTTGCGCACATGATTTGGAAGGTACAATTAAACGCACACCGCTGTGACGGCAACCGCGCATGGAACCACCGCGAGCATCCACCATAAATGAAACTAAAAATCTAAGCAAATAAATTATTTAAAATAAAAACATAAAACAATTTGCAATATGCCAGTATTTAAAAATATTGTGGAGACTTACCCTAAATGGACAGGAGGTTTTATAATTGCCACATTATCAGATTTAAGCGGCTTCTGTTGAATGGGTTGAACACCTTCACTTTTCGCTCCTATAAAGTCATAAAGAACAAAATTTAAAATACATCAATTTTATTTTTTATAACATTATTTTTCAAAGTAATTTTCTAATCAAATTGGCCCTATTTATAAATAATATAAGCTAAAAGGATTGCAAGTAAGTCCAATCTAAATGTTTTAGGGCTTTTTAGCTCTTGTGTGCCCCAGCTAAAGTTTTCTGCTTTTAAAATATTCAGCACTTTCTGATACCGGTCCAAGAATTGTAAAAAAAATTTTGTCTTTCTAGAAAGTATGCTTTCCTTGCAACAATATTGCTGGTACTGCATTGTCAATAGAATTTTCGCTTAACTTGTCGTTTGTTTGTCAATACACTGAGTCTGTTGGATGAAAATAAAGAGTCGTCCAGCCTATTCGAGTAGTTCAATTTTTACCTTTTTCTGAAGAAAAGTTAGTTATAATACACAGTAAACTAAATTACGTTGCTATCAGCCCAGATCAAGTTGTCAGAATATTTACAAAGTATTTATTTAAGCAAATGTTAGAGATAATTTGTAGCTCTTTCCATTTTTTGTACCAAATTTAACACCTTTTTTCACTTATTTTCTTTTTTCACAAATTTTAATTATTTTTTCCTAATTTTGATTTCGCTGCTTACGTGGTTAAGTTGTTCTAAATGCACGCATTTGATTTAAGCTTCAAAGCAATACAGGCATCTATACATCCAAAAGCGTAAGAACCATAAATTGCGGGAATGCCTCGCATAATAATAAATTTCATAAAAAACTTTTTCCTAACAAAGAATTATTATTTTTTTACAAGTACTTATGTGATATGCATTTCATTTTTACTGTCTCCGCACTTTCTTGCGGGAAAGTATTTTGTTTTATTTCATGTTGCACGATTTTTTAATGTTATGAAACCACCACCGAGTCAAGGTCAATCTTAAAAGGAATGGTTAAATTTTAAGGGCTGATGTTAAATATGAACCACCAAGTTTTTTCTATATTTCATTTGACAATTTCAATTTTAATTCAGACTAATCCAATTTTAACATGGAAAGATGCATAATCAAGCAACGTGTTAAAGCTATTCAGGTTCATTATGGAAATGGGCTTTCAAATCTAAATGCACATTTTTGCGGTCAATTTAATCACCCAATGTGCATACAATCGGAAGAATCATTCAAAATTTTGAGCAAACTGCGAATGTAGGAGATATGAATACAACAGTTAATGCTCGTACAGCTCGTAGTACAGAAAATATTTTTGCTGTTGACGTACTCAACAATTGCACCTCTCACGCTCGTCATTGGTGAACATTATACATAAAGACTTGCATTTACACGCTTACAAGGTGCAATTGACTCAAAAACTAAAGCCTCTTGACCATTCGTCAATGGTCAGAATGGTGGCATGAAATGGCAACAGGAGACAATCAATTTTGGAGGAAAATCATCTTCAGTGATGAGAGGCATTTTCACATCAGTATATTCGTCAATAACCAGGATTGTCGCAATTGGCCGCCTAGATCTTGCGATTTATCACCGTTGACCTTCTTCCGCTGGGGTTATTTAAAACCACACATGCACGTCGATAAGCCAGCAATAACTCAAGAAGTAAAAAATTATATAATTTGGCACATTGACGGCATAGAACCCCAATTATGTCTCAGCGTCATCGAAAATTTGTTAATTTGGATTGAGGTATGCCGTGAAGGTGGCCAAAGGTATTCCATTCATAATTGAATCACCTCTTATTGTTATAAAAAAAGAAATGGCAATAATTTAACCACGCTTTATATGTACATATGTTACTTACATATGAATCTTCTACATATGTATTTCCATAGCATACCTACATAGTATGTATATATAATATATACATATATAAGATACATATGTCATTAAATAATTGACAATAAAAGTATAAGTTTGTAAGTTGAAACTAAAAATAAAACATGTTCAGTAAGATTAGAGATAAGAGTATCCTCTGTTAAAAGATTAAAAGATCAATGCACCTACTATATTATAAGATGACTTTTCTTCAATGACAAACGCTATCGTCCTTAGCTGATACACACATGTTGTCCTTTAACCTACTTTTTGAACAAATAAATTTTGAAATTATATTTTATAAACGAAAGTCAGTTGTTAATGAGTTTCGAATTAGTTCAGTTGTAAATTAGTTGTAATTAGTGTGGTTACCATCGGGGTTCGAATCAGCACTCTTGAAAGCAACATGAACTTTGCAATTAACAAAGAAGTACTGAAGTAGAAGAAGTACTGAACAATTAAAGACGTACTAAACACAACTCAATAGCATCGAAAAAATATATTTTTAAAAAAAATCTTAACTGAAAACATTATATCACGTTATACATACATATTTATGTGTGTGTGTGTATGTAAACTGTATTAATGTATGCATGCACATCCCTATGTAGAGATGTGTATGTATACATTAGGGTATATTATTATTTTTTTAATTTTTCATTATTTTTATTATTATTTTCTTACTTTTATAACTAATTTATCCATATTTTCTTTTAGTTATAAAAATTATTTTACAAGTATTTAAAAAAATACAAAAATAAAAGAGCAACATAGGTAGCACAGAGTATTTAAATAATTGTATCTGGAACATTATATAGTATGAAAAGTTGTGGTCTTTTCACGTCGTTTTAGTTTTTGATAAGAATTTTCATAAAACTAAACTCCTCTTTTTACAGTTTCAGATGATAGAAAATAAGTAACAACTCCAAAAGTTCGTATTGCGTGCATTGCTTTATTGAAACTGGGCTCTAGATACAATTGCCTGACACATTTTCTCATACATGTATGCATGCATTTATGTATGTATGGATGTATGTATGTATGTATGTATGTATGTATGTATGTACGTGCGTGCGTTTGTTTAAAAATGCGTTTGTATAAAATGTTTTACGTATAGCTAAAAACTGAAAAGAGCCCACAAAATTGCCAAATCAAAAAAACCTAAAAATTTAAGATTCACATAAATCAAATATTGGATCTCTACGTTTCAAAACGACAAACATACATACATACATTTACTACACTCATACATTTACTACATACATTTTTATGTATGTATGTATATTAGAATTAATTCATGCAGCCTGTATTTATTTAGTGCTTACTTACCTTTATTTTGATTTCTTATAACGTGACTGGCATTATAAATATGATCTTGTTCCGTGATGATGGATGTATCATAATTCAGATGATCCTGATCATTTGAAGTTTTCAAATCGTCAGTAGCCATGTATTTGTATTGATATTGGTCTATATGTTCTTCGCCGCCCTCGTCGTCAGAATCGGAGGGAAACACTTCATGCATTAACTCAGGTGCTACAACTTTATATTTTTTTTCTTCCAAAACACCTGTTAAACTATTTATAACAGAAGTTTCAGTAACAACTTTTAATGTTTCCACTGCCGTAACGTAACCCAAACTATTTGCAATGCTTAATGCAGTTTGTCCGTTCTAAGGAGAAATATAAGCAAATATATTTGAAAAAAAAAAATTTCGAATTGATGAATAGGCAAATTTGTTTTCGGATTTTTGTTTTACTTCCTAAAAGTAAATCAATTATAATGGAATCCGGCATACTTGTTTTGGCTTACTACAAGATATGGAGATTTTAGGCATTCATGCTTTTTAATATATTTTTGCCCACATATGTATGTGCATATATACACGCGTTTCGACAGTGAACCAACTCCATTTTGTGTTTTTGTTTTTTGCATTAAATTTTAATTTATATATAAATATTTTCTTTTCCATTTTTTGTGTAAATTTTATACTTGTATATGATGATTGCGAAGTGGTCTCATCTTCATCCATTTTTAAAAAATTTAATTATTCATTATTATTTTCTTTATTATTTCTTCTCTAAGCCATAAAATTAGTTTAACTTTAAAGTGAAATTTGCAAATAGGACACATCAATTTTAATTTTTTTTTAACTTGCGATAATTCTGGGAATTATACATTTCTAAAAATAAATTTATGTCGATACTAATGTATTTTAATTATTGGAAATTGGCTTAATTGATTGGAAATATAAATTTATGACACTTTATAAGATTCCACTTTGCTATTTTTTTAAAAAATAAATTTGCGTTATAGACATAATTAATTAATTCATTTTCTATTGTGTTATCACTAAATGCACTTGCCAATGCAACTCTTCGAAAGGCTTGTTTAGAGAGCAAGGGAAGTTTTCAGCTTGCCGTTCTGGATTAATGTATGCGAAAAACATTCGAAGAAGTTTCTCTCATGACTTGTTTACGATAATTTACCAAAAATTAACGTGAGAATGTCATGTCTGAAAACTTACGTGGTATAAATATATTTGAGTCTGAACAGGGTATTAGGCGAACACCTTTAAATTAATAACTACCCAAAACACTTTTTATATTTATATTTGTTTATTACTGGTTTATTCCATTGCCGGTCATTTTAAGCGTCCTAACCACATGCATTATATTCATATTGTACAATTATAGTGAAAATGTAAATAGGAGGTGGCACAATATATGTATTTGATGAACTAAAATTATAATAAATGAAATACTCAGTATTATTCTAGCGCGAAAACATAACAACAGGTGTTATAGAAATTCTAATTCAGAGAAATTTTTGTCCATGTTATTTAATCTAACATTTAAAACTGCCCAACCCAGTTCAATGAAACTTTACGAGTGAGTACTGTGGTGCTGTTGTTTAAATGTATTTGTAGTGGCTGAAGGCTTGAAATTAATTAGTTTAAATGCTTTAGTTTTATTTATAGGCAATGATTACTTTTTAATTTAAACAAATTTTGCAATTATTTATTTTAAATTATTGTGTCGTTTGTTACTCAATTCAGGCCAAAATGGAAATATTATTTCCAACAACATACGCAGCAATATTAGAATCATAGGAAAACAGAGTCTGCATATTACACAAGGTGATCACACGTTCGTACATATCCATACATATACGAGGTGTGATAAAAATGGGATTTTTTTTTTCAAATTTCGCATTTTTTTCTGTTATGTTGGTATACCTGTCTGTTATATATGTTGACAATATCAGAATTATCAAATTGTTTTTGACAGATAAAAAGGTTAGCCGTGTTTTGGTGTTCTTCGATCTTTTGCTAAATTTTCACCAAAAACAACATCGCATTGACATCGCACAGGAGCTCTTGAATGTTGTACACGATGATCCAGATTTGCTCAAAAACGTCATAACTGGTGACGAATTATGTGTGTATGGCTATGACGTTGAAGCTAAATCTCAATCATCCCAATGAAAGCGTCCAGAAGACCCAAGAATGAAAAAAGCACATGAAGTTAGGTCAAATGTGAAGGATTTGCTCACTGTTGCAATGGCGTGGTGAATCTTGAACACTTGTCACAAGGCCGTACTGTCAATAAGGAATAATACCTTGAAGTTGTGCGTCTTTTCGCAAAGCAATTTATCAGAAACGCACTGGATTTTGGAAAATCCAATCATGGATTTTGCACCATGATAACGCACCAGCTCACACAGAGATGATTGTGTGTCAGTTTAAAACCAAAATCGTAATTATGTCTTAACCACTGTATTTGCCGGATTTGGCCCCCATTTACTTTTTCCTGTTCTGAAAACTTAAGGCACTTATGAAAGGAAAACGTCTTGCTACGAGTGAGGAGATAAAAGAAAAATCGAAACCGTAGCTGTTCGTCATACCAAAAAGCGCGTTTCAGAAGTGTTTCGATGGTTGGAAAAAACGCTGGCATAAGTGTATTATGAGAGATATTACTTTGAAGAGGGCAAGAAAAAATTCAAAATAACAGTTATTTTTTGATCACTCCTCGTACATATCAACATACATACATACATAGATGGAAATAAAGTTATCCATCTATAAATAATTTATACACAGAGCAAAATGTGCCTAGTAGTACCCAACAAAATTGAATAAAATTTACAAGATATATCTATGGTTTTTTTTGAAGAAGAACATCTATTAATTTCATAGGGAAAACCTTTTTGAAAAAATCAAGAAGGAAATTTATAGATTTTATTAGGTATTCTTCTTGATTTTTTCAAAAAGGTTTTCTTCTTGATTTTACCAGGTTATCTTATTGACTTTTTTTATAAATACTTCTTGATTTTATTTTATAATTTTTTTAATTATTTATTATTTCTATATGTATTAATATAATAATAAACAGTAAATATTATTATTACTAGTTACTTTTTACATATATAAATTAAATATATTTGCTTAAATAAATACGTTGTTATAATTAATTATGCCCATTACTACAAGTTGCCGCTAGTTGAAGGTTGGATTTTATCGGGCCGGATAATTCTTTTCTTCGGTCATGGCAGTACTATAATACATATAAACTTCATACCCAATTTGTTAACAAACCTACTACGTGCTCCACGATCTCGAAGAGAAAATTGCATATAAAACATCGCAAAGCTTAAACAATTGTTTTTGTTTTAAAGAGCTTTGTGCGAAGGCAATGTTCTCGTGACCACCACTAAATATTCAAATTCGTGGATAATTAAAAAAAGCGCATTTTACTTACGTATTAACTCAGATTCCCTAAAAAAAATTGTTTTTTTTTATTAATTAATTAATAAATAATATATAATCAATAGATTACTTTCCAGTTGTTCACTTTCAACTAAACGTTTAATTTCATTATGTCAAGTGCAAAAAAATTATGACATGTAAATCAAAGATTCTGCTGCAAGGAAAAAACAAAACGCAAAAAAAAATCTTGAAAAAATTGTGTCTGTATTTGTTGTTTCATATTTTTGAAATAACAACAAACGTAGTAAAATCAAGAAGAAACCCTTTTTTAAAAAATAAAGAAGGCAACCTAATGAAATCATTAAGGAAAACCTTTTTAAAAAAATTAATAAGGTGACCTAATGAAATCAATAAGAAATCCACTTTTTATGTAATTAATTGTTTTTTTTTTGCTCAAAAAAACAAAACATGAGTATGAAAAATTGCAAATAACAAGTTTTCTTCTTGATAAAATTAATAAGATTTACCACACAAAAATAATAAGGAATCCCTTTAAAAAAATCTTCGCTTCTTTCTGCTGGGATACCCTTTTGCCTAAAAACGTGTCATAGAGAAAATCTTCTTGATTCTATGAGGCAGTTTTTGCTCTGTGTAGTGTTACAATTGTGTTACTCGAAATCAATTCAATTCACCTTGAGAAAATTAAAATTCCGTTTTTACTCCTTGTACTTAATTGTATATGTGTGTATTTATATCCAATGTATGTGTATGAATGTGCTAATAAGAAGCATGATTTTTTTTTAACCAACTCTACCTGCAAGCAAAGCTTTTGGCTTGTCCGCAGGAAAACACCCACGGTCTAGGCAGGAATCGAACCCGCGACCTCCGCTTCATTAGGCTGAGCATTATTCACTCGCCTACGGAGGCACCCAATTGGAAGGCATTTGGGCGACCAAAGGATTTAATATTCACAACGACAAGTTATTTTAACACATCTTCAATCTGTGCTTCATCTGGATGTTTACACACTAATCGCTCGTACACACAAGCTTGTGGAATTCATACCCATACATACATAAAAGAATTTAAATTATTTTTAAGCACAAATAAATGAAAAAAAATATTCAGTAGCAATTTCGGAACAATGAGTAAATTATACAAAAATGCGATTTATTTTTAATCATAACACTATTGACGAAGCGGAAAAATACACAAAAAAATAAATTTTAGGTAAATATTATACTTCTAATAACTAATTAATACTTACCAAACGTTTCATTACACATATGCTAATACCCTAATTCTTTTAAATCTTTAGATTTAATATTATATGTCAATGTTTTGGCAAAAAAATCTAATCTATTATTTTTCATTTATAATAAAATTAATTTCTTAAACAATACTTGAATTTCCCATGTGACAAAATTATATTAGGCAATGGCGCTATTTTGAATAACTCTATCCTGAATAACTGTTTACTGATCTATTTAATAAGATATGTTTCTATATATATGTATAAACATATATACATATTTAATAAAGCTACTTCTACTCGGGCTTAAGTTCTAAGCCCATAACCCATTATACGAGTACTAAAGTATTGGAAAAAAAGTTATTACCAGAAAGAAAATTTTTTCGCTTTTGTTCAAAGTTTTGAAACCACTGTTAGCTAAATTAATTAAATTGTACAGAGAGTTAAATAGGGAAGTTTATTTATTTTAATTTTTACATTAAGTTTAATTAAAATATGGGTAGAAACATTGGCCAGTAAGACCATCGGTCTCCCGCGTGGAAGGCGGCGATACTCACTAATATATAATTTTGTTTGGTTTGATTTGTATGCTATCATGATATTTTCTGTGTAAATTACATGGGGGGTTACTCTCGTTTGCGATGCGTAAGTGAGATGCGTTAATAAACTAATTTGGTGCTCTATAACATTAACGCAAGTCTTTGCGCATATCATATTGAAAAAGTGGCAATACGTACATGATAAAATTAAAAATGGTAACGCAGTGTTTTATAATATACCAAAATTCATATAAGAAAGCCGGCTAGAATTTATGTCAGCAGTTGACATTAATGATTCTAGCAATGATCAAACAACTATACCGTGGCAAAATAAAAATAATATGTTTTTGAGATCATAAAATCATGTTAAAATTTTTAATGATTAAATAAATTTTGCTTTAAAAAAATATAAAAATTAATTTATTTTTGCACTTCGTCGGCATAACAAAACTTAAACTTAATAAAAAAAGGCACTCAATACGATAAAAATATACATATATTTTTTAAATATACTTATTGTTAAAAGTGCGGAAGTTCATTATTAGTTTATAATACATATATACTTTGCATAAAATCAATAAATAAAAGTGCTGTATCACTTATAGGATTTGCATGTTTTCCTTCAGTTGCGTTAAATAAATAACTTGATAATTATAAATAGCAAGATATTTGTTTAATATTATATTTTTGACAAGCACTTTCGCAAAGCAACGTACGGTGATACCAGACTTGCGTAATTGAGATGCGTTAACACATGCGGAAACGCAAACAAGAGTAACCCCCTGGTTTTATGTTGTGGATGTTTGTGAGACCGGGTATATATTTAATGCTGACGAATATTTTATTCCCAATTGTAGGGTTTTCATTATTATTGTTATATATGTGTTTTTGGGACGTTAAAAGATTTTTGACAAGTTGAGTTCGGAAACTGTTTTTGTTAAGTATCTTTCCAATTTTCTCAATATTACTTTTTTGGAACTGAATGTCACTAATATCCATTACTTTACGTATTAAATTTCTTGCAGTATTTATTTTTTGTGCGATTGGTTGAGTCAAAAAATTATTTATAATTCTCCCTGATACAAGCCTTTTAGTATACCAATCCACGTTTATATTGTTGTCAGATCTAATTAGCGTGGTGTCAAGATATGTTATCTTTTTCTTATTTTCCACCTCAATAGTGAATTTGATTTTCTGATGGTATCCATTCAGGGAAGTAAGAATGTAATTTTTTTATCGATATCTATCACAGCTAATATATCATCTACGTATTTCGTGATATATTTTATATTAATGTTATTCTTTTTTAATTCCGCCAGTGTTACGGCAAAAATATTGTCCAACACGATGTCAGCAATAGGTGATAGGGGATTTCCCATTGGCATACCGAATATTTGATTATATGTATGTGTTATTATTATATGAAAAGTAGTTGCTGTCAAGTTAGCAAAATTTTAATAAGACCAGAAATTTTGAATTGAAGAAATTTTTTTGAACTTTTTGACATAAAGTATTTCATGAGCTAAATGAGCATCTCCATATCAATCTCATATATTAGTATATAGTGTGTCGTAGACAGTCGGTATGACTTGTAGCATAATATTACAACTACATCATATTCATTGTTATGCATATGAAATACATTAAAATCTTTTACACAAGTTGGTGCCATTTAACACCTTAAGCGTTCACTTGAAAAGAGAAAACACAAGTCAAACACAAAACAAACACAAATTGTTTTGAAATCATATTTAACAATTTTGCCATGATTATACCTTAATAATAATAATATTTACCACTCAACCAGGAATTCTTTTAATTTTAATAATTCTTTTTCTTTCTTTTTTTAATCACTCAGAATTCTTGGTCTGCTGGTAATTTTGCGTATAACTAATTTTAAGATTAATGAGTCTCACTCAAGTTATTTGAGTTGACTTTAGGAAATCACTCAACTCTTATTTTTAACATATACACAAGTGAAATTTAATTCCTAACTAGACAGAGAATTGACAAATATACCAAAATAAATAAATATCAAATGCGAAGATGCGTTTTTACATACAATTCAATTAATTTGGACTTTTATTCCTTTTCCAAATAGACAAGCAATATTATGAATGAGAGTACAACATACCCAATGGTTGATTGCACCCATGGGCCGTTTGTATAAATAATTTCAAAATAAAAATAGATTTAAATGGTGAAAATCGGTATTTTTGCAGCCGCCAGAGAATCCGCCAATATATCAAAAAAAAAGTAAATAAAATAACAAAGTTTACTTTGTAATAGTTAATTAAAAATTTTTGAAACCGCACACTAAAACAAATTACAAGTCAATAAAATTAATTGTTATTTAAAAAAAAAACAAAAACTTTAATGGCGTTTTCTTTTCTACAAAAAAAAGGCAACACTACCCGCAGGGAGGGCAATTTTGTGTTCTTTTCTCGAAAATGCGTTGCTCTGTGAAAGGGTTGCGTGTTCTCTTCTAAAAAATGTTGCCCTTTCGCTGTGCAAAAGGCATTGCACTTTTGCCCTGAACAAATCAACAGGGCAGAAATTGCCTTGTAAAATACATGGTTTTTATTCTTGCACAGCGTTACCAGAAAATGTTCAAAAAAAGTCTTTTGAGAAAATTAGATTTTAATAATTATTTTTATATTTTGTATCATATAAAACAAACAAAAGAACACTATGCGGCAGCTTATTTGTATGAGATATAAAAAAAAATTTGTTTTCTCAAGCAGATGAATTAGCAATCTGGCAACTGATCATTTTTGTATACACATTTCATAAAATATACAGAAAATGTTTGTTTATCAGCTGTAAAAAAAAGGCATTGCACTTTTTTCTAATATGTGTTCTTTTCTCGTTGTATAAAAAATTGCACTTTCACAGGGCGGGCAATGCATTTTAAAAAGGCACCTTTTCACAGGGCGACATTTTTAATGTAGAAAAGAAAACACCATAAGATTGGCAAAATTTTAAAATTTTTTATTTTTTAATAGGAATTATTATAAATTCGAAAATTTTTTATGTTTTCATAGCTGCGTATTTTTTGTTTATTATAAATTTGTTATGGGAATTCGACGTGTTTGCTAAAAACGCATTTATAAATATATATTTGAATAAAGACACGTTAAATTTAATTTCATTAAAGTTTCATTTAATTTAAACTATAAGCTGAACGACGTGTTAATTCAGCCTCAGTCCAGGCGTTCAAAGGTTTTTTAGAGTTAGTGCTAAATGAATATTTATGTAAATTTAATAAAATGTTGAACAGGGTATACGGATGTGACCGTAATTATAAGAATTATACGAATTTAAAAGAAAATTAGGTTATCAGTAATTTCACAACACATTATTTTAAACTAAATTAATTAATTAATTAAATGAAATTTTCACGATATCGCCAAAAATGATCCATTATACAATAATTCTTGTTTAAACATTATATGAAATTCGCTAAGTATCAAATTATCAAAATTATAACAAATTTAGAAAAATTGAGTTTATCACTTAGCTGCGATGAAAAAAACCCACCAAAAAGCCACAACATCGGCCAAAAAGTTAGGTTCAAATCACCTATAGATTTTACAATAAGTTTACTTAAACCCATTTATAAGCGCTATTGATGGTCAGTGCAAATGCCTATGTAATGAACATTGGGGAAATCAAGGGCTTACACCGCAATTCTCTGACACATGTTTCAATGTTCCATGACCCACAGTCCATCCTTAGGAGTTCAACAAACCCAATAACGACTTCCATAGCAATCATCTTTAATACCAGCCCAAACAATCCCAAAACAAATACGGCTTAATCCAATAAGTGCATGGAAACAACAGTCTTGCACCCAAGTTGGTATCCTGAATACAGTGGACAATATGCCGTAGTATATACAATTGTATTTTAAAACCGACAGATTCAAATAGGTCGGGGCTATACAATGAAGCATTTTTATGTACAAATAAAGAGCTTAAATTGAAAACCGTACGTTAGAAACTCCAATATAACTAATTACGAAAAGGTGACATCGTTTTATTTAGAGACTCATTGGAAATCGTTACCATAGATTTCTTGTATTTAATACTTAGCGATTCGAATAAACTGAATGTTTCTGTGACTTTTATTTTTTAATTCAACACGAACCATATCCCGCTGGATTAGCATCAATGCCTATTTTTTTTTCTTTTTTTTCGGAAACAGTTCTCTATTTTGTTTTTGAACTTGCCTAGGTCATACCAGAAAAAAATCAGTATTTCCACCAGGTATATGCATTTGTAGCTTGGTAACAAAAATAAAATTAAAAGAATACAAATAAAAGGAAGTATGCATGCTGCCACATTACACTCTTTGGGGAGTTTTCTTTCGTTATAAGAACAAAAGTTTTAACAAAGAAATAATTTCAATGGAAGGAAGTTCTTTTTTTAAAAAAAAAGATGTCCAAGTATTCCAAAGCTGATGTTGATAGTATTGAAATAAGAACGTTCATCAACTAAACAATTTTGCATGTAAAATTGTAAATTATACGTATGGATATGTATGTGGATAACTATGGATATGGATAACTATGTTAAATGACGATCTTTATATTAAGCAAACATTTCCCAAAATATATTAACCAATTTTGTGTGTGGCCGTGCATTAAATATAAATGAATGTAACATACTTAACAGATTTGATTATTTTTTAAATGTTATTAAATATTATAATAGACAAGAGTACATTTTTTTTAATAGTAGTTCATTAACGTTATAGTGCACTTTGCACAATAATAATATATGCCTCTAAAATTTCACGCGTTGATATACTAAAGTATGCGTATGACGTTGAGAAAGGAGGAGAGAAAAAGGTAAGGATTCTTAATATTATTAGCACGATGTTTTATTTTATGTGTTATATATAATTATGTAGTCACGAATGAGAGCTTAAAAGGAATTTTATTATATTTTTGGCAGGTATTAAGACCGATTTAACGAATTTAGTAGTCAAAACCAAAACATTGTACTTACATTTGTAACTGCATTTGGATTAGCCTTGTTTCGTAAAAGCAAGTTAATTATCATGGTGTGACCTTGCTGTGCTGCTTGATGCAGCGGTGTGTACCCGACATTTGTTGATATTTCTATGTTGGCATCATTTTCTAACAAGAACTTCACCATGTTGATTTCACCGTAATGTGCAGCAAAATGTAAAGGCGAATAGCCTGTTTTCGTACGTTCAGATATATTTGCATTATGTTGCAATAGCAAACGAGCCACTTCCACCCTATCTTCTTGAGCTGCAAGATGGAGCGGTGTTAAGCCATTTTTTGCCGATACATTAGGATCAAGTCCATGTTCTAACAAGAAGTGCACCATTTCGACATGACCTTCTTGGGCAGCCAAGTGCAGTGGTGAAAAGCCAGATTTGCTACGAACAGTCACGTCTGCACCATGTTGTAGTAAGGCTTGAGCAACATCCATTTGATTCTTTTTTGCAGCTATATGTAAAGGACTATGACCGTTGCGTGCACTTAATGAAGGTAAGGCTCCATTATCTAACAAAAGTTGAACTACTCGTAGATGATCATAGTGGGCTGCCACATGCAAAGGTGTCACATCATTTCGTCCTTGGCAATTTACATTATGGTTTTTCTGCAACAGTAAAGCAACCACTTTCTCTTTGCCATATTTAACAGCCAGATGAAGAGGAGAGAATCCTTTTTTAGTAACTACATCCAACTTAGCATTGTTTTCAATTAAAATTTGTGTTACCTCTTCCTGTCCTTCTTTGGCTGCAATATGCAGAGGCGTGTATTTGTCTTTAGTACAGGCATCTACATCCGCACCATGCTGCAGCATCAACATAATAATGTCAATGTTGCCCAGACGAGAAGCAACGTGCAAAGGTGTTTGGCCTTCACGAGCACGAACATCTATTTGCCCACCATTCCGTAGAATTATACGTATGATGTCCGTTTGATTAGCTCGAGCGGCTAAATGTAGAGGTGTCTCTCCCCTAACAGTAGGTGCATCTGGATTGGCATCGTGTTGTAACAAATATATTACAATATTCATACAACCCATGAAACTGGCAACATGTAAGGGTGTCAAGCCAGATTCAGTGGTGGCACTAATATTACCGCCATGCTTCAACAGCAATTCCACTATCTTTATACGATTCTTCTTGCAGGCAATATGTAAAGGTGTGAAACCATTTAAAGCTCGAGCATTTGGATCAGCATTACAATCTAGTAAAAGTTTGGCAACGCGCACATGCCCACAGTGTGCAGCTACGTGCAAGGAAGTCAGATAGTCTACAGTTACCTCATCGACAGGAGCATTGTGCTCAAGCAATATACGTGCAGCATTGTCGTGTTCTCCTTGAGCTGCCATGTGCAAGGCAGCCAAGCCATTTTTTGTCTTTGATAATATTGGAGCCTTATGATACAACAAAATTTCAATTACTTCTACATGGCCCGATCGAGCAGCACAATGTAGCGGTGTCAACCCATCACGCGTTGTTGCATTAATACGGGCATTCTGTTGCAACAAAAGTTTCATTATATTTGCCTTTCCCCATTTACATGCCACATGTAGTGGCGTTATATTGTGTTTGGCCGTAAAATTAACATCGGCGCCACGCTCAATGAGCAATTTAGCAACATCAACATTACCGTAATGCGCCGCTATGTGTAAAGGGGTAAATCCAGATTTCGAAATAATATCTGGATTTGATTCATGTTGTAGCAACATGTTTGCTGCAGTTACATCATTTTTCTTAGCAGCAATATGTAGGGCAGGTAAGCGCACTTTACCACGAACATCACTTTCCAACAATACCGCTACCACTTTGTCATGCCCCTGTTGCATAGCTACGGCTAAAGGTGTAAATCCATCCTAGAAGAAAAAAATTATACTACACATAAAATAACTAATAATTAAACCATTTCATGCGTACATACTTCTGTAGCCAGAGATGGATTTGCACCTTTGGAGAGCAAAAATCTAACACACGTATCGTGATTCTCTTGAGCGGCCATATAAAGAGGTGTAAACCCATTCAATGATTGTATATTTACATTGGCATTGTACTGCATTAGTAATTTTATTACCTCCTTTTGGCCAGCTAAGGAAGCTATGTGTAGTGCCGTATTTCCCTTTTTGGTCGCATTATCCACTCGTATGCCACGTCTCAGTAACTCTGCAACTATATCAATATAGCCATCTTTAGCTGCCAAATGTAATGCATTCAAACCATTCTGAAAGTGCAAAATGTGGCTCAGTTAAATATCATAACTATGTTTCACTTCAATATACATTGAGGCATCCATAGGCGAATGAATAATGCGTGGCCTACTAAACCGGATGTAGCGTGTTCGATTCCTGCCTAGACCCTGGGTGTTTTCCTGCGATCAAGCCGAAAGTTTTGCAGGTTAAGTTAATTTAAAAAAATAGCTTTTTCGTTAGAAAGACATAAAGACGTTGTCAGAAGACAGCGTTGGCAGAGCTACAGATAATTTAACATCAATAGATAACTATTACTTGCAAATAGTCGGTTTGAGGAATTAAAATTATCTTTCATTCTTTTAAGGAATGATCAGCATTTAAGCATTTTTGGTAAAGGAATTTTCTTTCATTAACTTTATTATTGTAAAAAATCTTTCATTTATTAAGTTGTCAATTTCTGGTCATGAACTATTTTACCTCCATATTTTGCTTTATCTCAATTATTATTTTGAATTTTGCGTTTCCACCATTTAGTATTCCACCTATATCCGCATAAAAGTCTCTTTTGCATGGGGACCGACCATCGTGTACAAAATTCATTATGACACTACTACACATATTGTACATAGAAATTCTCCCTAATTTGTTCTGCCAATATCAATTAAACTTTTACATATATAAGATTTTCCTGGCTCAGAAATGAAATACGTTTTGGAATTTTTATTTTCGATTGCTCGAATTTAAATTTCAAATATGAGTCCCATGGTTATGAAAGGATTGACAATTTAATTTAGGAGTGACTTCGAGTGTAAAGAAACTCCTTTAGTCTACTTAAACATATTTCGCGGTTAATATCTTAATAAGTTACAATTATTTTCAAAGTGTTCATAAATTTATTAACTTACGGCATTGCAAGTGTTAATATCCGTTATTTGACCACTTTCTAAGAACTCGATCACTTTACTTAGATCACCACTGCGTGCAGCTCTTAAAAATGATATTGTGACATCATTCTGTAACAGGAAAGTAAAACAGAAAGAATATTGTATTATTTGTTATTAATTATTTTTCTTTAATTTAATAATATAAATTGTCGCGTTTATTCCCCTTAAATAAGCATACCTATTTACAATATTATATACATAAAATACCTAAAACATAATATATAGCACATAAAAGTGTTTCCTTCTTTCTGCTTACAAATCATCACTTTATTAAACAGAATTAAGAAACTCATATTTTCTATAACGAATTGTATTCTGAAGATATCAGTAGGGTTATTCTGAATTGCGATGCAATAATCAATGCGATGCGATAAAGAATTGCGATGCAATAATAAATTCGTATTCTGCAACACTTTCGAACTCGCAATCGCATTTTATTTTAATTCGCGGCAACACCGGCCAAAATTAACAACGCTGGTACCAGTAAACGTCAAATTATACTTACAAAAGAAAAAGAAATTTGCGGTTACAAAATAAATATCTGAATTAAATAAAATAAAAATTAAGAAAAAGTAAAATAAATTTCTGAATTAAATAAAATAAAAATTAAAAAAAAAATAAAAAAAATTTGTGTATTTCGTTTCTTATCAAAAATGGATTCTGTTGCTCTATGGATTTATGATGAAGAGGAGCATGAGCAAAATAAAAGGGTGCAGAAAAGAATACTTAGAAGCAAATCGGATATTCTAAGTTTGAATGTGAAAAGGTAATTTATTTTGTAGCATTAAAAAAAATTAATTATGAAAAACATTTCTATTCCAGTTTTGTAAAAAATTTTAGATTGACCCAAGAGGCATTTTTATACGTTTAGTACTAGTAATAACAATTACACAAACATTGCTAGAAATATAAGAGATGAAATAAAAAACAATATAATTTAAAAACTAACAGTCTTCTTTTTATTTAGAAACTTAAAGGTACTTCTTTGGTTATAATATATTTCATTCATATTGGTCCAAAAAAAAAATTAATTAATTTAAATAAATGAACAAAATGTAAGTAAAAAATACATTTTTGTGCTTTGCGGTTCCTGTTATGCTGCCGCCTAAATATTGCGATTATCGCATGTATCTGACATTAGCATTCGCAATACAGAATACCAAATTGCCACATTTTCGCATTTGAAATGCGAATAAAAAGAGTACTATGCGATAATCGCAATACCGAATACCAATTGTTCGCATTTGCATGTTTTCGCATCGCATTGACAATTGCATCGCAATTCAGAATAACCCTACAGGGAACTTTCTCTCGAAACCCATATGTTTTTTTTCAAATACCAAGCTATCCCCTAAGATTTTACTTTTTCACCAAGAAAGCCAACTAAATCCTACATTCTTTGGTCGGAAAAATCCGCAGATGGAAAAGTCTTCACGGAGAGGATTTTCCACCAGATTTAGTCAAATGGCATATCAATAAAAATTATTGCTTATAGCCTCGTCATAGCCTCCGTATTCCGACGCAATGCTTGACATAAATATATTGCGTTGGATATTGTTCTCCTTTAAGCCATACAGGCCATACGGACATCTTCGTAGCCGTGAACTATTGTAGTAAATAGGCTGAACTTCAAACCATACCAAATTAAGAAGATACGATTTATTTCACGATTCGGGGAACAGTGTGAGATAAGAGAACAGTTAATGTATAATGAAAAGTTACATTTTAATATCAATTTTAATATCAATAACTTTAAGAACGAATTATGAATGCGGCGTATTAGGAGAATGAATATTTAGTGTAGCTCAAAATCTGGATTTATGAAAAATCTAGTTTTTGGGAGATTTACGTGAAAATTTCTTGAGTATTCATAGATATGTACAGATACTCAAGTTGTAATAATGGCATATTAATATTCTACTGATTGCCAATATTTTTGTTTGTGCAAATCGAAATAAAGAAAAAATTTTTATGTTTCTTTTTGAACCGAATCAAAATCTAAATATAAAATCTAATTTGAAGGCATATAGGCTTTAACGTAAGAAAACTCATTAATCAATTATTTAATCATGTCGCTCGTGATATTCAGCCCTGTAAATTTTGAAGTCTTCTTTTGAGCTCAATGGTCCGTATTTCTACACCATTTCATTTTTAGTGGATATTCCCCATCTTAAAAGAGAAACATGTACATACAAGAAAATGTTAAAGGTTTCTTCCAACTTCCTCCGGCTGTAATAAAAAAAATATATTCGTGAACTTCTGTCAAGTGCATTAACATGTTATGTTTTGCACCGCAAGAATACAACATGTTTTCTCCAATACTAAAAATTTTTAATAATTCCTGAATAATGCAGTGCTTCAGTAGGTGATATCCCGTAATGGCTAGTCCATTGAAAAAAAAAAACATAAATGTTTTACATGAAAGCTGGCGTTCCAGCCGCATATATTTTTATATATTAAATTCCGTACTGTCTTATAACATGTGATCAACAACCACATTCTGTAATTCTCGTAGCTAAAGCTAAATTTCTATTTCTAAAATGCTAAAAAATTATTAGGTCGAATAATTTAGCTACATCGTTAAATTTGCATTCTGTAAGAATTATTGCTTAGCTAAAATTTACTATATTCGCCGTAGCTAATTTGCTAAAAGCGGACTACTCTTTCCTTTTTCGATGGCCTAAGAATGGTAGAAAGAGACGAACATACTTTGGTTGTTTTTTGACGTAACATTATTAGTATTGCCGCTTTACTTTCAAAATTCTCAGCGTTTACATTTAAAATTTGGTTATTTATTTCACGTTATTAATGGCGTTTTCTTTTCTACATTAAAAATGTCGCCCTGTGAAAAGGTGCCTTTTTAAAATGCATTGCCCGCCCTGTGAAAGTGCAATGTTTTATACAACGAGAAAAGAACACAAATTAGAAAAAAGTGCAATGCCTTCTTTTTACAGCTGAAAAACAAACATTTTCTGTATATTTTATGAAATGTGTATACAAAAATGATCAGTTGCCAGATTGCTAATTCATATGCTTGAGAAAACAAATATATTTTTTTTTTTAATATCTCATACAAATACGCAGCCGCATAGTGTTCTTTTGTTTGTTTTATATGATACAAAATACAAAAATAACTATTAAAATCTAATTTTGTGACACTTTCAAATCAAAAGACTTTTTTTGAACATTTTCTGGTAACGCTGTGCAAGAATAAAAACCATGTGTTTTAAAAGGCAATTTCTGCCCTGTTGATTTGTTCAGGGCAAAAGTGCAATGCCTTTTGCACTGCGAAAAGGCAACATTTTTTAGAAAAGAACACGCAACCCTTTCACAGTGCAATGCATTTTCGAGAAAAGAACACAAAATTGCCCTCCCTGCGGGTAGTGTTGCCTTTTTTTGTAGAAAAGAAAACGCCATAAGTTTTAAAGTTTGTTTTAATTGTTCTAAAATTTATAATTTTAATTTAGAAATTTATAAAAGTTCTGCAAAATATATAATTAATTTATACCCCAGCACATAATTTTTACGTGGTAGAAAAAATATTTCTTAAAGGCGGAAACGCTGGAAACTATCCCTTAATATTTTGTACACAATAATTTGTTATACAAACCCAAACAGTTGGTTTAAATGAATAGTGTGAAAAACTGAAGACAAAAATTAACAAATTATTAAAAAAAACATAAATACAAAAATCATATTCATAATTTTATTTATTATGTAGTATTTTAGAAAAACTACTTATTATACTAATAATAAACAAAAAAAATTTATTTTAGAGAAAAGTAAATAAAATATATAAAAAACAAACGATAGGTTCGCCTAGTTCTTCATTCCCAGCCACAGATTCTATTGCCATTAATCCAACAATTTTTTTATCCAAATCTCTGAGTTGGTATTTTAAAGCTCTCTTTTGTAATCTTGGCACTTTTGTTTTGCCTTACTTCTGTTAATTTGAAATTTAAAAATTTAGTTTTTTTTAATTTAGTTTTATTAGTTTTACAAACAAAACTTACCTCATATTTGCCCATGCACTCTTCCAATATTCGCCAAGCCATCACATTGTTCAGCGAGGCTTTTAACACCCGTGCAACTGACAAATCTAAAAACAAAAAAAAAATACTCTAGTATTTTACCAAAAAGGAACACCTTTTTTACATGTCATCTGCAAATTCTTTGTGCTTTTCCAAATATCGGACAAGTATGTATTTTTGTTCCTTAGTCTCTTGCTTGCTTTTATCTTCCATTTTGCTGAAAGTACCGAAAAATTACCAAATAAAAAGAAAAAAACATTTTAATTTCTTCTCACTTACCATTTAGCACTGTTTAGCTCCATAAAATTTTCGTTGCTAAATTTGTAGAATTTTTAGACACAATTTAGCTAATTTGTTCTCAAAGAATACAAAATTTCAAAAATTTAGAGAAAATGCTAAAATTGCAGCGAATTCAATTTTTAGGAGATTGCCAATTTTATGAAAACACTTTCAGAATTCCATTCATAGCTAAAAATAGCTAAATCGTTTTTTAGCATTTTAGCGATGGTTATTTAGCTTTAGCGAATTACAGAATACGGCTGCTGATGCACTAAACATCAACTCTAATTTAAGGCTTCGTTTCTCTATCCTGCATAGTCGTACGATTAATTCACACGAAAGTGTGATAGTGAGACCATGTTATTTTAATAAATCGAATCTAAATGTCCTTGCTGATGCCACACTGTCATTTAAATGTAATACAAAAAACATATGTTTTGTGGTTGTAAAATATAAACAAATGTAATTCATTATATTTGAAGCTGTAGAAAATAAGTGATTATCAAAAATATTAAAAAAAAATAAATTAGAAAATGAATTTTACGAAAAATAAAACAAATAATACACGTATATTTTATTCAAAATGGTTAAAATTAAAGAAAAATAAATTTTTAATAAATTAAACTTATTTTTTTATCTTATTTTTTTCAGTTGTTCGAAGTAAAAATGTTGCAAATCGTGGGATTTTTCAAACAAAATGGCACACTTTTATATCATACATGCCAAATTTGGCAAATCGTACGACTGTGTAGGATAGTGCAACGAGGTCTTTATAAAAATTAATGTTCAATATCATTAAAATGATCAGGATAAAAGTGGACTTTTAATTCAAAATTAAAATGTTTTTGAGCCCTCTACTGGAACGCATGTGTAAATGTGTATATAAAAACTTATTATGCATTTTGTTAAATTAGTAAATAAATGCAGGCGTACCTGTTTCGGATGCTGCTCCATTTGCAAATTGCTATTGCTTACATTGTTGCTGACTTTGTTGTTATTTTGTTGAAAAACTCTTTCGCTTGATAGCTTCGTTTTATCCATTTGTAAATTGTGATTTTGATTGCTTGTCTTCAATGAAGTAAATACGTTACCATTTTGCATTTCATCTAAAGTCATCTTATTTTCGTTAGTAATATTTTTAATGCTTTTATATTTTTTTGTATTTGCGTTTTTTTAACATAAATTTTCTCAAATTACTCCTTCACTAAAAAGTGTAAAGGGGCATGTTAAAACAGTTTTTATGACATTTCTGTTCAGTATGATTAATATTATTAAATGACCATATTAATGATATATATATATGTATGTTCGGATTAATGTGTGTTTGTGCGTGTGTAAAAAGTAATACCAAATTATCATGGTTTCATTATGACAGCTTATCAACCTTCAACAGCAAAAGCCATTATTGTTACAATTATTAAAATATTTCAATTGTTATTGAAAATAAATGTTGGTTTGGTAGAAAATGAAAACTAAAAATAAATCATTATTTAATATATTTTTTATTAATTATTCTGTATGTTCAGCGCATAAGCTAGTTCAAATGAGGATATTAAAACCAAATTCACCAGCAAACTTTCAACAAAGTGGTTTGCAAAAAAAAAAAATTATAAAAAAAATTTTGAATTTCGAAAGGGCCGTAAAGGTTTTGCAAAACTGCACTAGAAACAACTTTCATTCTATATGAATCTATTTTCTTTTCAGTATACAATTAGGTCAATGATAATTGCTGGCAATGGTAGAAAATCTTAAAGAAAATAGCTTTTATTTTACTAATAAACAATTTAATTGTTGCACACATATCGTGATGTCATACATTGAGCTATCGTTGTGTTGTGTAAATTTGTTCATTCCCCTAAACACATTGCTTTACACTCAATCTTTTTTTCTTTCAAGTCTTTATTTTTAAAAAATTATTCTGTAAATAATGTGTTTAATTTTTGTTACTCCAAATACGATGTTACGTATTTCTCTTACGATGTTGTTCCCCGCAGTATATATACAGTCAGTGACGACAGTTCTGAAAATCAGTCACCGAATATTAAGTTTTCAAAAGACCAAACTTTATTAAAAAAATTTATGTATGCAGTTTTATTTCATTTTTTTAATATATTTAGAGAAAAACAAAAAGACAATAAATTTCTTTTAAAACATAACGGAATTTCTTACGAAAAGGCTCAAATTAGCTGTACAAAAGTTTAAATGCAGATTACTATGCACAGAGTGTGCTACAGTTTACGTGCTGCCTACTAGCGTCTGTTGAATGGCAACAGCACCTAGATAACTAATCGCTTGACCGGATTGTATCTAGCGTTAGCATCAATGCGATACCAGCCACTCAAGAGAAATCTCCCAAGCAACTTTTAGAAAGGGCCCTTAACATATTCCATTGGGCTTAATTCTGGCGATTGGGGTGGGCAATGAAGTTTGCGTTCTGTATTATAAAGTAGTTATTCTCTAAAATAGTTATTTTGCTTCGGATCATTGTCCTGTTGAAAGATCCAATGAGGACCGAGGTTCACTTTGTCCGCAGATGGTTTCAAATTTTCGTACATCATTCTCATTTTAATTTTGCGAGAAAAAGACGTGTCGTCGGTTAATTTGGTTTTTGAAAGCAAAGAAAACTAATGGCGTTTTCTTTTCTACATTAAAAATGTCGCCCTGTGAAAAGGTGCCTTTTTAAAATGCATTGCCCGCCCTGTGAAAGTGCAATTTTTTATACAACGAGAAAAGAACACAAATTAGAAAAAAGTGCAATGCCTTCTTTTTACAGCTGAAAAACAAACATTTTCTGTATATTTTATGAAATGTGTATACAAAAATGATCAGTTGCCAGATTGCTAATTCATATGCTTGAGAAAACAAATATATATTTTTTTTTAATATCTCATACAAATACGCAGCCGCATAGTGTTCTTTTGTTTGTTTTATATGATACAAAATTTAAAAATAATTATTAAAATCTAATTTTGTGACACTTTCAACTCAAAAGACTTTTTTTGAACATTTTCTGGTAACGCTGTGCAAGAATAAAAACCATTTGTTTTACAAGGCAATTTCTGCCCTGTTGATTTGCTCAGGGCAAAAGTGCAATGCCTTTTGCACTGCGAAAGGGCAACATTTTTTAGAAAAGAACACGCAACCCTTTCACAGGGCAATGCATTTTCGAGAAAAGAACACAAAATTGCCCTCCCTGCGAATGTCAATAAATATTTAATTTACTTAAAGAGCTTTCAATTGTTTTATTGCTTCACAAAATTTAAGCCTAATTTGCTTTGGTTCATGGGATGCGTGTTTATTATTTGTTGTTTCCAGCTGTAAATTTTTTGCAAAATGAAATTGTATGAAGAGGTTTTATCGTATGTGGGCACAACACACAATTTGATTACTAAGCGAGTTGTGCCAACGGTTGTATCGTGTATGGGCTGCATAAGAGAAAAAAAATATGAAATCCGAAAGTTACGGTTATTTTTTGATCTCACTTGGTATAAATGAATGTGGTACTCTCATCCTCTCTTTAACACTTCATGTTGTTCGTATATGTGCATATGTAATACAATTGACTTTAATGGCGTTTTCTTTTCTACATTAAAAATGTTGCTCTGTGAAAAGGTGGCTTTTTAAAATGTTTTGTCCGCCCTGTGAAAGTGCAATTTTTTATATAACGAGAAGAGAACACAAATTAGAAAAAAGTGCAATGCCTTTTTTTTATGAAAATGTGTATACAAAAATGTTCAGTTGCCAGATTGCAAATTCATCTGCTTGAGAAAACAAAAATTTTTTTTTTTAATATCTCAAACAAATAAGCAGCCGCATAGTGGGCTTTTGTTTGTTTTATATGATACAAAATATAAAAATAATTATTAAAATCAAATTTCCTGACTCTTTCAACTCAAAAGACGTTTTTCTAACATTGTCTAGTAACGCTGTTTAAGAACAGAAGCCATCTGTTTTACACGGCAATTTCTGTCCTGTTGATTTGTTCAGGGTAAAAAGTGCAATGCCTTATGCCTTGCGAAAGAGCAACAGTTTTACAAAAGAACACGCAACTCTTTTAGAAGGCAACATTTTTTTGAAAAAAGAACTCAAAATTGCCCTCCCTGCGGGTAGTGTTGCCTTTTTTTTTCTAGAAAAGAAAACGCCATAAGTCATCGGAGAACAACTAGTTTGGTCAATGTAATGAAAAACATTTTTTATGGCGATGATATGTATGAAAGTTTGGCATTCAGCCGCTGCCATTCTCTGATTCAAATCATGGTACAATCGCTTACCAGGTAACCAAGCAGAACCTAATTACTACTGCAGGTGATGTCAAAAGTTATTTTACCGATATAAAAGCACACATATACATATATAGTATAATTGATTGTAAGCAGTTGGCTGCCGTTTGACAAAAGTAAACGTATTGCTGTATTACATTTATGTACATATCCAGTAAATGAATGCCCGTGTCAATCATTAGGTGCGCAAAGCTTATTAACATAAGTTACATGCAAGCAATCAAGTAACTGATTATTTATATGTGCCCATCAAGATCTTCATAGTTGTTTAAAATTTTAACACGTCATCTTAGAAATTGCGTTTTCTATTTTCAAGTTATGTAGAGTTGCGCATCTACAATGTATTTGTGATTGGTAGATACACCTTATTCATTCCCATTTACAAACCCATGCATATTTACGTAATATTTGGACATATCTAACGAAGTTTTTGCATACATATGTACATACGTACATACATGTGTCTACATATATGTATGTACGTACCAAATGCACATCAAAACGTCATACAGCATATCCATTCACCGTCTAAGTTTTATTTTCGTAACTACATAAATTTGTCAAAAATATATATACGTACATATGTATGTATGTATATATTTATCTAGATACGAAAGTTATACATAGATTTTTACACTGAGATTGGAATTTTAAAAGGGCCCCAAACAGAAAAATTTACGGTAACACGTCGATTAGGAGCTGATGCTTATTGATATTGATGGTTTTCATTCACTGGTAATTACATACATACACTCAATGAAGGTAGCTATTTACAAGCATAAATACATACATACACACTTATGTAGGCGTAGCGACTAAGCATCGGACAACAATTTACACTTTTATAACAATATTGTATCATTAATTATTTTATTTCGCAGTTTTTTCATACATGCATATACATATGTATTTTAAACCGATATTTGGATAAATCAATATTAATGGAGGAACTGCGTTTGCAACATTTATTGGTTTCTTATATTGTTTGGCATTTATTATTGTTATGATTTAAATTTATGTAAATAGATATTTTTTGTCTCGCTAGAGTTGTAATTCCCGTGTTGTAGAAACATAAACTAAATGTTGCATACAGTGTTATTGTTGCTCATGGTTTCCTTTCTTTAGTTTATATTGGCATTTTAATTTCTCGTACCGCCACACACCAGTGATGGTATTTTGTTGCATTTCAGTTATTTTGGTGCTTTTTGCCTTTGGCAAACGCGATGTGTTAAATACTCGATTTGGCAAAATGAGCAAAAGGTATAGTGTTTAGCAGCAATATGTAAATTAGTATTCATTGTTTTAGCATTTCCACTGCTATCAAATGGCAATTGACCGCTTTCACAGGTACTATAAGCTATATGCCCGACACAATCTTAAGCCAGGTACATGCAGTGCAGGCTTTGCTGTTTCACGTTGACTACTGCTGTCAATGTACGGCCGAGGAGTTTCACAAAAAGTTATACTCAATATTCAACTTCAATTTTTTGAGAACTTTTTGTTACATGTAATTGTTCAAAACGTAAGTTGTCATAATCAAGCGAAAAACATGTGCCCGAGTATGTATGTAGTTAAGGTGCAACATAATGACTTCCAGTCTTTTTCATGGGAACAAAATAACTATAAAGGGCTTATTTCACTATCCCATACAGCATTAATACATGTAAAATTTGGAATGTATTATGAAAGAGTATTATAGTGTAACCTAAAACCGTATTATTTTTTGACAGTCGAATATCACTTGCAGTTTTTAAAAATTTCAGAAAATGATATATTTCGTCTGATCAGGGTTGATGTTACATTTTTTTTATTTTGTATTATTTTTAATGTATAAAAGTTTTAATATATTAATTTTTATATCTTTGGAAATTTACATTTGTTTTTAGAATAAATTACTTTGTTTGTATGTAACAAATATGTAACATATGTTTTCGTAATACATTTAAAATATGGTGTATCACAATATACGCCATTTTTATTTGATTTCATAAAGTATAAGGCGTATAAGGTATACACTTTCGTGTGAATGAGTCGTTAGAATGTGTGGGATGGCGCGACAAGGTCCTAAGTAATACCTTATACAAAGTGGAAGAAAAACCTTTTACAACTTTTATGTTTTTTTCTACTCACCTGGCTTGTCAACACTATTTTGTACCCAAAATACTTTAAGTAGGTCCTTGCAGTGTACATATAATATATATACATGTATATATAACATCTCACAATCTTGTTTCTCTTATACACTATCTGTAGTATATCTGTTTTAATTTTTTTTTAGTAATTTGTATGCATTATTTTTATCTTAACTTAATTAAAAATTTTATTACGTGTATTAATATAATAAGAAAATCAATTGATCATTCAAAGAGTGTGATTCAATAATTGAACTAAAGCCTAAAGAAAAACTATACATAACAAAATTTAAATTTTCTGTTTTAATAGAAAAAATTCAATTTATATAAAACAATTAGCAATTATTGTCATTTATTTTTGAGCAGGATTTACATGCAGTTTCAAAAGTATGGCAGCCTCATAGAACGCCAAAATATAAATACAGGTTATGAATAAGCAACCGTTTCATATACACTAATGGCGTTTTCTTTTCTACATTAAAAATGTTGCCCTGGGAAAAGGTGCCTTTTTAAAATGTTTTGCCCGCCCTGTGAAAGTGCAATTTTTTATATAACGAGAAAAGAACACAAATTAGAAAAAAGTGCAATGCCTTTTTTTAACAGCTGATAAACAAACATTTTCTGTATATTTTATGAAATATGTAAACAAAAATGTTCAGTTGCCAGATTGCTAATTCATCTGCTTGAGAAAACAACATTTTTTTTTTAATATCTCATACAAATAAGCAGCCGCATAGTGTTCTTTGTTTTATACGATACAAAATATAAAAATAATTATTAAAATACAAAATAATTAATTATTACAAAAGAAAACGCAACCCTTTCACAGGGCAACGCATTTTCGAGAAAAGAACATAAAATTGCCCTCCTTGCGGGTAGTGTTGCCTTTTTTTAGAAAAGAAAACGCCATTAGTGTGACGGTTGTACTTATATTTTAAAGCGGGTACAATCCATTTATTAGTAGCATAATGTTTCTACAATTCCATGTATGTACATGTTTGGTTTCAGTAAAGATTTTGTGATTGAGTAATTTGATGATTATGTATGGCAACCGGGAAAAGTCCCGTTGCCTCTAAGGCAACTCAACTATTAAGGCAGCCGAACTGCAATTTCTGATTATGAATGGCAACCTAAAAATGTTTGCATTTGCATTGACTTGCCAACTGAATATCTCAGTTTTGCATAAAGTTGCCAATTGAATGTCAGAATTTTTGGTAGAAATTTTTGGTAGGTGGTCGCAACGATTTCCATGTAGGCTTGGCACAATCAACAACTTCTATTGTGCTCAAAGAAATTTTTAAAAATTTTGAACAATAAATATGTAGCCAATGGATAAAGGCGAAATGACTGACGCAGAAAGGGGTGCTCGAAGTTGGCATTTCATAGAAGCAGTGGATTTCCTGGTGCTTTGGGTTGCGTTGATGGCACGCATGTCCGAATTGTGGGTCTAAAAAAAGAGCTGCATCATCTGTATTTAAACCGCAAAGGATTTCACAGTTTAAATGTGATGATTGTAAGTGAAGAGTATGAAATCGATTTATTCAGACCGTGTTTGTAATTTATTTGTTTTTAAATTAGGTATGTGACTTGAGTGACTTCAAGCTACATTTGCAGAGAAAAACTGAAGAAAATTCATACATTCTTGAAGAGTTGTGTGTCAACAAAAAGTGTTGCAATAACCTAATAAATTTCAAATTCGTAGGAGACGCTGGTTATCCCTTAAAGCCATATCTGATAACACCGTTTCGCGACACAGAAGCTGGCTCGCAAGAAGCCCACTACAATGCAGTGCACGCGAATGCGCGAAATATAATCGAGTGAACTATTGGTGTTATTAAGTACAGATTTCTATACTTATTATCGTCACGAGGTCTCCACTATACTCCTGAAAGGCCGAGTCAAATTGTGAACGCATGTTGTGCATTGCATAAAATTTGCAAATACTATAATGTTGATTTGCCAGGCGAAGAATTTGAAAACGAATCCACAAGTCATTCAATTGGAGATTCGCAAATTGAAGACGATCTAGATACAGCACGAATGATTCGTAACAACATTATGCATTCTCTTTCATAATTGGAAACGGCAATGTATTTTTTAATATTGGTTTATTTAATATAATTTAAAAGACTGGAAAATTAATATATTAGGTTTAAAAAAATTAAAAAAAAGTCTTGGAATTTATGATAAAAGGCTATTAAAATTTTTTGTCATTCTAGAAATGCAAACATCACACAATTTTCAGTTCTTCACAACACAATGTGAATATATATTCTAAGTAAAAAAAATAAACTTAATAAAATTAAGATTGAATGCACACTGAAGGCGATTAACGCGCTGCAATATCATACATTCTTTTTTATAGCAAAAATTCAAGTGTAAGGTTTGTTATTTTTAGAAAATTTTAAACGCTATCAAATATACAAAGAAAAAATTTTAGTTTACAAAATAGGTACTTGAAATTCCTCAACCTCTTGATATAAGAAAAAGTAAATATTGTACATTTTCCGTACTACTTATTTTATAAAAAAAAAAACAAAAATAAAATACATAATTCATTGCAAAAAACATTATCCTAAAAAAATAGCCTTCATAGCTATGTATCTACATAAAACAAAGTCATTTATTAATATTAAAACAGGAACATTCCAACATATCACTTATTCTAAAAATAAATCAAAGATAAATAAATTTCATTTTAAAAACCTTAACCTTATCCATTTTGATCCTTTATGTTATTACAGGCAACTGGTAATAAGCAGTGGGCTGAATTTGACAGTTTTGTCAACTCAACTAAGAAAAAGTTGCCATTCATAATCGCAACAAAAAATTGCAGGCAACCACTAACTCCCTGTCCACATTGCAATTTTGTTGCAGCAAATTTTTAGTTGTTTTAGGTGAGAGGGATGAGAAGCTTGAGGAGAGGTACAGAGTTTCATGTACTCTGCAATTTCCTTTTACTTTGAAATTCTCAATATGGTGTGATTGTTTTTGACATTTTGTTTTATTTATTTATTCTCATTGATAACAAAGGAAGTAATAACGTACGGAATTTGATAGAATTATTTATTATAATTTTTTTTTATCTTTTATTTTGTGAAGACCTCAACTATTTTTGTAGGTGAAATGTCATTGAATAATTATTTTTATTTAAAGATCTGTTAATCTCTTAAACTCTCTTTTATATAACATTTAAGTTTTTATTATTATTATTTTGTTATGAAATGTGATAAGTTCAAAATAAAATACTTTAAGTAAGATAAATGTACAAATGTAATATTTGTACATATATGTTACACATGTGCGTATATGTGTATAACTACTTACCTAAAAACCTTGTGGTTTCCAAAGAAAAATGTTATAAATTATGTAAGACTGCATTTAGAATTTATTAATTCAATAAATGAAGTGAATTTTACAAAATCACATATTGATTTTCAATAATAGCAATTATTATAATAGTCTAATGACGTTTTCTTTTCTACAAAAAAAGGCAACACTACCCGCAGGGAGGGCAATTTTGTGTTCTTTTCTCGAAAATGCGTTGCCTTGTGAAAGGGTTGCGTGTTCTTTTCTAAAAAATGTTGCCCTTTCGCAGTGCAAAAGGCATTTCACTTTTGCCTTGAACAAATCAACAGGGCAGAAATTGCCTTGTAATAGTGCTTTCACACGATGTCTTTTTTGACGTAGAAAATTGCAAGACTTTTATAGTTTGTTGGTTAGCGGGTATGAGAAGCAAGAGGGGTAGAAAAAAGACACGATTTCTGTTTTTCATGTTTTTTTCATACATTTCTCTTTATGCTTATTTCATTTTTTCTTGTTACACTTTATTCTTATTCGTACGTGGTAAATTTAACAGCGACGACGGAGTAAAATAAAAATTTGTTATGAAAAATTGAATGCAATGTATTAAAAATTAGGAATTTTAAAAATTAACTATTTTTTTAATAATAAATAATTTATTATAATATAATATTAAATACAATATAATATAATAAAAATACGCTCCATTTTTATTATTATAATATTTTAATTTTTATTGAAATATTTTACTTGACAAAAAATAAACAAAAGCTACAGCATAAACAAAACTCAGTCAAACAACATCAATCTATCACGTGGCTGCACACAAGAATTAAAAATGCGAATGTAAGAATAGAAGAGAACAAGAAAAAAAAAGTTGTCTGAAAAAACATGGTATGAAAGCAAGAATTTTTCGGAAGCAAATTCAAAAAGGAATAGAGAAAAATAGACTTCATAAAAATCATCATGTAAAACATGCATAAAACACATGGTTTTTATTCTTGCACAGCGTTACCAGAAAATGTTCAAAAAAAGTCTTTTGAGTTGAAAGAGTCAGAAAATTAGATTTTAATAATTAATTTTTATATTTTGTATCGTAAAAAACAAAGAACACTATGCGGCTGCTTATTTGTATGAGATATTAAAAAAAAAAATGTTGTTTTCTCAAGCAGATGAGTTAGCAATCTGGCAACTGATCATTTTTGTATACACATTTCATAAAATATACAGAAAATGTTTGTTTATCAGCTGTAAAAAAGAGGCATTGCACTTTTTTCTAATTTGTGTTCTTTTCTCGTCGTATAAAAAATTGCACTTTCACAGGGCGGGCAATGCATTTTAAAAAGGCACCTTTTCACAGGGCGACATTTTTAATGTAGAAAAGAAAACGCCATAAGTTTACGACCCGTCTATATTTCATCTTTTGAGTTTGAATGAACTTTAATTCATCCAATCAAGTTTACCTTCATTGCTGAAATACGCCACAAATTCGTTTCTAATGCCTTCCGCTGCCTCCTTTCGTGGGTTGTAAACTATATCTGAGTTACTAATTGTAGGCTGGAAAGTTTTTTTAATGTTTTTTAGTGTAGGTAGAATCATTATGTAACAAATAAGTATCAATAAATGCATACTATAAATACCAATTATACGTCCTCATCTGAACTATCATCGGATTCCAAATCAGCGGCTATTTCAATGCACTCAATCAAATCATTTATTAATTTTTTTTTTATTCCTTCCATTTTCACATACTCTTTGTTACTTTTCAATTTTACTTTTACAAATGCTAAAATATAATAACAACAAGAGAAAAGAAGGCATAAAGAAATACAAAAATTGCAATACTAAATTTTTCTAATATCGGCACTCATGAAATTTCAAAGCATAATTTGAAAAAATTGCAACGAAAAAATAAGTTGCCTGTTCAAGTTGCCATACATAATCGCAAAATGGTTGCCTTGCATGAAAGGCCACCCAAATTTTTAGAGAGTTGCCATCCGTAATAACCACCTTAATGTACAAGTAAGCACAAGGCATGTAGTTACGGCATTAGAAATTTTTCAATCGTGTCATGCTAGCGCTTCCCGTTGATAGTATCCGTTACGTCATTTTCAGTTTCAAAGAAGGTCCAATGATTCCCCCTGACTAAATTGCACACATGACTGTCACTTTTAGTGGATACAAACATGAAAATGTGCGTCGTCACTCATTAAGATTTTTTCATGAAAATCGGGCTTATCATGGGCGAGCTGTAGCATCCTATTGTCATATGTATGATAATTTCGACAGAAAATATCCTTAAGCATTTTATCACGGTACCATTTTTACAAGTTAATCTTGAGGAGGCAGCGGACTATTGTCAAACATTCTAGATGATGCAAGTAATCATTGTTGAAACAAAACTCCAAAATGGAACCAAAACGTTTAGTTAGATGAAAGTTTTCTTGGAAAACGACTGCTAATAGGATTGCAAACCAATATACTAAATGAGCTGACTGTTTATAATACGGCATCTATAGTGCAATTAGATCTCTTGATAACACCCTATTTATTTAGAAAACAAAAATATTACTTTTATTTCAAAAATATCTTTAGTTTTTTTTAATTATTTAGACAAAATCGCGAAAAAATATAATCTCAATTTCAAGTCCGGGGGAATCATTGGACCTTCTTTGAAACTGAAAATGACGTAACGGTTACTATCAACGAGAAGCGCTATCATGACACGATTGAAAAATTTCTAATGCCGTAACTACATGCCTTGTGCTTACTTGTACTTGTGGTTATTACGGATGGCGACTTTCTAAAAAGTTGGGTGGCCTTTCATGCAAGGCAACCATTTTGCGATTATGTACGGCGACTTGTACAGGCAACTTACCCAAAAACGAAGTAAAGATTTAAAAAAGTTCCAATTAAAAATCTACGGCAAGGTGCAATAAAATCAAATTTGTAAGTAAAATAACAATATTTTGCTAATAATATTTTTTTTGGGAGTTTAGTGTCATAAAATAAACCATTACGTTTCAATTTAAGTATTATTTGAAAATCGAGTAAACCTTTAAAAGTTCTAATATCTTTCAGCTGCCAAATTTACTTGCAAATGTGATGTTATAAAAAATGCATCTTTTCAACACTGTACTAATTAGTTTAGTATTTGCTCTAGAAAAAGAAAAAGAGAGAAATTATTAGTACAGTTCCGAATTAAAATAAATTTTGCTAGAGGTCGATGTACTTTATGTTCCTTCTACTAAAGAGATAAATATCTTGCATTATATGGATGAGCATATACGATGTATGTATTTATTTTTTCGTTAGTGATGGTCGATGTACTTTATGTTCCTTCTACTAAAGAGATAAATATCTTGCATTATATGGATGAGCATATACGACGTATGTATTTATTTTTTCGTTAGTGATGATATATACTTTCTAACACTTATACTAACTGAAATCATGTTGAGTTCAACGAAATTAGAATGGATCGTCTTCTCAAGACTGAGGGGTTTTTCGGGTTTATACATTTTATTAAGGAAAATGTAAACAACTTGTAAATTATTGGATATTCTGTACAACTTTTTGTGAAATCTGTTAGCGGCCGTTTGACAGACGTACAAAAAGAAAATTAGCGAAGGCGCAATGCTTGTACGAATGCGAATTTATTGGAAGCGGTAGAGTCATTCACTAAATTTGTAAACGATAATCGTACCGTTGAAATAAATATATATGTAGCTCTTCTTCATATTCTTTTATTGGCAACCCACCGAAAGCATTTTCTAGCTTGTTATTTTTAGCAATACGAAATTTTTATAATGAATGTTTTTGTTTTAGAATAGAGAAAATACAAATATACTTGCCTTAGAAAATGTTTGCAAAATAACACATTTGGTACTCTTGTTTGCGTTTGCGCATGTGTTAACGCATCTCATCTACACAAGTCTGATATCACCGTACTTTGGCTTGCGAAAGTGAATAGCTTGGGAAATATTAAACAAATATCTTGCGCAAGCTATTTATTTAATGCAACTGAAGGAAAACATGCAAATCCTATAAGTGATACAGTACTTTTATTTATTGATTTTATGCAAAATATATATGTATTATAAACTAATAATGAACTTCCTCACTTTTAACAATAAGTATATTAAAAAAATATATGTGTATTTTTATAGTATTGAGTGTCTTTCTTTTTTAAGTTTAAGTTTTATTATGCCGACGAAGTGCAAAAATTAATTAATTTCTACATTAAATATTTGTTTAACCATTAAAAATTTTATCAAGATTTTATGATCTCAAAAACATATTATTTTTATTTTGCCTGGGTATAGTTGTTTGATCATTGCTAGAATTATTAATGTCAACTGCTGACATTTTTAATGTAGAAAAGAAAACGCCATAACATGTGTCAAATTCACAAGATTGCAAAGATTTTTACCGCTAAAGATTTTATGTCTGTTGAATGTAAAAAAAAAATTAACAGAACCTGCTTTAAACAGATCAATATTGAATACATGAAGATTAAAACATATAAAGTGTAACCACTTCTAAAAAAACTTAAAAATAATATTAATATTCTAAAAAATAAGAATGACTTCCTAATCATTCATAACAATTGTAAGCTAAATAAAATAACCAAAAGGACACAAACCTCTGCCACAGACTATACAGACAGGTAAGAGCGGCACAGCTATAATAATAATTTTAATACTCTTCTAAAATAAGTAGTACCGCAAATTGTAGATTATTTGTTTTTTCTTTTGCTTTATTTTCCTGTCTGTTACGTATTTTGTTTATACCGGTTATTCGTAATTTTAAGCATAGTTTGTAAATTTAAAATAAGTAAAGTTATTGAAATTTATTTTTTTTTTAAATTTTAAGTTTTATTGAATATTTATTTCATTCAAAGTATAATTTTAAAAGAGTAAATTTAGTTTTAAATAGCATTTAAGTATTACATACCATATGTAATACTAAATTTACCATAGTTAGATGGTGATGGTGTTTTGTATTTTTCCGTTATTTTTATTTTATATAACTGTTTTGCAAATAATTGTAACTAATGCCATTTGTTGAAAAGCAGCTTTTGTAAATGAATTTATTTTGCATGAAAAGTTGTTTTGCATTTCAGCTCAGGAAATGGGTGTTTGTATACATATTTAATTACTTTATGATCGAGGTACATTTTGGGTACCTAAGATTGCAAATCATGGTTAATATTGATCACGAAAATCCAGCGGTTAGTGCAGCGAATACAAAAAATTCTTCTTTATAACAAAATATTATGGATTTAGACCAGAAAAGGTCGATAAAAAACGTAGATTATGCTAAAAAAAATGGTTCTTCTGAGGACCACAAATATAAAAAGGGAGATTAATTTTATTTTTAAATTATGATACCAGTAATAAAGGCGCTATTACCATAAAATTTTAAAAATATGTCTTTCATTTATAAGAAAGTTAGTTACTTTTGCAAATCTAATATATAGTTAAAATTTATTATATTTGTATATATAGGTACATTTGGTTATAGGTATATATGAATAGACCACCTGAAAGTTGGCTCTCCCTTGTATTTTCTTTTTGGAACATCTTACGACACTTATCGTTCGTGATTTACAGCCATAGTTAGCAATAGTAGCAGTAGCGGATAGTAGCGGATGTTATCAACTGGTTTTTCTAAAATATATACTTATCAAAGAGAGCTTTATTATTTTTCTATTTACATTGAATACTTTTTCTTTTCATTTAAATTTGTTACGGCAATTTTCGATCCTCCAATGCGACATACATATATACGTGTACATACATGCATCTTTTTATGAGGCGGCGGCGGATCATAATGCATTACGTCAACATCATGAATGTCTATTCCACAGTGTAATCCACACGAGGTGGTGAATCTAAACACATAAAATCGTTTTCAGAACAGAAATGTACATATTTAAATCAATCTTTTATTAACACTGAATCACATTATATATTACCTACAAATACTTCCTCTTGAAAAAAATATTAGTATTAACTGATGATTATAAAACGTTTAGTTAGATGAAAGTTTTCTTGGAAAACTACTGCTGATAGGATTGCAAACCAATATACTAAATGAGCTGACTGTTTATAATACAGCATCTATAGTGCAATTAGATCTCTTGATAACACCCTATTTATTTAGAAAACAAAAATATTACTTTTATTTCATAAATATCTTTAGTTTTTTTAATTATTTAGACAAAATCGCGAAAAAAATATAATCTCAATTTCAAGTTCAAGCACATGTTATTTTATTTTAGTTTTGTTTACATCATCACATTCGTTGTACCATCATACTATTGTTGTCTCTTTCTACCAGGTCATGTACTTCAAAATTGTTTGAATTTTTAATTGTCACTTTTGACCTCTCTATATACCTTGTGCCTCTGCACTGCAAAATAAAATGCAAAATGAAAACCCAATTAAATGCTAAACATATGTACATACACATCCATGATGTGACGGTTCTGACGTCATTCGCCCATACACAAGCTACAAATTTATAGCTCGCTTTTAGGCTTATTTTATCAGTCCTAATTAGCCAACGTGGAAACTTATGCAAAAACTCACCCAACAAAAATGTCACGTAACAGTAAATACCTCAATGGGTAAAAAACACGAATGACTTATACCGATTACGTCTTGCGCAGGTCCGTTAGTTTTGTTTGAAAATCATCTGTTTTGTGTGACGTCATCAATGGGCAAAAAATATTGCTTTGTATGAATTTTGTAAGTGTTCTTTGAATAACATTTAAAAAAAGGCAGAAAAAGACAAGCCATTTAAAGAAAATGCGATGTGCTGTAAAACACTTTCTTTGAAAGTGATAAAATTGTATTTAACTCTTTTATTAATTTCAATTCTCTCTAGTTTCATGTCTTATCATGTCTTATTTGTATTTTGAAACTAAAGTAATAACGAAATTTAATATTTTTTGAAATAGTCTTTTAAATCTGCCAGTGCAAAAAACCAATTTTGTTAATGGAATCTAAACTTCGTCTCTTAAACTCTAAAAAATTAATATTAATATTTGCGTTTGCAATATAACCTGGCGTAAAAATCTGATATTCTTCTGATGACCACTGGCTGAAGCCTTTCAAATTTAACTGAAACCTTTTACATAATACAAGGTTTGTATAAAGGAATCCCATCCGATAAATTTTATTAGTTCGCGTGTGTATAAATCACAAATAATACTATAAACTTGAAAATAGTGTCGGAAAAATTGTAATTTTCTTTTTTAAGGGGGTTTTTACGTCCACGAAGTTTTCTAAACAATTCAAAAATTATTTTCAATAAAAAGTTTGTGAAAAAATATATGAATATTAAAAAATATTGCCTCTCAAAAAACAATACAAATTCCTTTTAATTGATTTTGTAACTTTGCAACTCTCTGAAAATTTCAGAATAAGACAAGACTTTTTAAATGCCTGAAAGTAATATACAAATACCAATTCAAAAATGTACAAATTTACGTTTCACTAACATTTGTTCTAAAATTTGTTTCGCCAATAAAATGTTTAAAACCATAAATAAATTTTCATATGTATACATTTTCAGTATATTTTTTGTTTGATAAAAACTATTCAAAATAAATATCACAGACTACACATACATATATCACATATTTAATTTTATAAATTTAAGTTTTTTTTAAATATTTACTTTAACCCTTTCAACCCCGAATTTTTTTGGGCGAAGCAAAAAATTTTTTTTAAAGTTAAATAAGTTTGTATATGCCTAAATATGAAGCAATACAATTTTGAGAGTTTTACCTATCTCCCTTAAGGATATATGAAATGTTGCCTGTAGGCAACATTGGGCCATTGTGGATACATTTTGAGCACATCTTAAGTGGTTTTTATTAATTTTTATTTTTATTATTGTTTTAACAATTTTAAGTGTGGTATGACACAAAACAGTTCTTTTGAGTATTACAACATAAATATACATTGCATTTGCTACACTTTGAGCGTGGAAAGCCTGTTTGACACATCCTGCATCGTCCTTTTGATCCCCATTGAACCCAATGGTTTGTTTCATCAAACCTTTTGGTTTTCACGGGTTCTGCGACATAATCTCTTTTTCGAGCGAGAGTGCAGTCAGATGATAAGGACATTGATGAAGTTGGTGAAGATAGCACTGGGGAGGATAGTCCTGATGATGAAGGCGAGACGTTTGGTATATAAATTTGTAGTGTGGATGGGCGACCTCTTTTGCGTGGAATATAAGTTTCATTTATTGCATTCATCAATTCATTTGCAATACTTAGCTGAAAGTTAAGAAGAGGCATGTGTTTCTTCTCCCCGGTAGTGGATTTCAAGTCTCTTCTGTACAACAGCCAACTGTTGACTACTGAGGAATTAATACACCAATATACAATACGCGTATACCATTTGTTGGAGCGATGGTTTATTTTATACAATTCCAGCAACATATCAGCTAGGTCAACTCCTCCCATATGTTTGTTATAGCATTCTACTATGGCTGGACGGGGAATTGTGATATATCTTTTATTTTTTTGACACCATCGATTGCACGTGCTAATCGGATTTTCACATACATAATTTGAAACAAGCTGAACCATCTTGTTATCAAACCAACGACAAACCATTAGATGGCACTCACTTTCAAATTTAATATCACTAGATCCTCGCCCCTTTTTTTGCAGGTCTTTCTCTGATTGCAGCTCACAGTTTTTTATCCTGTTCGCTCTTACTGTTCCTACAGCTAGTATACCTTTTTGCTTCAGTGCAATTAGGAGGCTAACGGAAGTGAACCAATTGTCAAAAAACAGCTTAAAATTTTTATTTTCCGGAATGTTTTTCGACAAATGCAGTACTATATCTGAAGATATTCCTAAACCATAAGATGGGCATGTACCATCTCCAACATACATTGCAAAATCATACACGATTCCTGAAACACCAGCTCTTGTGAACATCTTGAACCCCCATTTGTGAGGCTTTTTTGGAAGGTATTGCTTCATGCTATTATGACCTATAAAATATAAAATTAATATGTATATTTGTTTGTTGTTATTCACAGATTGAAAAAAATACCTTTGTAAGCAATAATTTGCTCATCGATGCTATGATATTCCTCCTGTGGTATTTTGTTGAATTTGTCCTTAAGTTTAGCTAGTAGCGGACGAACCTTATGTAGCTTATCATAACTTTTATGTCCTTTTTGAGCTTGGTCGTTATTGTCATTGATGTGAAAGTATTGTTTAATTTTTTCAAAGCGATTTCTGGAAAATGCATTTGCCACAGCTACAAGTTTATAGTTTTCTGCCCATGCCATTTTTATCTGCGGTACTTTCAAAACGCCCAGGTACAGCAATACGCCAATAAATCTCTTTATTTCGAAGGTTTCACACCTTAACTCAAATCCTTCTTTTTGCATTGCATATTTATTGGTTTCGTCACAAATTTTTATAATAATTTCATCATCAAAAAACTGGTTGGAATATGCTAGTGGTTCTTTTGTTTCATTGGACTTAACTTCGCTTTTCCAGGTGATATCAAAGGCACTTATAGGATTACTTCTCCATCTCAACTTTGTCAAATCAACTTTTTCCAAAGTTTCTTGTACTATTTCAGGATTTTCATCTCTAGTATCAATTTCATTACTATAATCTACAATTCGCTCAATCAAATCAACTTCCAACCCCTGTTCTTTTAGGCTTTCCATTGTTTCTTCAATTATATTCTCTAAAAGAGAATCTTTTTCGACGTTATCGTCTCCACATTCGTCATCAGAATCATCCCAGTTGAAATTAATAATTTTTTCGATCTCCAACTTCGTCAAACCTCTTGTATTCATTTCTACAGAACAAAATATTCTTATGTAAAATATGACCATAATGGGCCAATGTTGCCCATAGGCAACTTCTTAAAAAAAAAATTCTGAGGGCCTGGCTTTAACTTTTTTTTTCACTTTTATTGCATTATATTATTAACTTACCTGTTTAAAACACAAATTTCACCTTTTTTATATGAACGTCTTTTTCTTTATATTTTTTTTTAATTATTCTTACAACTCAGTTTTTGCAAATTATTTTCACTGCACTTGTGATCTTCAAAAGTTTATTCGCAATTGAATACTATCAAAGCTTATGCTATTCAGCTTTGCATACACGTTGCTAAGCTGTGTAGTTACCAACCGCAAACAACCGTTATAAAATAAAATAATGTTTTAGGCAGTTATGAGCGCAAGTGCACAATGTTGCCTGTAGGCAACAATGGGGCTGAAAGGGTTAAAAGAAGCATTAAAATCCACAAAAAGTTGGCAAAATTATTTCGCCTTTCAAGGTTCATATTGATGCGGAGCCCGAAGTCGACCATGAACTAAGTGACATGGCCTACGATAGGCTTGAAAATTTTGCAGGCTTTATATGCCATAAACTAAAAAAAGAATTTCCTGATATCGCAATCACTAAAAACCAGCTGGAGGTGCCTAGATATTCTTGGTTAGACCATCTATCTGAGGGCGGATCCAAGCCGACAGAAAAAATAATGGAAAATATGCAAGACCTCCATAAAATTTTCGAAGACAATAATGGTGGAGGCTTACTTATATCAAAGGACTCTTTGAAACTACATTTGGAGCAAGGTGATAGATTTAAGAACGAACGGACATGGCTACATTGTTTTCCCTGTTGAATGCCGTTTATGCTGGAGCCTATCTTGATCCCTTCTCCATGTTTCATACGAAAAAGTCAATACACACTGGCAGGCGAGTTGGTCGGCATAACTGAAGCAAATGTTTTTGCTTCTTGGCGTTTCATAATTGAATTTTAAATGCTTTGAAAACACAATAAATTGCTTCTGAAACAAATCTTTATTTTATTTCACCAAAATAAACTTGAAAAAATGTTATATTTCCAAAAAATGCTGATATTTACAAATGTAAACAACAAAATCCAAACAAATCTCACAGCAGAATAACAAAAGTGAACATTGATGACGTAGATGCGCAGTAGACAATTGTTTTGACACACTTGAGTGCGCAATCGGTATAAGTCATTCGTGAGTAAAAAATAGAATCCTTACAAGGTTGCATGACAGTTGTAAATTGATTAATATTGTTGCACAGTATACTCTTTTTTTCTATCTTTATTTTGAAATTTTCCGATGTTAAATTCATACACGCACATGACCTTTTTAATAAATTTACTATTTTAAATCAATTTTAATTGCATTAATAAAATGTAACTGTAATATAATAATGATATACAAATTCTAATAATAAATATATGTAGTATATATATATAATATATGTATTATATATAATATATTAATACTATATATATATATATATATATATATATATATATATATATATATACTGGTTACGGTATAAGTAGAGATCATCATGCAATTTTCAGTCAGTGTAGGAAATGCCATTGTTGGGTCAATAGTGGAAATAGTATCGTTGAGCAAAAAGTAATTAAAATCTGCATAATAATTTTATTTATACAAAGTATTGAGTTGCAAAAGGAAATGGTTGTCTCTTATTTTATTGCAATTTACGAGTGCAAGAAATGTAAAGATGATAACTCCAGCACCACCAGAGATTCGAAAACAAATACTTTTGTTATTACTTTATTAAAACACTGAAAAGATCTCGTCACAAGATCAACTGCTACTGATATTATTATTTTATTTGTACTAACTTAAATTTTATTATTAAGTTACTGCTAAATTACAATGCCCTGTCAGCATTACTCGGTTAGTGTAAGGGTAATTATTTTGCACGACTTTAATCAAAATTTAATCATTGCAAAAAAGAATAATATTGAAGCTTAGAAGTATGAGCTTCTAATTAATTCATGATTGCTTTTGCGACCCAAATGATCGAACAAGTTTTATGCTCTCTTATTCAAACCTCAAAATTGTTTTGTAATATACATAAGTATGTATGTATGTATATTATATAATAAACTTCAGTTCTCTCGTGAATTATAAAAATAATAAAGAAAATATATATTAGCATTAAAATATGTTTTAGTATACAAAATATTTTACAAATAATTTCAGTTGGTTGGAAAATAATAAAATAAGTTATAAAAATCTGTAAATTGGTGGAAAATGGTTTTCGAATAACCATCAAACCGATCAATCGATTTAAAATTTTCCATATGTAAATTAATCTTCTTCCTGAAAAAGAGGAAAATATAACACTGGCTTCCTTCGCTCTACACAATTTTTTGACAATAACTCCTTATATAGAGCGCCACTAATTACAGCCGCATTGTGAATAAGTTCAGGCAATAAATGTATAAAGGAATCAAAAGATATAAGAGATGAATTCTCTTTTTATTTTAACAATATTAATTAAAGTTTTACTATTATGAGGTAGATACTCAGATGTATGTTTATAATTCCCATAAATCGCATAATAGTTAAACCATGCTTCTGTTATAAGGTTGGGGTATAAAATTCTCTCTAATGCAATTGAAATTCTAAAGTATAAAAGTAATATCAAATATTGGCAATTTTGAAGTAAAAGTAAATTTGATCGCACGAAAACTATAATTTTATGATGATGTTTATGCACTTTGCAAATGCTACGATTTGCCAAACCAAATCATCTTGTGTGTCGATAATCAAATAAGGGTGAACACATATTTTTATCTGCCGAAACACTATATCATAACTCCAAAGATAGTACTCGACCCTGTAGGGAATTAAAAAATAAAACAAATTAATTATAAACGTATTGCATTTGTTTTTAAACCTAAATATTTGAAAAATTCTCAGCATAGCTTTATTAGAATGTACATATAATATTTAAAAGAACTTTATAACACAACGAATAAAATGTGATAAGGCGATTTTATCAACCATTATTAAAATATATTTAATTCTTGATCTTGGAGACACTTATTTTATATTTTATTTCATCTTTTCGCAATTAGATGAGCTGACGTTCTTTTGCAGCTTCACTTTGTTATATAGGTTACTCTTTTTTTGGTCGGTGTTGAAGCACGAGTAATAAACTCTGATTATTTGTGCATGAAAATAAATGAAATGAAAAATTTAATTAGTAAAACTGTATAAATTAATTAAAAAATTTAGAATTTTAAAAAGTTAATATGTAAAATTAGTTATGGAAAAACTAGGCATTAAATTGTGGTTATATATTTCCAATTGTACTATTATTACATTTCAGTAAATATGCATATGTATGTATGCCCATACTAACGCATAGATATTCCATAGCTCATCATCCTTCTCCTGCGTTTCGGTTACATGCCCGCAGTCAATTATGGTCGAGTCGAAAATTGGTTTCCGAAAAAAACCTGATCGAAGGAATAAGAAGAAGAGGGGCTGTTTAAATCACTTGTATAAAATTTTATGATAAACCGTGATAAATGCACCTAAAAAAATACTAAATATTGTGCTAACTATAATTAAATAAAGTCGTCTGTTAAGTGCGGGAAGACAGAATATAGCCCATAAATAAGCAGTATTTGTGGCCAAACTATTCCAGTGTATGGAGTCCTGGGAGGTTATTCTCGTTTGCGATGCGTTAGAAAATGTTCGCAAAATAAAACATTTGGTACTCTTGTTTGCGTTTCCGCATGTGTTAATGTATCTCATTTACGCAAGTCTGGTATCACCGTACGTTGCTTTGCGAAAGTGCTTGTCAAAACTATAATATTAAACAAATATCTTGCGCAAGCTATTTATTTAACGCAACTGAAGGAAACTTGCAAATCCTATAAGTGATACAGTACTTTTATTTATTTATTTTATACAAAATATAGATTATAAGCTAATAATGAACTTCCTTACTTTTAACTATAAGTATATTTAAAAAATATATGTATATTTTTATCGTATTGAGTGCCTTTGTTTTTATTAAGTTTAGGTTTTGTTATGCCGACGAAGTGCAAAAATAAATTAATTTTTATATTTTTTTAAAGCAATATTTATTTAGTCATTAAAAATTTTAACATGATTTTATGATCTCAAAAACATATTATATTTATTTTGACATGGTATAGTTGTTTGATCATTGCTAGAACCATTAATGTCAACTGCTGACATCAATTCTAGCCTGCTTTCTTATATGCATTTTGGTATTTGATAAAACACTGCGTTACCATTTTTAATTTTATCATGTACGTATTGCCAATTTTTCAATATGATATGCGCAAAGACTTGCGTTAATGTTATAGAGCACCAAATTAGTTTATTAAAGCATCTCACTTACGCATCGCAAATGCTTTCGAATCGCGCAGCGATGTTGTTTTTGGAAGAAACCAACATGGTCCAGAAAGCAACCAACGCTAAAGCCAGACATATCACAAAAGAAGCCAAAGAAGCGAGGTGGTTACACAACACGGCTAAAGAGAGAGATTGGATTCCTAAAGATGGAAATTCATCGAGATCCCCCTCTATCCTGGGAAAAAGCAATATTGATGTGGGAGCGGATAGACAAGCTGCAGTTCCCATTAAAACAAAGACATTCAGTTAAGTTACAAAAATAAACAAAAACTTTTCCATATAAACTGTTCATATTTCATGCAAACAGTAGGGCTGAAGGCGTTCCACGCCCGAGCAAACCATTATTATAATAAATTATCAATTATAAATTCAAAACTGCAAAAAAAAAATCATGTTTTTAGAAACAAATTTAAAACGTACAAATTTTTTTTAAAATTGATTTTATATTCGCTATAAGGAATTATTATAAAAAAGTAGTTATAAGTTAATATAAGTCCTTGGGATGGGAAAGACATTTTTAAAAGTAGAGAAACCCAATGCCAACGTAGTTAATAAAGTAGTTGTAGACACGGCATTAGACTTCCTTACCATGGAGATTGGTTTATTTCTCCTTACAATTTTGACTTCAATCATACTAGTGCTAAAAGTTTACGCTATGCATAATAAGAGGGTAAAGAAAAGATATTTGAGTAGGGCAAATGCGTTAGATAAAATATAATGGACAAATGGTCATTACTGCAAAAAATTTTAACCCAAGAAAAAGAAAACTTTAGAAAATCCTACAAGTGCATTAATAAAAATATTTATATAAAGCCAGATACCATAAGAAAGCATATAGGAATTTTAGCCAGTACACTAGAATCAGTAAGAAAAATAGTAGTCGACACTTTTGAGAGACTAACTAAAGAGCACCAAAGCGAAGCATTTGATATGTTCTGGAACTTGCAAGACCAATTGATTAGAATCTTAGCGAGGTACAATATTTCGGAAAAATTACCTCATTCTTTAAACCAACAAATTCAAATAAACATTGAAGAAATATTAACTCCAAATTGGCAGAATAAACTAGAGGCAGTAGAAGAAGAAACGGTAGAAACAAACACTAATTCAGACATAAAAACCGACCAAGAAGGTGATATGCCTCAAACAGTAATAGAATTTCTCAGCACAGCTGCAAAGCTCATGACTGATTTTGACGGAAAACCAGAAAATCTCCGTTCATTCATAGACTCCCTAACATTACTAGAAGCAATTAAGGGAGAGCACGAGACAGTTGCCACATCTTTGATAAAAACTAAGCTTAAAGGAAACGAAAGAAACCTTATAAATAAAGAAAGAACCTAAGAAGAAATCATCGCAACCCTAACAAAAACAGTAAACGGCGAATCAGTTGAGGTAATAGCAGCCAAAATCATGAACATCAGACAAAATAGTAAGCCAGCCAACAATTATTGTAATGAAATTGAAATCCTTGCAAAGTCGTTGGAAAATGCTTACATTTCAGACGGACTTCCAATCGAGTTAGCAAGTAAATACTCGACTCAAACAGCGGTAAAATCAATGACAAAGAATTGCAATATAGAAAAAGTTAAGCTGATAATGGAAGCATGTAGTTTTACAAATATGAACGAAGCTATTAGCAAATTTATAGGTAGCTGTACTGAAGCTACAGGACAACAAAATACAATTTTGCACTTCGGCCAGAGACCATTCAACAATAGATTCCAAAGAAACAGTATATTCCAAGGGAGAAACTATTATCCCAAAAACCAAAACAGAACAAGTTATAACAGTTCTGGAAATAACGGCAACCACAACTTCAGCAGAAACCGTTATCGTGGCAGATATAATAGAAATACGTCGAATAATATCAGATTCACCCAAACGGACGAAATTAGTCCGGAAAACTAACCAGTTCCTCTAAGATATATAGCCTCAACCTTAACTATAGTATTTTTATTCAACTCAAGATAGCAGATTCCAACACACACATAACTTTACTAGTAGATACAGGAGCTGATATTTCCTTATTAAAATTAAATAAAACAAACTGCAAAAGAATAAACACACAATACACAACAACGTTAAGCGGTATTCAAAAGACAATTACATAGCGGATGCTTTATCCAGAATTACGATAAATGAACTAAAACAGATGGCTGAAGAAAACAGCAAAGTATACAAAATAGTGACTAGATCAATGTCAAAAAAGAGCGAGAATCAAAATACACAGCAGCACAAAATAAATTATGATAAGCCCAATATATATGTTCCGATAATTAACACTGACGTCAGGAAATATAGTAAATTAAAGATTGCACCCACGCGATGTTACATAAAAAGGGGGAAATCTATTACAACATATATAACAATTAGTGACTTATTTGTTAACGGGAAAATTGACTTAGGACAATTCTTCTCTAGGCTCGATAAAGTGGCCGACAAATATAGCATTAAAAATTTGCAAGTGGCACCTAGTGAGAAAATTTTAGAATTTATCTCAATTGATGATTTTAAAAATATGGGCAATAAAACATTGAATAAAGTAAGAGTAGCGCTACTCAATAAGGTGACCCACGTTAACGATGCTAAAGCTGTAACAGATATTCTAAAAAGATATCATGATGACCCTGCAGAAGGAGGTCATAGCGGAATTGCTAGAACGCTCATGAAGATAAAAAGACATTATTTCTGGAAAAATATGGCAAAAGATGTCACTAAATATATAAAGACGTGCGATAAATGCCAGAAAACAAAAGTTAATAAGCACTTAAAAAGTCCAATGACTATAACACCAACACCTTCAAGTACATTTGATATAGTTTTCGTAGATACTATAGGGCCATTGCCTACTACAATAAATGGCAATACATACGCAGTCACATTAATATGCGAGATGACAAAATATTTGGTCACAATACCCATACCTGATAAAAACGCGAAAACAGTTGCAAAAGCAATCTTGCAACTGTTGCAACTTGCAACCAATGAAGACGTTCATTTCGGACATGGGTACAGAGTATAAAAATGCAATATTAACGGAGTTATGCGAATTGCTGAAGATAGAGAAACTAAGTTCAACTGCTCATCACCACCAGTCACTGGGAGTAATAGAACGATCACATAAAACTTTCAATCAATACGTAAGATCGTACATATCAATTGATAAAAGCGATTGGGATGAATGGTTACAATAATTCACATACTGTTATAACACTTCACCTTCGACGGTACATGACTATTGTCCTTATGAATTAGTTTTTGGGAAAACACCGCCTGAATTTCAACAATTCAAACAAAATGACAAAATAACTCCACTGTATTATGTAGATAACTACGCAAAAGAAGTAAGATTTAGGTTAGAAATAGCACATAAAAAATCGGCGGATATGATTAAAATAGCTAAAATTAAACAGAAACATTATTATGATAGAAATACATTAGATTACGACTTTAAAATAGGAGATTTAGTTTTACTTAGAAATGAGGTGGCCCATAAGCTGGAACCACAATATAGTGGGCCTTATATCATTAGAACAATAGATAATAAAAATAATATTACCATAGTCGATAAGTTATCATTAAAAGAACAATTAGTTCATAAAAATAGACTTAAGATCTACCAATGTTAAATAATTTCAAGAGCGCTCTCTAACTTTAAAATATATAATTAAGTTTACTTTGCATTAAGAAATCAATAAAATATAGAATTAAAATTACTTTGTCAAACATTTAAATAAATATAAATTAAAGTAAAATTAAAATTAAATATTATTGTAAAAGATTGATCATACAAACAAACAGTTGTATAATCATTCTTCTAAAGAAGGGAGGTGTAATATGATTATGAGTCGACCTTGTTTTACTTTTAATTTCTATAAGTCGACCATATCTTAACAAACGTTGCTAGTTAAAATTCTTTTATTATTTTCGGTTAAACAGTCATAAATGCATAATGCATTTATGCACAAAATGACAGTCAGCAATTATTTATTATTTAGGTCTAACAGTTTATGACCGCCCTTGAATTCAAGTATAAGCATATTCTGCACATGTGAAAGCATCATGTTACATTTGCCCAAATATTCATTGCAAATAATTAGTATAAATAGTTGTAAGAATTATTGATAAGCAACATTCACTTTCTTCAGTGTTCCCAATAAAGATAGCCGAATATTAAATTGGCATAAAAATACAACTAAAAAGTATTTTCTTTTATTTGGGAACATAACCTCATTACATGGCGATCCTGCCAGCCTAGTGCTTGATAATCTGCACGGCTGGACTAGAATCGTACTTCACGTTGTGCCCAAATTTTAGGCACCATTAAATCCTGGCATATATCAGCCACAAAGATCTGCCAGTCGCGTGAAGGAAGTTCCTGGTTGGCCGATAACCAGAAGGACAACATAGATGTCGGCAGGCCCAAAGGCAATCTTCATCGAGGAGTATAGAAGAAGGACCCAAAAAAAACCAGCGCCGAAACCAGACATCTCCATACCAGTACTGAAGAAGCCAAAGAAGCGAGGAGGCTATACAACACGGATAAAGAGGGAAATTGGATTCCTAAAGAGGGAAATTAATCGTAACCCCCCTCCATCCTGAGAGAATGCAACAATAATGTGGAATCAGATAGATAAGCTGCAGTTCCTCTTGAAGCAACTGCAGACAATTAAGTAAACAAAAAAAAAAAAATTAATAATAACTTTTCCATACAAACTGTGCATGTTTCATGCAAAGAGTAGGGCTGAAGGCGTTCCACGCCCGAGCAAAATATTTTTTTTTCTTTCTCGCTATAAACACAAACTATTAATTATAAATTAAAATATGAAAAAATTAATTTAAGAAAAAAAAAAGAAATTTTTAAAACCTAATAAAGTATATATTTTAAGAAAAAAAAAACAAAAAACTTTTGTAAGATGTAAGGCCTCGAAATGGGAAAGACAGTTTCAAAAGTAGAGAAACCCAATGCCAATATATTCAACGAAGTAGTTGTAGACACAGGATCAGACTTCCTTACCATGGAAATTTTTTTACTTCTCCTTACAATTCTGAATTCAATCTCACTAGTGCTAAAAATATATGCTATGCACAACAAAAGGCTAAAGAAAAAATATACGAGTAGGGCAAATGCATTAGATAAAATATAATGGACAAATGGTCATTACTGCAAAAAATTTTAACCCAAGAAAAAGAAAACTTTAGAAAATCCTACAAGTGCATTAATAAAAATATTTATATAAAGCCAGATACCATAAGAAAGCATATAGGAATTTTAGCCAGTACACTAGAATCAGTAAGAAAAATAATAGTCGACACTTTTGAGAGACTAACTAAAGAGCACCAAAGCGAAGCATTTGATATGTTCTGGAACTTGCAAGACCAATTGATTAGAATCTTAGCGAGGTACAATATTTCGGAAAAATTACCTCATTCTTTAAACCAACAAATTCAAATAAACATTGAAGAAATATTAACTCCAAATTGGGAGAATAAACTAGAGGCAGTGGAAAAACCGACCAAGAAGGTGAGATGCGTCAAACAGTAATAGAATTTCTCAGCACAGCTGCAAAGCTCGTGACTGATTTTGACGGAAAACCAGAAAATCTCCGTTCATTCATAGACTCCCTAACATTACTAGAAGCAATTAAGGGAGAGCACGAGACAGTTGCCACATCTTTGATAAAAACTAAGCTTAAAGGAAACGCAAGAAACCTTATAAATAAAGAAAGAACCTAAGAAGAAATCATCGCAACCCTAACAAAAACAGTAAAAGGCGAATCAGTTGAGGTAATAGCAGCCAAAATCATGAACATCAGACAAAATAGTAAGACAGCCAACAATTATTGTAATGAAATTGAAATCCTTGCAAAGTCGTTGGAAAATGCTTACATTTCAGACGGACTTCCAATCGAGTTAGCAAGTAGATACTCGACTCAAACAGCGATAAAAGCAATGACAAAGAATTGCAATATAGAAAAAGTTAAGCTGATAATGGAAGCAGGTAACTTCCTAAATATGAACGAAACTGTAGTAAATTCGTACTGTAAATTTGTACTGTAATTCGTACAGTAAAGCTGTACTGAAATTACAGGCCAGCGAAACACAGTTTTAGAGTTCGGCCAGAGACCATTCAATAATAGATTCCAAAGAAATGGTAGATTCCAAGGAAAAAATTATTATCCAAGAAATCAAAACAGAATAAATTATAACAGTTCTGGAAATAACAGCAACAGCAATTTTAACAGAAACCGTTATCGTAGCTGACATTATAGTAGAAATACGTCGAATAATGTCAGAGTTACCCGAACGGACGAAATCAGTCCGGAAAACTAACCTCTAAGATATATAGCATCAACCTTAACTATAGTATTTTCATTCAGCTCAAAATAGCAGATTCCAACAGACACATAACTTTACTAGAGATACAGGACCTGATATTCCCTTATTTAAATTAAATAAATCAAATTGCAAAAGAATAAACACACAATACACAACAAATTTTTGATTCCTGATAAATTTCTCGTTATAAAGTATGACTTTCCTATTCTTCGTGATGGAATAATAGGCATGGATTTCATAAAAAAATACAATTGCGTACTAAACTTTTGCCAAGATCATGACATTTTTATCCTAAGTTGCAGATTGGATTTTATCCAATCACAACAACCTGTAACGATGAAATTACCATACCAGCAAGGTCAGAGGTAATGCGAAAAATTACTATGCCAAATTCATGTGAAGAAGTACTAATACTGAACCACAACCAGGCATTTTTATTGCAAACACACTAGTTTAATCTAACACAGCCTTAGTCGGCATACTAAATACCAATTATACAACAATTACTTTAAATCCGAACAAAATCATAACTAAAAACGTTTCAGATTATGACATAAGAACAAACAGCCCCAATAAAACACAAGGAAAATCTGAAATTCTTAAAAAATTAAAGAAAAATTTTCATAAATCATATGAACAACAACTAACCAAACTATGTTCCGAATACAGCGTCATATTCCAATTGGATACGGAAACAATTTCAACTATCATTTTCTATAAACAAAAGTTGTTGGTTAAGGGCACACAACCGGTGTACATAAAGAACTATCGCATAAGGAAGAAATTGAGAAACAGGTGAATAAATTAATAGAAGACAAGATAGTAGAACTAACATTTTCTGAGTACAATATTCCAATTCTATTAGTACCCAAAAAGTTTCTACCTAACTCGAAGAAAAAAATATAGCGACTCGTAATCGACTACAGGCAAATAAACAGAAGACTAATAGTCGATAAATTCCCGCTACCAAGAATAGACAATATTTTAGATCGACTCGGAAGAGCTAAATTTTTTTCATGTCTAGACCTAATGACCGTATTTCAGCAAATCGAACTTGATAAAAACTTTAGAGACTTAACAGCATTCTCAACAGGGAATGGTTCTTACATATTTACAAGATTACCGCATGGCTTAAAGATAGCCCCCAATTCATTTCAAAGAATGATGACTATTGCTTTTGGTGGTTTAAAACCAGACCAAGGTTTCTTGTATATGCATGACTTATTAGTACTCGGTTGTTCAGAAAAACATATGCTCTCAAAGTTAAAAGATGTTTTCAAATTATGTCAAAAAACAAATTTAAAATTACATCCTGAAAAGGGTTCGGTCTTTATACACGAGGTAACTTACCTCGGGTATAAATGCACAAATAAAGGAATACTACCTGACGACAGCAAATACACAGTTATAAAAAATTACCCAACACCTAGTGATGGGGATATTGCAAAGAGATTCGTAGCATTCTGTAATTATTACAGACGGTTCATTAAAAATTTTGCTGAATACTACAGACATCTAACAAGGTTATCAAAGAAAAGAGTTATTTTCCAATGGACAGAAGAATGCAACAATGCATTTGAGTATCTTAAAAAGGCACTAACGAGTCCTACTTTGCTACAATATCCTGATTTTAAAAACCGTTTTGTTTAACAACATGCGTCAGCATACGTGCTTGTGGCACTGTCCTTACTGAGTAGTATGAAGGAAAACACCTACCAATAGCATATGCTTCTTAAAGTTTTACAAAAGGAGAAAGTAACAAGTCTACTATAGAGAAAGATTTAACTGCCATTCATTGGGCAATCACTCATTTTAGACCATACATTTATGGCACAAAATTTTTAGTAAGAACAGACCACAGACCCTTGTCTTACCTATTCTCAATGAAAAATCCAAGTTCCAAATTGACACGAATGAGGCTTGACAGAAGAATACGATTTCACGGTCGAATATCCTAGAGGAAAAGACAATCACATAGCGAGTGCTCTATCCAGAATTACAATAAATGAATTAAAACAAATTGCTGAAGAAATCATCAAAGTATACAAAATAGTTTCTAGATCAATGTCAAAAAAGAGCGAAAATCAAAATACACAGCAGCATAACGTAAATTATGATAAGCCCAATACACATGTTCCAATAATTAACACTGACGTCAGGAAATATAGTAAATAAAAGATTGCACACACGCGATGTTACATCAAAAGGGGAATATCTATTATAACATATGTAACAATTTGTGACTCATTTGTTAACAAGAAAATTGACTTAGGACAATTCTATCTAGGCTCGATAAAGTGGCCGACAAATATAGCATTAAAAATTTGCAAGTGGCACCCTAGTAAGAAAATTTTAGAATTTATCTCAATTGATGATTTTAAAAATATGGGCAATAAAATATTGGATAAAATAAGAGTAGCGCTACTCAATAAGGTAACCCACGCTAACGATACTAAAGCTGTAAAAGACATTCTAAAAAGATATCATGATGACTTGGTACAAGGAGGTCATAGCGGAATTGCCAGAATGCTCATGAAGATAAAAAGACATTATTTCTGGAAAAATGTGGAAAAGTGTCAGTAAATATGTAAAGACGTGCGATAAATGCCAGAAAACAAAAATTAATAAGCACTTAAAAAGTCCAATGACTATAACACCAACACCTTCAAGTGCATTAGATCTAGTTTTCGTAGATACAATAGGGCCGTTACCTACAAC